>CM034309.1:42900761-44100761 GCA_019925795.1 Dendrobium chrysotoxum
TCGTCTTGACTATATCCTCCACAAACCATAAGAAATCTCAAACAACCCCTTAACTCCACATAAGACCAACCCTAACTCCTCCAAAACATTTGTACGATTTCTACAATTTCTCGAATGTTCATAAGCTCTTGAGACAACAAAAGCAGATGTTCCATCCATGGCTTGCACCATTGTAATTGAGATCTGAGTCATTACCTTGGAGTGATTCCAACAGGTAACAAAAATAACAATTGAAGATGTTTCCATTATTGATGTAAGCTCTCAGGAGTCTTTTATGTTCATCATTGGAGTTCTCATTTGTTTCAACATCCTCATCATCATATGTCAAAAAATTCACTATCATTTTGGTGATATCAATGATGAAATGATGAATGATGCAAGCAAACTCGACTATTCTATCGAATCGAATCGAGCAATCGAGTGGAGTTATCCAACTAAATCAAGTTGCAACGACACCACAAATCGAGTAAATCAACATTAGTCAACCCAATGTAATGATAGTAGGTTATGATAGTGCACCAAGAGGAATCCAAGAAAAAGACGCATAATCCCAGAGGAAAAATATAAGAGATAAAGGGGAAGTTGATGTTGTTGATACTTGAGTATTTGGTTATAATGAAAAAGTCACACAACCGACCATATATGGAGTTTTATTAAAATATATTAAATACGAAAGACAACTAGGCCGACAATTACAAAGGACTATTCTCATCCTCTCCTCTAAGGTCTCTCATCATACCCTTATCATCTCTACTTGCTTCATCCAAATGGACGACTCAGTATCTAAAGATAACTTAATAACAGGGAATAACATATTTGAGAGGAAAACAACTTAACGTGTCAAAACAAAGATATTGGAAATCTATTCAATTTACTCGAACTCTAGTTTACAACAACAATTCAAAACGATATAGCAAGGACAAATTCTTAAATAAAGAGGAAAAATGCATTCCTGGAAGTATAAAAGAGTTCTTTTGTTTTAATGGCACATTCATTTATTCATTACTGCTTTCTTGCATCCCACCAAGATCACAAAGCACAATAGGGTGTCAAGAACACACAACATGGACATATCATTAATGTCAACGATCTTCACACAAATGGACTGCCTGTAATGTTATTGATCAAATAACTCAATATAAATCACATTATATGTTGTCAATCACATGTTGACATTCTCCCTAGTAGGCCTACTCCGCAAATTATATTTTTAATTTTAGATTTATTATCATAAATTATATACAACTATCCTAAAAATTTGATAACCATATTCTAAGGTGTGTGTGTATTAGAAAATGTTATAAATAAGCCAAAATTTCTTATCTTTCCTCTCTCTCTTATCGAGCTCGTCTCTTCCCTTCCCGTTGCCACAGGCCGTTCGACCCCTAATCAATGGCCCGCTTGTTGGTTTTGTCTCCCTTGATCCTGCTATCTCTTTTTCTCTCTTTGAGCCTATCCTTGTCTCCCTCTCATCTCTCGGCGATTTAAAGGGATGAAATCCCTTGTATTTCTCATAGAGAAACTAACACAATTGGTTCATTCGAACCGACCCTTCCTACGTCTTCCTCAACTCAAAAAGACAAAACTAATGGAACCCACCTTCCCTTCATCTTCCTCGATAGCAAATGATAGAATCACCTTGGTTTGGAATATTGCACTTGAGCAACTCAAAATAAAAATTTCATTTGTCATCACCTTTAAATCTTAAATTGATGCATTTATTAAATTTGAGTCAACACAAAACTAATTTAAGCTAACAAAATAGCATTTGATTCCTATAGGGTTAATTTTGAGTTGACTTAGAATCAACTATTTTTTAGACAAGTTGACTCGACTAAATAAATTTCAATTTCTAATCGAGTTCAAATTGTGTTGAACTCATTCATTTCAAGTTTGAGTTTAGTCAGCCTAGCTCAAAAACGACTTGATGCCAACCCTATATCATAGTAACTTCAGCCTACTTAATTCCAAAAGCAGACAAATATAATTGGAAATTGGCCACATATCTGGTAATTTGATTTACAAAGGATCCTTGTGCTAGGTAGGATCACTGTAACAGAAAAAACATCCAACATAAATTACCAAGTATTCAAATTCATAGTAGGATGTATGGCTAAGGCATAAATTATCAGAGTTACTATGGCCAAAATTTGTTTGATTTCAGTCAAATATCTCATGTCTAGCTTCATGAATTTCTGCTATTACAGGAAGGAAACACTCTCTTAGTTATCTATTTTTTCCACCTGCAATCCTAGTTCAGCAATCCGAATCATGGTTTGCATAGCCTATACGGATATTCCAAATTAAGTTGCAGCGGAATATTGCATCTATGCCACAAGAACCACTATCCAGTTAAGGATGCATTTGTCTGTTCAAAAGTACACAGCTAGAAATAAGGGAAGACGGTGCCCACAAAGGTTGTATATCGATTTACAGTTCCCTGCTAACCAAAGACTGTATATAAGTAAGGCACAAGGAAAACACTAACTCGAATTGCCCATGTTTTTGCTATGTAGCCTATGGCATCTCACGCCACATGAAAGCCAAAATAATAGGAAGGTGGTTTTGATATTGAGTGAGATAATTTTCAGCACAAGAGGACAATAAAATTATCAGAAGAGATATAATCAAGTATTCAACCAGGATATCTATTCAAAATATATCCAAATAACCTCAAATTATTCATGCTGAATAATTTTGTTAACAAAAAGTATAAATGTCCTGTTGTTGGTAGTAATGAATAATGTTTCAATTATGTATACCCAGATAAGTGGAAAAGCCCGAATGTTAATCATAATTTAAATATGAATGCCATCCATTATCAATTAATAAGAGGACTGGAATTGTTTCTTTCTGGCTAGGTACGAAGAACAGCCAAAAAGCAAACGGAATTATGTTGATTGCTAGATTATGAGAATGCAGACTATTAAAGAGAAAATGGAACTGATGGTGGATGTATAGCTCTTCCTTTATTTATTACCCCATTATATGAAACTTCAATTCATTATATTCATTTCTCAAATCTTTATATGGTTAGACAATATATTGTTAAGTATATCTTTGTGACCATTTACTTGTGTTCCAACTATCTGTTATTTTCACTTGATGATACCGTAAGTTTTGAAAGCTCATAAAAAAACATTTTTCTTGCCACATAAAAATACAAGCCTACCAAATTAAAAACTAAACTCCAGAAGTAGAGGACTGAAACATTTAGACACTAGCATCCTTCCTTCAGATTCATTGAAGATGACTTACCACATAATTCTATCGAAAAGAAGAAAAATCAAAGTTGATTACCTGCATCCACAAGCAAATGATGGTCATTGGAATTAGAAGGAGCAAAACCTGCCATGTAACCTTAGACATCACACCAACTATACCAAGAAGTTGAATTGTGGTTGACGCAAACCCACCAAGTCTGAATGGAATATCAAGATCAACAACACTTTGATCTATTGAAACCTGATAGTTCATAAAGTTAGATAAGAAATTCAAAAAAATAAAAGGAAAAAAGCACTCATCCCAAAAGGAACTAGAAAAAGTGACCAAGACCAAATATCAAAAAGGCCATAGGGCTACAACTACTTACACGATTCAAAATTCTCCCCGTTGGGGTGGAATCATAAAATGACATAGGAGCCCGAAAAATAGTTCTCAACATCTTCAGAAACAACTTTTGTGCAGCTGCTAGGCCAAAAGTAGCCACAAGAACTGCTCGTAAAAAGACAAACCAAGAGCTGCCAAAAGCAAGTGCCATGTAAACCACGAGAAGAAATGTACTAGTCATCTTTGGCTTATCACCATGTGTTTGGGGATTTGCCCAAGCCATCCACCAGTTACTAGCGATCTGCAAAACCTGAAATGTCGTCTGGGACAGAATAATCAAAGGTATTAGTGCTCCTTTATATGCTGCAGCCATATATGACAAGTACACCTTCAAACTAATTTTTCCCCTTTCTCGCTCCTCTTCTTGAACAAGCTGCTTTTTCCTGCTGCGTTTAGATTTCTTTTTTCCTTTATAACATTTCTCTCGGATGGAGACTCATTTCCTAGTGCTTCACTTCCCATGCCATCAGCATTGCTTACACTTGATGCTGATCTTCTGCCAAGCATTGATACATCCTCCAACATGCATTCTGGGATATCCATAGCTTCAATTGCTTCATGATGAGCTGAAACCAATGCATTGAAGTCAGTTCCAGCTTTTAGAAGATCGTCATATTTTCCAGCCTGTATTATGCGACCCTCTTTAAGTACCTGCATAAAATGGATTTACAAGGTCAATGGAGATATAAGTACAAGACCATGTACTTCATAAACAGAAAGCAGTTCCTAGGAAGTTTTTTTGGTCAACTCTCACTTTTTACTGCATATAGTTTGGCTCTGGTTCCACTTTGATCCCTATAATTTCACTTGTCCCAATCAAATCTCTATAGTTTAAAAAGCTAAAATCGCATCCAAAACTCAAATGACATTATGGAGATAGCCAAATTCCTTCCAAACAAATCAACAAAAATCTAATATGTTATGTGAGAATTTTTTGTGGGTTTAAGTTAGGCGTTGGGTCTAACTGACAAGTTATCATTTGGACAGAATATGATTTCCTCGGTTATATCATTTTGAGTCCTGGATATGGTTATAATGATTTTAAAGTACAATGGTTTGATAAGGACAATTGAAACTATGGAAGCCAAACTGAAACTAGAGCCAAGCTGTAGGAACTAAAAAGTGGCTTACCCAACTTTTTTGCAATGGATCCCCATCTTTCCCCAATATTATTGAAACAAGAATCAATCATAATAAAGTTGTACGTTTAACAAATATGAAAAGGCTTGCTGCTAGTGCTAGACAAGTTGGAAGCAATAAGGGTACAGCCAATTTATAATAATAATCAGTGAAATATGGTGGAGTAAAAAATATTTATCCACATGCAATAACATAATTTAGAGTATGAAAAAAAAACTAGCCTCGCATAATAAATTCAACCAAGTACAGACAATGAAAAAACAAAACTAGTTAGAAAGTCATACATATTATATATCTGATTGTCTCCATGAAAGACTCGTTTCAAGACAATCTTTAAAACAAACCAAATATTTTAGGAACTTGCCCAAATTGACAACCACAAAAAAGCTCCTAGATAAAACAGTAAAGGCCCACACACCAGTATCAAATCAGCAGCTGGAAGAAATTCAACTTGATGGGTGACAAATACCACTGTCTTGCTGGCCAGGGCAGTTAAAATATAGTCCTACAATCCATGATACACATCATTCAGAATCAAATAATTTTTAAACGTAAGATAGTTTTGTAGGGCTCAAGAGAAACAATTTGCAAACCTTGAACAAATCGCTCCCAGTATGAGCATCAACTGCACTAAATGGGTCATCGAGTAAATAAATGTCAGCATCCTGATAGAGCGCTCGAGCAAGTTGAACCCTCTGTTTCTGGCCACCACTTAAGTTTATCCCTCTATCACCAATTATTGTTTGATCTCCATGGGAAAATAGCTCCAGATCCCTTTTTAGTGAGCAAGCGTTAATAACATTCTTGTACCTTTGCTTATCCATTGGGCTCCCAAATAGGATGTTTTCCTCGATATTTCCAGACTGTATCCAAGCTGATTGAGAAACGTAAGCCGCAGAGCCACTTATCTTAACCTGAGAAAGATATATCAAACAGCATTGACAAAATCGTTAACATCTATGGAGAAGCGATAAAATAAAATAAACATTAACAAATCACTTACTTCACCAGAAAGTTTGGGTATTTCCCCTAAGATACAAGAGAGGAAGCTAGACTTCCCAGAACCTACCACACCACAGACTGCCACACGCTTCCCCTTCTCCACTACCAATTGTATTGATGAAAGTGTAGGTTGAGAAGAACTAGGGTCCCAACAAAATTCACCATCTCTAATCTCAATAGCTGTGCTTGCAAGCCCACTAGGAATAACAATCGTGGCATCAAATTGCAACTCCTCCTCTTGCAAGAAACCTGCTATTCGATCAACAGACACTTTTGTCTGGGCAATCATTGAAACCAAATCTGGAAAGTTTCTTAGAGGCTCCTGGAGAATCCGAAAGGTGGCCAGTGCAGATAGCACACCACCAGCAGTGAGCTGACCACCTAGCAATATGCAAGTAGCAAATGTCACAACAGACACAAAAATAGGGGATCCCCAGAAGATGAAAGTGATAAAAGCCTGAGAATACAAGGCTTTCCGGAGCCAACTAAACTCCACATTTCTCATCTCTTCTAACTTCAATCTATAGCGATCCTCCCAAGCTT
Source organism: Dendrobium chrysotoxum (assembly GCA_019925795.1). Classification (NCBI taxonomy): domain Eukaryota; kingdom Viridiplantae; phylum Streptophyta; class Magnoliopsida; order Asparagales; family Orchidaceae; genus Dendrobium; species Dendrobium chrysotoxum. The sequence goes on from CM034309.1 coordinate 42,907,056, forward strand.
GAAGCTTCAGGATTCTCATGTTTCTCAAACATTCTGAGGTTGTCCTCATTCGATCATCCTTGGCAGCCATGAGGTTATCTTGATATTCCTCTTGCATCTTTGCAAGAGGAATGGTGATAGCAATGGACACAATAGTTGCCACAAGTGTTGCCACCGAAGCAATTCCAACATTCTTGTATAAAATAGCCAAAGCAAGAACGATTTGCAAGGGAAGCATCCATATGTCATGAAGATACCACGAGTAGTCACCTACCCTTTGTACATCCACCGCCATATAATTAACAATCTCCCCAATGGTATGACTCTGCCGTGCTATGCTTGATAACCTTAGTCCTTTCCTATAAACCATCGCTGTCAAAGCCGATCTAACATGCATGCCTAATATATCTACTCCTAAATACCATTGTCTGGTTGTAACTGTCTCTAGCAACTTTGCCACAAAAAATACTGATGCCAGGACGTAACCTTCATGAGGAAAAGCCACATCTCCACTCAAGTAATCAACGAAATATCTTATCATATATGGTCCAACATAAGATACCAATGTGTTTAATCCAGCAAAGATGGCATTCACCATTGCTTCTTTCCAAAACGAATGAAGAATCGCCAATGCCAAGGAGGGCTGCTTTGTAGGGCTCTCAGCTTTCAATCTCTCCCAATTTGAATTCAAGACCTTATATGAAGTCTTGGATCTGTCTTTATGAGCCAACAAAGGCACATCCCTCAGCTCAAGGGGCCTCTTGGCACCTATAGAGAGTAGAGGGTTGAGCCAAGACAGGGTTGCAAGGCTGAAAAACCCTGCTTCACTGTAGGGGGTGACCTTGAGGCAACCAGCTTCCTCTTCCTCAGCAAGTAGAGGCTCATGAAGATCAGAATTTCTCCTATACACCTCTATGCCAGAAATTCCACGGATGGAGGCAATGGAAAGGAAGGTAAGAGCAGGAGCAGCAGCATAATTCGCCACCACATGAGAACTTAAGTGAGCGCACTTATCAAAAAACCCTCTGGTATCAACATATCCAATATAAAGACAAAGGCAGAACGACACAGGCCACCAAAGCCTAACCAGAAAGGGAAACTTCATTGAAACCTTAAACCTACTTTGTAATGCCGAGAATATTACAGCAAGCCAAGCGATTGCCTCAACGCAGGGTAAGTAAAATACGGAATAATCTTCGTATCCGAAGCGAAAAAAACGCTGTGTTTCATAGCCGAGAACTATCATCTGGAGGAAGAGGAGGTAGAGGGTGCAAGAAATAGCGACCTTGAACCAACATCGGACGATAACGATCACCGGATCTCTAACGGCACTGCCAGAGTCGGCGCGAGCCTGGACGAGATTACCATCATCATCCTTGAACGGCACCACCCGAGACAGGACACGATAGAAGACGCGGATTGTGGAGGCCAGGAAGAGAAGGAGGAGAAGCAAGAGGTTGGCAGCGACGGAGAGCTTCTCCGGCAAGGGTAGGGCTTCGAAGGAACTGAGAAGAGAGGGCCGAGGAAGAGCAAACCCATTTGCCCCCCAGGAGATCGGAGCCGGATTGAAGATATTGGAATTGAGCTGCAGATTTCGGAGAATATCTAGCCAGTTCACGGGTTTCAGCTACGGGCATTGCACAGCGAGAGGTTTTTTACCCTTCGGATAAGCAGAAACAACACGGAGAGAGAGAGAAATAGGACGGCAACAGGTAGCAGCGACTAGAGCGGCGAAGGACACATTGCAGAACCAAACAAAAAAGGCACGTCTTCCACCCCTTGATAGATAGAAATCACGCACGAAGACGACAAGGGTGTGAAAAGTCAGAAACCGAGAAAAGCTTCAAGGCTACCAACCTCCTCCGTGTCCTGCCGCTCAGCTTTCCCTGTCAGCAGACTCACTTCCAACAGAGAGAGAGAGAGAGGAAGGGTAATGGGGGTGGGGGATGGAGAGGGAGAGAGCCGTGGGACGTGTAAAGAGCGAAGAAAAAGAGAAAAAAAAGATCAAATTGGTTTTGTTCTCTTCCTCCTCTTTGTCCGTCTACTTCTCTGTTCACAAGAGTGATTGCTCCCCAAGCTCCCTGAGTTTTCTTCTCTCGCTTTCTCTCTAAGCAGCACTTCATGGGTCGATACAGAATTCGGAATAAAACCAGTTGCAGAGTTGGATTTAGCCTTTGAAGGAGGTGGCGCTGCTCAGATTATTGGTTAATTGAAAAAAGAGTATGAGAGATTCCTAAAATAAATAAAAAGATAAATAACTTAGTCCATGCGTACAACCAGCAGAGCTATTAAAAAGTTAGATCGTTCGTCCTTAAAAAACTAGGGTTTGGGTCCTTCGGTGCCCTGCACTTCCATTTAATGTTGTAAAGGCTGCTTCTATTTCCCAAGGAAAAAAAAGTTTGGCTTCTTTTAATAAAAAGTTTGGGCATAGAATTAAATGTTAGTTTTAGTCTTCATTTGAAACAATTTTTTATTATTTTTTAAAATAATTTTTTAATTCAAAATTTTTTGATTTAAAAATTTTTTTACTAAAAATCATCTTAGAAAAACAGTAAGAAATATATTTCAAATCGGAGAGATTATTCTGTGCGGACACCAAACGGTTTCTCCGTCCGATTACACTTAGGAACCAAGCTCGATACCGAGCGATACCGAGTGCGGTATATTTTGGGGTGAGGTGGTGCATTTTTATTAGTCTACGGATGCCGGCATCCGGACTCCGCACAAAATGAAGCCTTAATATTATAATGGCCGACCATATTTAATGTTTGTATTTCATTATATTTAATAAAAAATTAAAATTATTATCAAATTTTCATCAAATTTGATTTAAATATCTATATAATATATTTTTCTTTTTTAGATAATTTAAAAATAAATGATATAATACATAAAATAAATTTGATATATTGAGCTCATTTTAATGAAAAATTAATCAAAATAATCAATATTTTATTTTATATGTAGTAAATATAAATTTTTAATATATTTATAACATTTAAATTTTGTGATCATTTTCATTATATTTTTCATAAGAGAAATTAATTTGAATTCATCCATCAAACTTAATTCCTATTATGATGAAAAATAAAATGAAACATACATTTAGCCATTTATTATTTTTAATAAATATCAAGCTGACTATTCGTCTTTCTTAAGTTTGACATATTTAGACATAAAAACATTATAGAACTACAGAAAATTCCTCGATTATATCCCTCAAATATGTTTCTCGTGCCAGAAAGCTGTGGAGACGACCGTACACCGACAGAGCTATTAAAAAGCTAGGGTTCCCTGAAGAAAATTAGGGTTTGAGTTGGTTTGCAAACTTTCTTCTTGTATAATTTTTTTTGGAAAGTATAAGGAATTAGTATGTTTATTTTGATTACTGTAAACGTTTCCTTATATACATGTTGGCAGTAAATAGGGTTATAAAAAAATAAATGTGCTTGACAAACTACTTGCAGCTTGACTTAATAACTCAGTTAGAGACCATTTATGATTGTTTAATTAACTAATTAAATGAAGTGGAATGATGATGGTATAAGGTTGGAGGATTGAAGTCAAGTGACGTAGGTTATAGCACTATAGGGCGATGGTGGTCGGAAAACTTTAATCGAGGGAATAGTGGTCAGAGAATCATAATTTGGTGATGGTAGTCAGAGGATCGCAGCCACTATGGTTGGATGACTGTAGTCAAATGACAGAGGTTAGATGACTATAGGAGTGGAGATGGCCATCAGAGAATCAGAGTCAGACGACAGTGGTAGGAGTTTGAAGGACTGTAATCGGGCAATAATGGTTGGAAAACCGTAGTTAAAATACGGTGGTCAAGGTATCATAGTCAAGCAATGGTAGTCGAATGACTCTAATCGGAAGTTCATAGTTGGTTGACGACAATCTGAGGTCGAAGGATCGTCATCAGGCATTGGTGGTTGGAGAACCATATTCGAGTGGCAGTACTCCGATTATGTTGTTTGGGAAGTGTTGTCATAGTGTTTGTTCAGTGATGGTTTAACAACGACAATTGATCAATGTTCTGAAGGAGGTGATTGGGCAGTGGTTTTCCTGTTCACTACCCAAAAAATACGGCTATCCCAGCACTATTTTTGTGCTATCCTGACGGTTATAACTGTCACTAATTTCTTCGCAGCGGTTTTTAAACCGCTGCACCCCCGTTGTAATTGCTATGCACTGCAACGACATTCCGCAGGAAACTTCTTCAAATTATTTCTATTTTAACCAAAAGATACATACATTTCAGATCTTATTAGCTTTACATGACTATATGAAAGAAATTGAAGCAACCATCAATAAGAATGTGGGCAATAAGAGTAGACATTATCTAGTTTCTCAATAAAAGATTGAAATAAACTTTGGGTTTCAGTTTTAAAACAGATTACAATTGATCATTTTTTTTTATTTTAGGGATTAATGTAAAGAAACAAGAAGAAGAATGAGAAGAAGAGGGAGAAGAATATGAAGAAGAAGAATGAAAAGAAGAGGAAGAAGGGGAAGAGACTCACAGTGAGGAAGGCCGGACGGGAAGGTTCTTCACGTGAGGAGAAGAGCTATGACGCTCGGCGTGCGATTCGCTCCAGAAGAACTTTGAGAGTCACGGACTAATGACCAAGCTTTAAATCTTTAGCTTGGGAATTAGGGATTTGGGTTAAGAGTCACGGTGGGGCTTTTACCTGCGGTTAAAACTGCTGTAAATTCCACTGGTTAAAATCGGTGCAATTTGTACCAGTTAAAACATGTGCAAAAGAAGGGTATTGGCAATGGTTTCAAAACCACTCCTAAGAACCGATGCGAAAATGCTACTTTTTTGTTGTGTTACTGGTGCTTAGGTGGAGCTTCGAGATTCTTATATTTTTCTTGTCGAGACACTCGATGCGACTATAAGCATGCAAGATTTAGAGTTCCTTTGGTCATCAAATTATTATCTTGAAGCTTCTAAGTACACTTGAAATTCTTAATTTGAGCTCCATTGGACGAAGATACAATCATTTTTGTATATCTTTAGGTTCATCTTATAGACACATTCAATTCAAAAATCGATTTGTTAAAATTGAAATTAGAATTACTCTAAATTTAACTTTGTAAATTTTTAATTCAAAAATACATAGAGATTCATATCTTAACAAAAAGACTTTCGACCACATATCAATGTCATATATATATATATATATGCAAAATTATTATCGTTGCAGTCACCGAATGTCCCGGAGGTCAATTAGGACGTGTCACGTTACCGATACTCTATCGATCATTATTATGTATTGGGTGATGTGATATATCCTGATTGATCTCTAAACAATCGGATGACCCGCAGCTAATAATCTCTCCATATATGTCGTAAGCGTCTCAGCATAGATCGAAATATCTGATTTTAATAATATATATTACAAACTAACTGTCATCCCATCTTCAATGCTTTTCTAAAAAATTGTTCGCAAGTAGCCAATTTTAAAATGACTATCAAATTGGATAAAGTTGTCATCGTCACGGACCTTATAGATGAATATTTATATGACCCATAATTTAAGAGAATATTAGTGAGGTTAGCCAGCCTTCCAACATCTATTATTGCTGATCTCAGCTTGCCGATTCAGCAGAATATAAAATTATAGTGTTGTGCTCATGTGCATGTATGCGCATGATTATGATGGTAAAATTTTGCAAGTACAGTATCTCTCTTTTTAATCATTTCAGATAAAGGTGATTAGCTAAAACTCGTGAAATTATTATGTGGGGAGTCTAAAAGGAAAATTCTCATCCAGACTGTTAATTATATATATTATGCACAAAAAAATTGTACATACTGTGTATACTCACAGTCCGGACGAAAATTTCTCGTCAGGACTCCACACAGAATAATTTCTCCTAAAACTGAGAGGTATTCATGCGGTAATAAGCTTTCTTCTCAATTATGGGTGTTGAATTTATAATTTATAGAGAAACTTTATACTGTATATATATTATTAATAGGAAAATTGACTTTATATGTCTCTACATTATAATGCACTAAATTAGAAAAAAAAATCTGCTATTTTATTTCTTAGACAAATATATCTAAAATTTTGTTCAAACCAAAATATCATTAGTATGTTCATGTCTTACTATATACGAGGGAAGATGTCTCGCCCTTTTCATTTTGGATTTTTCATTTGTTGTCATCATTGAATCTTCCTTCGAGTTTGTTCACTTATGAGGGACCACATCGTGAAATTGGGAGATAGCTAGGTTTGTTCATTGACAGCTTAAGCATTTATGAGTATTATTTTTTGAGTTTCTGTCGTATAGCTTCTATTAGGACATTTTGACGGAGATGTAACATAGTTAAATAGAGTATCAAAAAGTGTTTGATGGCTAATATTTGTTAAAGAATTTGCATGATTTATAATTTGACCTGACCAAAACATAATCGAATATGGTTCCAAGCATCAAATACCATTTTGTTTTATTTTGATTCGTACCATATTCAAATATTGGTTGATGAATAAGATATGATCATCTCTTAACAAGACAGATGCTTTAAGTAGGTCAAAATAAGGTTCCATCATATTTCTTAATATAATTTCACTGCATATTGAGTATATTTGATCATGATATAATCATTACTCAATCATGTTCAGTTAACGTTTGAATATGATTTGATTAATTTTGATTTATGTTTGAAGAACAGTGGAATTACAAATTGATGAAGTATTTTCTATGGGCAAATAAAGTATTAACATTCTTATATCATATCTAGGAGAACGGAAGAAATAAATGCGAATCGGTTGGATATTTATAATAAAATGAAGCAAATGATTACAGATACAGAGAAATATTTCCTTTAAACATCTCGTTGATCTCCCAACATGGTGGGATAAAGGATTCATGCTGTTGTCGCTATTGTTGATCTAGTTGATCTTAAATGCAAAGTGATTGATGTTGATAACGAATAGTTTAATATGAAATTAGAGGTGATATACCACTCAGATGAAGCACTCTTAATTCCTCCAAAGGTGCTAATTATCGAAAAGATTTATTTATCCATTATGCATCATATTTTTCACCCTACTTCTAAGAAGGTTTGAACTACAATTCTTTTTTGCAAATGAGACTACTGTAAGATCAATAAGTTTGCCATCTTCGACTAATGTAAGAAATATTGTGGTCATTTCACATGCACTACAGGAAAATCTTTTATTACCGTCGGACTTTTCGACGGATTTAAATGCGCCGGTAAAAACGATGGACCAACCGGCGGATATTTTATCGGTACTTTATAGTGGAAATTCTGGCGTATTTTCCATTGGAAATCACCGGCGTAAATTACGCCGGCTTACTTAAACCTGATGAAACATTTCCAACATTTTTTTGCCAGTTTTCTTACAGTCGGAAAATCCGACATAGAAAGCCATATTTCACCCGCTCCGTCGTCTTTCTTTTCCAGTATTTCCGGCGGATCCAGTTATAATCGTCGATAATAGTCCGGCGGAGCAGAGCGGCAGATTATTCGTCGGTAATTCGGGCGCAACATTTCCGCTGGAAATATCGGCGATAAAACGCCAGAATTCGCTCGAAGAAAATGACGTGCCTCCTTCATTTTTTTTCGTCGGAATTGCGCCGAAAAAAATTGTCGGAATTGTTTTCGGTGGAAACATTTCGCCGTAAAGACTTTTTAACGCGTGAATTACCGTCGTATGGATATCCGCCAGAAATTCGCCAGAAAAGCAAAATTTCTGGTGGATTTTGTCCGCCAGAAACAAGCCATTTTCCTATAGTCATGTAAATATTGGTGATATTATGCACATCTAGGCTGCATGTGATTATGATTCATGGGATGTTTTGAAACTTAAGTATCCATTGGAGGTGTCAACTCCAACTTATGATCAACCTAAAACTAGCAAATACTGAAGGTCTTTTGATTCTTCATGTACCATGGGACTAAAATATATAACTTAAGGAATAGAGATACATGAATAACTCCCAATTCATAAGAGCTCGTGCTTGAAAGTACATCAAATTCAATGGCTACTAATTTACATCATCATGCTTGAGTTTATCTCCCACTAAATTACATTTGTGCAATTATTTGAGAGCAAATAGGAGTTAAATTGGATGTTACATGTATATGCTATGAAAAATACTTTCAATTAAACATGAAAAAAAAGGTGAATAAATATGGTATGTTCATTTCTATTTTGACACATGCTCGTGAAACTTGTGAGCAAAAGAAGTAACAATTTTAATTGTGCTCAAGATAACAAGCCTTACATTAGAACATATTTGTATACTAATGTAAGATCTAAAGACCATCACCGAACTCAATATGGCTCATTAAACAAATGATAAAAAAATAAGCTCGTAGCCTCTTTTTCTAGCATGAACCCAAAGATTATCATATCAAATGTTAAGGAAGACTAAATGATTGATTTTTCTTATAAGAAGGCTTGTCAATATCGTGAACAAACTATCTCCTATGTGAGAGGGTCCTTTAAAATATAACTAGAAATTTCGAGTCAGTAGAGTGTGTTTTATGTCTTAGCGTTGTATAAAAATTCAGCACGTACATATAAAAGTAATAAGACCACTATTACACGACAATACCCCTGACCTCCATTGCCCGACAATGATCCCTCCGACATTTATCGCCCGACTACAGTTTCTGACCTCCATCACTTGTCGACTACGATCCTCAGACCACCGTCACCCGACTATAGTCCTACCAACTAAATGAACATACCATCATTCTCTTTAGAACAACTCTCATGTCATTGGATTCTTCCAACTCCAAGCATGAAATGTGCTTTATATGATGTATATTTACTATACATTAAGCTAATATCTTCCCCTACGGAAAAGCTTCCATTATAACCAATGACAAACGTTAGTGAAATCCTTTCAGCTAGGTCAAGCCTCTTGATATTTTTCCCTTTTCAAGATTTTCCACGTGAAAATTATGTTCTCTTCTATGAATTTTGCACAACTCTATTTTATCTGTATGTGTATTGGATCTTTGTTAAAAGCTATATGATAAGTTATTTATCTCTCTACCGTCACAAATGTTTCAGCTCACAACAACCTTAATGGTGATTTTAATGATATATATATAGATGGATTTTAAAGTCCTTAAATTAACTTAGAGATGAATGCAATATAAATTATTTATATATTACACTCATCTTAAAATAATTATTTAGGCTTTAAACCCATCTTAATCATTTTTTTATTATGACATCCCACACAAATTTTCTCTATCGCCAAATTATCTTTATGAGACATAATTAAAAAGACAATAAAATATGCTGATAAAATAAATTCTAGAGTTTTCAATTTTCTTAAAAGTAAGAATAAAATATAAAATTAATAAACTCTTTAAATATTTTAACATCAAAATAAAACTATAAATTGTAAAATTTATTTTAATTAAACATTCATAAGAATATCCTCACTAATTTACTTCCTTAAAATGAGACGTAAGCTAGCATTCGGAAAATTATAATTTTACCATCATAATTACACACAGATGCATGTGAGGGCAAAATTATAATTTTATATTCTACCAATTCGGCCGGCTGACATCAGCAAAAAAAAAGGTGTTTGTCGACCTTAGAGAAGAAGCAAACCCCGTTAATATTCTCTTAAATTATGTGGCCATAAAAAAAAAATCCACCAATAAGTTCGCTTTTTGAAACCTGATATAAACTTTTAAAATCAGTTGATTCTGACAGAGTTCTGAGAAAAAGCTTAAAGAAACAGGCAAATGGAAAGCCTTCACAGTTTTAGCGGTGGCTTAATCACTTTCCAAACCTGACGTGCGTTTGGACTTTGAGGGGTTGATTATGACTCGGCATAGCACAGCAGTAGTATTGACCAGTTGAAGATGGCTATAGTGCCATGAAAGTATTGGGATGAAGAATTTGGATCATTGTGTGAGTCAGATATCATCATTTAGTTCAATTTTCAAACAAGGCCGACAGGTTCCATTTAATGTGAATCAACAAATTTAATCATGAAATTTGATGGCCCAACGAAAGCAACATATTTTTTTGTTAGATAGAATCTGTTACGTCATGATGGGGATGGATAATTTAGGCGAGACCTAACTTAGATAAGGGGTAATTATTGTTATGTTTGGGAATCTGATTGTATTGATTAATCGATTTATTTTATTATCTTGGACTTCAAATATTTCGTGCGTGCTGGCCCTGTTTTGCACATGAATTTTTTTTCCCATACAATGCCCCAGCACATCCAGGTGCCCCGACACTATATACCTGAGTTCCCCGAAATTATGTTCTCAAGCGCCCCAGTGCTAATCGACAGAGAGCAAAGCGCCACAACGCTCTGGATTCGACATTGTATGACTATATGTGCCGCAGCGCTGCAGTTAAAGCTGCTGCAACATTATCAAACAGAGGCTTGAGCACCGCAGTGCCCCAAACTGGCGGCGTAGCGTTGTGAGACGAACTAGATGATTTTCTTTGTCGCTTTTCTGAAGGGTCGCGTCCCATGGGGTTATTTTACTTGGCTCTCTTGTATTTTTTGATGGTTAGATATTGAAAATGGTGTATGTGAGAAGAGAAGTAAAGGAGAAAGCAAGAGTAGAGATTTATACTTTTTTTTTTCTCAATTTTCATAGTGAATTTTTTGATGTGGTGTGACTCCATAATTTTTCTCTATTTTAAAATTTTTTACATTAAGTCAATAAAATTTGAAGTTATTAAGATTTTTTTTTATTTCCTGTTATCGTAGCAAATTTCTAATCTTTAACGGTAGCTTTAATTTTTCTTGTAGCAACGACTACTTTTTTTTTTAATAGAAGAAATTTACATCAGATAAAAAATAATAAATTATCTAAAGCTCCATTTTATAAATATTTAGTTTCTCAATTTCTATTAAATATTTTTGTTATAATCTGCAGCTTAACAAATGATCCGTCCTATCAGCTACTGGATTAAAGCCTCTTGCCATGAATTAGGATAGTGAGCTACTGAGCTGTGCTCCAATGGAGTGATTTGATGTGATTGGCTCTAAAGGCAATGTACTACGTATTAAGCTCAGACTTAAGATTTATTTGGGATAGCTTTTATGTTATTTTAGTTTTTACAGTAATTATAATTCTATTTGATTATTAATTTCTTTCTATTTTCTCATAATTTTTTAGAAGTTTATATTATAGAAAATTATTTCTGCAACCATAAAAGCTATTTTTCTATAACAACTTTACAATCAATTTTAAAAAAATATTGCAACCGTCCCAAATAGACCCTTACTATTAAATTATATAGAAAAATACTTCTCCAAAATTATATATTAATTAAATTTTAATCAAATCTTAAATGAGCATATTATCAAACCTCATCACTCATCAAGTTTAAATGATATTGTTCATAATCATATGCAAATCAACCACCAAATTATTTAAATATATTCTTTTATCAATTAAATATTTATTAATATATTATAAAAGAGCTCTAAGTCATCTTATAAGGTTTGTTTGGAATAACTTTCTTACTATTTTCTAAAGCAGATTTCAGTACAAAATTTTTTGAACTAAAAATTTTTCTATCGAAAAACTGTTCTAAAAAGTAGTAAGGAAGCTGTCCCAGGCTTCGTTTGGGACAACTTTCTTATTGCTTTCAGTACAAAAATTTTTAATTTTAAATTTTTTTTATAAAAAATTACATTAAGAAACAGTAAGAAAATCGGTCCCAAATGAGCCTAAATAATTTATCAAAACGTATCAATTCATTTGTAGCCATAATTAGAATATCTCAAAATTCATAAAAGAAAGTGATATATGGAAATTAATTAAATTTTTTATTACATATTTCTCCAAATAAATCAAATAAAATTTAAATTTACGCTTAGCATATTATGATCCAAAAAAATTAAAAAACAACTGAAATATTTTAGCGCATATCTATACCTATTTATTTATTTATTTTAGTGGTACCGGCAGCAAATATGCGGTGTAGAGAAATCGTTTGATTGTTTTTTTGTGATGCTTCCAAACAAATCGAATCAATTTTAAAAATTTAGGATAATATAACAAATAAATATAATATAATAATCACATACAAACAACATCATAAATACAAATAATTATCACGTTCATTTCACTCATAATCATCAACAAAAAAATAATTAGCAATATTAAAAAATGAAAAATATGTACAATAAAATATGCTTATACATAATGACCTAATTGTACTCATCATACTAGTAATAAAAAATTATATATATTATTAATAATCATAATACAAACTTTTTTTTCTTGTTGTGCTAATCCATCCTCTCACGTACGTGCTCATCTCGTTAAACTTTTTTGTTGCTTTACGTCATTAAATGGATTATATAAAATCCTCACTTTTTTTCAAATAACTGGTTATTTGGCTGCCTTCTATATTAGACAGAGATTAATAATCAAAACATACGTAATATGCTAAGTATTTTAATTGGAACTGAACACCAGACCTTTGATAAGCTCATCTTGAAATGCAATCACGCCTCAATTTGATTGTATCAATCACGCCTCACTATTGAATGGTATCGTGTGGCACCCTACTCTAGATGAGGGAGATCGAAGATAGAATTGCTCGAGGCTCATCGATCAAAGAACATGCGATTACACGGAGAGAGTGCCTGAGATGGGGAAAACACAGCTAGGGTAAATGAGAAGAGCTTAATTAAAGTTAGACAGTAGCGATTTAAACTGTTGTTAAAGATGTTTAATAGCAGTGATTTTTAAAATGTTGCTATGAAATGTTGCGATAAATATCAAATTCTAAAAGTGTGAGAATATGAGCTTTTATATTTATCTTAAATTAAAGATAATTGATTAATATTGCATGTAATCGTGCAAGATAAAAAATTTAATGTACTTGTCCGTGCCCTTCAAATGGTCCCCTAAAAATTTCAAAATCTTACAACAAATAAAACAAATGACCTAACAAGATAATAGATTTGTTTTGAAGTACAGAGAATAAGAATTCCACGATATCAAAATGATATAAATATTATCCTATCTCTGCATGTGTGCAAAGAAGTGATGGAGCCTTCCAAATTTTTTATGATGCCCATTCCTTAAGGCTAACGTATTTGTCAAAATAGATCTTCATTATCTCCTACCACTTCTCACTATCTCATACACAACAAATCAAAAATATTTTTGTAAACAACAAAAAATGAATAATCAATTGAAGGATAATACATTATAGATTTTAAAAAATTAATAGCCTTTAAATTAGATTTCATTTGTGACAGTTTTTTTTCTGTTTCATTTGGGATGACTTTTTTATTACTTTTTAAAATAGCTTTTAGTATAAAAATTTCTAATTCACTTTATACTACAAAAACTATTTTACAAAGCAGTAAGAAAGTCATCTCAAATAAAACTTATTGTTTGTAAAGTTACTGTAAATAAAACAAATTGTTAAAGCGGGGTAAATAATGTTTTCGTAGCACAAAATTTTTTTTAAAAAACTACTGAAAAATAGTGGTCAAATAAAAATAATAGTTTTTTTTTTGGACATTTAGGCCAATTAAGGCAAACTCACACACACAACGCATACACAAAGACTCGAATCCAAGACCTCTTAGTTGGAAGCCTAAGCTCTCAACCAACAGATCAAGATGAGCTATGTATAAAAATAATAGTTGAGGTCTGAAAAAATATATATATATATGAAAGCTGTCCCTAACAATCTTTAGTAAATATTAACCATGGAGCTGGTATCAAAAGCATGGATATCTCTTGTCCCTTCCTGAACACACAGGTAGGCAGACAAGATGAGGCAAATTTTTTATTGATGCTGTAAATAAATATTTTAAAAAACTGCTTCTGGAGTTCATAGAAGCTCGAGCTGGAGATGCATGCATGCCAAGAGTTTCATTTTTGGCACGTCACCAATATATCGTGTATTGAGTGATACAATGCATCCAAATTGGCCTCAGGATCGTAACCAATAAAAGCTATGATTTAAATAGAGGTGAGTGACGCATACATTATCACAATGAATTAGTAGGGCCTGAGAAAGGTTAACATCTATGATTGCAATGGAATAGTATTTAGCTTATAGGTGGAGGAGCAGACAAAAATACTTTGTTTCTTGGCAGTCCAAGAGATATAAGTTTAAGCTAATTTATGCGCTGTGAGCACTTGTTGAGATAAGAGCCATATTTGCTATCTACCTAGTCAGCATAAGAGATGATATATGAAGCTGAAGCATGAATGATGACAAAGAAGAATAACATGATAATCTTCTGTGTTTACTGATCGGTTTGATGATAAAAAATAACAACACAAAATCCATAAAATATAAGAATGAAATTTATGAACCGAAATTCTCACTATGTGGGGTCAGCTACATGAATCATTTTTCTCTATTGTGTCATGTTAAGAATCAAATTCTCAGTTAAATCTAATTAAGAAAGGTCACTTCTAATATTTTCTAACCGAGCATTTTTAGGTGTACGTACATCTACTATTCTAACCAAATTATCGGAAGACCGCCGTTTTATGTGACCAAATCATCTAAGGCGACTCTCTTTAATCTTATCTTGCACTGGAGCTACTCCAAACTTTTCACGAATATGCTCATTTTTATCTTATCTCTAAGAGTAAAACCACTCATCCACTTGAGCATCCTCTGCAACACTTAACTTAATATTATAAGTGTGAGTTAGTAGAAAAAAAAAAGGTATAAGTAAAGAAAAGGTATGATGTAGGCAATAGTTTCTCTTGCAGGAGCTATAGGGGTGCCCATTTATATTTGAAATGGATGAAGTTCTATGTAAATAACATTTTAAGTTATAATACAAATATGATGATATAGTAGCACGTTTCGTTTAGTAAATCAGTATTGGTGTAATAAAAACCTTGAAGCGCATTGTAGAAGAGTTTTTTAAAGGCAAAACTGTGACTTGCTGGAATAAATTGGTTAAAATTACGAACATAGAGGATTGATCAGCCACGTATTATCTTTCAAATTTCCAGTGATTCCAATAAGAAACGGAGTTCTATATTTAGTGAACCTCTCATAATTACATAAAAACTTTTGGAGAAATTGAAGAAATTGGAGAAACAAAAACTAAGAAGAAAATGCTCAAAGGAATATAGGAAACAATACTACGGAAACTTATTCTTTAACACAAGAAACCACGTATAGGACTACTTTAGTTTTTTAAAAAATTGAAACAAAACGTTAACCAAGGGACCCACCTTTTTTACTACAAACTTTTTGCAGTTTTAATAATACTAAACTAATAAATTTAATTTTGCATTAATAACAAACACAACCCCTTTATTCAAAATTTCTACACCAAAATTTGATCAAAATCTCTCAATTTTTTGAAAATTGAGAGCTTTTGTGAATCCATCAGCAATTTGATCTTCAGTAGAGCAATACTTGATTATAATAATTCCTTTTGCCACAACTTCTCTCACAAATGATGTCAAAGTTTTATGTGCTTTGATCTACCATGAAACACCGAATTCTTCGTCATAGATATTATGGATTTATTATCACAAAATATGTTCGTCCCCTTAATTGAGGGTGCTAAAAATCTTCTAATATTCTTCTCATCCATATTGCTTGACATGTTGATGATGAAGCTGCAATATATCCAGCTTCTGAAGATGACAATGCAATACTAGCTTGCTTCTTTGTGCTCCAGGATATTGCTCTAGACCGAAGATTGAATATAAATCCACTTGTGCTTTTCCTATCTTCTTTGGAACCTGCCCAATCACTATTAGTAAAACCAACTAAATTAAAGTTAAAAACTGATTTGTACAAAATCCCATAATTGGTTATCTCCTGAATATAGCGAAGAATGTGTTTGGCTGCTCCAAGATGATGTACATAAGGATTATGCATAAACCTTGAAATAAGATTGACATAATATATAATATCAGGCATGGTATGTGTCAAATACATAAGACTGCCCACAATTCCTTCAAATACTTTCTCATTGGCTTTAGTTGTACCATCATTATGAACTAACTTTTCATTTGTATTCATGGGTGTTAAAAAAGTCTTACAAGTCAACATATTATACTTCTTTAGTAACTCCAATGCATATCTTTTTTGAGATATAAAATCCTATCATCTACTTGAATAATTTGTAAGCCCATAAAATAGTGCGACAACCCCAAATCAATCATATCAGCCTTAAACTTTTCAATCAACACATTAGATGATCCAAAATAGATAATATCATCAACATAAATACAAACAATAAGAAAATCGCCATTTTTAACCAACACATACAAAGTAGGCTCACTTTCACTTCTATGAAATCTCTTCTTTTGAAAGTATGAATCAAACCTCCAATACCATGCTCTTGGTGCATGTTTAAGCCCATAAAGTGCCTTCTTTACTTTATAAACTTTCTCCTCTTTTCCTTTAATAATGAAACCTTGTGATTGATTAATGTATATATCTCCTTCCAAATTATCATTCAAAAATGTAGATTTAACATCAAACTGAAAAACTTTCCACTTCATTTGTGCAACTAATATAAGAAATAGTCTAACAGTTTCAAATCTAGCACATGAGAAAAAGTTTCATAGAAATCAATATCATATTTTTGTGCATAACCTTTGACAACAAGCCTTGCTTTATATTTTTTTATGTTTTCATCTGAATTGTACTTCACCTTGTAAATCCACTTCACACCAATTGGATCTTTTCCTTGTGGCATATCAACAAGCTCCCAAGTATCATTCTTCTATATACTTGAATCTCCTCTTTCATAGCATTTTCCCATTCTTCTTTTCCACAAGTATCTTCATAACATAATGGTTTTGTGACCATAAGGGCAAATGTACAATCATATAACTCATGCAAAGATCTCATCTTTCTATAATGCCTCTCTTCAGATGTGCTTGAATCTACTAATCTAGGACTTGAAAGAGATGAATTATATGACAAACCATCACTAACTTCTTGATTGTTAGTGATATCAATTTGATGATTCTCCTCAAATTCTACTGCTTCTTTTTCTTTTTCATGAATTATATATTCACTCCAATCCCACATATCATCTCATAAAAAATAACATCTCTATTAATAATGATCTTCTCAGATTGTGGATCAAATAATTTGTATGACTTTGACTGAATACTGTAACCAATGAATATTAACTTTCTAGATTTACTATTCAACTTGCTTCTATTATAACCATCCTCCAATGCATATGCAATACTTTCAAATACTTTCAAATGGCTGACAACAGGCTTTTCTACAATTTCATGCTTCATAAGGTGTAATATTTTGAACAGCCTTTGTTGGAGAAATATTCAAAATATAAATAGCAGTTGCAACAGCTTCAACTCAAAATATATTTGATAAATTCTTCATCTTCAACATACTTCTAGCCATCTCTGCAACAGTTCTTTTTTTCTTTCCACAACCCCATTTTGTTGTGGTATATTAGGAGCAGTTAATTATCTGAAGATTTCATACTTATCACAAAATTTGCCAAACTCATTTGATGTAAATTCTCCACCTCTATCTGCGCATAGAATTTTAATATTCTTGCCACTTTGATTCTCCACCAATGCTTTAAAATGCATAAAATTTTCAAAGGCTTCTGATTTATGCTTCAAAAAATACACCTAATTCATTATACTGTAATCATCAACAAATAAAAGAAAATATTTAAACCCTCTATGAGATGATGTAAAAAGATCATGTGGAGGTCAAATTCCACTATAGTCAATTTTAGGCAAACCATAAACTATCTTCTTTTGATACAATAATTTTAAACCTCCCATATACAAATGACCATATCTAAAATATCATAATTCTACATCAGATGTCTTCTTAGCTATCATTACTTTTTCTTGAACTGTTGAAGTATTAAGTAGAAAAAATTTATTTGGTGCCATCTGAATTCTTGCAATTTATTGTTTACTTTTTTTGTCTTCAATTTTACAAGCCTTTTTATCAAATTTAAATTTATACCCACTATCGATTAATTGCCCAATGATTAGCAAATTATATGTAAGTTTTGGAACATATAAAATATCATGTAATAACTTTACCTTGACATGAATATTTGTCCCAACAACAATGCTCCTCTTGCCTTCAACTTGAACAACATTATTATCACCAAATATGACTTCTGATTTCTTTAACATATCAAACTCTTTGAAAATAGACTTCATTCTAGTCATGTGATCAGAGCAGCCACTATCAAGGAACCAAATTTCTGAATTATCACAATCACCTTGGAAATGTGTCATAAACATATTATTTTGATCTGTTGTCTTCTCTGTAATATTATCTTATTTTTGTTTGAACCAACATCTATCTTCTGAATGTCCAAACTTCTTACAAAAATTACACTACACTTTATCTTTTCCTTATTGATTCCTTTATTTTTTACAACATTGTGGTATAGTTTGTCTCAATATGACCAAACTTCTTGCAATAATAGCATTGCTTTTGACCTCCACATGATCTTTTATCTCCGTAAGTTCCTCTTCAACGAAAAGCACCACAACCATCTCTTCCTTTATAAGCACTTCCTGCTCCTCTATAACGACCTCCTTCTTTGTTACCACTAATTGAAGTTTCTTTCACTTGAAATGCCTTCTCAACTATCTTCACTTCTCTTATGTTTATTCTCTCCTCATGATCCATCAACGAACTCATCATTTAATCAAAAGAATACACAACAATATCTTTGGATTCTTCAGTAGTGACCACCTCATGTTCAAAATTTGATGGAAGACTCCTTAGAACTTTGGAGACTACCTTCTCATCAGATATTTGCTCACCAAATGATCGCATTTTGTTCACAACTGTTGATACTCGAGAGAGATAATTTTGAACACCTCCTTCATTCATATTCATAGTTTCAAAGTCACGTCGCATATATTACTCTTATTGAACCTTGAAATTCTTTCTCTAAAATATCCCAAGCTTCTTTTGATGTCTCTGCTATAAAAATTATTGAGAATACATTATCATCCATAGCTTGTTGAATGAAAAATAAAGCCTTTGAATCCTTCTTCTTGTCATCATTATTTCTCCGTTCATTTTCTCCAATTTGCACACCATTCACCACAAGATCCCATAAATCTTGTGATTTGAATATGGTCTTCATTTTGATACTCCAAAACTCATACTTCTCACCATTAAAGATGGGAATCAAAGGCTGAGATGAGAAGTAGTGCTCGTTGCCATGAGAAATTTCTCAAATACTTGGATGAGAATCATACACCTTGTTTTTTAAAAGAATACACGAAATCTTCTAAAACTTTGCTTCAATCCAGAATTTCGATGCCCACTTCAATTGAAACCAAGCTCTGATACCACAATATAGAAGAAATTGGATAAACAAAAACTAAGAAGAAATTTTTTAAAGGAATAGAGGAAACAATACTATGGAAACTTTTTCCTTAACGCAAGAAACCACGTATAGGACTACTTTAGTTTTAAAAAAAACTTAAACAAAACGTTAACCAAGGGACACACCTTTTCACTAAAAACTAGTTTGAGTTTTAATAATACTTAACTAATAAATTTAATTTTACATTAATAACAAACAAAAATTGATATTGATTGGATCATAATTGGCCAAAGTTAGTAACAACAAGATTAAAGAGTATTGTGTAAACTTCCTGCCTTCCATATTTCACTTCACTGTGACTAGAAATAAGAGAGTAAAAATAGTGATAAAGGATCGTGCTTCCTGGATTCATACTTTGCTTTCTAGTTTTATGTTAAAAAAGTGTGTTTTGTGTTCGAATTGTCTAGATGACAAATAAGAAAAGGATTGATGATTGAGTTACCTTTCAAATGATATAATGTGAGAGAGTTGCACCCATTTTAGTGAGAAAAGATTGAGCTCGTCTTAAAATAGCGAGTGCATTTGATCGTTTTGACTCACCTGATCAGAATTAGATTTTGGTATTGTTAATTTTGTGTTGAATCAGATTTTATTGATTAATCGGGTTGTATTGTTGCCTCAGACCTCAATTCCATCAGTCGTGCTCACTGTGGAGTTGCAAGGAGTCCACCCCCTACTTGGGTTCGGATGTTTTGCACCTGAAATTTTTTTTTTTCAGTACAATGTATAACGCTGCAGATCTGTGTACCTGAGCGCCCTAGTGCTGTATAGTTTACTTGGAGAAAGATAAAGAGCAGAGCGCTGCAGCGCTCCAAACCTCGACACTGCGGCTCTCCAGACTCCAACCTTGTGGCGTTGTCATGCAGGCAAAGGACAAAGAGTTGAGCGTCGCGGAGCTCCAAATCTGACGTTGCGAGACTGACTAATAGTTTTCTTTCTTGTTTTTCATTAAGGGTTGCTTCCCTTAGTAGTTTCTATAAGTTTCTCTTTGTATGTTCTAGCGTGATAGCGGTGCAAAGGTGAAGAGAAGTAAGGATAGAGTGAGAAAGAAAATAGATCTGTATTATTTCTCCCAATTTTCATAGTGAATTTCTTGGTGTGATGTGGCTCCGTGATTTTTTCTTGATTATGAGTTTTTCTACGTTAAATTCTAGCGTTCTTTCTTTTTCACTGCATTTTATATTTCTTGTTGTGTTTCGCTACATGCTTCCCCTGACAGGCATGGCTAGACCATTCAAACAGTCTACATTTTAGATGTATGTTTCGATGCAGGCTAATAAATATAAATATTATAATTTTTTAGGTATATTCTTTTCATGTAATTTTCTTGTATGTAAATATTCACTTGTGTGCTTTGTTCTACGCAGAAGTAATGCTCATTTTTCATTATTTTCATTATATTCAATCTCTGAGGTAGCCATACATGTTGAATATAAATTTGGACGTGAGTAACACCTAAAATTAATAATAAGTTTAGTTAGCTAGAGCAAGAAAATATGATGAATGAATCAGTAAACATGGAGAGTGGATGAGAAGCTAAGTGATCTCTATGAACAAAAAGAAAAATCATGAAGTCTTAAATATGCCTCGTGACTCCTTATATATAAGATTAGCAGGGTTACAGTAAATAATATACTGAAAAAAAGATAAATAATACATGAATTGACAAGTACATGCTGATACAAACACATGAACTGAGTTGGAAGGTACATATGTGCCCCTCTGCCTTTGACATAGCGTTGGGCTGCCATAGCGACTACCTTATGTGAGTTTTTTAGGGCGAGTGCTTTAGGTGAATCCACATGAACGAGTGCCTTGGTTAGGCCTGTAAAGGTGAGTCCCTCAGGGTAAGCGGTGAATCTCTAAGACAACTATGGCTATGGGCTATTAATTGAGCCATACCAATGGGCTTAAGGTTTGTGTCTCCTTTAACTTAGATTGTGATATACGTGGAAGACAGATGATCTTAGTTGAGGAGAAGTACTGAGAAAAATGAGTTATCTTAGGGCAAGCGTCTCTTAGGATGAAGGCTTGTTAATGCGAGTCATGTGTCCAAATATGCTGGGAATAGGCGCATCCCTAATATAATCCTTAAGGGGCAAGTACATGCTTGTCAATAGCCTAGTTTTGGCGACTCCGTCGTCAGGGTAAGGCTGGCTTTAGGCTAGCAATCTGCCTAGCTACGCCCCTCTGGTGTGTGAACTTATCTGGGTACTTAGTTACATACATGAGCATAAATGAAAGTACAACATACATGCTCATTTGCCACAATGAGAGAATCCTGGATATCTTCTCATGAAAGAAATATTTTCATTGTCAATTTCAGGACGCTTAATAGATGCTGAAACCTCTCACAAAACATATACCTATAAAGTTGCAAGAAAAGGATATTCAAGGCATTCTATGGAAACTAGTTCTTTTTATATCCTTAATAGACTAGACAAGTGAGCCTACCTCCCTTTCTCACACTTAAAATCTGTAAATTGAGAACTATTTTTTGTTGGGGATGGAAGTAAAACACCGCAACGAAACAAACAAGAAAGTAAAAGCAACGGAACGTAAAAGACGATAGGATTTAACGTGGAAAAAACCCGAAATCGGAAAAACCACGAAGCCACGCCATATCAAGAAATCCACTATGAAAATTGGGAGAAATAAGTATAGATCTCTCTTCTCTCTCACTCTCCCCTTGCTTCTCTCCTCTCTTGCACCATTCTCATAAACAAAACACAAGAGAAATTCAAGTAAATAAAACCAAGAGATGCCACCCTTCAGAAAAACTAGAAAAAAAACTATTCAGTGTGGCGCCAATTTGGAATGTTGCGGCGTTCAAACACGCAGTACTATGACACTACACGATGCTGCAGCGCCTAACATATTCCATAGCCTTTTGAAATATATTTTTCATTATGCCTCCATATGTTCTAGCTGAATATGAAAATTGTTTTTTTTTTTTTTTTCAAACTTCTAATGAAAGATACTATCTGCTAAGTGAAATTCAGAAGTCACAGAGAAAAAGGGAGATTTTTTAGGGATAATAGCCTCCTTGATCTATACGCTAAGTAAATTTGCTTATATTTAATTTTGTTTTTGTGATAATTTTGGTGGTTAAAGAAGTTAATACTTTTATTTTAACGGGGCAGGTTTATGAGTGCATCGTACACCTCGCTTATGACTCAGCAAATAATACAAAATTTGCAGATGATTGCTGTTCTATTATTGTAACCATGCCTATATATATATATATATGCTTATGACTTTCACCCTTAAGGATTTGCTTATGACTTTCATCCTAAAAAGCTATTTTAAGAAGCAATAAAAAAATCATCCCAAACGAAAGCTTCATTTGGGACGGCTTTCTTACTGCTTCATAAAGCAGCTTTCTAGTAAAAAATAAAATTTTGTAGTAGAAAGCTGCTTTAAGAATCAGTAAAAAAGCCATCCCAAATGAAACCTTAACCAATTGCTAATTGTATGGCGGATTTTGGATTTTTTTCCTTCACTGTCATATTTCTATTTGAATAATTATAATTTTCTTGTTGGTATTTAGAAAGTATTATAATAAAGCGTTTTTAGCAATTACATATATTATATATATAGTACAAGTTGTTTGAGTATTTTCTTAAAAAATATTATAATACTTGATAGTATTTTAAAATTTTTATTTTTACTACAACAATTTCATAGTTGCATTATAAACCTTCTTAACTTTGTTGGTGAAACAAGTCAAGAAAGCTTGAGAGGTTTCATGTACCCTATCGTGCAAATGGACGTTCTACTTCATGATGAGAGCATTGACCGATTTGAATGTGGATGGCTGGGCGCCATTCGTTTCTTAATCTATATCTTTCATGAATTTATTCGCTTTTACGTAGTAAGGCTCTCAATCAAGAGGTCTTGCGTTCAATCTTGTATATGTGATGTGTGTGTGAGTTTGTCTTAATTGTCCTAAATGTATTAAAAAAATATTCACTTTTCCTGTTTTCCATATTAAGGCTAAATGAACATAACGGAAAGAAAAGCTTGTCTTTATCAGCTCCTCGTTATTTTGTTATTTAGGATTCCAACATTTAAGAAATATGACAAATAATCATAATATTGAGAGACATCAGACATATTACAACTTCATAAGTGTCACAGTTTTTAACTTCGTTTGAGACGACTTTCTTACTGTTTCTAAAAGTGATTTTTTAATAAAAAAATTTTAATTTTTATATTAAAAAGCTGCTTTAAGAAGCAGTAAGAAAGCCGTCCTAGATGAAACCTTAGAAGAACCACTGAAGATATTACTGGCTCGCCATCGAAATACAACTAATGTAATCTACTAATCTAAAATAAAATTTAAGACAATAAAGTTTTTTTAACTTTATTGAATTGTTCACACTCAAAGGTTTTTGAATTTCTGGATCTACCGCCTTTTTCTTTATAATCACTTGATATTAGTTCCTCTCTCTGTTTTTTTTTTTTGTACAAATAATATTTTCGGCATTGAATCTAACTTTGTTATAGCTACTTTAATGTACACAGTACCACTCAATGCTTTATAATCCATATTCATTCATCGCATTATATGTACAGTTTTTTCTTTTGCTGTGATTACTACCCTCTTGTTGATTTTGGGTGGTTTTCTTCTGAGACCAAATCTAATGCAAGCATTTGACTTCATTGATGGTTCCCATGGGCTTTCTAGTTGGGAGAAGAATTTTTGTTATCTTATTATTTGTAGCTCTATTTATTTTCTTTGGAGAGAGAGAAACTCTAGGAGGTTTGAAAATATTTGGAACAGCCCAGCAAAAATCATTTCTAGTATTAGACAAGCTATCTTCCATAAAGTTAGAAATTGGAAAAATTTTGAAGATCTTAAAGACCGCTTTGAGATGCTCAACTGATCTCTTCTTCGCAGCGGGCTGTTTTTTTGGTGATTTTGTGGGCTATGATGTCAGAATTGTACTATTTACCCCTTTGGATGCAGAGGGTTTCTTACCGGGTGCCTTTCATGATCTCTTTTTGATCTCTATGTGACATGTCCTCTGCAACCAAGGGGTTGGCGCGATCGACTTCGCAATTCCCCGAGCCCTATTTTTGGCTCCGTCCTGTTTCTTTTCACTATTTTTCCATCCTCTATTTTCTTCCTTCTGGAAGCAATTTTTTGCTACAGGTTTTGATTTTTCTTTTCTACACATGTAACTAACTTTTGATCAATTAAATTTGGGCTTTAAGCCCTCTAAGTTTCCCAAAACAAAAAAAAAAAAAAAAAAAAGGTAAGGGCATGAAAAAACTGACATCACAACTATTTCCTTGGAGCCCAATTTTTCACCTTAATTAGCTGCTTAATTACCTGTTGATTTCTTGTGTGCTGATTTCTATGTGATTTCTGTATGATTTAGAGTTTTTTATGTATTGGATACCAATGATATTTCTTTCAGAAATAAAAAAATTATTACAGGACATTTTGGATACAGGTGATAACGTTTTAGAACTAACCTTATCCGTTATGTGGCAAGATGACACACAGTTGTTTCTTTTTTCTTTCGGTATGGCAAAATAGAGTGAGCTGTTCTCACAGAGGTCGTATATCTTGTCACAATCAAGCAGAAGTTTTGCAGTCCAGCGAAGCTTAACAAAAGACTGACTGTATAAGGCTTTGTTTGAACAGCTTTTTTATTATTTTATAAAACAGTTTTGTATTAGAAAGCTGCTTTAAAAAATATTAAGAAAACTGTTCCAAATGAAAACTAAAGCTTTGTTTGGGGCAACTTTCGTACTGCTTTCTAGTATAAAAATATCAAATTCATAAATTTTTTTACTAAAAAGTTGTTTTAGAAAGCAAGAAAAAAACCGTCCCAAATGAAGCCTAAGTTTCATCGCTTTCAGAGGATGAATCTGACATGAGTATACAGGAAAATGGATTAACATAATTATACTAATAGTTTTTTTTAATTTATCAGTTTCAAATGCAACTCTTGAGTTCTATCAACAAAATATTAGACAATTAAAGGTCATAAAAAAAGCAAAATTTGTCTTTCAGATGTACTCCAAATTCTTGAAAATAAACTTCTTATGATTTTCTTCTTTTTCTTTCTTATTTTCACCCCTCCACTTTTTTCTCCGCTGAATTTCTTCTCATCTCCATCACAAAAACTCATAATCTTCTTATTTTTTTTATCCATTAAGCATCATCAATTTCCATAATCATCAATCCAATATAAAATTCTACAAAAATATCTAACATGTTTTTAATCTTCCGCATGAAAAATTTGATATCTATCCCATAATATGATTCATACATGATATTGAATCAATGTCTAACCTGCATGCCAACAAATAGGAGAGTATTTGATTTAGGAGACAATAAAAAGCCCTTTTTTATAGATGTTCATAGTAAATGACTCTTACATGCTCATTCATTTTCTTACTTGATTATCACTTGCCTTCCACTGCAGGAAGTTAGGTTGTTAAAGTGGCATTGTATGTTAGCTTGCTATTACTTTCCTATTAATATCATTTTTCTTGCGTAGCTTAAGGTGTATTATTATAACTTTCTCAAATTATGTCATTTCGGTATTTTTTTGAGACATTTGGGTCAATTAAAACAAATTCATACACATATTACATACGTAAGATTCAAATTCAAGATCTCTTGGTTGATAGCCAAAGCTCCCAACTAATAGACCAAGATGAGCTAATTTCTGTGGTTTTAATTTACTTAATCCTTCTTCCAAAACACTTAAAACGAAGCAGTCGTGCATATCAACTGAAGTGAAAACGGAGCAAAGGCCTCAATAGTTTTAGGAAGGGAAAATTGAGTTTATGTCATATAATAGTAAAAATTGTGAAATATGATTATTTTTTGCAATGGGAAATATACCTGAAAATCTATTTTGAACTAATCACTCCATATTGCATATGTGGATTGTTTATTGAAGCGCGTTGTTCGATAACGATGAACCAAACACAGAAAGAAATAATAAATTACGATCTGCAAAACACAAATGAACATAAGAGATTTACGTGGAAAATTCAAATATGGGAAAAACCATGGGGGAGAAGAAAGAACGACTTCACTATAGAGAAGAGGCGGATTATAAAACGACTTACAAACCCCAAGTCCTTTACAATATATTTATAGGGTAAAAATAGGGCACCGAAAAACAAGCGGTATTCCAAACCCTGCCAGGGGGCGCTACCCCCTTGTACTCTCGACATATCTACAAAGCGTACGATAGTCAAGGACATGATCAAACAAGGGTCGAGGCAACTCCAACACGCGTCACTTATGAATTTAGTTCAAACTAATTCTAATTTGAACCTTATTTGATCTTGAAATCAAATCGAGTGAAGTAGTCATTGCCAGTGAACATCCTTGTTTGTGACAGTGATGGTTGAAGGATGATTGTGACAGGAAGGGGCTAGAGCTCTTTCCACGTTGGCGTCGATTGGACCAATGGCATGTGAAGGTGAGAGTTCATGATGAGGGCCCACTTGGGGATGACTTAGATGGGACTCATAGCTTATGAAAGTGAGATGACCCCACAAACAACCAAAGATGTGTGGCGTCTCTATCAAAGTTGATACTCATATTCTCAGCCATTGGTTTTCCCTCTTATAAGAAGATTGACTATGTAGAGCAATAACGATCTCTTAGTGACAATTCGTATGCCTCAAGGCTTCTCCTACTTCCACCATTGAAGCCCTCTTCTACACTGTGTTATCATTTAAATGTCTTCTTTAATTGCCTAGATTTGTTGACATCATCTATAACTTATAACTCAAACAAGTGAAATTGGTTCAGGCCATGCTATTTTTCCGCTTCCTCTTTTTCTACGTAAAATATTTCATGTCTCTTATGAGTTGCTCTCAAATTATCTCATATGTGTGTGGAAGATTTTTGTAACATATTAAGAAGATTAGCTCTTTACCGTTATAAAATTTTCAAAACTCAACGGTAATAACTAATAATACTAATAATAAATATTAAATAGTGTATATTCTATTATAAATAATTAACGCATGTGAAAATTTTGGATATAGCAAAATTCCACAATAAACTTAAAGTGATACAGATGATGTTAATTTGATTTTATAAATATGATGACCAGGGACGAAGTTATTATAAAGTGTATCGTTTCTTAGAGCTCTTTTGATGATGAGGAGAGTAATCAATCGATAAGTATGAACAATATCAATAGTTAGCTACATATCCATGTCAGGGAAGTTAAAGTTGAAATCTTCAAATAAAAATATCAATAGCGAACATCAACAAAGTTCTGAAAAGAAAGTGCCAACGAAGAGAATTGCTAGTGAGCATCAAGAGGCAAATATGGGCACCATTTTTGGTAGAAGGAAGTGCCTGATACATCACAACCAGAGGCAATGCTGAAGAAGGCGTAATGTGAGCACAATAAATGAAATATTTACTATAATTTTAGAGTTTGAAATTTACATTATTAACGCTTTCCGCACAATATAAAAATAGAGACTCGTTTAAATAATTTACAGTTGTTGCGTCCTGAAATATTCGCGGCAGTAGAGAGTGATATATTTTAGCGTCTTAGCTTTGTACGAAAATCCAGCACACAAACATATAAGAGAGTAAAGTTATAGCGTTTATAAGGGACACCATAATTTTTACGTGGAAGCCCCTGAAAAAGAGAAAAATCACGGGGCCTAACCCAGTTTGAATGAATCCACTAATATTTGAAATTGATTACAAATGAGGCCCTTCCTTATGGGGAAGGTCTCGACTCAATGTAGCAAATATACATCATATAGATTGCATTATACGGTGGGAGTTTAAAGAATCAGTATTGATATGTTCATTTTGGCGGCAGGATCATAGTCGACGAGCGACGTAGGTAGGAAGGACCGTAGTTGAATGAAGGTGGTTGGAAGGACTGTAGTTGGCGGGCGACAGAGGTCAGAAGGACAGCAACCGGCGGGCGCTGGATGTCGGGAGAATCGTAGTTAGGCGACGGTAGTTGGAAGGACCATAGTAGGCGGGCAACGGTGGTTGGAAGGACCGTAGTTGGCGGACGACGGTGGTCGGAAGGACCATAGTCGGTGGGCAACCATGGTCGAAATGACTGTAGTTGGGTGACGATGGTCGGAAGGACTGTAGTCGGTGAGCGACGGAGGTCGGGAAGACCATAGTTGACGGGCGATGGTGGTCGGAAGGACCGTAGTCGACTGACGACGGTGGTCGGAAGGACCATAGTCGGCGGGCGACGGTGGTCGGAATGACCGTAGTTAGGAGACAGTGGTCAGAAAGACCGTAGTCGGCGAGCGATGGAGGTCGGGAAGACCATAGTCGACGGGCAACAGAGATCGGGAAGACCGTAGTCGGCAGGTGAAGGAGATCAGGAAGACCGTAGTCGGTGGGCGACGGAGGTCGGTGGGCGACGGAGGTCTAGAGGATTAACAGAAGTTCGGGAGTGGTCAGCGGACTGGCGAAAGTGCAGTGGTTGTCGGAGGACTGGCGAAAGTCCGACAATGATTGGGAAGAACTCCAACGGTGGCCGGCGGACTGGCAGAAGTCCGGCGGTGGCCGAGAAGAACTCTGGTGGTGGTCGGCAAGAACTCCAACGGTGGCAAACGGACGGAAGTCCGGCAAAGGTCGACAAACATGCGAAAGTTTGGCGACGATCAGGAAGAATTCTAGCGGTGGTCGACAAACAGGTGGAAGTCCGACAGTGGTTGGCAGATTGGAGGAAGTCCAGCGGTGGTCGAGAAGAACTCCGACGGTGGTCGGGAAGAACTCCAGTGATGGCAAGAGAGCTCCCAAATTCTTTCCTTCTCTTCCTTCTTCCCTCCCCCCTCATGAGGAGAATGGAGGCTATTTATAGTTTTTTGAGAGTGGCATGGCTTGTAAATATGTGGAGGATCAAGATCAAAATGGGAGTGGTTTGAATGGACGGCCGATATTGATCCTCTTGATCGTGGACCGTTTAATGGTCATCTGAATGCCTTAATGATATTGAAATCTAGTGATCCTGGGCTCGTTGGATTCGTCTCGTCGAGCCGCTCGATTCGAATATAAGCATATCATGTTTGGAAATCGTTTGGTAATTCAGATTATGGTCTGAACCTTCCAAATGCGCTTTGGGTCTTTGATTTGGACTCATTTGGGCTCGGATTGAGTCGAATTTGGTGTCGTTGGGTTCGTATTTTTGAGACGTTCAGTTCGACTGTAAGTTTGTTGAAATCGGAATTCAGATGGTCTCCGATTTAATTTGTGAAGATTCCAACTTGATTTTGCCTCGAGATTCGTGCCTGATCAAGATAATTTTTGATGATATACTAACAGTGTATTGCGTAATTTGCTTACAAATTAAGGCTTCGTTTGGGATGTCTTTCTTACTACTTTTTAAAGCAGCTTTTTGAACTAAAAAGTTGCTTTAAGAAGCAGTAATTAAGTTGTTCCAAACGAAGCCAAAATACGAGGGTTACATGCAAGCATTTAACTAGCTGTTCATGTTCCCAAGTTAGCCTCTAATAAATGTTGGATCTTAGCTGTTTTTCATTGATTCAGCTTGAGCTTTCATCCCTTAGCTTTATCATTGATTTTATATTAATAAAATAAATTTATTTTACTCATATACTTCATATATTTCACAATTATGTTGCGAAGTAATTATGGGCCAATCAATAGTTTGCTGGCTTTCATTACAATAAACTAACTTAACATAGACAATACATTCAACCTGATAAGAGATTTAGTACACAAACTTCATCTCATCAATAAGTGACAGCAAAAGAGAAATATAATCAGCATAACGAAAAACAAAAATAAAGAAAAACATAAGCATTTTTGCATCAGCTACCCATGCAATATATCAGGCTTTTTCTTATTTTTTCGCTGCTGGTTTGCTGACTTTAGCCTGCAAGATAGAGAAGCAGACACCTTAAGAAATCTTTCTCAGAAGTCAGAAGTTTCTCTCATTGAGCTTTAGATTTTTAATTCTTTATTTTTATGTTGGAAGGAATATAGTACTTTTATGACTGTTTCCTCAGTTTAGAGTTGTAATTGGACCGTTATATATATATATATATCTCAAATATAGATGAACTTAAAGTTGATAAAAAAAAATTTTCAACTTGTCAAATTAAGCTCAAATCTTTAGTGATTTGAGGTTGATTTGACTCTCTTATGTTGATTTCTTCTTTAGATTGTGTATATACTTAGCTGAGGAAGCTTCATGTGCATACCTGAACCTTCTTTGTTGGAGCACGAGGCTTCTGTTCAGTCTTCTTACGAGCTTGCTTTGGTGATGTAGCTTTGGGCTTAGATTCAGTTGCCTTGCTGCCCAGTCCAATTGGAACCTGGGAGCTTGCAGGCCTCTCTGCCTTTATGGATGCCATTGAAGCTCTTGCTCTCAAAGAAAGTTCAAACACTTGATAGACTTGAGAGTAGCTTGGGAGAAACGTAGGCCCTCTTTGGAAGTATTTATAGCAACAAAATTTTCGTCATAGATCAAGGGAATCAGATGTTCATTTCATTATTATATTTGAGTATTTGATGTCGACTTTATGAATTTTTATTCAACTCATTTATTCTTGAGCATTATATGAGATTAAGGGTTTGTTTGGGATGACTTTCTTGTTGCTTTACTTTTCAGATATTTGTCATAATTTCATTTGATTATTACTTTCTTATTGTTTTTCCACTGATTTTCAAATTTTTTTATAGTTGAGAGTTTTTTTTACAACTAAAATAACTAAGTTATTTTTCCAATAATAACTGCACAACCAATTTTATAAAAAGCTACAGCTTACTCAAACATATATTAAATATATTTTATTTATTATTTTTAATAATTTTTATTCATGCTACCTTTCGGATTTTTATCTATTATTTTTTTATTAGGTTTTTTCTATATTTTTCATGGGTGATTTTTTTTAGCATTCATCATAAATACAGAATTATTCAATTATTTTTTGTTATGCATCTTCAATATATGCTACTTCTTCTATTCTTCACCCTAAATTTTTATTAATTACAAACAAGGCACAAAATTAGTTATTAGATAAATAGGCACATGAATAATCATAGATAATTAGGGCATAAGATCAATTAAGCAAACTATTTGAGCTAGAGCTCTTTAACTACTTCTCAATAGGTTGAGCTAGAACTCTTCAATTACTTCTTTATATATATATATATATATATATATATATATATATGTTGCGGACTCAAATATACGCGGCGATAGAGTTTAATATTTCCGTCTCAGCGTTGTACGTATATCCAGCACACAAACAGAAGAGTGAAAGAAACACCATGATTTTTACGTGGAAAGCCCTGAAAAAGGGAAAAACCACGGGGCCACGCCCAGTTGAAAAAGTTCCACTAGTGTTGTTTGAAATACACGAGGCTGACTCGTCCTTTAACTTCAGGACGATCAGATTACAATGAGTATCAATTACAAGGCCAAGCAGAGTTCCAACGTCACTCGGGCGTCAGACAGAATTCCGGCGTCACTTGGAAAGAAGTCCGGCGTCACTCGGACGTCGGGTAGAATTCTAGCGTCGGGCAGAATTCCGACGTTGCTCCCGTGTCGGGCAGGGCTCCGGCGTCCCTCGGGCGCCTGGTGGTGCTTCGGTGGTGTTCCGGCAAGGTTCCGGCGGTATTCCGGCGGTGTTCCGGCGGTGGTCGAGGAGGAGTTATTCCCTCCTAGGCTTCTCTTCTCTTCCTTCTCTTTTTCTCTTCTTGGCCTGGGGTCCCCTCTTAAGAGAAATGAGGGGCTATTTATAGTTTTTCTGGAGTGGCATAGCCCGTAAATATGTGAGGGATCAGGGGCGAATAGGGAGTGATCCGGATGAACGGCCGATATTGAATCCCTTGATCGTGAACCGTTTATCAAGCATTTGAAGGTCTTAATGATATCAGAATTTTGCGATCTTGGGTTCGTTGGATTCGTCTCGTCGAGCCGCTCGATTCGAGTATAAGCTCGCCAAAATCGGAGACCGTTTGGTAACTCAAATAGCTGTTTGATGCTTCCAACAGCGCTTCGGGTACTTGATTTGGACTCACTTGGGCTTGGATTGAGTCGAATTTGGTGTCGTTGGATTCGTATTTCCGAGACGCTCAGTTCGACTGTAAGCTTGCTGAAATCGGAGTTTAAATGGTCTCCGAATTAATTTTTGAAGTTTCCAACTTGAGTTTTTCCTCGAGATTCGTGCCCGATCAAGATAATTTTTCGATGACGTATCAGTTGCCCCCCTATTTTTGGACGTCAAAGCTCCAGGAGTCCAAAAATATATGTGTCGGCTTTTCACTTTGGCAAAATCGCAAAAATTTGCGTTCCAAAAATTAAATGTTTGCTCGAACTCAATCATAGAGGCCCCGTTGAGCTCCGAAAGTGTCAAAATTGAGTCCGGAACGTCGAAAAACGTGTCCGGGGACCCCAAAAACGTCCAATTTGGACCGTCCGGGCTCGAAATCGGAGCCCGGCAACGCGTAGGCGGCCGAACCGGCCGGCCGGCCGGCCGGCCGCCGCCGGCGGCGGCGCCCGCGCCAGCGGGCGCGTCTGCCCGCTGAACCGCGCGGAACCGCGCGGTTATAACCGCGCGGGGCGCGGTTAAATTTTAAAAAAATTTTTTTTTTTTTTTTTTTTTTAAATGCGGGTCCCACATCCGAAAAAATCCGGAAAAATCCCAAAAAATTCCGAAAATTTTGAAAAATTTCAGGAAATTTAATAGAATTTTGGAATCCTCCCCCCCTTAAAGAAAACTATAAATAGACCCCCCAGGGCCTAGTAGAAACTCGCCCCTTCTTCCTTTCTCCCTCTGGCTTTTGGCATTTTGAGGCTTTCCGCCGTTTTTGAGTAGGTGACTTTCCCTACTTAACTCGGCGCCCCTCCCTTTGCGCAGAAGTTAGAGTATTCCTCTCTTCTCCCCTCTAGTTTCTGGCATTTTGAGGCCTTCCGCCGTTTTTGAGTAGGAGATTTTCCCTACTTGACTCGGCGCCCCTCCTTTTGCACAGAAGTTAGCGGTTTTCCCTCTTTTTTCTCTCATTCTGGCTTTCTGACAGTTGAGGCATTCCGTTGTTATTCAGTAGGTGATTTTCCCTACTTGAGACAACGCCCCTCCTCTTGTACAGGAGTTAGAAATTTCTTTTCTTCTCTCATCTAGTTTCTGGCATTTTGAGGCCTTCCGCTGTTTTTGAGTAGGTGACTTTCCCTACTTGACTCGGCGCCCCTCCCTTTGCGCAGAAGTTAGAGTTTCTCTTCTTTAAGAGATCATGTGGAGGTGAGATGTTAGTCGGAGGGAGTCTGAAGATGATCGGAAGTCAGGCGTCGGGAAGAAGTACGGCGTCGGGTAGAACTCCGACGAAAATCCGTCGGCGGGAAGAAGTCCTATGACGGGTAAAAATTCGGTGTCGGGTAGAATCCCAACAAACATCCGGCGATGGGCAGAAGTCCGACGTCGGGAAGAATTACAGCGTCGGGTTGAAGTCCGACGAGGGTCCGACGACGGGCATAAGTCCGGCGTCGGGTAGAAGTTCGACGAAACTCACGCGACTGACAGAAGTCTTTCAACGGGAGGAAGTTCGGTGTCAGACAGAAGTCTGACGAAAGTCCCGCGATTGGCAAAAGTCCTGCGTCGAGTGGAAGTACGGTGTCGGGCAGAAGTTCGACGAATGACCCACGATGGGCAGAAGTCCTTCAACGGGAGGAAGCTCAGCGTCAGGCAGGAGTCCGACGAATGTCCCGCGACGGGCAGAAGTCCTTCAACGGGAGGAAGCTCAGCGTCGGGCAGGAGTCCGACGAATGTCCCGCGACTGGCAGAAGTCCTTCAACGGGTGGAAGCTCAGCGTCGGGCAGGAGTCCGACGAATGTCCCGCGACGGGCAGAAGTCCTTCAACGGGAGGAAGCTCGGTGTCGGGCAGGAGTCCGACGAATGTCCCGCGACTGGCAGAAGTCCTTCAACGGGAGGAAGCTCAGCGTCGGGCAGGAGTCCGACGAATGTCCCGCGACGGGCAGAAGTCCTTCAACGGGAGGAAGCTCGGTGTCGGGCAGAAGTCCGACGAATGTCCCGCGACGGGCAGATGATGGCCGGCATCCAGTAACATTGTGTTAAGGCAATATTCATCCATACTGAAGTGTGCCAACATCAGATATTACTGAATCAAGAGGCCGAAGTAGTGTGACATGCCAATATTCTGGCCATACACTAACACTGTCAACTGAGTGGAGGTCTGATGATGATCCAGTTATGTCCTTTCTTTAAAGGAGCAGTTGTAGGAGATGCTTGCGTGCAGTAAGGGAGAAGCCACTTAAATCCACCAAGGATATTTGACTGTGTTACAGTTGCTTATTGCTTGATGATACTAATTTGTACAGATGATGCCAATGTACTTTTCAATTTCAACTTCTAGTGAGAATAAATGTACACCTGAATCTGGATTTATGTAACTCCAATGATATTGTATATGAAATGAGGATTTGTCCCCTTGAGGGACCTGAATTGTTATTGCATCTGTAAGACATGCTTTGTGCTTTTGATGTATTATTAGTTTGAACGAATGTGAGAGACATCCTTTTAGGATGTTTGACATATCTGAGACTGCAAGTCAAAGCCCTTGCCTGATGACGTTAAGGGAAGATGTTAGATTAAATCTCCCCAAGAATGATCTTCCAATGATTGGGATACAAGACATCATCTAATGACATTTGACCTATATGAGGTTGTATGTCAGAGCCCTGCTCAATGACGTTAACCTGTATAGGAGTGGTCGAGGGAATCCACCGAGGATGTGAGACCTATTCGAGGTTGTATGTCAGAGCCCTGCTCGACGACGTTAACCTTTATGGAAGAGGTCGAGAGAATCCACCAAGGATGTGAGACCTATCCGAGGTTGTATGTCGGAGCCTTTGCTCGACGACGTTAACCTGTATGGAAGAGGTCGAGAGAATCCACCAAGGATGTGAGACCTATCCGAGGTTGTATGTCGGAGCCTTTGCTCGACGACGTTAACCTGTATGGAAGAGGTCGAGAGAATCCACCAAGGATGTGAGACCTATCCGAGGTTGTATGTCGGAGCCTTTGCTCGACGACGTTAACCTGTATGGAAGAGGTCGAGAGAATCCACCAAGGATGTGAGACCTATCCGAGGTTGTATGTCGGAGCCTTTGCTCGACGACGTTAACCTGTATGGAAGAGGTCGAGAGAATCCACCAAGGATGTGAGACCTATCCGAGGTTGTATGTCGGAGCCTTTGCTCGATGACGTTAACCTGTGTGGAAGAGGTCAGATCGAATCCCCCTGGGATTGATCATCCAGTGATTGAGACACAATAAAGATTGTGTATTTCTCGAATCAAGGATAAAGAGACTATATTTGTCAGTAGTTTTTCACTGTCATTTGTATTCTTTTTAAAGAAAGAGACAATATCAAAACTGGATGAACAACACATTATATTACTGTAAGACAATAATTCCCTTGTACAACAGAAGAGATACATATAGGGACAACCACATCATTCGACTTGGTAGAAATACTAAGGATATTAGAGTGACATCCTACTGATCATAGAAGAGATACATGATGACACATGACAAGTAGTATTACTAACACAAAGGTTCAAGTTGCAGCATTACTCAATCTCACCAACCATTTGAATATTATTTAATGGTTGTCTTTGTTGTTGATTTTGCCCCCCAGTGGGGCGAGCTTCTTCTCGGGTAGGTGGGTTCCCAATAAACTGTCGAAGATAGCCCTGGCGGATAAGTCTTTCAATCTCATCCTTAAGTTGCCAACATGCTTCAGTAGTGTGGCCACGACTACGATGAAAGTGACAGTACTGATCTTGATTTCCTGTATTTGGCTTCGAAGGATGCGGCCATTTCACTTTGTCCTGATCTTGAATCGCCATTAACACATTTGCTCGAGATGTGTTGAGCGGAGTGTACTCTTTCTCCTGCCGAGGTTCTCGTTGTGGTAATGGGGGCCTAGGAGGTATATTGCTATTCCCTTGCTTTTTCTGTTGTAAGGAAGAATTATCCATCCCAGGAGCACCTTTGCGCTTCCCATTTGTCTGCTCGAACTGCTTTCTGTGAGCATTTATGGCTTCATCTGCGGAGATTTGTGCCTCCACACGATGAATCAGGTCGGCGTATGAATGAACAGTGTCGCGCATAAGTGCCGAATAGAAAGGACCAGGACGAAGGCCTCCAAGGAAGACCCCTCGGAGCAATTCTGAGTTTAGTCCTGGAATCTGTCGTGCCTCTGTGGAAAATCGCTGAAAGTACTCTTTTAACGATTCTCCCTCGTTTTGACGAATCCCGGAGAGGTGGGAAGAATCTTTAGCAATTCTTCGATTGGCTACAAACTGTTCAACGAAGGCTTTGGCCAATTTGACGAATGAAGGGATCGTTCCAGATGGAAGAGAATAGAACCATGTTCGTGCCTGTCCTTTGAGTGTAGTAGGAAAAACCTGACATAGGAGGGCATCCGAAGCTCGCTGGATATGCATGATGGTTCTGTAATGATCGATGTGCTCGTACGGGTCGGATGTCCCGTCGTAGGAATCGATGCTTGGTAGTTTAAATCCAGCCGGAATAGGGTGTTGAAGAATGGCTTCCGTCAGGGGTGACGACTCCTGGAAGTCCCACTGATGAAGAGGTTGCCTTACGCCTCCTGTAGGGAACTCCTCTCGAACCAATCGTCGCAGTTCGTGGCGTAGGGTATTGCGAGGGAGCTCAGCAATGTGATGTTGGGCTAACTCTTCGGGGAGGTCCAAAGGAATGCGAGGTTGCCGACCTGTGTGCGGAGGATGGGTAGAACTTGCTGTATCAGCCAGTTCGTTATCTTGATGTGACTGCGAACGCCTCCTGGGTGGAGGAAGAGGAATCTCAGCTTGAAGATGTTCGATTTGAACAGCTTCAACACGTGGTGGATCTCGAGGGAGAAGAACCTCCTCCTGTGGTGCTAGTTCCTGTGGTGCTAGTGTCGGTTGTCGAGTCTCTCGCAGGAGTTGTAGGATCTCATTCTGAGACTCCTCCATCTTCCTGATGCGGTCTTCAATGGACGGTCCTGAAATTCCTTCTCCCACAGCGTCTTGCCCCCCAGCATGAAAGGAGGCGGATACTTGGGGTCTATGATTCATAGACTGATCCCGAGATTGATGCGAATTGGAGCGGGAGGCTCCCAAGATGCGATTGCTACGCCTGTTGGCCATCAAAGTGGTGCTTAGGATAGTGGGATTTGTTTCCCACAGACGGCGCCAAACTGTTGCGGACTCAAATATACGCGGCGATAGAGTTT
This sequence comes from Dendrobium chrysotoxum, assembly GCA_019925795.1. Taxonomy (NCBI): domain Eukaryota; kingdom Viridiplantae; phylum Streptophyta; class Magnoliopsida; order Asparagales; family Orchidaceae; genus Dendrobium; species Dendrobium chrysotoxum. The sequence goes on from CM034309.1 coordinate 42,944,661, forward strand.
AATATTTCCGTCTCAGCGTTGTACGTATATCCAGCACACAAACAGAAGAGTGAAAGAAACACCATGATTTTTACGTGGAAAGCCCTGAAAAAGGGAAAAACCACGGGGCCACGCCCAGTTGAAAAAGTTCCACTAGTGTTGTTTGAAATACACGAGGCTGACTCGTCCTTTAACTTCAGGACGATCAGATTACAATGAGTATCAATTACAAGGCCAAGCAGAGTTCCAACGTCACTCGGGCGTCAGACAGAATTCCGGCGTCACTTGGAAAGAAGTCCGGCGTCACTCGGACGTCGGGTAGAATTCTAGCGTCGGGCAGAATTCCGACGTTGCTCCCGTGTCGGGCAGGGCTCCGGCGTCCCTCGGGCGCCTGGTGGTGCTTCGGTGGTGTTCCGGCAAGGTTCCGGCGGTATTCCGGCGGTGTTCCGGCGGTGGTCGAGGAGGAGTTATTCCCTCCTAGGCTTCTCTTCTCTTCCTTCTCTTTTTCTCTTCTTGGCCTGGGGTCCCCTCTTAAGAGAAATGAGGGGCTATTTATAGTTTTTCTGGAGTGGCATAGCCCGTAAATATGTGAGGGATCAGGGGCGAATAGGGAGTGATCCGGATGAACGGCCGATATTGAATCCCTTGATCGTGAACCGTTTATCAAGCATTTGAAGGTCTTAATGATATCAGAATTTTGCGATCTTGGGTTCGTTGGATTCGTCTCGTCGAGCCGCTCGATTCGAGTATAAGCTCGCCAAAATCGGAGACCGTTTGGTAACTCAAATAGCTGTTTGATGCTTCCAACAGCGCTTCGGGTACTTGATTTGGACTCACTTGGGCTTGGATTGAGTCGAATTTGGTGTCGTTGGATTCGTATTTCCGAGACGCTCAGTTCGACTGTAAGCTTGCTGAAATCGGAGTTTAAATGGTCTCCGAATTAATTTTTGAAGTTTCCAACTTGAGTTTTTCCTCGAGATTCGTGCCCGATCAAGATAATTTTTCGATGACGTATCAATATATATATATATATATATATATATTCAATTATTAGATGCCTAATTTGCTCATTAATAACTTTTCTACTGCAGAACTTCTAAATTAATATTATATAAATAATATCATTAATCTTAATCATATTCTTTTATTGTATAAATAATATTGGTATTTTTCGTTTTAATTTCAAGTGTTTAATCTTAATTCTATAAATAATATCCTCACCATTATATTATTTTTTTACTATATAAAAAAATAAAAAAAATTATATTGACTTCATAATTATTAATATCATATTACATTAAAATTATATATCACATGCTTTCTTATTCTATAAATTGAAGCCACTTGATTGTACTAATCCAGACCAAGGGAATCAGATTCAAAACAATAAAATAAAGGAGATTATTGTTGGAGCATGTAGACATGGTATCAAATGCAGTGGAATCCAAAACCCAAATGATTAGATGGAGAATTAGATGCCTGAAATTTTCATCAACAAGTTGATTGACATCCAGGGCTACATTGAATCTAGTTGCTTGGCATCCATGGAGCAAATTTGGCTGGACTCAAAAAAAAAAAAAAGGCATTTTTAAAATAAATTATATTTTAAATTGAAATGATTTAGAGTCAACTTAACTTGGCGTCATAGTGAAAATCACACATATATAAATAAGAGAGAGGGGTGCAACAATCATAAGAAATATCTGATTTTTTACGTGGAAAACTCAGGAAAGGGAAAAACCATGAAGCTCAGCTTAGTTAAAATGAGTCAACTAGTGTTTGTCATTTATTGCAAATGATATCTTTCCTCGGAGAAAAGGTGTTGGCTCAATGTAGCAAATATACATCGTATAAAGCAAATTACATGATTGAGGTTGAAAGAATTGAATCCAATGATATGAGAGATGCTATCAAGAGAATGTTGACATGTTCGTTTGGTCGGTAAGACCGTAGTTGGGCGACTGAGCTTGTAGGGATTGTAGTAAGACAACAATGATCGGAGGGGCTGTAATCTGACGACTGAGGTCATAAGAACTGTAGTCGGGAGACTAAGGTCGTACGGACCTTAGTCAGACGACTGAGGTTAAAGGGACCGTTATCGGGTGTCGGAGGTTTGAGAGACCATTGTTGGGCGAAGGTGGTAGGAGGGACCGTAGTCCGTCAACAGTGGTTAGAGGGATTGTAAACTGCAGGCGACGGTGATTTGAGGGACCATAGTCGGACGATTAAGGTCGAAGGGACCATTGTCGGGCGATGAAGGTCAAAGGGACCATAGTTGGCATGCATGTGACAAAGGTTGGAAATACTATAGTTGATAAACGACATAGGTCGGAAGGATCGTATATGAGACCCCCAAATTCAGAGTTCTGATGAAATTGGTTTGACCTGACTAGAAGTCAAGTAACCTATTAAATTTTTGCATTTGAACTCTTTGCACATGTCTGAGAATGTTCCATATGCATGTGAAGGTTTGCATGTGTTTTGTAGTGGATTTCAAGGGACTGCATGCATATGGGTGAAATTTAGGAAATTTTCCTAGAGCACCCTAACATTATATTATTGCCACTCCAGTGTTGAGTCATGGGAAAATCAACATTTCATTCAATAGTCTGGTGCATGACGTGGGAGACGACGCTATAAATCTTGTTGGGTGCGTCATGCGCTAGGTCAAATTTAATATTAAAAATATCTAAATTCACTATTCATTTTCATTTCATTTCTTTGGCAGTGCCTAGAGAGAGAGATAGAGCGGGATTTTGGAGAGAGAGAAGTCCATTTCTGATTGTTTTTAGTTGTCGGCCTAGTTCTGAGAGTTATCCTGATTGAGGTAGGTTACGTTTTGCCTATATCAATTTTTAATAATTGGGTATTCTTTAGATTTTTTTATAGAATTTATAATTTGGTTTTATAAAAATATAGTTTTATCATATTTTGATAACTTTTATTCATATGATTTTTGATATGTTATCGGTAAGACTGTTCTGATCATTTTGAATATTTATTTAAAATTTTCAGTTAGGTGATTTTATAAAGCAGTAATTTTTATCAATTCAGAATTCGAGTGAGCAATAGGGGCTAGAAGGAATGTAGTTGGTCAACTAAGGTTGAAGGTACTGTAGTTGGCAGATGATCATAGGGGTGTAAATGAGTCGAGTTGAGCTCGAGTCAGGCTTAACTCGAGCTCAGTTTGTTGGCCAAATTGCGAGCTCGAACTTGAGTTGGAGCTAGACTAGAACTCAAATAGGTTGTTCGAGCTTGGCTCATGGCAATGGATGCAAGCTTGCGAGCCAGCTCGCTGGGCGTAAGGCTTACATTCTGTTCTACTTTCTGCTTTCGCATATGCGGTTCCACACAATTTTGAATTCGAGCTTTCGTGTTTGCCCTTCCACATTCACGCATATGCTTCCATTTTCTTGCATACAGTTCTACCTTTCGTGCCTTTACGGTTCTGCTTTCTACAATAGAGCATGTTTGCGAGCTCATGAGTTGAGCCTCATCAAGCTCGTGAGTCAAGTCTCATCAAGCTCGAACTTGAGGTCATTTAACAAATGAGCTTGAGTTTAAGGTCGAGCTCAGGGATCGATAAGCTCAGCTCACGAGCTTATTAACGAGTTGAGCTCGAGCCAGCTAGGCTCACTTATACCCCCTAGATAATAGAGGTTGAAAAAGATCGTATCCAAGAGGCTCAGAGGTTATAACTTAGAAGGGATCATTGTTAGACGATGAAGGTCGAAAGGACCATGGTGGATAGGTGACAAGGTCAAAAAGACTGTAGTTAGTGAGCAAAATATGTCGAAAGGAACGTAGTAGGATTATTGATGTTGAAGGAGACATTGTTTGGCGATGGAGGTCAGAGGAATTGCAGTCGACAGGAGACGGAGGTCGAAAAGACCATAGTCGACTGCCGATAGAGGTAAGAAGGATCAATGTCGGGTGACTGAGGTCGAAGGGTCGTAGTTGGGTAATAGTAGTTAGAAGGACTGTAGTTGAGTGATAATGGTCGAAAGGACCATAATCAGCAGGCGATTAAAGTAGGGTGGAGACCCACTAGTGGCAGCCAGATAGAGGTCTGACGATAATGGTTGGGCAAAAGCCCAGCAGCGATGGTTGGGTTGAGGTCCAGTGGCGGCAATGATTGGATGGACACCTGATGATGCTCTGCCGGTGAAAGTCCCACGGTGGTGATCGTGTGGCAATGGTTCATCGGTGGGGATACTATAGAATTATATGCCTCAAAGGTGTCTTGAATCTCTAGCCCAATGTCCCAGCCTCCAAAGGTCTCCATTATGTGAAGATTGGAGGTCTATTTATATATTTTGAGAATAACATACTCCATAAAATATGGAAGATCCAAGACAATTTTGGAGTGATACATCAGACGATCCATATTAATTTCCATGATCATTAAGCGTTTGTCTTGCATTTAAGTGCCATAATGATGTTAGAATTGAGCAATTTTAGGTGGATTCATCTCATCGATTCGTTCGATTTGACTATAATCATGTTATATTTGAATATCATTCTGTCACCTAATTAATATTATGAATCTTCCAAATATGCTTCAAGCTAATGATTGGGGCCATTTAGGTTTGGATTTGGACCAATTTTGGTGTTGTTGGGTTCATCTCATTGAGACGTTCAATTTAACTATAAGTTTGTTGAAATCAAAGTTTAGATGATCCCAAATTTAATTTTGGAAGTTTCTAAATCAAATATGCATCAAGACTTGAGCCCTATCAAAGCGATTTTTGGTGATGCATCAAGGTTACTACTAGGTTCTTAAGGAGTCATTAAAAGCTATAGATACACCGCATTTAAAAGATTAGGCAACCAAAATATAGAATAATAGAGTTTTGGCTTATTTTCTCTCACCCTCAAAATTATATAGAGTAATGAGTATTCTTTTTTTATACTTGCTCGATCCCTTTACTCCAATATCATAAGTTTTTGGAAGTCCCTCGGCTACTATTTAAGGTAACATTTTCCTTTTTTGGGGGGTAATGTTTTTTTTCTTAACTATGAATCGACAAGAATACCATTCACGATTTAAATAATAAAATTACCAAAAATTAGATAAAATATTATATTAAATTATAAATAGGCAACTTGAAGCTTGCTTAAAACTCCAAGGCATGGATAGATAAAAAGGGATTTGCTAATTATGAGATGCTCATAACTCCTAAGTGCTTTCAGAAGGATAGAGAGAGAATAAAAGCCTCTTTCTTTTGGAGAAATTATTACGTGCGGTCACCATACTATTTAGAGGCAAATCAGAATGCGCCACGTCACCCGATACACAGTGGTACACAGTGACGGTTCACATGAATTGGTGACGTGGCGGATCCTGATTGACCTCTAGACGGCCACCACATAATAATTTGCCTTTTTTGTGACATTTTGAATCTTTGAACTCCCTAATCTCCCAAGGGGGAAGTGTTTTTATAAATTTGTAATGGTTACCTAAAAATCTAACAATAACTTTACAAACACTATCTCCAAATTATTATTGCCAATACTAATCCACTGACTCACTCATTATATTTATTTCTAACAAATGGTCAAACATCTTAAGTGAAGTTTGAAATTAACACAAAATACATTTAAAATTATAATTGAAATTGATGATTTGATTTCGAATAAAGCTAAATTCCAAATTGATGATTTGGAATACCCAACTAGAATGAACAAAACGAAATTGTTGAGATAAAGCTAATAATGATGATTCTTTTAAGTGGGAGTTCTATTTATAGATTATCATTTTGTTAGATGGCTGACAAAGCTTTTTATTTGCCATTTTATTTTTCTTATTCTTTCTTTTTGAAGTTTTAGTGAATTATCCCTGTTTATCCATTTTTTTTTAATCATTAAAATATTATCCTCTCAATCTTCTCATGTAGCATAGAAAATCAGCAAGCATCACAGACATGCCTGTGAAACTCCTGGGGTTGATGATATTAGTTACAAAAATTTGTTGACTTTTAGTTCTATGCTTGTTTTTCAGGTGCTGATAGGGGCCTGCGACCTTTAAACTGGGAAGCAAGGATGAAGATTGCCCTCGGCGCAGCAAGAGCTCTTGCATACCTGCATGAGGCCTCTGACCCTTGTATTATTCACCGTGATTTCAAGGACAGCAATGCATTGCTAGAAGAAGATTTCACACCAAGGGTTTCCGATTTTGGGTTGGCAAGGAAACATGTGATAGTAATCATATTTCCACTCAAGTCATGGGGACTTCTGGGTAATAGCTCAAATTCAACGCTATTTTATGTTATCAATGCATCCTTTTAGGAAAGTTTCATTCAAAATAATGGGGGTAATACGGCAGAAACCGCCATAGTTTGATGTCTTGATGAAAAAGGATAGCCTCTGTGAAGTTTGGTTGGGAAGTTATCAGCGTACTCTTATTTTTGAAATAGGGGTAAAGGTCCTCTTGCAGAAATTATTTCTTAATCTACTTCTAGTTTATTTTCTTCTGGCCTTTCTATTCTTGGTCTTTCTATCAACCCCTCATCCTTTCCTCTACTGCTTTAGTGCTTTGTTTCTTCTATCATTGATCTTGTCACCTGTCTCAGCAAGCTCTAGTGGTGATGGCCATATATCCCGAACCCTGAATTTAATGCTTTGATTTTTTTTTTTTAAGCTAACGTTGCAACCTACGTACTATTGCTTATGCCATAAACTTACGTATCAACGTCTAGTTTTGCAAGAAATGATCTTGGGCGGCAACATTTGCATTACTTGCATTACTTTCAGTGTTTCAACTATCCAGGCATCAATACGTGTTTAGCACCTAGGCTTCAGGCACGAGTTTCAACTCTAGCCAAAGTTCAAGCATCAATGCTTGGTCATTTCTAGCATTCATGCCATGGTTCGTCAGGTTTTCAACAAAGCAAATAATGATGCCTAGGTCTTGCTAGTTGGGTAGTAGTGCTTAGTTTTTGTCCAACCTATTTGTCAAATTTTTGTATATAAAGTTTTACTACCAAAAAATAATAATAAAAAAAACCTAAGATACTCTAATGCCACCCAAGCCATGAGACTATTCTTGCTCCAATTCTAGTTCCCATCCATGATCGTACAAGTGATTTCTCTTTCCCTTGCATACTCCGGAAAGAGTCCATAGCTGCAACTCGATTGCCTTTTAATTTTGTGTCTCCTAGTGCTTTTGCTCTTTTAGCTTCCGAAGAGGCTCCACCTCTCCTTTGATTCGATCCCTCGCTTCTGACAAACTTAGAAGACCCACAACTAATCTTTGTCTCTCAATGTCTCCCTTACCAAACACAACAATGCTATCTTCGCTTGATTCTGCTAATTTGTCTTGACTCCACTTCAGTGCCCACATGACTCAAGCTCTTAACATTCCAATCGCTTATTCACTCTCTGTATTCGATCTCTTGTAGCTAGCCAGTGCTTTTGTCACGACTCGATCCGAAAACTCGAATTAGCGAGGTGGGAACAGACAGTCAGACGGTTAATACATTTCTTTCAAATACATAAATAGTTAACAATTAACATCCCACATAAAATTGAAGAGTCACTAATAATTTACATATTTATTCATGTACTTAACCCAAAATTTTTTACCTGTTTTCATTTAATCGCCTTCTTCTGTAGACATATTCCTCTCTTTCAGCCATTTTTATTTATTAGAAGATTTTCCAGAAAATTTAATTTTACAGTTTGAGTTTTACATGGTAAACTCATGAGCTTCCTATCGTATCCAGGCTAAAACAAAAAGGTATGCAAGTGAAGAAACTAAGAAAAGCAGGCAACTCTATGCACAAACAAAGTAAATCAATCAATCAAATCAATTAAATTAAATAAATGTCCATAGGCAATGTCTTTTAAGTACAACTCAGGGTCTACAGAAATTCAAAGTGGCTGGATACCACTAACAACAAACCCTGATTCTAATCCTAGGACAGAAACAAGTGACTTTGAGTGGGATACTCTATGTTTTCAACTCTTCATCCTTCTTCTCTTCGGGCTCCTTGGATTTGTCCTATCTGGATACTCAAATAGAAAGAAAACTCTCCCTCTAATGAGGTGTTATTCTTTCCTCTTTGGGTATTAAAATAATCTAAATTTGAGCTTCAAAATGAAAAAGGACTCTCCCTTAAGGGATATCCTCTCCTCTTTTGAATCCAACTTTGAATTTATCTATCACAACTCAAAGACAGCTTTCATAACTCAATTATAGCTCAAGTAAATTAAATTGAATTAAAAAAAAATCTAGGCTCTCCTATAAGATTATCTTAAACAGTTAAATAAAATAATTCATATCTCAAGCAATTTATATATTTACAATAAATAAAATCTCAACCATGCTTGGTCATGCTCCTATTTATTTGGGGGCTAAGTAACTGAAGCACCTACTGCAGTTATGATAATTATTAAATTTAGCCCCATTTTTATATAGCCCTACACGAGTATGGCCATCTACAGAAGACTCAATAAGCAAACAGATCATTCTTAACCTAAACATAATCTACCGCTCATCACATTAATTCATAGATTATAGTTAAAGAAAGTAAACACTCACATAAGTCAATTAATTTAACAAATAACATGCAGTGAAAATTATGAAAAACCTGACACATAAGTAGCAGGAAAGTAAACACCGGCCTAGCCTAGATCTAAAGTCAGTTAACCTAGCAAACCATCTAAAGTGTGTATATGTAGAAGGCTGTATGGTTGGGATGTGTCCAAGACTGGATAATTTATTAAAGTTGTATAGTATTTAAATTTGTTAAAGGTCAAAAGGAGGAATTTATATTTAAGTTTAAATATTAATGTATTAAAGTTTATTTTATATATATTTTAATTATTAAATGTCTACTATCTTTATTGCTCACCAGGGTCGTGAAGTTTACTTCACCTTCCTTAGGGCTAAGCTAATAGTCTTATTGGCCCGGGTTACCTAGTAGTAATCGGTGTTAATTAAGTTAATTTGATTGGTTAATGATTAAGGGTTGATAGATTTAAATTAATAAATTAATTATTGATGATTAAATATAATTTTCTAGAAATTTTAAGTAAATTAGTGAATTTTAGAATTATTAGAATTATTTAATTATATTAAAAGAAGGGTCAAAAGTTGACTTTTTAAATTAAAATAATATTTGAAATTCTAATATTTTTTCTAAATATTAAATCTTAAGATGAGTAATTAGACACTAAGTTTGCTGGAATCAGATTTTTCTACATTTAGTTATGAATTTTTAAAGTTTGAGTTAGGATTTGAACTAGAGTTGACTAAAAAGTTAACTTTTTAATTTTGATTTATTTTTGATGGTTTGATATTTTAAGAAAATATTAGATCTTAAATGGAGTCCAATGCCATTGAATTTTTTTAATTTAGAATTTTTTACAGTAAGTTATAAATTTTTAAAATTTTGACATGATTTTAAAACTACAGTTGATCGGAAAAGTTGAATTTTTGACTTTGACATATTTCTATTAATTTATCATTTTTAGAAAATACTAGACCTCAAATGGAGTTTAATGACACTAAGTTTGGTCGGTTTGAATTTTTCAAGAATCACTTATGATTTTTCAAAGTTTAGTTAATTAATGGATTTTTAAATTATTTAATTAGGAAAGTTTTTATTGTTTTGATCTAAACTCATCCCAAATTGCATGGAATCACTCCCAAAGGCTAGGGATAATCCATAGGAGTGTTTTCAAGTGTTTTGAATATATTTGAAATTTGTAATCATTTTTAATTATTTAATTTATTTAAATATTAATTTTCATTAAAACTTAAATTAAAGTCAAATTGGGAGTCCAATGATTGAGCTTTTATATTTTCTAGGTAAATGATTAAATTATGGTCAGTTTGATATATATATTATTTATGTTTTTTGAATTTAAATTAATTTTATTATAATTTTTTAATTTTTTAGGTCCGAAGGGTTGAATTTTGACTTATTTAATTTTCTGACTTAATGAGCTCTAAATTCTATAAAATTTGAACCTACAGTGTATAATGACAATAAGTTCATTGTGGCTAAGTTTTACCCCTATTGTGTGCATAGAATTTGTTAGGATTTTTCTAATTTAAGTAGACATTGACTTTATTATTTTTTCTAGGTATCACTAGTATTCAATTAGGTTTGAATTTCTCGTCATTTAACCCTGACATACATGCAAACATACCACAGCAATTTCATAACCTAATTCTAAGAATTTGGAGAGTTATGAATTTTCAAAGTTTTAGATCCAAAATAGACCCATCACTTAGAAAAATCACATCACAGCAATCCAATGGATATCTGGTCCTACGAAAATTACAGAAAATGCCTAAGATACCCAAATATTTTTTAACAAAATTTGTGTCCAGTTTAATCACTAGATTATGAGAAAATTAAAAAAAATGAATTTTGAATAAACACAGATAACTCATAAACTAGTGATCAAAATAACTTCATTTTAACTTTAATAAATAGTACATGAAAATACCTTTCAAATGATATCAAAATTATTAAATTTGATGAAAAATTAGACTTTTTATGAATATATAAAGTTTTGGCTATTTAAAATGATTTTTTAATTAATTTTTTAATATTAAAACAACAACATAATCATTGTGCCGCCGTCGTCATCGAACGCGTGTGGGGACTCGTGTCGCAAGGTCAAGCTGCCACTTAACAACGTCTGTAGAGATCTCAACCGTCGGATTCAAATGGCAAGCTTCGGATAGTTGAGATAGCACTACGTGTATCAAGGTGATCAAAACAGCGTGCGTTCGAATCTCGGGCTGAACGCGCGGTTTTGTCCCGGGCGATGTAGTTGGACGGGAGCTGTCAGATCGCATGGAAGGGAAGATCGGACGGCTCTGATTCATTAAAAGCAGAACAGTTCATATTGAACTAAAAATTTTAAACAACCATAGTAGATTTCCTATAATTTGAAAAATAGGGTGATGACAATCAAATCTTCATGTACCTGGAGTTTGGTGGCTCCATGCATAGTAGATTTCCTATAATTTCAAATTGATATTTAACCTAAAAATTAAGATATCTTACAATCCAGTTGTTGAATTTTAAAGTTTTTGGACTTTTTTGAAAAGTTGGAGAAGTCATCTACAACTTTGTTGAAGACCTCAGTGTTGACCTTGCTTTCACCTACATCTTGGGTTTAATTGGTCAAACTTGGTTTGTTGAGCCCAGACCCATGCCATGGGTCAACCTGGTTGACCAGGTTAACCCAGGTTGACCCAACTAGCCCAAATGGACATGTTTTGGATTTTAATCAATTTTAAATTATCATTGGCTCAATCCTCCACCTACTTGGGTCTAATTAACCAAGTTGACCAGGTCAACTCATGGCTTGGTGAACCCAAGCCTTAGTTTGGTCAAATTGACCCATTTAGGTCAAATTCAACCTATTTAATGCCTTTAGACCTTTCCTAATGATCCCTTGAGCAAGACCACGACCAATTGAGCCTAAGATCTCTCGAATCCATCATTTGGATTAGGTATAATCCTTGACCCTAGTCTAGAACACTTAGGGTTAATTAGCTTCTTACACAGTGCATTTCAAAACATGATTCTTATCCCACATGAATGCTCTTCACTTGTAGAAGTTAGGTTTAAAATTTTGTATGATTTGGTGCACCCGCTCAAGAGAAAGAGCCAAAATATCATCTTGAGGCTCGGGTTAGGCCTTCCGTCCGCTAGGGGACGATCCCGATCGTTGATCTCGTGATCAACGGTCGAGATCCCTTCGTTCTGTGGTTCGAATTGACCGCGAAGTTAGATCCCGTGGCTCCACCATTTGTCCGGCTCGATCAGAGTTGTCCGCTTGAAACATCGGAGGATCAGACGACTCCCATACCCCGCTGATGTGGTTAAGATAACCACGCCGCGGGTAATCATTCCGTAATCATGCAGCAATAATTGCACAGCAGCGTAATCATTGCCCATGATTGGAAAACGAGTCCGTTATTTGAACTAGCCTATCTCGAGCCGACGCGTGTCTGACCGCCGCCGCCGCCATTTTAATTGATTTTAAATTTATTTCAAATGTATTTTTTAAATCAGATTTCTTCCAAAATTATTTTAAAATTATTTTTTAATTAACAATATACATATAATATATCATTTTCTTCAGAAAATTATTATCTTTAATTTAAAAATAAAATTAGTTGAAAATATTAATTATATTTCAAATTATTTTAATTATTAAATATTTCCTTTTTTATTAATAATTAACTATAAATAATCAAAATATTTCACAAAAAAAGGATTCTTTTTTTTATTCTATTTTGTAATTTCAGAAATTTTTTTAATACATTTAAAACTTAGTTTAACATTTAATTATTTTTAATAACTATTATGTATTAATTTATAATTGATATTTAAATGATATTTATTAATATTAATGGTAATTATTTTTTTAATAGTAATAAAATATACATTTTTTAGTTTTTAAAAAAATCAGAGAGTTAGTTCTTAGGTATATAATTTTAAATTAAAACTTTTTTTATTATTATTACATTTTAAATATTTCTTTAATTAATTAAATACTTAATTACCTAATTAATAATTAACTAATTAAAATATAAATATTTTGTAAAGCTTATAAAAATTACTTTCTTAAATTATTTTAAATCTCAGATAACTTTAATATTTAGTTTGATATATTTTAATAATTATTTTTCAATATTAATTATTTTAAAGTTCCCTTTAATTATTTTAAACTTTAAAAATTCATATTTAATTCATTTTAAGTCATAAAAATTCCTATAAAATCTTAAATTTTTTAGAAAATTAAGAACTTTAATTTAAAATTACTTTCAGATACAAAAACTCTAGTTTTCTTAATTATTATTTAACTACTATAACACTTAAATATTATTTAAATAAATAATGTATTAAATATTTTGAAATTCAAAATTATTTTGAAACTATCTTCAAACCTCCCTTGGGTGACCAATGGATCTCTCATATATATCAATATTTATACATTGAATTGTTTTAATTACTTTATTCTTAAACTTATATACTTGTATATATATATATATATATATATATATATATATATATATATATATATATATATATATTAAAATATTTTAAAATTATACGCATATTAAATTCCTCTAATTTTGAGAGATCTGATTTTGTAATTTTAAACATAGATTGTGCATGTGAATAGCATTCATGGGGGAAAGGACTAGTGAATGATTGGTTTGCAGTCATTCACTAATCACATCATTAATCTTGCATAGTTATTATTTAGTTTCATTTTGCATGTTTAGGATGCACGAGCACTTAGTCTAGGTCCTCCTAGTTCTAAGAATTTAGTGTGCTTTGATGGGTTGCAGTTCCCTTTATGCTACCCCTAGGATTACTCATTAAACACTTGATTTAAACCTATTTAACGTAGCGATATCTTAAGGATAATAATTAAGGACCCGTCTAACAAACTTAAAGAAATTCTAGGAGTTAGGGTATATCTTCGATTAACATGAAATTTGAAATATTTAAACCTAGTGACACCTTAAATCCTCTGAATTTTTTAGAAATTTTTAGAACCCTTTAAACCCCTTAATTAATAAACCCTAATTGACCCTTTAACTAAGTCCCGATAACTTTAGAAAATTCTAATAAATTTAAATTAAATCTAAAAATTACTCATAATATATGAAACTCTTTATAATTTAGTCCTTAATCTCAAAAAATTAAAGCCCCTTAATTGGACTTCAACTTGAACATTAATTTAATTTCTATTAAAATCACATTTTTAATTAAATTAAATAATTAAAAATTGTTAAAAATTCCAATTTTTTCCTAAACACTTAGAAACCCTTCCTTGGGTCATTCCTGACTTTCTGAGATGATCCCAAGAGGTTTAGAGCTGATTTGAATTATAATCCCTAAAATAGACCTTAATTAAATAATTTTTATAATTCATTAAATATCTGAACTTTGAAAAAAATCATAACTAATTCTAGAAAATTCTAAATTGGGTAAACTAAAATGCATTCAACTCTAATTAAAATTTAGTATTTATTAAAAATATCAACTTTTCAGAAATCAACCTAATTTAAAAAGTCAACTCCTTGGTTAATCTTAGTCCCATAATTAGGGCTCAAAACTTCTAAAAATCATAACTTTGCGTAAAAAATACTAAATCCAGCAAACTCAAAGTCTAATTACTCCTTGCAAGATGTAATATTTAATAAAAATGCTTGAACACTATAACCTTGCCTATTTCTAAAACTCACCTTTTGGACCCCTTTAACTTAGCGGATAGGATGACCTTGAACCTTCTGAAATTCGCTAATCCATCCTAAACTTTAGAGAACATCACCCTAAGTATTAAAATTGATCAACCAACTAAATTAATTTAATAAAATTAGTTATTATTGGGTAACCCAGGCCTACGAGGCTATTATGTTAGCCCCAAGGAGGGTGAAATAAACCTCAATGTCTTAGGGAGAAACAAAGGTAGTAATCAACTAAATACTAAAAATAAAACTCTTAAAATTGACCTTAAAACATCAATACTTAAACCTAAATCAAAATTTCCCTTTTGCCTTTCAACATATTGGATCACAAGCAACTTTAACCAAATTACCCTATATATGATATATCCAAACTACGAGGCCTTTCATACACATATATAGTTATTTGCTAAGGCACCACTTCTAGTTCTAGGTTAGACAGATGTTTTCCTTTTTTATTTCTGTGATGTGATACTCTACATCTGGTACGTGTACTAGTTATTCTATTGTAATGATTGTTGTGATGTTTCTTTTATTAATGTACTTTCTTTATGATGTGGTGTGGGATAGATTACCCATAGGTTAGGGGAGATCTTGATACTAATGATATTTTATACAAGTGGTCATACTCATGTATTGCTAATAAAGAAGGCTAAAGGTGCTTCAGCCACTTAGCTCCTAAATCAATAAGAGTATGAGTAAGTGTGGCTGGCAATAAGTACTTTACTTTTTATATATAACTGCTTGGAATGTATTATCTTCAACTGCTTAGGATAACCATATAGGAGAGTCTAGATTTTTCTTTTTCATAATGTAATTTATATTTGATGTAATTGAGTTCTGAAAGTCTTTTAAAATGAGGCATTTTAAGTAGTAGGGATCCAAATGGAAAAAGAAAGGCCATTTCTAGGGAATTTCTTTTTCATTTGGGTATCCTTCTAGAGGATGAACCCTACAAAGACCGAAGAGGGTGATCTAGAGAAGGACTCGAAGACAAAGATGAAGATAAAATTCCTTATTTTTTAAGAATTACGTCATTCTGTAGGACTAGAATCCAGGTTATTATCGGTGGAGCCTGGCTACCATTACTTTTCTACAAACCATGGGTTATATTTATATGACACTTGCCATGGACTTTGGACATTATTTTTTATGGAATTATTTTATTAACCTATTTACTTTATTTGTGCAGTAGAAAATGCCTATTTTTTCATAGGTTTCTTTCTTGTATGTGTGCGCGCCTGATTTTGCTGGGCTCTTTAGGAATGAAAACTTTTTTTACTCATAATTAAAAATTTAATATTTCAGGAATTAAATAACATAAAAATCTAATGACCTAGTAAATAGTCAGAACCATCCAGGGTTACATGCATATTATTATATTTATCTCTTTCTTTGTTTAGACATTTTCCCACTTGCAGATAAAGTTCAGATAATCTGACCTATGAGGATGAGGTGTTGAACCTGGGGAAGTCTAGTATTCTAAAAAAATATTTTTTTAAGCCTTTTTAAATTTCAAGCATTCATGATTTGGAGGCTTTAACTAGCATGCATTGCATTAAAAACTAATTAAAAATTAAAATTTAATTGTATTAATTTTAGAAGCATTCTACCATACATAAGTACAAGGCCACTTAGGAAACTCTCTAGATGTCGGCCTTAACTTCCAAAAATTGAGCCACCCACCCATCTTTCATAAAGACTAGATAATATGGACTTTATACGACTAGGTGGTTAGCTGGCTTTCCTTTTCAGGCAGGATATAAGTCCACGATGTATTAGCTAGGACACAAGTGTACGTCAGTGTTATGTGTAGAATGATAAACTCACTCTAGATTTAGGGTTCAATACTATTACTATCAATGTCTTGTAGTATGTCTCATCAGTGGATAAGTCCTTTATCCTTTAGAGGCTATAAATCTTGCCCATCTGTGTCACATGGATGACGCCACCTCTATCTTTCTCTTTTATATGCTTAGAGTGTAGTGTTGACTTTTTCTCCTATTTCTTTTCACTATCTTAGTCCTTTCGGATGATAATGTGAGATGTATATGTTGACTAAGCTAAGTTGAACATTTCCTTCCCTTTGAGTAGGGACTTCATAGTCTTCTCCTTATTTGTCGATTCCATCTGAGAGAATAATATATTATCCTTAATTGAGAGTCTTCTTAGGTCCTAGCCTAAGATGCAATTAATCACGGGAGCTTGCGCCTGTGGGAAACCAAATTCTACATCAAATGAACCTCACTTGAGCTGATGTATCAGGTGAGAAAAATCCCATGACTCTAATCAGGTTATGCATATTATTACCCATTGAGGTGCGTAGGTGAGAGCCGCTATCCTCAATGAATAATCGTATATATGATCTAATCTACCATTTCATTGGCCCGCTCGTGAAGAGCGCAAAGGCCTATGATCATTTCATCCTACAGGATAGTGTAATCATATCCTTTGTAATTTTGTTCTCCCATAGGGCGGCCTTTTTGGAGGTCCACAGGTTTTTTACGACCACGATGGGATAGGTTTCTCTCTTCATCTTTGAATTTTATATTATTATTTCTTGTGTATACTCTTAGTTAGGGGTCTCCTTAGTTTGGTTTATTTCTCCTTAGCTAGGGTTCTCCCTAATTAGGTTCCTTTCTTTCTAGCCTATTGGCCATTCCATCCCTTATCAATTATCCTTCTTCTCTTGTGATATTATCTTTTACTAATTATTTCAAATCTCTTTTATTATTTTTGGTAGATAGTGAGTGACTTCCTTCGTTCCTTCCATTACTTTTTATTTTGGTTTGGACACACAAGTAATACTTTCGGAGTCCCTGTTAACTAGTCCTCCCGCTGGAGGAATCACTTTTAGTTTCTTCACTGACTCGGCCTTTTCTCCTCCCTAGAGGAGAAACCATGCAGCCATGCGCTCTTTCAGATATTTTGTTGCTCGATGGATAACCCGGGCACCTACTCGTCCCACTCCTATTCATGTTCAGCTAGTGCACCCTATGGTTAGGCAGTCAGTGCCTAGGCCACTCCCTATTCAGCCTACTCATCCAGCAATCATGCAACCAGCGCCTACCGTACCAGTTATTTAGACTGCCCCGACCCCTTAGCACTGGTAGGCAGTAGTTACTCCTTATGTTACTCCAGCAAAGGTCACACATATTCTGGTTCCCCCTCCTTCTTCCTCCTCTAGGAAGAGGGGTGAGCAGATCGAGCCTCCTTCACCTTCTTCTCGTCGATTGAACCTAGTTACTTCGCTAGTTCTTTTTTCTTCTTCTGTTGTAATGCTTGATGTGTACATTTCTTCTTCTTCTATATGTAATAAAAAAATGTATAAATAAAAAAGATTATTGTAACTTCAAAAGGGAAGATGGGACCCCTTCGAGCGCTTACGATGAAGGATTTCATTCTCCCTTTGCTTGATGTTGAAATAATAGAAGAAGATGATTCTGGCTATTTTTGGTCTTGTGTTCTTTTTAGCTTTACTTCTAGCACTCACTCTTTTTATGTATTACATATTTCTTGTAATATTAATAATTCTTTATGTGATGATGAGTCTGAGTGTGATGAAGAATTTGTATTCATTATTTTAGAGGGTGATTATTACATAGATTCAGAAGATGAGTCTGAGAACCCACTCCAATCACTCTCCTTAGAGCCAACCCAAGCCACCACTATTGAGCCAAGTGAATCTCCTATTAAGAATGACTCAATACATGAAGTTTACTTGTATTCAGGAAAAGTCCTTCCATCGAAGATGGTTAAGAATACAAAAAGAAAAAGATAAAAATATTGTTACCCCGCAAGATGATCATATCCCTTCCTCCCAAGAGCAATCTAAAGAGAAAGAAAAAGGCCCTCAGCTGTAGGTCGATTATAATGTGTTGGCTTATTTAAAAAAAATTTCTTCCCTCCTTAGTGTTTATGATGTTTTGATAATGTCTCCTAACTTGAGAGAGACCCTGGTAAAAGCGTTGCTGAGCCAGAGTCTTATCAAACCTTCTATGCTTAGAGATGCATGTTATTTGAGAGAGATATAATGTATTATATTTTCAGATCGTGATCTTCTCTTAGAGACTTTCGAGCACATTCATCCCTTATATGTCACCGCTGAAGTCAATAGTTTTGAGTTGAACAGGGTCCTCATTGAGTAGGGAGCTTCAGTCAAAATTCTGAGTAATGAAACCTTAAAGAGCCTCTCCCTAGATCATTTGAAGCTTACTTTCGATAAGATTATATTGAAAGGCTTCAATGATTAGGGCCAACGTGCTCTAGGGTTTATCACCCTACCTTTAAAGTTTGGAAGTTTCCTAACTGAGGTAAAGTTTATGTGATTGAAGTTGATACTTCATACAGGGCTCTCTTAAGAAGGCCTTGGATTCATGAATATGGAATAATACCCTCTACCTTACACCAATATATAAAGTATATGAGGAATGATATCGAGTATTCCATTCCTGGGTATACTCAACCCTTTGTCATGTACGAGGTCTCTGTTTACGATGACATCGAGTATTACATACCTCAAAAGACTCATAGACCTCCCCCTGCCCAGTGACCAGTGATACCTACTAGTATTGTACAGGGTCCTACGTAGTCACCTGCACAAGATCCTATACAATCACTAGTACAAGGTCCATCACATGTTAGTATTAAGGCAGATATTTCTACTATACATTCTATTAGATATCCTTTTCAGTTTATAGTTGGGCATGATGTTCCCCCTAGTAGAGGTAGGGGAGGATGAGTTAGAGGTCAAGGTAGAGAGTCCGCTCGCCTCGTGAGCAACCACAACACTCAAATTCCTCCCCCCTCACATCTTTATACTTCTTCTTTGACTGTTGAGTCTAACTCTTCGGATGACGAGATGATTGATATTCCTCATCATTTAGTCCCCTCACTGGCACTGAGTTTCACTGATTATAGCTTGCTCCCTACCTTTTGTAGGTACTTAATACCAGATGGTGATTTAGTACTCGATAGTAGCTCAAACAAGAAAGTAGACTCCCAACATCAGACTACTGCCAAACAATATCTTTTCCATCAGATGTGTAGAATAAGAATTGAAGAGTCTCGTTAAAGATCTTTCGTTACTCCTTTCACTAGTGTTGGTGGCTCGCTACAGACTAACAAGCATTCTGTACCTCCACTGTATGAATCCTTCATGCCACAACGATCTAGTGAGTGTACCTCCTTATCCCATAGTATGGGTGCCCCACTAGATTTTGAGAGTTGGGTCCTATGGAGATCGATATGGATAATGAGGTAATACATATCCCTTATTACTTTACCCCATTTATGGAAGGCTGTATTGAACGGGGTGTCGTTCCTTTGACTTGGTCCAATAAATGAGCTCTACAATAACTGATACGCCTCAAACCCAATAAGGCTTGGGTTATATTGAGAAGGATCAGTTTACTCATGCCAACATTCGAGCTGTCTCTCATTCATATACATTTATTTCTCTTGTTGATGAAGAAGACCTAGGTGATGTTGAGGATAGGGTCCTTGATGCTCCATGTAAGTTCAAAGATGGCACCACTTCTGCCATAGATGAACTGTGTGAGGTTAACTTGGGCACTGAATCAGGTCCTATGCCTATTTTTTATAGTGCCTTATTGTTAGATTCAGAGGCCTAAGAATACATCAAGCTACTATCAGAGTTTAGAGATTGCTTTACCTGTAATTATATGGAGATGCCTAGTCTAAATCCATATATAGCAGTCCATAAGTTGGCCATCAAGCCTAATGCAGTCCCTATTAAACAATCTCCTTGTAGGATGAGGTTGGAGATTGAACAACAGATGATCGCTAGAACTAAGAAGCTTATAGAAGTTGGTTTCATTCGTGAAGAGAAGTATTATACTTGGCTCGCCAACATCATTTCAGTCCGAAAGAAGAGTGAACAAATTCATGTCTGTATTGATTTCTGTGATATAAATAAGGCGTACCCTAAAGATGATTTCCCTCTCTTTATCCCCGAGCTTATGGTGGATATCACTTCATCCCATAGTATATTCTCCTTCATGGATGATTCATCTGATTACAATCAGATAAAGATGGACCCCGAGGAGGAGAAGTTCACTGCATTTCACACACCTATAGGTGTGTTTTGTTATAAGGTGATGCCCTTCGATCTCAAGAATATTAGGGCCACCTATTAAAGTGCTATGACTGTTATCTTCGATGAGATGATATACAAGTAAGTTGAATGCTATGTGGATGATCTGGTGATCAAAAGTAAGGTCTGTGAAGATTGCCTTTGAGATCTGCAAATCATTTTCGAACGCCTGCACAAGTATGATTTAAAGATGAATTCTCTGAAATATGTATTTGGTATTAGTGCAAGAAAATTTCTAGGGTTTATAGTTTGTTATCATGGCATTGAGATTGATCCTTCTATGATCAAAGCCATAATAGACCTAAAGCCTCCTAAGAGCCTTACCTAGTTGAGATCTTTTCAAGGTAAGCTCACTTTTTTGCGAAGATTCATCTCCAATTTTTCTGGTAGATGTCATCCCTTCACTGCCCTCATGAAGAAGAATGCTCGTTTTCATTAGGATGAACATTGTTAGGAGGCTTTTGAGAGTATAAAGCGCTACCTGATGAATCCCCCTATTTTAGCGGTACCCATTCCAGAGAGGCTGTTAATTCTTTATACTACGACCTAGATGAATCCTTGGGTGCACTTTTAGCTCAAAAGAATAAGGAAGACAAGGAAAATGTATCGTACTACCTCAGCAGATGATTGATACCTACATAGCTAAAATACCCGGCGATGGAGAAATAGTGTTTGGCTTTGATCTTCGCAGTACAGAAGCTTAGACATTATATACTTTTGCACAAGGTTAACTTGATTTCTCGAGTCAATCCCTTGCAGTATTTGATAACCCATCCGACCCTCTCAGGTCATTTAACACTTTGGTTTATGATCTTACTGCAATTTGACATTATTTTTGTCCCTTAGCGGGCCTTCAAAGGACAGGATCTAGCTGACTTTCTTGCTACTCACCCAATCCCTATAGATTCTCCACTCAATGATGATTTATCTGATGAACTAATCATGAGTGAGGATGAATAGGAGTTCCCTACTTGGGAGTTCTACTTTGATGATGCATCCTCCGTTAAATCTTTACATCCAAATGAAACTCTCATGATTATGGTAGGTTTGGGCCTTATTTTCATATCCTCTGAAGGCCACACTCTTTGTTACTCTTATAGTCTTTCAGAATTTCATACTAATAATGAAGCTGAGTATGAAGCTCTAATTTTGGGACTAGAGTTAGCCATTCAGATGAAGATTATGCGGGTAAAGATCTTTGGAGACTCCCAACTAATTATCAATCAAGTAGTTGGAGTCTTCAAAGTATTTAAGTCTGAGCTTTTATCCTATCATAATAAGGTAATGAAGCTTTTATGTTTAATTTATGAAGTGACCTTGGCCAAAATCCCTCAATCCGTAAATGGTAAAGTAAATGCATTGGCCAAGCTAGTTAAAGAACTAACTGACCCAACTAGAAATCCACTTATCTATTATTGTCCAGTACCATCAAGCCATGTGCCATGCAGACTTGTCTTCTCCCGATCAGACCCTCACAGTGTTTGCCGTTGAGGAAGAGTCAGATTGGAGAGTTTCTTTTATTGAGTATTTGAAGCATGACAAGCTTCCTGATGATCTCTCTCTTGCCACTCAGATTATAAAGAGAGCTTTATCATTTATATATGTAAATAATATCCTGTATCGATGCTCTTTCGACCAAATGTGATTGCGTTGTCTTAACAATGAGAAGGCTCGTAAGGTCATGGGTGTGGCTTGATCATTGATGATCTATTTAATCATCTTCATTATAGACCCGCGAGAGGGGGGGGGGTAGTTTGACGATATGTTATTTATTTGCGCTAAATACCGAGATACACTTAATGAGCAATATTTTATAAAATACTGACTCTTTTATGAGTTCGAGTAAATTTTAATTTGTCACTTACAATTTACTTAATGTAGAACTTGAAGCTTTGTTATAAGCATATAAAGATTAATATTTTTATATTTTTATGATTTCATATATTTTATGGTCTATTGAATTTGAGGTGAGGGCACCTTTATGATTTTTTTGTGATTTTGGTCTTTTTATAGTATTTTTTGTTTGTAGGGGCACATACAAAGTATTTGTGAGTTTTTTTTTATATATTTTGGGATTCAATACTAATGATATTAATGATGATAACATTGCTTTTTGGGATAAATCTGATAACAAAGTTTCAAAAGTTGATTGGGATGATGGATTGGAAATTCCAACTGATCATGTAAATATATATAATTATGTATTTTATTATAAATTAAATTAATATTAATAATATTTTTATACTATTTAAAATTTAAAATATTATGCAAATAAATCTAAAAGCTTAGATATTATACAAATAAGTACATACAAATTTTATGATAGGAAATGCAAATTCAAACTAAAGCTCCATTTAGGATAACTTTTTTATTGTTTCTTAAAGCATTTTTTTTAGTTTAAAAATTAAAATTTTTATACTAAAAAATTGTTTAATTTTTATACTAAAAAGCTGTTTTAAGAAGTAATAAGAAAGCCGTTAACAGAAAGTTAACGGCTAAAAGCAAAAAATCACTGGCTCAAGAATCTGATTAAGACTTTAGCGATTAAAATATTAAGAAAAATTGTATATATACATCACATAATGAGAAAAAAAAATATATGCATACTAAAAAGCTGTTTTAAGAAGTAATAAGAAAGCCGTTAACAGAAAGTTAACGGCTAAAAGCAAAAAATCACTGGCTCAAGAATCTGATTAAGACTTTAGCGATTAAAATATTAAGAAAAATTGTATATATACATCACATAATGAGAAAAAAAAATATATGCATATGAGATTTTATTAAATATTTACATGGAAGGTGAGCCTTTTGGTGTTTTTTTGGACAATGTTTAGAGGTGGTTTGTGATGGATTTTTTATTTTTATTTTATTTGTATTTAATTTAAAAAATACAACTTTAATATCTTAAATATTTATTTTTTAAAATTTTTAATGAATATCATATTGATCAATTCCTATAATAAAGTGGTGTGTGGTGTTGGCATCAGATAATGATGATTAATGGTGTTGATGATCGGTAATGATATCGTTAGGGCGATGGTGATGATCGACAGTGATGACTATAGCTTAGTAATCATTGATAGAGGTGTCTAATGACTGACGATTGACTAATTGAGGTCTTTTTTATTTTTAAAAGATAAAAATATCTAGAAATAAAGTAAATTTTATTTTTATATTTTTGAAAACAGCATAAATTATTTAAAAATAGTTACAAGCACAAATTAATTATATTTTTAAAAAGTGAAAAAAAAAAAAAAATGGGCCACATGTCCTAAATGTCAAAGAATATTTTTAATAAAAAGTTATTATAACAAGTTGTCAAATATGATGAATTATTATTTATTTTAAAAATATTAAATTATATAAATTTTAAATTTTTTGTCGTTACTCTTTATTTTGTTAAAAATATTTTGCTACAAACATAATTAAAACTGGCAACTTCGGCAAATTATGCCCACCAGGCGATCTATGGCTCTACGCTGTGCTTCCCTTATTTTTTCGAAAGATGGAAACGCAGAGCAGACCCTACGTTTGCAAAAATTAGCAGGAACGTGTAGACTAGAGAGAGAAATGGAGAATGGAAAGGGGCAAGAGGAAGAGAGAGAAACCTCATTAATGCCCATCGACCTTTTCACTCTCCCTACTTGCACTTCGCAGGCAGCCCTCACTCCGCAGTCGATTTTTACCCCCGTTTTTGATTCTCCATTTACCCTCTGTTACTTTTTCTCGGATCACTGCTACTTCTTATGCGCACGGCCAGAGCCCGGAGGAGAAAAGATGAGAACATTCTCCGCTCTCATGAACCTGGAGATCTTGTCTTTGTCTAGGGCATAACGGTCTGAGCTCCTTCGGTGTCCGCGGCCGTAGTGTGGGCATAGTTGAGGGGCATGCAGGGCTACTGCTGGCCATTTGGCCTGTGTCCCGTCAGTGGCAGCTGTTGATTGTACTGAAAGGAAAATGCGCGTTATTCTGGTGCTTTACCTCTGTCTGCTTCCATTTAGTCTTTGTTCCCCAGGTATCGCCTACGGGTTTCTTTAACTGGTTATTCTACAATTGCCGTCAAATTTGATTCCCGGTTTGTTTCTTTGTTTACATTACTGGAGTCCTCTTGTGCTGGCCGAAATTTAGGGGAAAATAATGTTACAATGCTTTGTCAAATCCATGGGACGCCTCTGCTGACAACTTATACATTGCTAGAGACGTGATATGATTAGGTATTTTGCATAAGGAGTTTGTCAGCTTTGGCAAATTTGACGAGCTTTATCTAAAATGACTTGGGACTATTAGAATTGTCGCGGTTACTGGATTGTGATAAATGCTTTCCCTAATTCGTTATTTTCTTATTTATTTGGTGTTTTTCAAGAAGCTGTACTAAGTACTGTGCTTGATGAAAGAAATAAACACAATGTGCTTTAGGGTTTACCTTAAGACAGAAGCAATTTGGATTAACGGTGAACCACTGTTCTTAGTCTTGCAAGATCTTCCTTAAAGACCGTTGCTTGCACTGATGATCACAACTTAAGATCGAAAACAGCCGCTAGTTTCAATGTAAGGTCCCAGCAACACCACCAAGCATGGTGTCTAAGTTGTACTGTCCCCGGCCCTTCAAAGAGGCGGTTGGGGTTTTGACGATTAGGCCGCCCCAACAATGTAATTGCCTGCTGAGAGGTGGAGTGGATGTAAGATTAAATGGATAGCATGAGCTTCAAGCAACCATACATTCTATTTAATCTTAAGGGGTAAAGCTTATGAAAGCGCTCAGGCTAAATAACAAGTAGAGAGGGCTTCCATGAAATCCTTCCATGGATTGTACCATTCAGTTAAGCCACATTGATGGCATTCCTTGTGAGATTCCATCATTGTAGGCCACTAGTAGCGTCAGTTGTCGAAATTTCCATTTTAGGCGCTATGTATTATTTCTTTCCTTCAGTTGATCGGCTGGTATTGGAGATTTTTGTCAATCCGCACTTTTGGGCCTATCAAGTCACACTTGTAGGTCTAACACTTAACATCTCCTATTTGTTCAAAAACAAGCACACCATCTTCAATTAATTATACTTAAAAAATATATATTGTGTGACCTGAACTTTTAAAGCACAACAACTTCAAATTAATTATATTTAAAAATATATATTGTGTGACCTGAACTTGTAAATAAGACTTTCAAAATTAATAAACTTCCCGAGCCAAGTTCAAGTTTATCAAACACAAAAATGGATGCTCATTGTTCTATGGCTACACATAGATTTTGCCTAACCCTACTTGGGTTCCATTTTTGGCTCACCATGTGTCCACAATTATAAGCTCAATGAAGCAGATTAATCTTTCCGTTTAGGCATCTCAAATGATGATGATCTTGCAACATATGAACTTTTGCTTCTGTATGATTAACCTAGGTGGAAAGCTAATTGTTTTGTAACTATAACACTTAGATTGGTTTTCCAATAATTGTTATAGGCAAGTGTAAAAGCAATGAGCATCAAATTGTCACTTCAGTCATGATTGAAAGAGGATTATACAAGTTGAAGCTAAATTTGCCATGAGGAACTTGTAATTGGCATATATAAATCGATCCTCTTATTTTGCATAATTTAAACTTTATCATACTTTTATGTTAAGCATGGCGAAAAGTTTTTTTTTATTTAAATTATCTTATCAAGTAAACAATCATATGAATGTTCATGTAGTTGCATCGATACATATCACAAAACTAATATTATGTTTACACATAAGTGCTTTACCCTGAGATTTATTTATTTAATACTCAATGCCTAATAAATTTATCACAATTGGTTGATATCCATACATAAATGACTATAAGTTTAGTGGCAAATCTATAAGTAGTGGTTCCGATAAACTTTTCAAAATTTGCTACTTTATCTAATAGCTCAGAAAATATAGTGATAGAGGTCATTCATAAATAATACATTATCATTAAACTTGCCCATCAACAATTGAATGGCATGCTCCTCTTTTAGTTATGGGTCATAGTTCATGCTCATGTTTCGCCAGCACATGATATATTTGATTACTAACTCATCTCTTCTTCATTTCTCTAAAGCGATATTAATAATAGTAGTCTTATCTGTTGTACTGAATATTTTTTTTCACAAATATAGTTTAAAGCTCGACGAATATCTATTTGACATATCATTTAAAAACAGCTGATGTTAAACTACTAATGGAACAGCATAAATCCAATGTATCTACACCTCCAATGTGTCATAGGTCACTTTGAATTGGGTCAGACGCTGTTTTAGATTACCATTTTGATTGAATGTGTTATATTTCGGCACTGAATAAGTTGGATATGACACTTAGTTGTACTTGGTTGTGTACGAGCAACCTTTGTGATGTGGACATCATTAGTTAAATAAAGCCTTAGGAATACTTTATCCTTTGTTAGCTTATGTGTGTTGTGTTCTAGAATGTTCTTTTGCTTTTATATAAACTAAGTATTGTAGGAGAAAAAGATCATTGAAAGAAATATTACTCTTTGAAGCTTTGAAGCTTAGTATTTGTGTGTTTACCCTTGTTCCCTAGAGTGGGATTAAAATCCTTCAAGCATCCTCTTCTTCCAACGATATCTCACCACATTAGTTTGGTATCAGAGCCTGGAGCTTGCGAAGATCGATGGACTGCAGAAGAAGGTCGGCTGTCGACGACGATCGAAGCCGAAGAATAAGATTGGCGGTCGACGATGATCGACGTCGAAGCAGATGGGCGGTCGACGATGTTCGACGCCGAAGAAGATGGGAGGTAGACGACTATCCTCTGCTCCAACTTCCACTCCAATGGCGAGATCCGCCGCCCCACTATCCTCATGAACATAGCCGCCAAAGAAGAAGGATGGTCGACCTTGATCGACGCCGCAAAGTCCTTTTGGTGGCTCAAGTGGAAGCATCTCTATATCGGATTGATGCTTTAATTGCCGATTTGGATCGTTCTTTAGAACGAATCTGCACATCGGACGTCTACCCTTACTCGCCTGATTTCGCCTCCGCTTCTTCCTGCAATCCAACCCGTCACCCGCCTTCAGAACCCACGACCATTCCCACTCTCCAACAAGATTTTGCTCTCGAACCCATGGCCCAAGTAGATCCGCAGCTAGACGACGATGTCAACTCCGCTTCCGCCTCAGTTTTCTCCCGCGAACCGATCCCGCTCCAGTCTCGTCGCCCGAATTCCACCTCCAATTTGTCTCGCGATCAAACCTGTGATCCACAGCTCGCCGCTGATTTCGACTCGAACTCTCCTCCTGATGTTACATCAAAGCTTGATTTCGCACTCGCCCAGCCTCCTACGCTCCCACAGGATTTATCGCTTCCGCATCCGCCTCTATGCGTGACCTCCATGCGACACAGCCCGCCTAAAGCTCCTCCGCTGTCGCA
Organism: Dendrobium chrysotoxum; assembly: GCA_019925795.1. NCBI lineage: Eukaryota > Viridiplantae > Streptophyta > Magnoliopsida > Asparagales > Orchidaceae > Dendrobium > Dendrobium chrysotoxum. The sequence goes on from CM034309.1 coordinate 42,972,379, forward strand.
AACGATCGCGACTCCGCCTAAATCGAGCCCAATCAGTCCCGCACGCACAGAGCTTGGAGAATCTAGTATCACCGCCTTTTCCGACTCCAAACTCACTCCCACATCCGTCCGGACTACACCCCTGCTATATAGGTTACTCGCCATGACTCTGGCAGTGAGCCCGGAGCAAACCCAAATGGTTGAATCCCCTGTGATGGGAGAAGAGCTGGTAAAGCTGGAGGAAACTGTTGGGATTAAGAGAAGGAAAAGTCAAGCAAAGAAGGGGGTTTGCATCCCAGCTCCCGCTGCAGCAATTGGTAGGCCAAGTGGAGAGGTTGTCCCTTCTAATCTATGGGCTTGGAGGAAATATGACCAAAAGCCAATCAAAGGGTCTCCTAACCCAAGTGGCTATTACAGATGTAGTAGCTCAAAAGGATGTTTAGCGAGGAAACAATTGGAAAGAAGCCGAGCAGATCCTAACATGCTGGTCATCACCTACACTTCAGAGCACAACCATCCATGGCCAACTCAAAGGAATGCTCTTGCTGGATCTACGAGATCTTAGCCTTCAAAAACCAACAACGCTTCTTCAACTTTCAGGAGTTCTCTTCACCATGCCCTCATCCTCACTGGCCATGACGTCCGCCTCTACCTCGACATCGCCCGCTCCCTAGAAGATCGTGCCAACGCCTGTTACGTTCCCCCATATACATGTCCATCGTCGCCTTCGTCGAATCCCTTGACGCCGTATTCTCCCTCGAACTCTTCCGCGACATTGCTCGCAAGGGTTTCCCAAGTATTGGCTACCACCCCAACAACCTCGACATTGCTGTCTGGGATACCGTGGGATATACTACAAGCTTTGACACTGTAGATGGGCAATGGCAAACGATTCAAATACCCTTTTCTTCATTAAAGCTGGTGTTCCGAGCTCGGACGGTCATAGATGCTGTGCCCTTTGACCCAAGAACAATTATTTCACTTCAGCTATTGAATCATATTACAAAACAGAAATATAGTTGTTGTTCGATTGTTCTTGGCTTCCTCTGTTTTTCTAACCTTGCAGGTGCATTTCAACTTCCATTCTCAAGAATAAGGGCATACATCAAAGAGCCAATTGCTCCAAGGTTTGTTCATGGAGAGGAGTTGATACGAGAAAGCGGTATTCCTTATTCAATAATAAGACCCTGCGCTTTAACTGAAGAGCCTGCTGGTGCATATGTTATTTTTGATCAGGGAGATAATATAACGGGAAAGATTTCAAGAGAAGAGGTTGCGAGAATAGGTATTGGAGCTTGTGAGAGCTTCTTTACAATCATATCTGAAATGAATGTGTTCTCATGGAATGGGTTGATAGGAGGGTATGCTCAACATGGAAGATGGATCCATTTGTATTATGAGAAAAATGAATTCAGGGGGAACTTCTACATTGGAGATGGGCTGATTGATATGAATGCTAAATGTGACTGCATACATAGTGCAATCAATGTAATGAAAAAGAGAGCTTTGGATCTCTCTACTCGAATGGAGGAGGAAGATTTCTTATCTGTTGTACTTTTATCTTGGGCTCATCTGAACGAGTTTGTGGACATGCATCGAAGACGCAAAGTCTTCGACCCAGGAGGATTGCGCCTCAACGGAGTCGAGGTCTTTTGATGCAAGGGGAGTATGACGTGGACATCATTAGTTAAATAAAGCCTTAGGAATACTTTATCCTTTGTTAGCTTATGTGTGTGTGTTCTAGAATGTTCTTTTGCTTTTATATAAACTAGGTATTGTAGGAGGAAAAGATCATTGAATGAAATATTACTCTTTGAAGCTTAGTATTTGTGTGTTTACCCTTGTTCCCTAGAGTGGGATTAAAATCCTTCAAGCATCCTCTTCTTCCAACGATATCTCACCACATCACTTTGCTCATGAATTTTTCTTCATGTTCTAAAGCTATGGCGGCCTTGACTTTCTCATTAATGAGGTTTAAGTTGAGCAGCCGCCATTGGCTTAGATGTGCTAGGAATATTTTGAAGGGTGGGATGACGTGCTGTTGGATTACACTTAGCTTTGCCTCCAAGTGCTCCTTGTATTCTAGAAACTTGGATGCTAGACTTACTGGTAGGTTGATCGAAGCACAACTTGACCCTTGATAGTTGAAAGGTGCAAGCATGGGGCTAGAAGATACATTCTTTTGCATTAGCTACGCCATCATCTCATTCACTATGACACTTAATTGAGAAATTCTTTATCCTTGGTTCTCAGCTGACACCACATTGGCTTTTTTGTTTGATCTAGCGCCATATCATCAATGAGTATTTGTTCTTATTCTTCTTCTTGCTCCTCTTTTTCACTTTGCACATCTCATGGAGTAGGATTTAATAATTCTTCTTCTTTCCTTTGTTGGTTTCTATAGGAAAATGAACAGTTAAAGCTCCTTGATGTCGTTGATAGACAAATAGATTAGGCTGTTCACTAGTACTCCCCACGTTGTATACTACCTCAACATATATTCTTCTTCTTCTTTTTCATCATCATTTTCTTATTCTTCTTGTATTCGAATTTTCAAGCGGAGTCTCCGTTGAATTTTCACTTTTGCATGTGGGATAAAACATCTCTCTGATCGGGGGCTGAAGTTAAAATCGACATGCTTCTGAGATGGTGGCCCTTGATGGGATCACTTGTAGGATTCTCCATGTTGGTGATCATTGTAGGGTTCATCAATAGGAACATTCTTTTTAGGCACCCATTCTTGGCAGATTCTATTGATGACGGATTTGGGAATATCCTTTAGATCTTACACCTTTTTAATTTTTTCATAAAATTTTTTTCTTGAAGTGTAGGACTTTAGATCTGTTTTCCCTTGCACTTGGATTTTTCAGTAGTGGATTCTTGGATATGCAACCCAAATGTTATGCTCTCATGTTCACCTTGCTGGGCTTGCCTTTATTTTTCTTCAGCTATCACAAAGGTTTTGAAATTGTGCAGCTGGGTATTGAGATATTTTCTTATTGTGAGGCTAGATATAAGTGTAGAAGCATTTTGATGCATAAGAGCTCAGAATTAAACCATTAGATTAATTAAAATATGGAATAATATATAACACTCTAACATTAAAGTAATGTAAAAAAAAATCAAAGGCCATTATAAGTCATACAAGGTAACAAAAATTGTTAAAATATTAGTCTTTGCTACTTCTAGATGATCTTATGAATTCGAAAGCCTACCTAGCTTTTATCACTTAGATGATCTTCATCTGAATTATCATTGTTGTTAATTGCTTTCTCTCCCCTCTCATATTAAGAATAGGAAATTGGTTTCCAATAACAAGAGGAGTGGCATTGGAGGATAAGCAACTGCAACAATGCAACAATGTGATGAGGACATGATGTAGAACTAAATGATGTAACAATGATATTTAAAGAGTTTGCATGCTTTTACTTGAGATCAATAACGAATTAGAACTTTAGCCAATTAACAAAAATGGAAAACAAGAAAGGGGCGCCTTAGTTAGGCCAAGTCACATATTAAAAGTTAGGATCACAAAACAATTACAAAATTCAACATAAGCAAACATAGAAGATTTTCAATAACATCCCTAGATTAACAACGAGATTAGATGCATAGAAGTCCTTCTCTCTCATTCCTTACGTTTACTAAGCTTTGGCGGAGAGCTTTGCAAGATTCTTTATGCTTGATACATAACCACAATTGAAGGAAAAACGAGAGGGAAAATGAAGAGGGGGAAAGAATTCACCCTTGTCTTGGATTGGTGGTGATCTTCCACTGAACGATGGACAATTGTTCTTCGATGGCTTCTGAAAGAGTGAATATGATGCGCTCCAAGTATTCCTCGGCGGAATGATCTATCTTCGGATTGACGTCAAAGAAAGGTGACCGACGGATGTCGACGGATCCTTGCTCTTTGTAGACGAAGCCGGAGTCGAGTTCAGGATCGGCCATTCATAGATTACGTAGTATTGAAGCGTTGTGGATGACGTCCTTTGCTGTCATTGTGGATTCCCCTTGAGAGGACGAAGTTTCTCCAAGGAATCCAAGTAGGGGAAGGGGTGAGAGGGTGGCTGGCCAAGGTAGAGAGCTTGGGGAAGTTTTGGTTCAAATTTTGGTGGGGTTTGGGTTAGGGTTAGGACTGATTAGGTTTAGAGAGGAGGTGGAGGGAAAATGGTTCGAATTTGAAAGGTGAAGGATGGAGGGAAATCTGGGAAAATGTTTCCCGAGTTAATCCCCTTAATTTGGGAGGAATTAATGAAGGGTTGGGGGGGGGGGAGAGAGAGAGAGAGAGAGAGAGAGAGAGAGAGAGAGGGCCGGCGACTTTAAGAGAGAGGGAGGGGATTGTGGGAAGGGATTTGGGGTTGCTTGTTTTGGAATTAGGAAAGATTTAATTAAATCCAATCGGATTTAAATTTCAAATAGGATTTAATTATAGAAACTTTCCTAAAATAGGATTTCATAATTTAGGAAACAATTCAAATTCAAATATGATTTGAATATGAATTAATTGGATTACCTAAATTAGAAAAACTAAATTGGAAAGGTTTGAATGGGGAATCAAAGGGGAGGCGGCTGGGCTTGGGTAAGGAGGCCGGCGGCTAGGGTTGAGAGCGTGGCGGTTGGGTGGGTTGTGATGCTAGGCCGACGGCTATGGGGTAAAGAAGAGGGGGGGGGGGGGGGGGGGGGAGTAGGGTGGCCGACGGTTAAGGGGCTGAACCTAGCCTAGGCTGACGGCTAGAAAGAGAGGAGGGAATAGGGAAAGAGAAAATAAGGAAGAAGAACCACGAACCCGGACTCTTCCAAAGTTGGTGGGTGATTCGATTCCCTCTCCTAGGGATTTCTCTCCAAAGACTCTCAAGTTCTCACAAGAACTCAATTTGCAGGAATTTTGATTATAATTCATTCATTGACTGCAAAAGAAACATATGTGACTTATATATAGCCTCCTACAATAAAAGGGAATTAAAGACGATATTGCCTTAGGGCTTACATATGACAAAACCCTTAAGTAAGGGTAAAACATGAAATACTAATAAAACAAATACATAAAATAAGTAAATAAAACAAATACATAAGAAGACTCAAAAATAGATCGGCGCGATCGTGGCCGTAGATCGTCTGCCACGTCTCTGATATACTTTCCATGATCTGATGTCCCCATCCTTCCCTCCCCATATGGCCGGCCCCCTTCCCTTTCCTTTTCTCTCTCCAATTTAATCCCTAACCCAAATTAATAGCTCCTTAAATCTTCCCCTAAGCCGCCGGCCCCCCAACCTTAATTGGGATAATTTGAATTCAAATTAATCCTTTTCCCTCCATTGTAGAAAATCTGAAATTAAATTCAGAATTTTCTAAATTATTTCCCCCACCCATTAGCCCTAACCAAGAACCTTCCACCTCCTCCCTAGCCGAAATCCTCAACCCCCCTTCCCTTCATCTCTTCTCTCCTCCTCTACATCAAGCACCACCAAGGATTAAACTCCATGTATGGCTGATCCTGAAGTCGACCACGGATTTGCGTATGATGAACAAGGACAAGTAGACCTATCTCCTTTCTTTGATCCCAATTGGGAGATAGAAGACACTGTAGAAGAATACGTCGACCGCATCCTCTTCAGTTTGACCGAGGTGATCGACGAGCAACAACCATCTGGGCAGTGGTAAATCATTGGACGACCACTGACTTCTTCAACTCCGACTACTTCTCCGACGAGCTATGCTGTGGGTACCACTTGTCTCTTAGTGGCATCAATAGGGTTGTTGAGATTCTACCTCCGCTAAATCCCTATTGTCAGCGAGAGTGAGGGAACTCAAGGTGAAAACATCTAATTGTTAAGTTGATGATTCTTGTTATTCATGGCCATTAGCTTTACTTATTTAATTTGTTGTTATTTGCAAGTTTCCTTCTAAACTAGTTTGTAACCGTATGCTATTACATGACTTCTAATTGAAATTTCTAAGAATCTAATTGGGTGAAACATAAGGTTTATAATTGGCAAAGTTCTTTTCAAAATCTTTATTAATTTCCAAAGCAATTCTTGATTTCATACAAGTTTCACATCACAATGACAACAATGCAATAGGATTAGACGGGCATGAGGGTCCTATGGCATGCGACTGCAAGTTTGAGGTTATGTAGTTCTTCTTAAGCTTTTTTTGGCTTAAGAAATATGTTTAATTATATTAGAACATTTATAAATTAAAATTTAAAATTACCTAAACCTTACTTTAGATGCTTATGCCTTTTCAAAAATGTTCTAAAATTACACCAAGGCTTGCTATGAGGAGTGCCGTTCCTCCACTAAGGCGTAAGCCTCATCTGTCAAGCATGTGGCGTAAGCCTCATTGCCTTTTTTTTAAAGTTGTATTAGCTATCTTTAATCGCACAATTAGTAATCATAGCTATCACAATAGATGATATATGTCTGGCAAGAGTCTTTTTGACATTTATAATAATTGGTTGTTGGTGCTTCTTCATTAAGCCCCTTTCCAACTTTAAGAACTTTATGCACTTTGACACAGTCTCGAGTTCATTTTCTATGAAACTTTGTCCTAGTGTTATTGGGCCCAAAAAGATTGCTTGAGGTTGTTGGGGTAGCTATTTTTCTTTACCCATCTAAAATTTTCAAACTTATTTTGAGTAAGAATACTTGCTGTCGGTTTTGAATCTTATGGTACTACAGGTTGCTTTGGCAATAGTTGTTGGGCTCGCAGCTCAATATTTTGTTTTCTTTCTTGTCTCCTTGATAATTTTTCTCTATGTGAGGAAGCTTTAACATCATATCTCTCTAGTGTAGATGGCTTGGTAGACAAGGTGGTAATATTTACAGGCACTAGAGACTTTCTACCCATGAGTTAATCTTTCACATGCAGAGATTTTGTTTCGTAAAATTTCAATAGCAATTGTTTCAACATACTTCCTTTAATGTGCAAGTTGATGTGCACGATGTGCAAGTACTTAGCAAACAAGAGATTGAACAAGTATAGCAATTGCCATTACAGTAGCAATAAGAATCTCCAGGCCACCAAATTTGATTGTAGCTCCAACATCTCCAATATTAATAATCATGTTCACTAGGTGAATATTAACTCCATGTCCTTACTATATAGTTAACGGGTTTTTTTTATGGTCCATTAGGAAGCATCATTTAAAAAATTCCCATCACTAAAAGAGTTTTGCAAGTTTTAAGTTGGCAACAAGAGAAAATAAGAATATTAAGTTTTCAACAGTTTTTATTTTTCATCTGTTATTGTAACAAATACAACTCACCAAAGGTAGAGAGAAAAACCTTCCCTTGTGGAGTTGCAAGAAATTCTTGGGCTCCAAAAATATGCACCCAACTCTTCTGAGAGAGTTTTGTTATGGGTTGGATTTTTTTACAAAATTAATTAGATCTTAGATAAGACAAAACCTAAAGATTTCATATTCATTTTGCGAGGATTTTAAGATATGGCGCATGCCCCTGTGGTTAATCATCCCTCCTAGTGATGAGAGAATTTTTTATTGAGATTAGTTGTTAGGTGCTAAGTATTTAGCAAGTAATAGCGGCAACATGATAAAGGATGGAGAAATTGTATCCCCTTTAGCTTAAAGCAGATGGTGGGATGAATTATGATAAATTCCATCAAGATCCCTTGGTTCTATGATCTTGGGTTGTCATGGACTTTGGTTTGCTTATTTAATAGAGGTAGTCAAAGGTTCATTTTTGACAATTATGGATTGCTATAAAACAACAATAACAATAACAACATCAAGCCTTTATACCACTATGTGGGGTCGACTACATAAATCCTTTTTCTCCATTGTGCCCTGTTAAAAGTTAAATTCTCATTTAAATCTAATTAAGAAAGGTCATTTCTAATATTTTCTAACCAAGCCTTTTTAAGTCTACCTCTACCTTTCTTAACATAATTCAAATCTAATACATCTACTTTCCTAACCAGGTCATCGGAAGGCCACCTTTTTATGTGACCAAACCAACTAGGGCGATTCTCTCTAATCTTATCTTCCACTGGAGCTACTCCAACCTTTGGTATGTCCTAGGAAATTTTGTTGACTTGAGATGATTATTTGTCTAAAGGGATAATCTAAGTTAAATTTAGCTAACAAAGGGGTTTGTGCCTTATCAAGTGCATCATATGTTTCTCCACTCAGGATTTAAGCTATTGGAAAACTTATGAGCTTTGGTCGTGTTAATAATTTATTAGTGTTATTTTGCGACAAAATCACTTGACAGAGGACCTTGATTATAATTGTTATCTAATGGTGCCATTTGGGATAAAATCACTTGATTAGAGGACGTGTGTCACATTTTTATTGTTATGAGAAAGGGGTTTAAACGAGTAAAGTCAAGTTTGAGTCACAATTAACTTGAGCTTGACCAGTGTGTTCAATAATATGCTTGAACTCGAGCTCTAGCTCAACTTTCCAGAATATAGCGAGCTCAAGCTCGACTCATGAGGTTGAGCTAGAATCGACAACGGGTGGTTATTGGAGTACATAGTGACAATAACTCACTAGAGGATGATGTGACGGTAGCTCACTAAAGATGCAGTGATTGGAGCTCGCGCGGGAACTCGCTGGAGGATGTAGCGTTGGTAGCTTGTAGGAGGATGCTGAAGTTAGGTTTTTTGAATGTGAATAACGGTCTTAGTTTAGGAAGACGATAAGAGTTTGAAATCATAGTAGCACAAACATCTGTTGGAACAATGGCGCAAATCATAGCTGTTCACATGATTCTCTACATAATATTGTAATCACTATCTCTACCAACTTCATCTCTATTGTTAGCTAAAAACAATATCCCTCATCATTACCCTTGAAAGTTATGATATTTTATTCTCATAGGTATTTTGTTGCTATAAATAGAGCAATTGTATAAAAATTTATATCAATGAATACCTTTTTGAAGCCATTACAACTACATTAAAAGTTGTTCGCAGGTTTTTCCTTTTCTTAATGTATAACATATGGTCTTGCTAGCCTTTCTTGTGGAATGTGATATGCAAAATGGTTAGAAAAAAATGGCAATTGAGACAGACAAGAATTGAGCAGACTATTATTATCAATTGAATGGGCCTAATTCATTATTATTAATTGAGCCTCTAGATGAGCTAATAAGCTGTCAAGTCAAGATCGAGATCGTATGTTATATGAGCTGGAATTTGAGCTCGAGCAAACCCATGGCTCAATGAGCTTGGCTTGTGAGCTCGTGAACTAGTTGAGTTCAAGTCGGCTCTCGATTCGGCTTAGCTGTCTTACACCGCTAGCATGCGATCTTTTGAGAATGACTATATAAATACACCTGATATGTCATTAGTTTTTGACGAGATGTTAAATGCACATTAAACAAACTATTGCGGAGGATAGAGAGATTATTGCTCCTAGCTTTAAGCGATAATTTTATTTTGAATATATTTTTTTATTTTTTAATTATGTATTTTTATCTTGACATGGCCTCGAAAAGATCTGCATTAAAATTTTGAGGCATTTTGAAAATAAAGTTTCCCTTTGGTTGAGATTAATTGTTAACACGAACATCATTTGGGTGAGATGTTTGCGGAATTATATTTATAATTTGAGAGTTTGAATTTTAAAAATAGAACTCTTTGGTTATAATGTGCGATAGCCATGCCCCCCATAGGGTGCATTGTTTGAACTTGATTGCTTTGATTGTTGTCAACTTTGTCTTCTTGCTTATAGAGAATTGTATTAGAATATTAACTTTGCAAGAGCTACCATATAAGTAGGGTGACTTTGAGAGTTTGCTTTTTGAATGAATTTTATTCATAAGAAGCTTTGTATTTCTAACACAAATGTGAAATAAAATATCTTTGTAAGTTTTGCAATGGTATGCTCATTCATGAAAATGTATTCATGATGAGAGTAGAATTTAATATGATTCTTTTATTGTGTTATATTTGAAAATTATTCCTCAATCATCCCTCACGGGATTTATGACTTATCGACTCCAGTCATTGTGACTTGAAGGCTCGGACTTGAAATATGGGATTTACGACTTGCCTACGACTTGCTTTATAGGCAAGGTGGTTTGCTCGGGAGTGCTGTACAAAATATTGATGAATTTGATTTTGAAAGAGAGTTTGTATTTTTTTCTGAAAATAATCTCATCTTTTTGAGCTGTTATACGTTATTTAAACAACTGCATGCTCTTAAGGCAGGAGAAATTTGAATTCATTTTATTTTCAATCCGTTCAACATTCTTAGACTTTAAGTTCAACTATTTAGCACATTTGTTGGAGCACATGCATATTAATTTGATTTTTGCAGGCTTGCATGTTTTTCAATGCACTTGTTTGATACATTTGTGTACTTTTCAAGGCATTTGAATAATTTTCAAGGTGTTGTATTTGAGTTGAAGGTTGCATTGCCAAGCACAAGCAAGACTTGAAATTATCTGAATTTAATCATTTGTGCGAGTGTTTATAAGGGGTCTTAAATTTATATAGATTTGAAATGTTTACGTGAATATGATGTCATTAAGGCGGGCAAAAACTTCATTTTGAGTTTAAAAAAATCACCTTTTTTCTGCTTGCTTGTATGTTTTGCTGATCCGATGGTAGGTGACATGAGTTAGAACATTATCCCATTCTTTGAAATGGGGCATCTTTCGTTTACATGTGATTGGATTTGGTTTAGAACTGCATACAAATCCTAGATCCCTAAGAAATGTTCATCCAGGCATCTTTTTTACATTGCATGAACTTAAAAGGCCAGACATTGATGCAATCCACATCAATACTGGTTACAGAAAGATCAAGGCGAAGTAACCCAGCAATGGTTCCATCCAGTGCAACTGGAATTCCAGCCATGTCACCGTGGGTGCCAATGCTTTCTCCAGCATTTCCACCAAGATACAGTGGTAATTGTCATAATTTTAGAACTGCTTTATTTTCAATTTAGATATGTCGCTTGCTTACTTTACTCTTTCAGGCCCTGCTGCAAGTCCCGTCCATAAAAGGATTCATCATGCAATTCCACCAACCTTTCCTCCTCTGCAAGGTGGAATTCTATAACTCTTATTGCATGCATAGCCTATCTTCTCTATATCCTGAAACTTGTGAATTTTTGTGTGCATTGACGACTTAGGTTACAAGTCATTTTATCAATGTTTTGCAAGTCATTTTATAGTGCCTGTCATGGTTGATTGAATGTATTTTTGTTTATGCAGAAAACTGTGAGGGAATCTCCTGCTCTGATCCTCTCACTCGGACTCCAATTGGTTCACCTTGTGGTTGTGTATTCCCTATAACAGTTGTTATTGACGTAGGACTAGCCCCAGTTCTATTATTTCCTCAGATAGCAGAGCTTGAAATTGAGGTTGCAGCTGGTACACACCTGAAACAAAGTCAAGTGAGAATCATGGGTGCTGATGCTAGCGTCCATGGTCAAGACAAGACAACGGTCACAATTTATTTGGTACCATTGGGTGAAAAGTTTGACAAAATGACTGCTTTACTTATTTATGATTGGTTTTGGCAGAAGAAGGTTCGAATAAATGCATCCATTTTTGGTGATTATGAAGCATTATTCGTTCATTACCCTGGTAATGTCATATATCTGAATTTATTTTTCTGTTCATAGCCAAGTTCATCCCAAGTTTTTTTTTAGTTATAAGAGCATTGCTTCAGGGCTTCCTTCCTCTCCACCATCCATACATCGGGGATCCTCTGTCATGATTCCGGCTGGAAGTCAACAACTTCCACTAACAGCAAATGTACCTACTGTCAGGCAGCAGAAGATTGATATTAGAGTAATTGTTCTCGTTGCACTATCTACGTTGTTACTCATGTCACTTTGCATTGGAGTGATTTTAATAATCCTTAAGTTGAAGAAACTTGGACAGCCACTTGCTACTTCTCAATCTGTGGTTGGCCCGTCAATGAACAAGACATCAGGTAAAATATGCTCAAGCTTAGTCAATTTTATTTGCATAGTTGTGCACTTTCCACGGGTGAGCTTGGACTTGAAAATGTCTTATAAAAAATAACGGTGCATTCTTGGTATCCTCTGGTTAAGTTTAAATAGCATTCCTTTAGAGCTTCATTCATTTTCGCTCAGCTTAATGCTTAGATTTATGAGCCAAGGGCTTTGATTGGTTCAGTCATGTTAATTAAGTCTTGATATTTAAGTTTGATCTTTTAGACTTATTGAACTTTGGATTTGTATGCTGACTTGGCTTTTGGAGTTGGTTGAATAAACAAGGCAGCTTGACCTTTAGCTTGGTGAGGGGTAATTAACCATAGGGACTAGCCTTAATCAAAAGTTCTTTCTCGTTATCGGGAGGGGTAATTAACCTTAGGGGTTTGCGTCTATGGGTATGGGAAACCAAAACTCAGATCATAAAGTCCTCACAAAATAAGGGAGAAATCTCTTGGTAGTGTATCATCTAAAAACCCAATATGACTTCTGAAATTTATCCTGAAACTTAAATCTGTTAAAACTCTCCCCGTCAGCAAAAGAACGCGTGGAGAGGTCAGGGCACAAATTTTCGGAGCCCACAATTTCAGATTAAAGTAAATAATGATTTGTACAATATCCAAATGGACAAACTTATATCATATAGCATGTAGATAAAGACTTCAACATAAAAACATTAAAACAATGTGGAGGCCATCAAAATACATCATTTTATTTCTGTTTATCAATTTTAGTACAGCTCCTATGTTTAGATCCTTCAGCTTGATGATCTGGTTTTTATGGAGATTATTTATCTTAAATTTTTATTTTGTTGTTTAACTATTTGCCTTTGTCATTAGTTAATTTATTTTGAGAATTTAGAATAGCTATCATCACAATATCATTATTCTAATTTTTTAAGGATATTTTAGAATTTGTAAGAGTAGCCTTTGATGTTTAATACAATCAAAATAAAAAAAAATGAAAACATATAACAAATTTTAGTCAACATTAAAGAAATGTCCCCAACCATACCCCTGTCTAAGCTTTAAGGATCTATAGCACATCCTTTCCTGAGGATTCAACAAACCATGCTTTAAGAATTTGACATGAATTACTCTTATGATTTACTTGATTTTATATTATCAAAAAAAGCAAAAAAGGTTGATAAGTTTATAAGCATTACTCAATTTATCAATTACAATGAAATGCAAAATTTTGCTTTAAATTATATATTTTTGATTTTATTGTTTTAAATATTAATTTATTTTCATGATAAAATTGCCCACCCTTAAACGACAGGCTGGTTCAGCCTCTGCTCGTGTATGTTTTTTTGTTTTGAGCAGCTACCTATGTTACTTTCTGCCTTCCCCCTGTGTTTCTAGCATTTTCAGAACAGTTGTGCTCATTACCCGAATTGGTCTTTTATCTGCTGTCCTTATGCATCTGTCACACTCATCACTTTCATAAATTAAACAATCACCATATTGTTTATTTCCTTGTATTTAACTTTTTGGTTATCACTTGTACGTTTTCTGATCATCTTAACTTTCACTTTTCATTGACAGCTTCACGGTACTCACATTATGGTAACAACATTTTGAAATTGCAGACCTTTTAAACATTGAGCATCTGTCTTCTAAGGTTTTTTTAGGTTTCATGAAGTTAACGGGCTTTAATAGGTTGCAATGTCTATGTTATGGTACAGGAGCACCGTCTATGATTCCAAGCAGTGCAGTGAGTTCAACGTTTCGGTCCATTTCCACCCTGGCCACTTATCTGCCTTCAGTGAAGACATTTTCTCTTGCTGAACTCGAGAAGGCCACCGATGGTTTCTGTTCTGGGAAAATATTGGGTGAAGGTGGCTTTGGTTGTGTTTACCATGGAATTTTGGAGGATCAAAATGAGGTTGCTGTGAAACTGCTCCGTGGGAATGAGCAAAATGGTGACCATGAGTTTATTGTAGAAGTGCAATTGCTTAGTCGGCTGCACCACCGTAATCTAGTCAAGCTGATCGGTGTGTGCATTGAAGAGCATAATCGTGGTTTGGTTTATGAGCTTGTCCGCAATGGAAGTGTGGAGTCCCATCTGCATGGTATTATACTCTTTCATAGTTCACTTCTGCCAATGAAAGCTTCCAACATAGTTATACTCCTTATTTCACTAATATGAATTAGTTGGACTCAGCGTGCCATCCATATTGATTTTCAAAACTATTTTGGTTTCCTTCCATGGATTCTGCATCTTATTTGACTTTATGTTTTTTTGGCATACTTCAAGGCATGAAAAGAAGTCCGTTTGGTTTTCATGTCTTAAGGTTTCTGATGCTAATGTTGCTTCGGTTGATGCATTTCAATATTTCTTTTACTGATAAGTATTTTCAAATCATTGATGAAATGGTGATTAACTGATTGTTGTGGACGGATGATCCATCTAGTAAAACATACATGGTTTATTGAAGTGCTAATTTCACTGCTTGTTGTTTGTCAATTTTCATCATTTCATATTCTTGTTTATCTAATTATTCATTCTTATTTAATATTGAGGGTTGGTGAAGGATGATAGTACCGAAATGATGGTGTTTAATCACAGAACAACGAAGGATTAGAAGAGAAAAAGTGAATATGAGGAAGAGAAAACTCCTTGCACAAAATTGGAAGAGAGGTAGAAAAAACTCGGCATACCAACTTGGATCAATGGAGAAGTTTCAATTTCATTCAGCAATCAAATTTGTACAAAATAAGTTGGCTCCTGTCATCTTTATTGATTGCAAACCAAATTTCTTCTTTTCTCGCAACTTTCTCATTTCCTCATTGAAAATCTATGCGAATTGTGTGTCCCTGTTAGGCTGCATAGGTCAGCATTCTATCTCTTTGATACCTGCTCATTCTTCTTCTCCCACTTTCACTACCCTCAAGTTTTTGGCTGAACCCTCAATTTGATCCCCATTGCCGCCACCTATCCTAGTATCCATTGTTTCGCAAGGCTCTTCCTGCTTCCACACTTTCAAAAACTATACCTCCTCTTACTCACCTTTCTTGTTTCTATGCAAATATTTGTTTATGGGTTGAATGATTTAAGATTGCATTCGTCTTTAGCCAATCATTTCTCTTCATTTTTTCATCATAATTTAGTAATACCGCATCCTGAGCATTTATCCATATATCAAGTAAAGCCTACGCCCAACTCCACTGAGGAAATCTTTGAGCTTGTTAGGCCTCTCTGTTCTTCTATTGTTGCTAAATTCTCATTTGTTTGTCCAAAGTGGAAGGTTGTTTGCAAATTTATGTCTGATTTATACTTGGTTGGTGACCATTTTGTTGGGTTCTCCTTGTCATGTCATTTTAGTACTGTCCTTAGTAGTAGACTACACCAGATTTTCTCTCTCGGATGTCCTACTATACTGCTGGCTACTTTATTCATATGATAAAATGATATCCCCATTTTTAGTCTTCCATGGAACCATCTATCACGTCAGTTTAGATTGAATTTCTTAGCTTCATTTATATTATTTCAACTAATCCATTTTATATTCTTTGGATTCAAATTTTGACAAACATTTGCAAGCGGATAATGCTACTACTTGTCTTTCTCAGCTTTTTATGATTAGTGCTTTGGTTTAATTAGATGTTACTTCTTAGTTTGAAAAGGAGGTTTGGAATGGCTCATCGGCTTGCTAATATTTGCAAAGGGTTAAATTTAAAGAATCTTATCATATTGTTGATCCTGCAAAATTATTCGGCATAATTTCTTTGAATGCTTCAAAGCTTATCTAGATTCAAGGAAATTTAACTATCAGGTGCAAGAGTTATATCAAATGATTAGATCTAACTTTCTGCCACTTAGGTGGCCACTCCTTTATTAGATCAGGTTGACAATAAGAACTTAGAACTAGTTTTAGATTTTCTATTGGAATTATATGTCAATAATACGATCGAGTCAAGCAAGTTGATATTGATGATCAAGATTCTCAACAACCTTATGATTCAGATAAGAGCATTCTGAGTGTTAATACTTCGGAGGATTTGGCTTATTAAATCTTATTTACCAAATGAGTTAGGAATTGAAAAAAAAAAAATCTAATATTCCTACCCTATATTTACTGGTCTTCATGCAAGGTGGTCCAAAAAGGTCCTTTTTGTAATTTTTTATGTTGTTTATGATTTTTTAATCCCAGACAATCATGTAAGATTGTTCTTATCTTTATTATATTTAATAATATTAATATGCAGCAACAACAACATCAAGCCTTTATCCCATTATATGGGTCGACTAGTTGAATTATTTTTCTTCATTGTGTCCTGTTAAGAGTCAAATTCTCATTTAAATCTAATAAAAAAGTCATTTCTAATATTTTCTAAGTAAGTCTTTTTAGGTCCACCTCTACCTTTCTTAACATAAGCCAAATCTAATATATCTACTTTCTTAACTGGGTCATCGGAAGGCTGTCGATTTATGTGACCAAACCATCTAAGGCGACTCTCTCTAATTTTATCTTCCACTGGAGCTACTCCAACCTTTTCACCTATAAGCTCATTTCATATCCTATCTGTAAGAGTACAACCACTCATCCACCTGAGTATCCTCATCTCTGCAACACTTAATATTATGCTTCTCTTTTAATGGCCAACATTCTACACCATAAAGCATTACAGGTCTCACCACCATCTTATAGAATTTTCCCTTAAGTTTGAGGGGAACTTTTCTATCACACAACAAGCCCGATGCATTCCTCCACTTAAACCATCCAACTTGAATTCTACTAATAATATCCCCATCTATTGCACAATCACTTTGAACAATATTCCCAAGATATCTGAAACATATACTCTTATTAATGACTTGATCGCCCAAAGTTACAATCCCCCCACTAGATCTATTACTACTAAAATTATATTCCATATATTCAATTTTAGATCTACTCAAACAAAAACTTTTAGACTCTAAGGTTGACCTCTATAATTCAATTTTACCTTCAACTTCCTCTCTACTCTTATCAACGAGAATAATATCATCAGCAAAAAGCATACACCAAAGTACAATCTCTTGCAAATGTCTAGTGAGAACATCCATGACTAAAGCAAAAAGATTAGAGCTTAAGGTTGATCCTTGATGTCATCCAACTGAAAGAGGAAAATACTTTGTCAAATCACCTTGTGTTTGAACACAAGTAATAGCTCCTGCATTCATATCCTTAATGACTTAAATATAAGCATTATTAATCCCTTTCTTTTCTAGCACTCTCCATAGCACTTCTCTTGGAACTTTATCATATGCTTTCTCTAAATCAATAAATATCATATGAAGATCCTCCTTATTTTCTCAATACTTTTGCATAAAACCTCTCAATAAATGTATAGCTTCCATAGTAGACCTACCTAGCATGAATCCAAATTGATTTTGAGAAACATTAGTATCACGCCGCAACCTATGTTCCAAAACTCTCTCCCATAGTTTTTAAGTATGACACATTAACTTAATTCCTCAAAAATTCGCATAATCTTATGCATCACCTTTATTCTTAAAAAATAGAAATCAATACACTCATTCTTCACTTATCTAACATCTTTTTAGTATTCAAAATAATATTAAAAAGTTTAGTAAGCCAAGAAATTCCTTCACCTCCTATGCATCTCCACACCTCTATTGGAATATCATTAGGTCCAACAACTTTTCTACACTTCATTTTTTTTAAAGCCTCTCTACCTTTGATTTTACTAATACACCGATAAAAATAAAAATTTTTATTTTCATTTAGGGTGCTAAGATCACTAAAGTCAATCGTATTCTCACAACCTTTATTGAAAAGTTTAGCAAAATATCTCATCCACCTTTGTTGAATATCCTCTTCTAATAAAAGCACTTTTTTATTACACTTCACTTGAACTAAATCCTTACTACTATCTCTTTGTTTGGCTAACTTATACATATATCTTTCGCCCTCCTTAGTATTTAATCTATTATATAAATCATTAAAAGTTAAAAAATTTTACATCGCATATTGCTTTCTTAGACTCTTTACGGGCCTTTTTATATCTTTCCTAATTGTCAAAAGTTTTACATCTAAACTAATTTTTATAACAAATTTTCTTTTTTTTAATCTTTTCTTGCGCATTTTGATTCCACCATCAACTATTTTTATTATTAGAAGCTTTTCTCTTTGATACTCCAAGTATATCTTTTGCAACATTCTTAATATCATTAGTTACTTATTCCCACATAACATTAGTTTCCTCATCCACAGATAAAATTTTAAGATCTAGAATCTTACTCTAAAAAATATTTTTAATATATTTTAAATGCCCCTATCTAATCCTAAAATAGCGTTTTACTTTTTTTTTTGCCCCATCATCTTAAAGTTTAAAACTAATAAGCGATGTTGGGTACATAAACTTTCACTCCCAATACCTTTACAATTTTTGCAATCTAAACGATCAATTTTTCTTATAAGAAAATAATCAATTTAAGTTTTACTATATTCATTCTTATAAGTGATGAGAAGCTCATCTCTTTTTTTAAATAAGGTAATAACAATTATAAAATTATAAGCTAAAGAAAAATCTAATATGATCTTACCGCCTTCATTAGTTGCTCCAAATTCTTAGCCATCATTAATATATAAATTTAAATTAAATTTAAAGATGAGCCTAACAGGGCATGAAAATTTGTCTGGTTAAGCTCTTTTTAGTTTGGCTCAACTCATTTTAGTTGACTTATAAAAAATAGGTCTTTAGTTTGTGCTAAATTAGTTACTACATCATGATTTTTTTTCCCTTTTTTCCCCTTAATTAGAACTCTGACATGTAATGAGCATATTCATGAAAAGGTTGGAGTAGCTCCAGTGGAAGATAAGATTAGAGAGAGTCGCCTTAGATGGTTTGGTCACGTAAAACGGCGGCCTCCCGATGACCCGGTTAGGAAAGTAGAGATCGTAGATTTGACTTATGTTAGGAAAGTTAGAGGTAGACCTAAAAAGACTTGGTTAGAAAATATTAGAAATGATCTTTCTTTATTAGATTTAAACGAGAATTTGACTTTTAACAGGACACAATGGAGAAAAAGAATTCATGTAGCCGACCCCACGTAGTGGGATAAAGGCTTGATGTTGTTGTTGTATAACTCTGACATGATTATTAGAGAAGTTATGCTCTATGAATCCAAGATTTTGGCATCTAACGATTAAATTGAGTGTAGCATAAGGAGAATAATAATATGTCTGTGTTGTAACATTAAGAGAGATAGAGTATAAAATGCAAATATATTGGAGATACCATTATAGATAATATATGAGAATATCTAGGCTATTAAGAATTACAGCACTTGCGTAGTTGACATGTACCATGCAACAAAAAAGAGAAAACATTGTCAATCATACAATCATACAATAGATAGGCAAAGTTAATGTGAAAAAAATAATGAATATTGATATGCCAATGGCAAGATGGCTAGAAGTTGTTCGAATGAATTTTACTTATCAAAGTGAACAGCAAATATATCACTTTCTAGGTTTGAAAGGTCGTACACTATTAAATTATGGGGCATGAGGAGCGGACTTATTCTTAACTTGTGAGTTAAATCTCAAAACTATGATCAAGTAAAACATTCTTGTATTTGAGAGTAAATGTGATGCAGGACTAACATGTTTTGAACAAAAGTTAGGAGTTGCACGAATTATTTTAGGAGCAATTACTTGATTATATTACTAGCAAACTAGAACGATAAACAAAACAAATGAGGGGTGCTTGTGTTTAGGCCAAACCACATTAAAAGAGCTTGAATCAAACAAATAGCTTGGAAAATCAAATTAAAGCTAACATGGTAAACGTTCATTCATAATCCCTTAATTAACAACGAGATTAATAGCAAAGAACGTGCACTCAATAAAACCCTACGTTTACTAAGCTTTAGCAAGATTAAGCGGAGCGATCCCTTGCGTTTCTGTCACCACCGACAAGGTTAGAGAACAACGAAGTAATTGAAAAAAGGGAAGAAAAGTCAACCCTTATGTGGTGGGGAATCGTCGCCGGAGGAAGTCCATTGGTTTGCTAATGGTGCCGGTGATGATTTGTAGAAGACGATGGATGCAGTCTTTGAAGGGAGACGGTGAAATAGTCGGAAAGATGGCGAGTGTGAAGCGACCGACGATAGTCCACCTTCCTTTGAATCTTTGGTCGTCGATTGTATCAACCAAGGGGATGTGGATCTGCCCGAAGTATTCTTCGACGGTGGTTTCGTAGTCAAATCCTACGTCGAAGAAGGGGGAGCGGAGTATGTCAATGTTGTCTTGATCATCAAGCACCAAGCCCGAATCCCAAGGGCGGGCTTCTATTCATAGCGATTGGGCCGGAGGATTGTTGAAGACGACTGGCCCTTGCTGTCCTTGAAGTATCGTTGCGAGGGAGGAAGAGTTTTCCCTAGAAATCCAAGGAAAAGTGGGAGGAGAGGGTGGCCAGCCAAGAGGGGGTGGGTTGGGGAATTAGGGTTAGGGTTTAGGAGAGGGTTCAAGTTTCCAAAATATGAAATTATTCTCAGATTTTGAAATTGGGAGGGAACTAGGATAGGAAATTAAAATTAATGAGAGGGGGAAGATTGGAGAGAGAGAGAGAGAGAGAGAGGGGGGGCGGGCTATGGGTAGGGGCCGGCGGCTTTAGAAGGGGGAGAGAGGGGTTTGGGATTTAATTAGAGGTTGCCTAATTTAGAATACATAAATTAGGAAGGCTCTACTTAATCCAATTTGATTTTAAATTCAATTAGAATTACATTAGGCAACTTTCCAAAAATAGAATTAGTAATTTTGGAAAGTATCCAATTTGAATTCAAATTGATTTCAAATTTATTTGACTTTCTAAAAATACGACAAGGTAAATTAGGAAACCCAAATAGAGAGGGAGGGGTGAGGGGCCGGCGGCTTGGGGGTAGGGTGGGGGCTTGGGTGGCCGGCGGTGGTGAGGAGGAGGGGCTTGGCCGTGAGGGTGGGGAGGAGGGGCTAGGCCGTGGGTGGTGGGGGCTGCCGTAAGGGTGGTGGTGAGGAGGTGGGGAAGGAGAAAATGAAGGGAAATAAGGGTAAAGACCAAGAGCTCACCAAGGTGGCTGTTGGGTACTCCAATGGAGCCTCTCCTAGGCCTCCTTCTTCCTCTCAAGCTCACAAACCATGAACTCAAAGAAATCTGAAGTAAATTTTTGATTAAACATTCATTACCCAAAACAATACCATGGAGGCTTTTAAATAGCCTCAAACAAAAGACCAACGAAAAGACAAACATGCCCTCTTGGGCTTACAAGCAAACCACCCTCAAGTAAGGGTACAACAGTAACGAAATAAAAGAAAACAATAACATAATTAAACTAAAAAATATAAAGACTCGATCGTGGCCGTAGATCGACGACCACGTCTCCGGTAGACTTTTCAAGTGTGGATTTCCTCATCAAAATGCTTCATATGTAATGGATACAAGTGAAAATCTTTAAAAATATTTGAAATGAAATTGTATTGAAGTATTAAAATTGAAAGCTGATGGTTAGACCTGCAATGCTTTATGGTGCAGAATGTTGGCCATTAAAAGAGAAGCATAATATTAAGTTAAGTGTTGCAGAGATGAGGATACTCAGGTGGATGGGTGACTTTACTTTTAGAGATAGGATATGAAATGAGCATATACGTGAAAAGGTTGGAGTAGCTCTAGTTGAAGTTAAGATTAAAGAGAGTCGCCTTAGATGGTTTGGTCACATAAAACGGCGGCCTTCCGATGGCCCGGTTAGGAAAGTACATGCATTAGATTTGACTTATGTTAAGAAAGGTAGAGGTAAACGTTAAAAGGCTTGGTTAGAAAATGTTAAAAATGACATTCTTTATTAGATTTAAATAAGAATTTGACTTTTAACAAGACACAATGGAGAAAAAGGTTTCCTGTAGACTACCTCACTTAGTGGGATAAAGGCATAATGTTATTATTGTTGTATTAAAATTGCTAAAACTTTTCTGCCATTGCTAGGTCCCAAGTTCTGGATGAAAAAAGTGGATGATTGCATTAGGTAGTCGACAACCAGCATAAAACTTATCAAATTATCATGACATGAAGAATTTGACTCGTAACATGACAATGGAGAAACAAGATGTAGCCGACCCCACGTAGTGGGATAAATGGTTGATGTTGTTGTAGTAAAATTGCTAAATCTTTCATCAAGGAAGAGCTAAACATCTAAAACTTATAAAAAAATGAGTTAACTACATCTGTGAAAACGAATTTAGAACCCCAACACAAATGCTCTGATTAAGAATTACTTTTGAAAGAATACACATGGAAATCAAAGTACAATTATTGTTGAAGAATCCACTTTTTTCAATCAATGTCATAGGATCTACTAAAAGAAAAATTAATGATAATTTAGTTTGCCTATTAGTCTCAATAGATAACTTCAATTTATTAAACATATATAATGAATAAGGTATATGATATGCAATATGAATAATAACATTGGCATGATAATCATTGCATATTAATATAACAAATGACAATTGTTACAGTATGGTTATGTTTATAATCTTCATATACGTCATCATCATCTACAACAAGCCTTTATTCCACTACATGTGGTCGGCTACATGAATCCTTTTTCTCCATTATGTTCTGTTAAGAGTCAAATTCTCATTTAAATCTAATAGAAAAAAGGTCATTTCTAATATTTTTTTTTATCCAATTCTTTTTAGGTCTATATCTCCTTTTCTTAAGATAGGTCAAATCTAATGCATCTACTCTCCTAACTGAGTCATTGGAAGGCCAATGTTTTATCTGACCAAATCATCTAAGGCAACTCTCTCTAATCTTATCTTCCACTAGAGCTACTCCAATGTTTTCACGTATATACTCGTTTCGCATTGTCTCTAAGATCACCTAAGCATCCTCATATCTGCAACTCTTAATTTTATGCTTCTCTTTTAATGGTCAGTTTTCTGCGACATAAAGGATTACAGATCACTCCACCATCTTATAGAATTTTCCTTAAGTTTTAGTGTTGCTTTTCTGTCACACAAAAGGCCTGGTTCATTCCTCCACTTCAACCATCCCACTTGAATTCTACTAATAATATCCCTATCTATTTCATGATCTCTTTGAACAATAGACCTGAGATATCTAAAACGTGTACTCTTTTTAATGACTAGATTGCCCAAAGTCATAATCCCCCAGCTAGATCTATTTCTTCTAAAATTACACTCTATTTATTCGGTTTAGATCTACTCAAAAAAAAAAAAACTTTTAGACTCTTAAGTTGACCTCCATAATTCAAGTTTTCATTCAACTCCCTCTCTAGTCTTATCAACGAGAAAAATATCATCAACAGAAAGCATACACCAGGTACATCTTCTTGTAGAAATTCTAACTTCAACACAAGAAATAAAAGTACATCTTCTTGCAAATGTCTAGTAAGAACATCCATGACTAAAGCAAAAAGATATGAGCTTAAAGCTGATCATTGATTTAATCTAACTGAAATAGAACGCTCTTGTATGCATATCCTTAATGTTTTGAATATAAGTTTTATTAACTCTTTTCTTTTCTAGAACTCTCCAGAGCACTTCTCTTGGAACTTTATCATATGCTTTTTAAAATCAATATCTTATTTAGATTCTCCTTTCTCGCTATATGCTTCTCCATCAAACCTCTCAATAAATGTATAGCTTCCATAATAGACTTACCCGACATGAATCCAAACTGATTTTGAAAAACATTAATATCATGTCGTAACCTACACTTAATTACTCTCTCCCATAGTTCTAATGTATGACGTTCTAACTTAATTTCTCTATAATTCACACACTCTTGTGCATCATTTTTATTTTTAAAAATAGTAACCAACACACTCTTCCACTCATCTAACATTTTTTGTCTTTAAAATAATATTAAAAACTTTTAAGCCAAGAAAAGCGTTTTCGTGCCTCTATTGGAATATCATCAGGTTCCACTGCTTTTGCACACTTCATTTTCTTTAAAGCCTTTCTAACTTTAATTTTATTAAAACGATAGTAAAAATAAAAATATCTATTTTTATTTAGGATGCTAAGGTCATTAAAGTCAATCGTATTTAATCAATATTTATTGAAAAACTTATTGAAATATCTCATCCACTTATATTGAATATCCTTTTCTATAAAAAATACTTTTTGATTTTCATCTTTAATACACTTCACTTGAACTAGATCTATATTTCTTCTATCTCTTTGCTTGACTAACGCATTCTTATATCTTTCGTCCTTATTAGTATCTAATCTATTATATAAATTACTAAAAGCTTAATTCTTTGCATCATATATTATTTTCTTAGACACACTACGGGCCCCTCTATAACTTTCTCAATTTTCTAAGCTTTTACATCTAAATTAATTTTTATAACAAAACTTTTTTTCTTAATTTTTTCTTGCACATTTTGATTCCACCACGATCTAATTTTATTATTAGAAGTTTTTTGTTTTGATACTCCAAGTACATACTTCATAATATTATTAATATCACTAGCAATTTTTTCCCACATAACATTAGCTTTTCATTAACAATCAAAATTTTGAATTTTGAATCTTACTTTTAAAAATATTTTTATCGATATTTTTTTAGTGCTCTCGTCTAATCCTAGAATAATATTTTATTTTTCATATTTCACGCCTTTATCTTAAAGTGCAAAACTAATAAGTAATATCGGGTACATAAACTTTTATTTGTAATGGCTTTACAATCTTTGCCATCTAAATGATTTATTTTTCTTATAAAAAATAATCAATTTGAATTTTACTATATATATTCTTATAATTGATGAGATGCTCCTCTCTTTTCTTAAATAAGATATTAACAATTAAAAAATTATAAGCTAAAGCAAAATTTAATATAGTTTTACCACCTTCATTAGTCGCGTAAAACTCATAGTCATTATGAATGCTTTCAAAATTTTCTATCATTCTACCAATATGTTCATTTAAATCTCCTCTTATAAAAACTCTTTTTTTAAAAGATATCATTTGAATTGATTCTTCTAAGTCATTCTAAAATTTTAATTTTGAATATTTATTCAAACCTATTTGAGTAGCATAAGTATTATAATATTAATAATCTTGGTATCAATAACAATCTTTAAAGCTATAATTTTATCTCTAATTTTATTAATTTTTACAGCATTGCCTTTCAAACTCTTATCTATAATCATACACACACCATTTCTAGTACGACTTATATTTGAATTCCATAGTTTCAATCTTAAATTATCAATCTCCTTAGTGTTTTTTCTAACTTATTTAGTTTTCTGAATACATAGAATATTTATTTTTTTATTACTTATAATATTTGTTAATTTCATTAATTTACCTATAAGAGAATCTATATTCCAAGTTTCTATCCTAATTCTTTTTTGGATTAGCTTTTTTGCCCACATTGTCCATGATGTGAGAACCCTTATTTAACACTTCACCCGGACGTTGGTGCAGCGGCTCTTGCACACTTTTCATTATATTTAGCCTATAGAAAAAAATCATTTTCAGGAACGTTGTAGCTTAACATAGTGTATTAAATGATTCATATCATGATTGTTCGACAAATTTTACGTTGGCTGTTAACTATTTTATACAACCCACTTTTCTCATCCAAGACTTGGGACCCAACAACGTCAATGTTATGTTTATAATCTTCATATGAAAAATAATAATTAGTGCATTTGCATGCTTATTTGCATGCTTACACATAGGCATGCAACCGCATCATATATACATATGATTTTTCAATCCTTTATAAATTTATTATACATAGTTTGCCTATTTTATTGTCGTTAATAAGGTGAAGGTTTCATCCATCTAATGGAGTTTGATGACCCTTATGAAAGTCATCACTTGATGTACTATTGACATTTGCATCCATCTCACTCTGACATAATTAATTATATCTCATGCCATGACCAATTGATATGATAATTATTTTATAAGTAATATAACAAAATCTTTTTTTATATAAATAATTTTAATATTAACATTAGCAAATTTTGTGTCATATCAACAACATTAATATCAAGACTTTATCCCACTACATGGGGTCAACTACCATTGGCAGATTTTTTGGGGGGGGGGGGGGGGGGGCTATGGGGGCACATGCCCCCTCCCCCAATATTTTTCATTGAAATTCTCAGATGTTGCTGATTGCTACAAACAGCATAATCAGTGTAATATTTCTGATAAAACTTATGATTTACTTCGTTTTTCTAAGAATTTTTAAAAGGTGATGGAAATCTTAAGAGTTATGTATAGTTGTTGAATGCAGAGGCTTCAGGCTCAAAGCATTTCAATATCTTTGCTGAGCTTTGCAGATCTTTTCTATGCTTTTGATTCTATTTCATTTGACCAAACTGTAATAAGTCAAACTTTTAAGTTTTAGCTGTATGTCAAACTGTTCAAAAAAAAGTAATGAATGTTTCACAACATTCAAACAGAAGATAGAATATTTAGACGCCTTAGATGTTAAATGCATAATACTTTATTTTTCATAAACAAAACCTTGATAGTTTTCACTAGAGGTGTGAGTCAAGCTGGCTCAATAAATATCTCATGAGTCAAGCTCAATTTATTCTTAGATGTATAATATTTTTCTTTTTAAGAATAATAAATGCTACAAAAAAATTTTAAAATTTTTAATGTTAAAGCGAAGCTCGAATGAAAAAAAAATTATTAGAATTAAAAAAAATTATTTGGGCCCCCCTATAAAAACTATCTGGCTTCGCCGCTGTCGGCTACATGAATCCTTTTTCTCCATTGTGTCCTACTAAGAGTCGAATTCTCAATTTAAATCTAATTAAAAAAAGGTCATTTCTAATATTTTCTAACAAAGTCTTTTTAGGTTTACCTCTACCTTTCTTAACATAGGTCAAATCTAATTCATCTACTCTCATAACCGGTTCACCAGACGGCTGACGTTTTATGTGACCAAAACATTTAGTGCAAATCTCTCTAATCTTATTTGCCACCGGAGCTACTCCAACCTTTTCATGTATATGCTCATTTCACATTCTATCTCTAAGAGTAAATTGGCTCATCCACATGAGCATCCTCATCTCTGCAACACTTAACTTAATTGTATGCTTTTCTTTTAATGGACAATATTCTATGCCATAAGCATTGTAGGTCTCACCACCATCTTATAGAATTTTACCTTAAGTTTGAGGGGTACTTTTCTATCACACAACAGGCCCGATGCATTCCTCCACTTCAACGATCCAACTTGAATTATAATAATAATATATCCCCATCTATTTCACCATTACTCTGGACAATAGACTAGAGATATCTAAAATATGTACTCTTATTAATGATTTGATTGCCCAAAGTCACAATCCCCCCTATTAGATCTATTACTATTAAAATTACACTCTATGTTTTCGGTTTTAAATTTACTCTAACGAAAACCTTGAGACTCTAATGTTGACCTCCATAGTTAAAGTTTACCTTCAACTCCCTCTCTAGTCTTATCAACAAGAAGAATATTAACCAAGGTAAATTGAGTTACTTTATCACATGCTCTATTCAAGATAAATGAACTTATGTAACAACTACCAAAGCAACACTAATCATGCATTAAATGACAAAGACGTCATTTATCATAAAACTTTACAAGTGAATAAGGTAAAGCTAAACATGAAAGGTATAACTAACAATCTATTAAATACTCAAGTAAATATACTTTTAGTATCAAGGATAATGCCCATGCCCTAATAAAGATTGATATATTTGTACTTCAATAAATAAAAATTACCATTCTCAAAATGCACCACTCAAATTTAGCACTCCATCAGCTCTAGAAATATAACCCTAGGCAAATGTCGACCAAGAATTTAAAAATAAAAATTCTAAATTACGCGCACATATATTTATAAACATGAATTGAACTATAACCATCAACTAGTAACATCAAATACATAGAATTTCGATTAGCTAAGTGCTAATAGTTTTTAATCCCAACTCTCCAAATAACCTTCCAAATAACCTAAATTAATCCATATATTGTTAAGTATGAAGTTATGTGGCTTCCATTACCATAATTATAACAATTACATGAGTTTGAGATCATTCCTAGAGCGTAAGATTAAGGACATTTGGAGAGAACTATTGGAAATCAGAGAAAATAAATTGTTGAGGAACGAAGAAGTATAAAAGCATAATGAAGAAAAAAAAAGATAATATAATTCTAAGCGGTGGCATTTTAACCCTTGACACTGACATTGAAGATCACAGCTAAGGTGCGAAAGGGAAAGGACAACAGTGTAGTTTGCTCTTGCTAGAGTCGATAAAGAGAAGGCTTGGTACTCTTTTTCTTTGAAGGAACATGACTTGTGCGATGGCAATGCAGGGCAGTGACAGTTGATTTGGAGCGAGGATTTGTTTCCTGCCATTTCTGACATGAGCAAGTGCAAGGGGTGTATGCAAGAACCCTAAACAACTATCTCTTAAATAGCAAACCATAGAAAGAGTTAATGTGAAATCGGGACTCAAAGGTGGTGGAGACTGGGCATAAATGTCTTTTTACATATCCATTTCATTACAAGTGGAATACCCAACTAAAATGAACAAAACGAAATTGTTGAGAAAAAGCTAATAATGACGATTCTTTTAAGTGGGAGTTCTATTTATAGATTATCATTTTGTTAGATCGCTGACAAAGCTTTTTATTTGCCATATTTATTTTTCTTATTCTTTCTTTTTGAAGTTTTGGTGAATTATCCCTGTTTATCCAATTATTTTAAATCATTAAAATATTGACCTCTCAATCTTCTCATTTAGCATAGAAATTCAGCAAGCATCATAGACATGCCTGTGAAACTCCTGGGGTTGGTGATATTAGTTACAAAAATTTGTTGACTTTTAGTTCTATGCTTGTTTTTCAGGTGCTGATAGGAGCCTGCGACCTTTAAACTGGGAAGCAAGGATGAAGATTGCCCTAGGTGCAGCAAGAGCTCTTGCATACCTGCATGAGGACTCTGACCCTTGTATTATTCACCGTGATTTCAAGGCCAGCAATGTATTACTAGAAGAAGATTTCACACCAAGGGTTTCCGATTTTGGGTTGGCAAGGGAAGCATGTGATAGTAATCATATTTCCACTCGAGTCATGGGGACTTTTGGGTAATAGCTCAAATTCAACGCTATTTTATGTTATCAATGCATTCTCTTAGGAAAGTTTCATTCTAAATAATTGGGTAATTCGATAAGAACCGCCATAGTTTGATGTCTTGATGAAAAAGGATAGCCTTTGTGAAGTTTGGTTGGGAAGTTATCAGCGTACTCTTATTTTTGAAATAGGGGTAAAGGTCCTCTTGCAGAAATTATTTCTTAATCTACTTCTAGTTTATTTTCTTCTGGCCTTTCTATTCTTGGTCTTTCTATCAACGCCTCATCCTTTCCTCTACTGCTTTAGTGCTTTGTTTCTTCTATCATTGATCTTGTCACCTGTCTCAGCAAGCTCTAGTGGTGATGGCCATATATCCCGAACCCTGATTTTAATGCTTTGATTTTTTTTTTAAAGCTAACCTTGCATCCTACGTACTATTGCTTATGACATAAACTTATGTATCAACGTCTAGTTTTGCAAGAAATGATGCTTGGGCGGCAACATTTGCATTACTTGCATTACTTTCAGTGTTTCAACAATCCAGGCATCAATACGTGTTTAGGGTTTAGGGTTTCGGTCTTAGGGTTCTCCTTGCATAAGGTCTGGGGCAATGTAAACGGGCTTTATGCTATTGAACTACCAGAAGAGCAGAAGAACTGTTCCCATCAGTGGGAACACAATAAGCCAATTACAGGAGCTTTCTCCAAATGCACTTTCTGTTCCATCGCCACCAACATCAAGATGAGAATCCATTGCATCATTTGCAATATTACAGCATGCCCCATGTGTGCTTCATTCTATCTTTCCATCACAGTGCAAAAAGAACTGATACTACAGCCATACAAAGCAAACGACAACTTGGTACAAGAGCTCATCCGATACTCTGACCACCTGGCAAAAGAAAACCGTCGTTTGAAAGACCAGATCCAAAAGCTCCTTGAAAAGGAACTTGAAATCTCCAGGAAAGAACTGTTGCTGCATGATCGGGAAAAAGCAATCTTGGATGACGAGATAGAAGAAGCAGAGAAACCAGGTATTAAAATCCTCAACGAAACCTCAAAAGAGCAGGCTGAAAAACCAGCTCGGAAAATACTCAACAAGTTATTCAATTTAGTAATAACTTTCAAATTCCTGGGGTTCCTGAATTCAAGATCAGAGCTATCTTCGATACAGGAGCTTCGTCTTGTTGCGTAAATACACAAGACATTCCCGAAGGAGGACGTGAACCTTTGAACTATTTAGCAACATTTAATGACGTTAATTCTATAACGCAATCCAGGCAAAAGGTGAAAGATGGTAAAATGCTTATTGGTGAAAATAAATTTTGCATTCCTCTCATTTACTGCATGGATATGAATGTGAAGGATGGTATACAAATGTTATTAGGATGTAATTTCCTACGAAGCCTCAGCGGAGGAGTGCGAATTGAAGGTGGAACCATCACATTCTATAAAGAGATTACTCCCATCACTACAACTCTGGATCTGGAAATCTCAGCTAAACAGATCGAGGAATTAGAAATCGATTATGATTTCTACACTGCCCTCCAGCCTGAATGGAGCTGTTCAAATAGGTTGGAGCAAAATCCATTCCTACAGAGGTTTGGAGTATTATTAAAAAGATTAAAAGAATAAGGGTTTATCGGTGAAAACCCACTCCAACATTGGAATCGCAATAAAGTGACATGCAAAGTAGAGATTATTAATCCAGATCTCTCCATCCAAGACAAACCATTAAAGCACGTCACTCCACTGATGCAAGAGCAATTTCGTCGGCACATCGAAGGGCTCTTAGAACTAAAGGTAATCAGGCCTAGCAACAGCCGGCACAGAACAATGGCCATGATTGTTAATTCCGGGACATCGATTGATCCGATAACTGGTAAGGAAGTAAAAGGTAAAGAAAGGATGGCCTTTAACTATAAATCTCTAAATGATAATACATATAAAGACCAGTATGCGTTACCAGGCATCAATACATTACTTAAGCGAATTGGGAATAACAAAATCTATTCCAAGTTCGACTTAAAAAGTGGGTTGTACCAGGTAGCAATGCATCCTGATTCTGTGGAATGGACTGCTTTTATAAGCCCAACTGGGCTATATGAATGGTTAGTTATGCCATTCGGTTTGAAAAATGCGCCAGCTATTTTTCAGCTAAGTCTTTAGTATTGAAAGTAAAGTCAGAGAAGAAAGAAAGACTTTACTTCAATACTTAAGACTTACAGAGTGAGAAGAAAACTTTCGAAGTTCTTCCGATGTATTTTCTACTCATAACACATAGCCTTATATAGGCTCAAAGTAGATCTGAAACCATTTTTCAATTTCAGGGGCGGCCCTTGGTTTTGAGAATGGTTTTCGTACGTGTGGGGTTGCATCCAACGCGACCACATGATAAAAGCAAAAAGACGTACAAATAATGGCTATCTGCCATGTGATAAAGAAAAAAGCTAGGTACCGAGAGATTCGGTCCTTTCAAATTTTTATTTAGTGTCTGGGCCCACTATGTCTCCATTAGATCGCGTCACCATCCGACTGTTCGGTAAGGTTACCGACTCGTTCGACGATGGCTGAAATTTCTTGCTCATGTTGGAGGAGTGGGAAAGGTCTCGCCATAGGTTATCCCTTCCTCCGCTGATTTTTCTGCAGTAATTGAATTTACTTTTGTAAATTCGCTGCAGGGTACACAGGTTTTTGATGACCAAGAACGCTTGATCTCGTTCAATTGCCCTTGCCTGTGCTCATAGTTCCGTGAATTGATCCAATCCTATACGAGGTCTAGAGAGTGATTCAATGACATTTTCGTATCTTTGAAAAGTTGTAGGTGCGCGTCCTTCTCGCTTAGGGCTTGCTTGAAAACATTTGGCAAATGCTTCTTTGTCCGTATCTTCAAGCGGGCTGATACCTTTCTTCGGCGGGCTAGTGTTGGTCTCTCCAGCGTACTCTTGATAACATTGCTGGACTGTTGCATCATGTATAGTGATTCCTTTCTTCTTGGGACGCCATCGGGTGATTTGTGAGGTGCTGTTAGGAAGCACAGCCTTTCCTTTGTTGGATGATCCTCCTGGAAATTCCATTCCTGCAGTGATTTAGAAATAGTTTCGTCTGTTGCTTTACCTGCAAATAAAAGATACGTTAGACGGGATAAATTATCTGCAAGGACGTTGTTCTTTCCATCAATATGTTCGAAGTGTATAGTGATCCCCAATCCGTTGATATAGTCAGTAAAGGAAAGCCACCGAACCCTTGATGGTTTATTTTGAGCAGTTTTATTATAGAAGGAAATTATAGCTTGACAGTCGGTTCGGAGAGTGATTTCATGTTTATCTAGGTAGTGAATTTTAAGTGCACTGAGACTTTCCATACAGGCGTGAATTTCTGCATCAATAGATGATTTAACCACTGGGAATTTGCCACTAGCGTATGCGCATACCCGTTCCGTATTTTTGGGATCTTCCTTTTTATTTTTCCATTTACAAGCACCTCCCCATCCTTCCATGCAACCGTCAGTCTCTAAGACTATGTAAGCATTTTCAGGCGGTATTTGTAAGTCAGGCAGCTGCTGAACATTTTCTTTAATCTTTCGAACCAGTTTCCAGTCATGATCCTTCATGCGTTTATCTCCATGAGACGAGGTTTTTTGATATAGAGGACCAAGTAGCGTACCAAGGTTGGGAATATAAGACCTCGCGTAGTTTAAAATTCCGAGCCAAGATCTCAAGCCTTGTTTGTCTTTCAGCTTTTCATCTGGAAAATCAACAATCTTTTTAATAATATGAGGCTACAGCTTGATTTTCTGATTTCTTATTACAGCTCCAAGGAATTTTACCGTCGAGATTCCAATCTTCATTTTATTTGCTGAGAGGACTAGCCTTCCTTCTCAACAATTTTTAAGAATGCCTCTAAGTGCTGCTTGTGTTCATGCTCTGTGTTGCTAAAAATGAGGACATCGTCAATATACACAACTAAGAATTTTGAACAATCTGCGAAGCAGTTATCCATCTTTCGCTGAAAAATAGCTGGCGCATTTTTCAAACCGAATGGCATAACTAACCATTCATATAGCCCAGTTGGGCTTATAAAAGCAGTCCATTCCACAGAATCAGGATGCATTGCTACCTGGTGGAATCCACTTTTTAAGTCGAACTTGGAATAGATTTTGCTATTCCCAATTCGCTTAAGTAATGTATTGATGCCTGGTAATGCATACTGGTCTTTATATGTATTATCATTTAGAGATTTATAGTTAAAGACCATCCTTTCTTTACCTTTTACTTCCTTACCAGTTATCGGATCAATCGATGTCCCGGAATTAACAATCATGGCCATTGTTCTGTGCCGGCTGTTGCTAGGCCTGATTACCTTTAGTTCTAAGAGCCCTTCGATGTGTCGACGAAATTGCTCTTGCATCAGTGGAGTGACGTGCTTTAATGGTTTGTCTTGGATGGAGAGATCTGGATTAATAATCTCTACTTTGCATGTCACTTTATTGCGATTCCAGTGTTGGAGTGGGTTTTCACCGATAAACCCTTGTTCTTTTAATCTTTTTAATAATACTCCAAACCTCTGTAGGAATGGATTTTGCTCCAACCTATTTGAACAGCTCTATTCATGCTGGAGGGCAGTGTAGAAATCATAATCGATTTCTAATTCCTCGATCTGTTTAGCTGAGATTTCCAGATCCAGAGTTGTAGTAATGGGAGTAATCTCTTTATAGAATGTGATGGTTCCACCTTCAATTTGCACTCCTCCGCTGAGGCTTCGTAGGAAATTACATCCTAATAACATTTGTATAACATTCTTCACATTCATATCCATGAAGTAAATGAGAGGAATGCGAAATTTATTTTCGCCAATAAGCATTTTACCATCTTTCACCTTTTGCCTGGATTGCGTTATAGAATTAACGCCATTAAATGTTGCTAAATAGTTCAAAGGTTCACGTCCTCCTTCGGGAATGTCTTATGTATTTACGCAACAAGACGAAGCTCCTGTATCGAAGATAGCTCTGATATTGAATTCAGGAACTCCAGGAATTTTGAAAGTTATTACTAAATTGAATAACTTGTTGAGCATCTTCCGAGCTGATTTTTCAGCCTGCTCTTTTAAGGTTTCGTTGAGGATTTTAATACCTGGTTTCTCTGCTTCTTCTATCTCGTCATCCAGGATTGCTTTTTCCCGATCATGCAGCAACAGTTCTTTCCTGGAGATTTCAAGTTCCTTTTCAAGGAGCTTTTGGATCTGGTCTTTCAAACGACGGTTTTCTTCTGCCAGGTGGTCAGAGTATCGGATGAGCTCTTGTACCAAGTTGTCGTTTGCTTTGTATGGCTGTAGTATCAGTTCTTTTTGCACTGTGATGGAAAGATAGAATGAAGCACACATGGGGCATGCTGTAATATTGCAAATGATGCAATGGATTCTCATCTTGATGTTGGTGGCGATGGAACATAAAGTGCATTTGGAGAAAGCTCCTGTAATTGGCTTATTGTGTTCCCACTGATGGGAACAGTTCTTCTGGTAGTTCAATAGCATAACGCCATCCCATGTCTTCCTTCATCATAAACCCAAATTCATCGGGAATATTTTCGAGTGCTGATCTGACATGAGCCAAGGTGTTGGCTCCTTCTCCTTCGGAAATACTGCAAATCGCATCTGATGGTTCTTCATTCAGATCAACAGAGAGTACATCGTAATCATCAGGTAGCTCCAGATTATTCAAGATTGCTGCTCTAGCCATATTGCCTCTTTTGTTTTTGCATTCTCGTGCAAAATGTCCTTCATCGCCACAGATATAGCAACGGCATTTGGAGGACCTTGTTTTGTTTTTATTTTTAATGACACGCACATGGGTGTCATGAGGCTTGCCTTTATAATTTCTGGATTTTCTTAACCCATACTGATTGTTATAAAATCCAGGAATGGGAATCTTGCGGAAGATTGATAGGTCTTTGATACCTCTTTGAATTGCAGCTTTCTTACAAAGATCGACAAGATATTGGTAGGTGAATCGGATTCGTGGGAGAACGCCGATTGTGTTGCCTGGATGCCTGAGCTTGAAAGCTTTTTCAACCTCTTCACCAATGATAGGAGGCATCTTCTTGAAAAACTTCTCGGAGAGTTCAGGGCTTATATACATTCGTCCGGACTTGGCTGCCAGGACTTTGTAGTCATTCATGTAATCAAACATGTGTTTGATTTCCAGGCATGAAAGACGTTCAAGATCCAGGTAGGCTCGGTTTTGTTCCTCAGTCGAGCCCTGATAAGGATCTTCCAGGGTAATGATTCTTCTGATTTGGGAAATAACATTCTGGGGATCATCCGCAATGTTGATAAGTGCCTCGAATTCATCTTCGTAGGCCATCCGCTATTGTATCCACATTTTTTTCTCAACTTCGCCTAATAAGTTCTCAATAAATAGCACCTTGGATTTGTTGTCGGCGAATTGTTTTTCGCTAACCAGATTTAGAGTGATTGATTCCCATCTTGAGATTACATCATCATACAAGGAGAAATCATCAGGAAGAATCAGTAAAACTCCTTGGTTATTATGTGCTGAAGGCAACGTCCACATATTCTGTTGGAAAGATTTCTTGAAATTAGTGGATTTTGGCTTATAGTATTGGAAAGGGTAAGAAGGTTCATTGGAGTGAACCTCTGATCCTGAAGTAGCAGGGGGGTAAGCTACTGGTCCCATAACAGGTTCCTGTGGAGGGAGGTAGGAAGACGAAACTGAAGCATACAAGTCTTCAACTTTAGTGGCCATCTTTCGGAGTTTGGGATAATCGGGTTCAACAAGATGGTCTTCTAGAGTATAACAGGTGTGCAAAGGAGATTCAGAAAGGGTTGGTTCAACAAAAGTTTCGGTTTTAGGGTTCTCCTTGCCTGGGTAGGGCAAGCCCCCACCACCTTCCGCATCATGAGAGAGAGCTGATTGGAGGGTTGTATTGAGGTATAGGAATAAGGACAAGGGATCATCATCATCATCAGAGGAAGACTCCGTTGGATCCCAAATTGGGGGTTCAGCATCAGTATAGACCATAAGGGAAAATTCATCGGATTCAGGTTCAGCAATGGCAGACTGTAGGATAGGAGGCTGAGGATGAGGGGTGTAGCTGGAGAAGGATAGACGGAGGGTTCCATCTAATCGCTGATGGGTGTGTAAAGCATGCGGGATTTGAATATGGATGGGAGTAGCAGGTTGCAAGTTCCAGGCTCTTCCTTGGAGCTCTGAGATTGAATGTCTCCTACCAGGGATAGCAGAGATGCCATGGGATGCGAGGTAGTTAGCGGCTCTAGTGATGTTATAACGAAAACCAGCACGACTAGTATTAGTCAGCCGGCCAACCAATGCTCTGGAAATAAGCATATTGCTTTCTCCTCCTTGCCAAGACTCATAACCATGAGTCATGATAACGACCTCAATATGATTTAAGAAATCATGGATGGATAGCATAAGGTCTAGGGCAATGTAAACAAGCTAAACTCCTGCGGAGAGATCTACTTCCATTTTGCCAATAATGGAGATATCAGAACGCCAGCGTGTATCCCGTAATACAACCAAAGCGGTCGTGCCAGCATCTCGCCTATGCAAGGTTTGTATCCGGATCATGATAAGACCCAGATGTATATGTTGCATACCTTCTCGTATAAGTCGTTCGTAGGATGGCCTTCGAATGAAAGGTAGGTTAACCTGAGTGGTATCGACTACCAGTATCCGCTCCTCTGAGTAGTGCTGATATACTCGATGTCTCTGCGCAGTCCATCCATCTTCATATAGCGTCTCAGCTGGTACTAGGTTAGCTCTTCGCTGTTGAGACATCTGTAATTCGGCATCTGGATTAAGCTGACTCTCTAGAGTCGGTTGGAATGGTGGCCTTCTGGACAGTCTTCTCTGGAGAGAATAAGCGATGCGTGACCGCATCGTGTATCCTCGGATTTGGTCCTCCACTATTTGAGTAGAGGAATTTGTTTCAGGAATTAGAGGTGAGGATAATAAAGTTGTGGAGGTAAGAGATGGGTTTGCAGAACTCATTTCCTCGATCGCTTTAACTCCTCTTCAAATATCTTTCGAGGATCTCGGAACACAAACAGCTGATTCTTTGGTTTGGAAATCTTTCTTTGGCTAGGTTCGCCTAGAGAAAGTTTCTGCAGTTGATTCTGCAAGTCGGACAGTGAATCTTCAACTGTTTCTGAGGAAGTTTTAGGATTTGAGAGGATTTTATCAACTTTTTCTCTAAATCACGGATTCTTTCAGTAGCCTTAAGTAGCAAGTGGATGATGGTATTATTCTGCTTTATCAGGTTATGCAAAGCAATAGTGTTATTAGGGCAATCTTCTGTTGGTTTTACAAACCCTACAGAAGGCGGCTCTAATGAATCAGTGGCTTTCAAGGCTAGTTTATAGTCTGAACTTAAAGATTCTGAGTGCCAGTTGGACATGAAATAATTTTAATTTTAACAAGAGAGTGGAAGAGACCCTAGACTTTTCTTTTCCGTGAATGAAGATAACTTATGTTTTTATGTTTTACTAAAAACTAAAGGTTTTACAACAATAAATTTAAACTTCTGTTAAGTTCCGGTATGATCCTGATCATCCTGTTCATCTCAGACCTGCGCCTACTATTCTCGGCGATCACAAGAGGTCACACGGACTACTGACTGAGGATCAGGGTACTGCGTCTTAACAGAAATTCAAACAAATTTTAATCTGTTCGTGGCATTATCCTCTGCGACAGAGGCTGCTAATTGCTTAGCACGGATTTCTCCACCTCGTTGAGTCAGTGAGGAGTTTCCAGCCCATAAACATGATTATAGTAAAATCCCGTTGTTATTAATAAAACATTGCAAACGATTACTCCATTACATACTTAGATTAGTCTAGGATCTATATAGTTTTAGCCCAACATGGCTCTGATACCAGATAGAAAATAAATCATTCAGAGAAGGATCAGTGGTTTTGGGGTCACAAAGAACTGGTCATTTCTAGCATCCAAACCATGGGGAGATGCAGGCTTATCCAAAGCCATGGTTTCTCTGAAAACCATGGTGAGGGCCATATTGGAGGTGGGGCAGGATTTCTGGTGGAGTTGCAGTGCTTGGAGGGGATCAGGTTAGAGGAGGGAGGAGACATCCCTTTTTTAGTACAACTGTTGATACATAAGTTCAATGAGGTCTTTCAACCACCTCAGGGATTGCCACCACAGAGGGAGTAGGAGCATGCCATCACCTTGAGGAAGGGGGTGTCACTGATTAGTTTCAGGCCTTATCGATATCCTCAGATCCAGAAGGATGAGATCGAGAAACAGATCCGGGAGATATTGGAGGTAAGGATCATCAGGCCGAGCGTGAGTCCTTTTTCTAACCCAGTCTTCCTGGTCAAGAAGAAGGATGGAAGATGACAATTTTTTGTGGATTATCGGGCCTTGAATAAGGAGATTGTGCCAGACAAATTTCCTTTTCTGGTGTTAGACAAGTTGCTGGATGAGCTATGTGGAGCGGTGTTGTTCACAAAGATGGATTTGATGTTTGGGCACCATTAGATCAGGATGAGACGAGCATATCCTAAAGACTTCTTTTTAGACATATGATGGACTCTACAAGTTATTGTTGATGCCGTTTGGTGTCACCAACGCCCTTGCTACATTCCGGTCCCTCGTGAATAGGGTGTCCGACCCTACCTCAAGAGATTTGTGTTGATTTTTTTTTATGACATCCTGGTGTACAACAGGTCGGATGAGGAGTATTTGGAGCACTTGAAGGTGGTGTTGGGGTTATAGGAGCATCGGCTGCATGCCAACTTGAATAGTGTTACTTTGTACAGCCCAGTATGGAGTACTTGGGGCATGTAATATCTCAGGAGGAGGTGACCGCTGATCAGCCAAGATTGAGGCTATCCTAAAATGGCTGCTACCTAGGACTCTAAAGGAGCTAAGGGATTTCTTAGGGTTAACCGGGTACTACAGGAGGTTTGTAAGGGGATACAACGCTATAGCTTGGCCACTGACGGAGCATCTAAAGGATAGTTTTATGTGGGAAAAGGAAGCTACCCAAGCCTTTGAGGGATTGAAGTAGGCCATGACCACGGTACTGGTCCTGGCCTAACCAGATTTTAGCCTGGTTTTTGTGGTGGAGATTAATGCATCATGGTATGGATTGGGGGCAATGCTTATGCAGAATCACAGACCCATAGCTTACTTCAGCTAAGTGTTGACAGCCAGAGCTAGGTTGAAGTCAGTCTATGAGAGGGAGTTGATGGCCATTCAAAAGTGGTGACCTTACATGCTTGGTCGACATTTCATTGTCAAGATAGATCAGAGGAGCTTGGAGTATGTTAGAGCAGAGGATGGTGTCTGATAAGCATCAGAGGTGGCTATCAAAGTTGTTGGGATATAATTTTCAAATCCATTATAGGTTAGGACTAGAGGATGTTGAATTGGGGGGCTATTAAGGAGGAGAGTCTGCAGGACGAGGAGCTGAGGGGGATTAGGGCAGATCTACTGAGGAATGAGAGTAACCATCCTAGCTATTCCCTAGAGGGG
Source organism: Dendrobium chrysotoxum (assembly GCA_019925795.1). Classification (NCBI taxonomy): domain Eukaryota; kingdom Viridiplantae; phylum Streptophyta; class Magnoliopsida; order Asparagales; family Orchidaceae; genus Dendrobium; species Dendrobium chrysotoxum. Next base: position 43,011,943 of record CM034309.1, read on the forward strand.
AAGAGATTGCTATACCAGGGGAGATTTGTGTTGCCACGGATCTCGGTTCATATTCCTCACCTTTTGTAGTTCCACAAGAGCACTGTCAAGGGTCATTCAGGGGTGCAAAAGACGTATAAGAGGTTGGCGATGGAGTTATATTGGAAGGGGGATATATAAGAATTGGTAGGAGATGGTGGCTAGATGTGAGGTGTGCTAGAAGAGCAAATATGTGACCATTAGCTCCGGGAGGGTTACTGCAACCTCTAGCTCTTTTAGACAAAGTGTAGGAGGTCACCATGAATTTTATAGATGAGCTACCCAGGTCTGAGGGGTTTACAGTGATTTTAGTAGTGGTGGACAAATTGAGCAAGTATTCTCATTTTATTCCCCTATAACATCTGTACACAACAGTGACAGTGGCAGCGACATTGATCAGAAAGGTGGTCATATTGTATGGGACACCAGAATCTATAGTGTCTGACCAAGATAAGGGGTTCCTCAGTTATTTTGGAGGGAGCTGTTCAGGATGTAGGGGACAATATTGAAGAGGAGTACCGCTTACCACCCCGAGATAGACGACAGACGGAGGTTGTAAACAGGAGCTTAGAGACTTACCTGCGATGTTTGCTTTGGAGAGACCGCGGCTGTGGGCTAAGTGGCTGACATTTGCGGAGTACTGTTACAACACTTCATATCATTCGACTTCATAGATGACTCATTTCAAAGTATTGTACGGATGTAACCCACCTCATTTGGTGCACTTTGGGCAGAGTAGCACACACCGGTTTCGTTGATGGAGCAGTACTTGGAGAAGAGGGATAGTGTGTTGGCTGAATTAAAAAGACATTTCTTGAGGCTCAGTAAATCATGAAGAAGCAAGGGATGGGCTAAGGAAGGACATGCAGTTTGAGATATGTGATAGGGTATACTTGAAGAAGCTTCATTCCTACAGACAAAGGACGGGAGCTAACAGGAGGAATGAGAAGCTGGCTCCGATATACTTAGGCCCCTATAAGATTCTAGAGAGGATTGGAGCAGTAGCTTATCAATTAAAGTTACAGCTGACTACTACTATACATCTGGTGTTTCACGTGCTCAGTTAAGGAGAGCTATTAGTGATCATGCATTCAGTTTAGAGTTATTCGTGACGCTGGCAGAGGATTTGAAGGTGGCGTTGGAACCATTAGAGCTAAAAGGGGTATGCAAGGAGAGGGAGGGTGTTAGACCAGCTCTTGAGGAGCCGGCTGAACCGGTCCCACCTGGACCGGTTCTGATCTATTCCAAGCGGAATAGATCCGCCTTATTTGGGGGGGGGGGGGGGGGGTATGCAAGGAGAGGGAGGGTGTTAGACCAGCTCTTGAGGAGCCGGCTGAACCAGTCCCACCTGGACTGGTTCTATTCCAGGCATAGTTCTGCCTTATGGGGGGGGGGGGGGGGGGGGGACAGCATGTGGGGCCAACCCTCTTAATTGTGTTGTTATGGCTTTAATTGATAAGGATTTGAGAAGGAAAAATCAAATTCTAGGGGCCGTTTAGGGATTTGTTGTTTGCTTTTGCTTTAAGTAGTATTTTCTATTCTAGGGTTAGAGTTATATTGTATGTTTTGCAGAATTTGATGTTTTTTAAGTTTTGCTTGGGCTCTAGTCTCCGGCTAGAGATTGGGAGAGCAGGATCTTCCTCTCCAATTGAAGATTCAATTGTATCTTGCTATTTTTTTTCATCTATTATCAAATTAAAAGTTTTTCCCTCCGTTATTTCTATGTTTTTCTCTCAAAAACGGCTTGGAAGCGTGTCTGATTTTTGCAGCAGAATTTTGTGATCTTATTTCCTATCAAATTGGTATCAGAGCTACTTTCCGGGGCTGTTTTGGGGCGGTTTTGGCTGATTCTTGCAGAAGTTTTTCCTATCCGGACCATTGGTGTGGCTCTTTTTGGGGAAGAAATATTGATTTTTGAGCCTAAAAAAAATCGGTGTATCAATGACGGCCAAGAAGATGAATGCATTAGAGGAACGCCTTGAGGGGGAGATGCACCAAATCAAGGCAACGGTGGAGGACATAATTTCCTCCATGGAAGAGCAATTCTCTGACTTACGTGACATGGTGAAGAAGATGTTGGATCTCCACAACCAAACGGCGGCATCAAAGGCGAGAGGGCCAGAAGAAAAAAATACGAATTCTGAAATTTGTAGAGACAAAAATGAGGTGGAGATCGTAGAGGGAGAAGGGAGAAGACCCCATATGGAGCCTTTCCATAGGGAGGAGAGAGGAGGTAGGCATGAGGAGAGGCATGGATATGTGGGGCAGGAGCAAATGGGTGCTGATTGGGAACGAAGGGAGGGAGATCATGGCCATCGTGGTGCTGATTTTAAAGGAAGGAGAGGGGAATTTGAAGAAAGATTTGGGTATGAATGTGTGAGGGAGGATTGAGACATCTGGGGGAGGACCACCCACTTGGGGAAGGGGAAGTTATGTAGGAATCAGGGGAAATGGTGGAGATCCGAAGGTACGAAAACTGAATATGCCGATTTTTGAAGGGAATGATGCATATGGGTGGATCTACAGGATAGAAAGGTAGCCGTCAAAGGGTTGACAGAGGAGGAGAAATTGATGGCGGCTGGTCTATGCTTGGAGGGAAAGACATTGGCATGGTATCAATGGAGGGACACGAGACGACCTATTTGGAGGTAGAGGGAGTTTAAGGATTGCTTACTAGAACATTTTCGAACAAGGGGAAAGGAATTCTATGAGCAGTTCTTCGCCTTGATGCAGGAGGGTTCTATAACAGAGTATCGCGACATATTTGAGTACTTAGCTAGCCGGCTGGATCGACTTTCTGAGACTGTGCTGGAGGAGAATTTCATGAAGGGGCTCAAGCCCGAGATCTGAGCAGTAGTTAGAGTGATGAGGCCGCGTGACTTAGGAGAGGCTATGGAGCTGGCGCAATTGGTGGAGGATTAGAAGTATCTGGAGAGAGGAGCCAGGGGTAGCAGCTCAGGGGGGTCGTACAAGATGACCATCACTTTCTTAGAACCCAAGGGATTAACACCAGGAAGCCTGTGTGAGGCCCCAAAGGAGAAGCCTGGAGGGGAATTTTGGTGAAACTTCAAGAAGCTGACAGAGAAGGGGTTGCAAGAGAAGAGGGCAAAGGGATTGTGCTTCATGTGTAATGGGAGGTACATGCTGGGGCATAGGTGTATGGATCGAACTCTTCAGGTTCTCACCGTCTGTGATGACGAGGAAGTTGAGGAGGGAGGTGAGAGTGAGGTAGGGATAGAGGAGGAGGAGAAGCTACATCTGGACATGACAGAAGTCTCCTTAAACTCAGTGGTGAGGTTCACCCCGAATCACACCATGAAAGTGAAGGGGGAGATAGCAGACAGAGAGGTGGTGGTGCTGATCGATAGTGGGGCTACCCATAATTTTATCTCCAATGAGGTCGTTGACCAGTTATGTGGTGATGATGGACACTGAGAAGGTGAAGATGGGTAGAGGAATGTGTAGGGGAGTAGTGCTGACTATTCAGGGTATTCAGATGAGTGAGAATTTACTCCCATTGGAGTTGGGGAGCACAGATGTCATCCTGTGGATGAAGTGATTGCAGACCGTAGGAGATACCAAGGTCAATTGGGGAGCATTGAGGATGGAACTGGTGGTGGAGGGAAGAAGGATGGTGATCCAGGGAGATGCAGGGTTGTCCAGGGTCGGGGTATCTCTTAAATCCATGATTAGGACCATATAGGAGGTGGGAGGAGGATTTTCGGTGGAACTGCAAAACTTGGAAGAGGCCAGACTGGGGGAAGGGGGAGACATCTGATAGGAAATACTTGAGTTCGCAAGTAATCCGAGAGGAAATACTTGAGTTTGCAAGCAACCCTAGCATAATTGGTCAAAACAGCGAGAAAAACAAAAAAATCTGCATGAAATCAAGCTAAAAATGATAGATTGCAATAGTAGAATCAAAGCAAAACAAACTCGTAGCAAGATACAATTGATCCTCAATTCGAGAGGAGGATCGTCTCTCCCAATCTCTAGATTATAGATCTAGAGCCCAAGACATCAAGGAAGACTCCCAGAGAACAACTCAAATCATGCATAACCCTAACCCTAATTCCCCCCCCCCCCCCCTCCTACTTAAAGCATGCCACTAATTAATCAAGATCAATTTACCAAACAGCCCTTGCCACCCCCTCCTTTCCCTCCAAGGGATTTGAATTTGACTCTTAGTGGACCCCACTCCCCTCCCTCTCTCTTTGTCGCCGCCCTTTCCTGGAGTAAACCAAGACCGGCCCATTAGGGGCCCGTTGTAGTGGGACCGGTCCACTAGGGACAGTCTTACAACATCCCTCTTTCAATATAGTCACTCATACAACAGTTCAGTGAGATTTTTCATCCGCCTCAAGGCTTACCACCACCTACAGAGCTGAAGCATGCAATCAATTTGAAGGAAAGGGTGTCACTGATTAATGTACGACCATACCGCTACCCTCATATTGAGAAGTTGATCCGAGAGATGTTAGATGTGGGGATCATCAAGCCGAGTGTGAGCCTTTTTTCTAGTCCAGTCTTATTGGTCAAGAAGAAGGATGAGAGCTAGAGGTTTTGTGTGGACTACAGGGCCCTGAATAAGGAGACTGCACCGGATAAGTTCTCCATTCTGGTGATCGATGAGCTACTGGATAAGTTGTATGGACCAGTGGTGTTTTCCAAGATGGACTTGAAGCCTGGTTACAATCAAATTAGGATGAGAGAGGAGGATATTCAGAAGACGGCCTTCGGGACACACGAGGGGCACTACGAGTTCTTGGTGATACCATTTGGCCTTACTAACGCTCTTGCTACTTTCCAGTCTCTTATGAACAGGGTGTTTAGATCGTACCTCCGGTAGTTTGTATTAGTTTTGTTTGATGACATACTTGTGTATAGCAGGATCGAGGAGGAGCATCTGGAGCATTTGAGGGTGGTCTTAGGAGTTCTACAGGAGCATCAGCTAAGGGTCAACCTGAAGAAGTGCAGCTTCACACAGACTAGCTTGTTCGATTTCATGCTAAGTAATTCCTTTGCTCATAAATGCACTAAAAACACAGAAGAGCAATTGATCTTCAATGTTATTAATATAAAAATCGTTCCATTAGTCTTCGATATTCGATTTCATCCTAGGTAATTCCCTTGCTCATAAATGCACTAAAAGCACAGAAGAGCAATTGATCTTCAATTTGATTAATATAAAAATCGTGCCATCAGTCTTTGATATGACTAGAATTTGAAGGCCTTCTTATCATTGATCTTAACTATGTTTAATGTTTGAAGAACTTTGCATTATTGATTTTTTATTTGGTCGAATTCCCCCCCCCCACCCAATGATCTTCAATCTGAATTCGTGGACGCTTGCCCATTGCGACTATTTTTTACCAGAACCTAGTGGTAACCTTATTTTTGTTAGGTTGTGGTAGGTACAACCTCTGTGTGGCTTTAGCATTGTCGACATACCCATGACCTCTCATTGGAGATAGACGGCACCGTGTCATCATTGTTGAAACTACTAACAAGAAGAGGAGCATGTTGATAGAATGTTTTTGCTCAAGACTTACATTAAAGAATACCAAAAAAAAAAAACTTAAAATAAAATGCATATGAATTATATTTTTTGCATAAAAAAATTCAATTATCATTATATTCAAAATATTTGAATTTGGTGGATTCTAGTTTAGACCCATAACTTCTAGTCAACTTAGTTATGTTGCCGCATAAAATATGCAAACATGCGAAATATATATGAGCAATGCAAAATATGACTATTATGTATTGTCACATTAATTGTAGCACTAACTGATAAAGAAATATGTTTAAAAATTGTTTATAAATGATATGAATCTTAAGTGCAACCTAAATATCTTCAAGCAATATACGGGGAATTACAATTCAAGTATTGCATAAAAAATATGTTGATATGCCAAAAGTTGTGCTGATGCATATAAAGGGGTGTCGCAACATAATTTATTAAAGATTTTAAATAGCAGAACAAAGACTATAAATTTCATTGTATAATTATAAATGTCTCACTGACAGTAGTAGTTGTGCTACTATATTGAAAAGCATGCAACATACTCAGGATTCCTAAATGATCCTAAACATCAATTGAGGGTTCCAATAGACCTCCAAGTAAGCCAAATGATCATAAACCCATTCAAACTTGCCAAGCATCGGATCTAATCATATTGGCGCCTAGTTGACCTCAAGGCTCTACAAGTCATCTCAATAAGTGCATTAAAATACACTTTACATCAAAAACTAAATTTAATTAACCGGACCTTGCCTACAGGGTGAGATTGTGAGACTTACCAAGCAGCATTGCCTATAGGCCGAGATCATAAAACCCACTATATGAATCACCTTGATTATAATATAGGATCAGAAGACATCCTTATTTACCCTTGGTGAGCTTAATCATACCTCTTGGTGAGCCTTACTTACAAGGCCTAAGTTTCAGAGAAGTCAAACAAAAGGTCGGCCGCAATATTTTTTAATTTTCAGAAGGATTTTTGGGTCATTTGAAAGAATCCATGTGTAAAAACTCTAATTCTGTCTAACAAATCAGGGCAATTTATGATGACCTTATTATTCTTACGTTGTGTCATGTTATTAGGTGCCATGAAACTAGCCATATTTTATTTTTGTAATGTTTGTTGTTTGTATAAGGTGTATTTTGTTTGATGTTGATGTTGGATTGCTGCTACATTTTACTGATTTTTGCTCACGAAGGTTTCTAGCTTTAACCATTTTGCTATGTTTCTTGACTGCTTTTGATAATTGACGAAACAAATAAAATAATTTTTGATGTTATGCGCTTAGTCCTTTCCTCTGATTTTATCCACTTGTTTATATATATATTTATTTTTTTAAGATGCCTTTTAGTTTTAGAAATTAGAAAAATCAATATTCTTAAAACATTGGATATGCCCCATTTAGGTTATTTGATTCTTATACTGTACACCTGCACATTCATCTTTGTCATGACTCGCCCCTGACAATTTTTAGCGTCTGCTATTCATAATGCTATATTCTAATGAGTTTACCACCTTATCTAAAGATAATTTCAGCCGGGTTTATGTTTTATTCATTGGAAAGGTCTCATTAGTATACTTTTTTTTAAATTCTATGCTTTGCACAATCAATCATGATTCTTCTTTCTTAATCCTATATTCGGTACTTCGTTTACTAGTTTCCTTCACAGTTTTCCACGAAGGATGAATGTTTCTGTTAGCAACTTGCTGGATTTACTCTTCAGTGTGTATTTACCTTTTGAGACATGTATGAACTTTTACATAATCAAAACTGCAGTTACGTGGCGCCTGAATATGCAATGACTGGACATCTTCTTGTCAAGAGTGATGTCTACAGTTACGGTGTTGTTCTACTAGAACTTCTGACTGGTCGCAAGCCTGTGTACATGACTCATTCTCATGAGCCAGAGAATCTCGTGACCTGGGCTCGCCCTTTAATGACGAGTATGGACGGTTTGCATCAGCTTATCGATCCTTTCTTGTGTGGAATCTGCAACTTTGATGACTTTGCTAGAGTTGCAGCAGTAGCTTCTATGTGTGTTCATAGCGAGGCTTCACAGAGACCATTCATGGGAGAAGTAGTGCAAGCATTAAAGCTGGTTTACAATGACATGGATGATATCAATGAAGCTTCTTACAGCCACAGAGGATCATCTCCCTCTCAAAATTGCTACGACAATGGAGATTTTGGCCTTGAGAGCAGTTGGTGGAGCGAGGGCTCACCCCGAACAGACTATGGAAATGCTCACTCTATTGCAACCATGGACTTTAGTTCTGATCAGATAGAAGAAATTCAGAGGAATAATAGATCAGGTCCTTTGAGATCAAAGAGGAAAAAGATGTCTGCCTTATATAGGCTGAGAGGGAGCATGAGTGAGCATGGAATTTACAGGCGTCAGTTTCATATGAATTGACTAATTGGGTCTTACGCTTTAACAGAAATTCTCTCACTTCCAACTTTGTATACTGCAAATGTACAGTTTGTGTTGAGAGTTATTTTAGCTCTACATTTCCTTCATCTCAAAGGTAGCTAGATTCATCTTTTTACACCCTTCAGCTTTCCTTTACAGAACGCTAATATATAGCGATGATTATAACTGAGATCTCCACTTTACCCTAGATTTTTGGAAAGAAGTACTATGTTCTATCTTTTTCCTGGTTTACGGCTGTAGCTAAAGTTGGATCCAAACAATCAATTGAAAATATGACTGAAGGTTTTTGGCACAACTATTTTGATGCTGTGTTGTATGGAATAGTGTTTCATTTGTGATAGTTTTTTTACTGCTTTCTAAAGTAATTTTTTAGTGTAAAATTTTTTTAAATTAGAACTTTTTGTACTAAAAAGTTACGTTAGAGATCAATAAAAAAGCTGTCACAAACGAAGGCTTTGTTTGGAATGACTTTCTTAATGCTTCATAAAGCAGCTTTTTAGTACAAAAATTAAAATTTTGTATTAAAAAGCTGCATTAAGAAGCAGAAAGAAAGTCATTCCAAATAAAACCTAAATGTATCGTTCGTATAGTAAGATTACAAGCGTCTCTATAAATCTAAGGAAATAACTTACGTGTAAAATGGTGATATTGTAAGTAAATTACTCATTTATTTTAAAAAAAAAAATTGAAAAAAAATCAAGGATTAAATAAATTTAAAGGGCCCCAACTGTTTGCAGTTGTGAAATTATTGTAGGGATTTTTAGGGTTTATTATGCTAAAAGTTATTATGGATGTTATCAAATTCTGTCTTAAGAAAATAGATGGTAGTTTTCCTTATGGATATCACAAACAATCGATCTGATTATGATCAGTTTTTTCTCGTCAACTGAATGGAAATCATAAATACTGTGCCTTAAACCTAAATCCTAATCCTTAATTCATTTGGTGTGCTATTATCATATTGTAAGAAATTTAGAAAGTTTTAAGGGCTAGGTAGTTCATTTTAGTGCTGTTTTTGGTGTATTCTGTTTTTTGAGAATTGACTTCATTTATATAAGGGACTTAAATTCTAAATCTAAAATGATTTTCACCTTTTTGTTTTTTTGTGATTTGATTATTTAAATATTTCATTATACTAATATTTTAAATTAGAAAATAAAGTTCAAATATCCTTTTAAAATAAAAAATTCTACCATTGTATGTCACAATAGCTCCTCTCAAAAAATTAGGCTTCGTTTGGTTTGGCATAATTACGTCGTTTTCGGTCGGAATCGGCGTTACCGTTGCTGTTTTACATTTGTTTAGACAACTTTCGTAAAAATGAGTTTCCTAAAACTCCGTATATCTACCGTTCTGAGAAGAAAAAAGTTTCTGTTTCCCCGTTCTTAGAACCTTCGTTTAAAAAGGGAAAAAAGGCGTCAGGAACCAAACGAGGCCTTAATCTACTGCGTTGTCTTCCAATTTTTACTCATTTAGATTACATAATTTTTAAAGTATTTTTTTAGTATAATTTTTTTTAAAAAAATTTGTACTAAAAATTTACTATAAATTGTATGAAGGTTATCCCAAACGAAGCCTTAATTAAATAAAATTTTGTTTTGGGCATACTGAATGTCAATAGATTCATATGATGTTAGTTGCTTAATAAACCACATTAATCATTAATTGATCACATTGCTCCCCATTATTTTTTGAATAGTTGTATTCCAGTCATGTGTTAATAGAATTGCAGAACCTCTAAAACTATATCACATGTCTAATGCAGACTAAAGCTCTAATGTTGCAGTGTATGAGATGATGGATAGTGGTTCTAACTAAAACTCATGTAAGTCTCATGATGGTGATGCTAACTCCCAGGATGAGATAGAATTTTTTTTTCTTTTTTCGACAGGTTGAGTGACTCGAACGTGGCCTCCCGTGGGAGGCACGAATGCCCTCAACCGTCGTGCCACTGCACGAGCCGCAATGAGACAGATTTCAAAAGAGCTCTTCCTATGCATGACTTAGTACACCAATATATATAGAATGCTTAAGTACTTTAAGGATTCTATAACTTGAAAATAGAATATAAAATGCTCTATAATATAGTGAAGATGGTTTATAAATCAAGCATAAAATATGTTTAGAAAATTTAATCGAATGCAATAAGATCGATTTCGATATATTATAATTCTCTCCAAATCAAGACCATAAAAAATTTGGCAAGTAAACTTAGCATTAACTTAATTCTATAACTCATAGAATTTCAATAAGTATAAAATAAATAAGTCTTATTAGTTTTAAAATATGTCATCACATATATGTAGAAGGAATCTTTATAAAAAATAGATTTATAAAGTTTGTAAAGAAGCTTTTAAAACTAATAATATTGTAAACTCCTAATCTAGGGTTTGGAACATTGTTAAAAAAAATTTAACATGAGAAAAAAAATATTGTAGGAAAGAAGACATCTTTCTTAGAAAACGCCCTACTCCTAGGCATTTTCTGGAAAGCACACAAATAAATAGGGTTTTTATTGAAAACGCTCAAGTCATAGGTGCTTTTTACATATATCTAAGACTTTATTTGGGACGGCTTTTTTATTGCTTCTTAAAGCAGTTTTCTAGTATAAAAATTTTAATTTCTTAACTAAAAAGTTGTTTTAAAAAGCAGTAAGTAAGCTGTCCCAAACAAAGCCTAAATTTTAAAATTTTTCATTAGGGGCTTATTTCCTGATCCTTCTGTGCAACTTATAATGCTCATAGACATGCACATTCTTATGAGTGTATTGAGGGAGGCACATACTTATGTGTGCATTGAGCGAGGCACATGCTGGCAATAATCAACTAACCGTTATTTTGTTGCCATACAAATCTTCGTACAATAAGTGGAATCAATTTTGGATGATAACAGTGTTTAATGTGTTGATAATTAAAAGGATATGAAGAGATTTGGAAGAAATAGAGTGTATAGCTCATCATACTCTTGTTTCTAGTTCTATCTCTAGTTGCACATCTAAAATGAAATTAGTGGCATTGATAATTTCTTGCATATTTTTTCATGAATTTAGAAGTGAGGCTGATGAATGAGAAAAAGGACAATGCATTCAAATGGGTGTTAATTACTTGAAATGGATAGCGCGAGAAATATTCTCGTTCACTTCGATAGGGCTGTCAAAAATTGACACGACACGATAATCCGATTCGAACCCAACCTGAAATTTTCTGGTTAGGGTCAACCCGTTTGAAAAACGAGTTGGATTCGGGTCTATAATTCTGAACTGTTTAAAATTCAATGTCTGGTTCAGGCTAACCCGAGAATCCGATGATGCCCCATAATTACCCACGCGGTCTAATTAGGGCGAGTTGTGTGCATAAAATGTGTAGTCATCTAGTAGCGGTCGCTATTCATTTCTACTTATGCCGCGTATCTACTCTCAACTCTCCTTCTCTGGCTTTGTCTATTTAGGGTTTCGTCTCCACTCTCTAGTATCTTCTAGCCCGAAGCTCTCCTCAGTTCTCCAATATCCGTTGCTTAGTCAAGCTCAGTCTTGACTCTTGTGTTCGTAAGTCTCAGTTCAGTGTGTTCATCGTGCAAATCTCCTCAGCCTCAAGAAAAATACCACTGTTTGTATCTCATTTCTATTTTCTATTTTTCTCTTTTAGAAGCTGAAGCTTTGAGCATCTATGGGTATTAAGGTATTTAGTGGATTTCATCATGTCAGTTTGTTCCTTACAAAGGAATATTCCGTTCAGGGGTTTTCATTTTCTACTGTTTTGTCGAATATTGTCTTGGTTTATTCATTCCAAACGAATCTTGTCTTGGATCGCTTGGTTTTGATTTTTTCGTTAAAGAATTTAAGTTAGCTGGTTAGGGCTTCTGTTTTTTTCCCCCCAATTTTTGTTTCAATTTTTTAGGGCTTTGCATTTTTTAGGATTATTTACTATTTCTATTTATAAACTCATTGGATTGTTCTTTTTGTTTGTCATTCCCTTTATACCTGTTGCCTGCAGGCTGTAGTCTGCACTGTGTAGTGGAAGTATCAATATACCATTATGATTTATAAATTATTATGTGGCATGCACTAATGGATAAATGTTTAATCATTGATCTACATTTATTATGCAGTAGTAAATAAATTGAGTTATGTTTCAATTTGTTGAAAATAATTGAGTTGTATTGCCCATTTCAGTTTTCTGGAATAGTAGTTAATGTGTTATACTATTATAGCTTTTCTGTTTAAACATGATATTTAAGAATTGGTTAAACATTTGCATTGTAATATATTCTAATATTTTGGCTAGATGGATGATTCTAACACCATTTCTGAGAATTATTCTTTTGATGAAAATGATAAAGTTGGGGCTTCTAAAAATGTTATAGAGCCATCTAACAATGTATGTAATGAGGGGGGAACAATTATTAAGAAGAGGAGAAGGATGACTTCAGCTGCCTGGGGCTATTTTTAGATGTTGCTTAATGCAAAAGATGGTAAGCAAAAGTGTAAGTGTAAGAAATGCACTGTTAAGTATTTATGTGACAACAAAAATGAAACTGGTAATTTAAGGTGCCACCATCAAAATTGTAAGAAAAGAAATATGCGTGATATAGGACAGCTAATCTTACAAACAAACTCTGAGTCATCCATGTTTATGCTTGATAATAAGTTTGACCTAGTAAAATTTTGCGACTTGTTTATTGCATCTGCCATCATGTATGATTTTCCCTTTGAGTGTGTTGAATGGGTTGAAGTTCAAGCACTTTTGATGTATCTTCGTTGGGACTTATAATTATTTTCTAGGGATACTGCACGAAATATTTGTAAAAAATTATTCACTACGAAAAAGTGTAATAGAAAAGCACAGTTATCTAAGTCCACTAGTAGGGTTTGCTTACATCGGACTTATGGACTTCTATAATTACCGACGGGTTTATATGCTTAATAGTATATTTTATTGATAATGATTGGCACTTGCAAAAGAAGATCATTTGTTTTTCTTTCATCCCACCCCTTCATGATGGAATTGCTTTGTTTGAGAAGCTGCAATCTCTTTTGATAGAGTGGAAAATAAAATCTAAGCATTTCAATATTACTTTAGATAATGCTTCTGCAAATAGGGTGCTTTATCGTTCATCTTTGTAAATTGTTCCATTTATATTTAGTACATTTACAATTCTCAAGTGTTTGTGAGAGTTCAAATCTATTTTTTTTGTTTGTTGCAGTAGGACATCACCCCAAACTTGATGCTGTTACTAATGATATCCTCAGTTTATATGTGAACCTAAATGATGGAGAGCAGGGTGAAAGTTCAGTTATTGAATGATTTTAGTTGGTTTACACAAATACAAACAAACTAACTAATCTTATACAGGCTGCCATTCTGCAGCCTCTTGTAGTTACAAAATATAACTAAATCATATGCGGAATATTGACTTGCTTTGTTTGTTAAAGAACTTGGTAGCCAAGTGATTTGTTTCCTTTTTAGCATTACTATCAGCTAACATTTTATTAAGTTGTAAGGCTTTCAGTTGTGGTCTGTCCAAGTTCTTTCACTAGATTGCTTACTTTGCATCCTCTTGCTGGAAGTCTATAGTATCTTACGGATGATGTGTTATTGGCTTATAGCTTTTAAAGTTTTTCTAATGTTTGCTAGCTATCAGTTCTTCAAATTACAACCTACGGCTACTGTGTTATTGCCTACAGCGGCTAGCTTTGTTTTCTGGAGTTATCCATCTAGCATATATTTTTTTTTTTTTTTTATTTTCTACTTGAATAACCCATTCAAGTAGAAAATAAAAAGAATAAAACAAAATATATTGTTTTATTCTTCTTATGCTTTGTTGCTGAAACCTGCTGTATGTATGCTGATTTTGGGATTAACTTTTTTATTTGTGATTTGTGGTTGTTGTTTGCCACCATGTGGATGTTATGCTCGAACCTGCTGAACTGCTATTGTTTGTTGATATGTTGTGTGGTTGTGGGTTGTTGACTTGCTGTTTGTATGTTTGTTATTTGAGCCTTGGGGGTTGGTGGGTTGCTTTATTGCTGAAACCTACTATTATATTACATTTTAATTTTATGTAAAATGATGATAAATCTTCTAAACTGAAAGTGTGAATCGAATTAGCATAAGTGCTATTACAACCAGGTGGCATTTATATTCTCTTAGAATGAGCGGATACTACCTAATGGAATCATATACTAACTAAGCTAGTACAAACTACCATCTTGGATGGTAATATTTATTACACTTACAATTCATTAGTTGATTAATGATTTGGAGGGTTAATCCGAGGTATGTATTCAAGTTTTCTAGCTATTTAACTGGTTTTATTACAGTTAAATTTATATGAAGACATTCTTCTCAAGCCGTGTTTTGGGGAGCAATTGAGCAAATCAGCAAAGTGTAAACTAATTTATTCCATATTCAGATTTGTTGTAAACTATTTTGTATTTTGTAAATTGATTTATAATTTAGGAAAGCAACAAAATGTAAACATGTGATATGTCTAATTTAAATTACTGTAAACTCTTTTGTATTTTGTTAATTGATTTGTAATTTTGACTTTGTAATTTATATTTTATAATTTGTAGTTTGTATTTTGTAAACTATTTATTTTTATTAAGCCTGCTTAGAAGTAAAATTTGCTCTTAGAATGACTGAATGAGCAAATAACTTGAGAAATGAAACTTGCCCTTAATGTGAAACCAGTTATTTGTTGGCTTAGACTTGGGTTGGTGGGTTATATCGGGTTGACCTAGGTCCGAATCGGGTTAAATTCAGGTCCGAGAAAGTGACCCATTTTAAAAACGGATTAGATTAGGATCGGGTCAAATAATGCCGGATCAATTTCGAATTAAATCCCAACCTGACCCGAAATCTTATTTTAACACCCCTGTACTTAGATTTATTTCTCTCTCTCCATCAAAACTCTATCAAGAGGATAGGCTAGAGGTGGATGGTAGAGGCTAAACCAATGTGATGGAAGGCAGGAATGAGGGATTAGCCGCTTTAAAAAAACAAATAAAAACATAAATTGATCGCCGACAAATCAAGAATGCTGGTGACTTATCTTCTCGCCTGCTCGCCTTCTCTCTACTTCTCGTTTCCATCTGCCCGGCGAAATATCCCTCCCGCCAAACCTAGAATTTTCCCGAGGTATTGATCTCTTCTCTCTCTCTCCCCTTTTACACCAAACCTTGTTCCTTCCAAGGTATTGCTCTCTTTCTCTACTCTTGCTGTCAATCTATGGAGCTAAATCTGAATCATTCATGGAGATTTCAGGGAGGAGATGTCATCGTTTTCACAAGATGGTCACCCGCCTTTTGCAGAAAACGTAGTGGTGTGTTTCCTTTGGTCTCCGTCTCTTCTGTCGATATCAGTTGATTTCGTGCTTGATTTGCTCTTTGTTTTTTGTTCCTCCCCTTTTTGTTACATATGGACTGCCAGTTGGGGTGTGGCGCACTGTCAGTCGACTACCTGGCGACAGTGGATGCGTTTCCCAAGCCCGATGATAAGATCCGGAGCACAAGTCTTAAGGCATGAATCCTTCCGTTAAAATTCTGGTTTGCTAGAATTTTACCTGATTGAAATTTAGTGGTGGAATTTGAGAAATGGATGTTTTCTACAAGATGAAGGTGCTATTCCAATGTTAGATGTTCATGATTTTTGCCAACACTTGGTTATTTGCGATGCAGCATTTTTTATACCCCTACAAGCTGGTGACGATGCATGTTCAGTAGTGCAAGCATTTTCGTACATCTTATTGTTTGGTTAAGGGAATTTTATAACGAGCACAAAACTGAACTACAACTGGACTGATTATATTACAAATCTTACTAGGAGAAAAAATGGGTTGAAAGCAACTGAATATTCGTGCAGTGGGATCACATATGTACTAAATGTATATAAGTATCTTTAAAAAGAAAGGAGACCAGGCATTTGCTTCTTATTTCATTTGGAAGGGAACAATGATAGATCTGTGCAATGGAAGTGAGGGGGAGAGGAAGAGTGGCCAACAGTTTAGAGCATGGAATTTATCTAGGAACAGGGAACCAGTTGCCTCACATAGCTCTATCAAACCCATAGATGAGGAGGGCGTCATCACACAACCTAGGAAACATAGTGTAGCTTTCCCTGAACTTAATCATAAAGACCATACACGGCTATTTGTAGAACTAGCATGAGCTAAATAATGACACAACGGTTAATTTGAAAAATAGAAGAGAAGTACCTTTTTTCTTATCCAAATGAGAAGAAAAGGTTCACATTTTATAGGAGATGCACACAACCCAATTAGTAGCCCTAGAATATACAACAACAACAACATCAAGCCTTTATCCCACTACATGGGGTTGGCTACATGAATCCTTTTTCTCCATTGTGTCATGTTAAAAGTCAAATTCTCGTTTAAATCAAATAAAGAAAGATCATTTCTAATATTATCTAACCAAGTCTTTTTAGGTCTACCTCTACCTTTTTTAACATAAGTCAAATCTAAGATCTCTACTTTCCTAACTGGGTCATCGGGAGGCCGCCGTTTTATGTGACCAAACCATCTAAGGCGACTCTCTCTAATCTTATCTTCCACTGGAGCTACTCCAATCTTTTCACGAATATGCTCATTTCGTATGCTATCTCTAAGGGTAAAGCCACTCATCCACCTGAGCATCCTCATCTCTGCAACACTTAACTTAGAATTATGCTTCTTTGTTAATGGCCAACATTCGACACCATAAAGCATTGCAGTTCTCACAACCATCTTATAGAATTTTCCCTTAAGTTTGAGGGGTACTTTTCTATCACACAATAAGCCCAATGCATTCCTCCACTTCAACCATCCAACTTGGATTCTGTTGATAATATCCCCATCTATTTCACCATCACTCTGAACAATAGATCCAATATATCTACAACGTGTACTCTTATTAATGACTTGATCGCCCAAAGTCATAATCCCCTCACTAGGTCTATTATTACTAAAATTATGCTCCATATATTCCGTTTTAGATCTACTCAAGAGAAAACCTTTAGACTCTAGAATATAAATCAATAAAAATAAAATGCATTCCTAACTGGTCCTATGGAAAAAATGAGAAAGATAAAAAAACATAAAATAGAGAAGTTTTTTAAATACATAAATCTATGAAAGTAAATATGTGTTATCATTCTCCATGACATATAAATAAGTGACCCTCAGATTATGCAACAAGATCCCCTGAATGGCATCTGCAGTATTGCAGGACTATGTTGGCATTTGAAAACTGTTAGAGTGATTTATGAACTGAATTGGTTGTTAACAATCACTAGGGGGATTTTCAGAATTGCTGGAGTGCTGGTCACCACCTTGAAGTCTTTTGAAAATGGTTTTTGGATTGCTGGCCTGCAAGCGGTAGCTTTGAAGGCTTCTAGAAATGCTCATAGGATTTTTGCACTCCCCTACAAGCTAATAATGTGTGTTAATAATTTCTAGTTTGAATATAAGAGTGTTAATCTGCAATTGATTTAGATCTTTATTAAAGATATTAGCAGGTTGGCATCTCACTGGAGTGTAAATCACCTTGATTATCTGTTATTCAAAAATTTCCTTCATAAAGTGTCTATCAACCTCAACGTGTTTAGTGTTATCATGACGGACATAATTCTTAACAATATTGATTGTAGTTTGATTGTTACAAATCATTATCATTAGGTCTTCAGCATACACTTATAGTTTTTCAAGAAGTCGTTTAAGTCACATTCCTTCCCAAATTTCACAGGCCATTTTGCTTAAACACTACTTCAAGTAACAACAAATTGATTTTTACTTTTCGAAGTGACTAAATATTCCTATACAAACGAGTAATAGCCATATGCATATTTTCTATCAATTACAAATCTTTCCCAATTAACATCAATGATGATTTCAATACCTATTTGTTCCTTCATTGCAGAATAGATCTTTTTTTGTGGTGACTTTTTAAGATGCCTTAGTATCCCACTCGGGGTTTAAGGTGTTTTCCTGTGAGATTATTTGTATTAACTAACTAAACTAATTGGAAAACTGATGTTGAGTTTCTTGTGAGAAAGGTAGATGAGTTTTCTTGCTAAATGTTGGTGCCTTAGTTTGCCCCCTTGTTTTTTATCATTGTTGGACTCAATTCTATTGAGAGCATCCATTTGAGCGTTAGTAGGCTTGCGATTAGTCAATCGGTTCAATCGGTTTTCAGAGCAGACTTTTACTAAGAGACTAATATACCGTTACTATTTTCGTACCTAGGAAATAACTTAAGAACCTAAAATCCTTGATTTTAAACACATTGGCTAGGATGCCTTTTAGCTTAGTAATTTTTTTTTCTCATGATTGCTTGCTAAAATAATATCAACATAGATGATAAAAATTGTGATTTTACATGTTGGTTCCTTAACAAATAAATTGTGGTCATACTATGTAATATCCCAAACAAAAGACGAAGAAGATGAAATGGAAGGAACAAATTTTTTGTTACTTGGAGTTGTGTGAAGGAGGCGGAGGAGACTAGGAAGCTGAAGAAGACTCATTTCATCGGTGCCATTTTCATCACTGGAGTTGTGTGGAAATGAAGAACGGACGAGGGAGATGAAGAGTGTTCGGTTGATTTTGTCGATTGGAGTCACAGAAGCTGGAGGGCTCAAATGCGCTGATTCGTTATGATAGGTTCGTCGTTTTGTTTCTGTGAAGGAGAGGTGTTCGGGTTCGACTCCATTGTTTGGAGTCATTGGGCTCATCTCTATAAAAATCGAGAGGGAGAGAGTCGTGTTTTAGCGGTGGGCATAGAAAAGACGAGCGCGGGCAAGGGCTCGACTGATTGGTTGGGATGTGTAAGTTAGTTAATTTAGAAATTTTTTATATATACATTAGAATTTTATAAAATAAATTAAGTTTAAGATTTTATCAATATTATTATAATTATAAAGTATGAATTTTAATATGATGTAATTAACATTTAAATGAAATATTATAAGTATATATATCACTTATTTAGGAAAGAAAATATATTAGAAATTTAATCATTTTTAAGGATTAATATTTATATAAATATATAGAGAGAGAAAGTATGTGTATACATTTTTAATATATGAGAGATTTTATTTAATTAAATTGTTGTAAGCACTAAAATAAATTCTTTTGAAGTAAAATTAAAATTAGAAAATAAAAGGGTATTTTCTTAGAGAAATATCATTAAATTATATAAACTAATATTGAAATTTAATCGACGAGGTTATAAAAAAAGTAGCACGTTTGTAATTGACTTAAGTAGAAGAAGCATGCGCAAGAGATAATTTAGAAAGGAGCAATACGGAAAACTATTTTCTGGATCAAGGGAATGCGTACAAATGTTGAATGCTTCTTAGAATGCGGAAAATGAATTTTTGCCTTCAACAGAATGCGAAAAATCGTTTTCCTCATTCTATTGAATGCAAAAAAATGCTTTTTTACATACATGCATGTCCAATTCTTTTTTTTGGTTTATTTATAAACTGTTATATCATTATTTTTGTACTTGTTCGTATTAAATTTATAAAATTTTGTGCATTATTTAATTTATTTTAAGGAATTATTAACTAGTTGTAGTGGTTAATTTATGTAATTATATAGTAATGTCATATCAGCTTAGAATGAAGTTTATTATATTATCAACATTTTTTTGACTAAATAAAACTTATATATTATTTGTATATTACTTTTCTAATAAAATTTTTAAATTAAACTTATTATTATTTTATTTATGTAAATTATTATTATGGATGTATATATTTTGATATCTTTTTAAGAAGTTACTAAAGCTTGTATTAAATGTTTTGTTATATAGTTAATAATGTACTATAAGAAATTAGTTGAACAAATAAAATTTTTATGTTATTTGTACATTTACATTGATAACAAAATATTTAAATAATATTTATTATTATTTTACGTATATAATTATATATTTTAAATAATTATTAAACTATTTATTGAATATTTAATTATGTCTTAAATGAAGAATTATTAGAAGGCATTTGTATTATGTTGTAAAGTGTATTAATTATTTTAATAGTTTATTATTAATATGATTATTTTAACAAAGTAAATTTTGAATAAAATATTTATTCATGTGGTAATTAAAGAAAATTTATTCGTGAGCTATTTAAAAAAAATATTAAGCATGTTTATATTGTGATATATATTTGAATATTATTAAACTGTTAATTTAAACATTATTATGTAACTCATAAGTTATTACAAAAAAAAATTTATATTATGTTCTATAGTATCTTAATATAAATATTTTATTATAAAAATGATTATATTAATTAATTAAATTTGAAATAAAAAATATTTTTATGTGCCAATTAAATAATATTAATTAATCATTCATTAAATTAAGGAAAATAAGTATTAACCATAGTTTTATACTAATGTTAATTTACAATTAAAAAATCTTAATATTTTTGAAGTTTATAATTAGTATGTAGATTTGATATATTTTAAATTAATATTTTTAATTAAAATATCTATACAAATGAGTTATTAATTATAATTTATTACTATTTGATTATATTTTAATAACATTGGATTCTTGACAAAATAATTCAGGAAGTCGTAGAAGATCATGTACTTATTATTTAAAGTAATTAGTGGTAACAACTTGTCACATATGCTTTAAAACAACAATATCTTTTCAGCTGTTCACTTTGTAGCATTGAATTATATATTGCTTGTCTTATTGTTCATTAATATTATTTCTGACAACAACTTGTCACATGAGCTGAGCTGTAAAGCAGTAATGTTTATGATAATGTTATCCTTGTAGCATAGGATTATCTGTTTGTTATATGATTGTTGATTAAAGTCATTTATTTGATACTATTGCTGACAATATCCTATAAAAAAAGTGGAGTTGTAAAGCAATACTGTTTTATTTCACTTTTCTTTAATTTACCTTTAATATGTTAAAAATATTATAATTTCAAATTTCATGTGAGTGAGATATTTTTAAACTCTGTTATATAAGGGGTGCATATACATATGAAATTGAACATTAGCAGAAGTTACTTGCAGTAGTTATTTATTGAAAATTCTTGAGCTATGAAATTTTTTTGTCACTACCTCCAAAATGTATTGGCAGTATTTAGAGCACATTCGAGGCCTCCCCAATAAAAATTTGTTTAATAATGTAAGTAAAATAATGCATACTTGTATGACATGATTAAGTGATTGTTTATTGGAGCGAAAGGCGAATGTAAATGAAATTTTTCAGATGTTGTATGCATAAATGGTCACTTTGGCATTTGCATGCCGAAGTAATGAAGATAAACATTTATAGGATAAGAAATTTTCTAAATGCTTCCGGTTGAAAATATCTTGAAATGAGGTTTATGGAACGTGATCGTCATCACGTTAGTTTTCATTTTTTGCAGCGACGATATCACGAACTAAAATGCGAAAGAGAAGGTCATAACTTTAATAATGATAATATGTAACGATTTAATTTGGATCATGTTATTATTTACCATCCGTGAAATTTAAGTGAGGTTGAGTTTATTTTGAACGACTATAGGAACGTAATGAATAAGTTATTGCTTGATGGTAAGAGAAGAGACTTATTAAGTGAGGTTGACTGAAAAGATGTCCAATATGAGTTTGAGTTTTTCTTTAAATATTGTCCAACTTAAATCCAACTTCAAACTCAGTTGCGTATGTTGCTTAATGAAAAGTAAAGATTTGTACTTCCAATTATATTATATGTATATAATTTTGTAGAGATAATTATTTATCAGCATCCTTTTTTACAATTCATATAAAAATAAAATTATAAATTTTAATTGCAAAAATAAGAAAGATAGTTCAATTACATTGATGTAACATGCATTATGACAAATTTGTCTGTTGAACATAAGAATCATAATTACATTATATATCATGCCATCCTATTTTTCTTTTAGGAGGGGGGATGAATCTACTCCCTAGTGTGTACCTACTAGGTGGTCGACTAGTCCTGCGATATATTTGGCTCTCATCAGCATCTCTGACTTCGCCCTTCTCGTCTGCGGTGCTTATTGGTGGATGAGCTTATCTTGCTGTATATGAGATGATAATAATCCAAAAGGATCCATTCATTAAGGGATTTGCATACTCGATGTGTGTAGTGGCATTGACTGTGATTTATGAGTCTCTGTCTGGTAAGCAGAAGCACTAGTGCCCCATTGTAGGTTGCACTGGTTCCAATATTATGTTAACGGTCCTGCCTCTGACGGACCTTGCTCTCCATCATGGTAAGGAATCCTACAATAAACTTTGATTGAACAATAAATTCTTTCGAGCCCATGTACATTGACTGCCTTGGTGGGTCATATCCAACTCATTGGTGATTGCTCTCGCCCATCATCCTTGAAGAAGCATTAGACATAGACCGCCTTTACGGCTGAGCCTGCACGGGGCCTCTGCTCGCCCTTTGTCTCCCCTGATCCTCAGTGGAATCATGTGGGCTGTAGTCAATGAATAAAGATGCCTCTAGCCTGCAATACAACTCATCAACATCGTCAAGTGCCTACTATATTGAACTTTCACTTTCCCCATGCTGACTGGCGAATGGGTGTGTAATACGTCTGCAACATCTGATATAATTAGGCTATTTTAAAAAGTGCATTATAACATTAAATTAGGATAAATCAAATAATTCTAATTATGAGTGCATATGGACAAACAAACTTACTTACCATCATCCACTCATTTGGAGACTTAGGGTAGAAATCTCTGGAGGTTGCTGGGGAACATTCAGTATGTATAGGAAAGCCACGACCTATACCATCTCATTTATAAGGCCAACTCCTCCCTTCCATTTCTTTTGGTGGAATAATTGATATGATGAGTGCGCGCCCATTTACTCCATAGAGTTATGTGATTCAAGTGGTAGCGTTCCCAATCAACATCAACTCTACCCCGCTCATCAACTCACTTGAAGGTTCTTTCAATAGGTCGTATATCTATGAACTTGACACCACGGAGTTGCTGCATCATTAGGTCTACCAAATGCCACTCAACCCGCTTCCAGCTAATCATCGGGACTTGGGCCTTTCAAATCTTCGATGCCTCCTTACATATAGGAGCACGATGATGTCCTCTTTGTATGGTATCATGATAACTTATTCAGAAATGATTTGTTTGAATGAGTATCGAGATGATAAGATTATTTGTGCTTATTAATTATCAATATTCGATTACCTGACTCTGACGGAGCCCATCAAGTTTGTCACGGTAGGTTAACAAGTTTCCCGTTGGAAGTTCGCGCAAATGTAAAACTTCTCATTCGCAAGCTGAGTCACCAGAGGATACTTATGTCCCAAGCATCGCTGCACTAAGAGGTGCATATAGGGCTGCTTCTCTCGATGAAGACATTCTTCTATCTTTTAACTTAGGCTATATTTAATATAAAAGTGTACAACTGTAACAATTTTATGTAAACTCACAGGCGTCACTGTTATTGGGGGTTACTCACCTATGGCATGGCTCGTGAGTGACCAGTTGCCCAGTTGTTTGTCGATGATTCATTTATGGTTTATACATCGTTGGCCTTAACCTGATATGGCACCTTCAGTTTGTTAGTTTAGATCATTATCTTATTACTACGTGGGTTGAGCGATGGTGCCCCCCGACAAACATATTCCACTTACCGGTAGGTGCGATGACTATCACCCTACAAGATGTCCAGGTTCTTCTCGGACTTAGGGTGGATGAAGATGCCATGATTGGGCTTCCTGTTGTGGGAGCTGGACTTTGCTGGGAGACTTGGCATAATTGCTGTGATTAGCTACTCACCTTGATCCTGACACGGTGTATCATCATCACACAGATGAAGATGTCCTGACGCCTTTTAGTATGGGAACTTCACAAATAAACTTGATGATGCCACTGCGCTGGCTGCTATGGATCTTATTTAAAGAGTCTTATGAGGATTTGGACCCTTGTATGTTCATGTAGTACATTAGAACATATGTTTTGTACATAATAGGTTGTTTGCTTGTGCTAGACTGCTCTGGCTCACATGTATCGTTACAGTACCTCCCACTTATGAAAGATTTGATGGTGTTCGGTCGCATGTCATTGGGTAGTTCCATCCTCACAAACCTATACAAAGAGCTATGTTTAGCTACGAAGCCCATAAGATTGCATATTGCTGGATGCTTGCATCTGTTGCAGGTTTGGTCATGAGAGCGACCACATTTTGGACGACCGACACTTCATGTGCCTATGTTCTCGGATATTGCCGAAAAACCTCTTAGTTACGGGTAATGGCTACTTTAAATTTATAGAATTAGCATATTGTGCATTACTTATTTGGAAACCTGAAACATTATTTTATGTATAAGTAGGCTAAGGACTATTTATGCGAGCTTTCAACGGAAAACTTGTTAACCTACCGTGACGAGCTTGATGGGCTTCGTTAGAGACTGGTAATCAAACATTGATAACTGATAAGCACACAAAATATTATCATCTCGATACTCATTCAAACAAACTATTTCTGAATAGGTTATCACAACACCATACACAGAGGACATCATTACAAGGTTGCCTCCTATATGTCAAGAGGTATCAGAGATTTGGACAGCCTGAGTCCCAATGATTAGTTGGAAGTGGGTTGATTGACATATGGTAGACCGAGTGATGCAACAGTTTGGTGGCGTCCAGCCCACATATGTACGATCTATTGAAAGAACTTTCAAGTGAGTTGATAGGTGGGGTAGAGCTGATGCTGATTGGGCACACTAGCACTTGAATCACTCTATGGAGTAAAAGACGCGCACTCATCATACCAATTATTTCACCAGAAGGAAATGGAAGGGAGGAGTTGGCCTTATACATGAGATTGTATAGGTTGTAGGCTTTCCTGCACATATTGAATGTTCTCCAGCAACATTCAGAGACGTTCTATCCTAGGTCTCCAAGCGAGAGGATGATGGTAAGTAAGCTTATTTGTCCATATGTACTCATATTGGAATAATTTGATTTATCCTAGTTTAATATTATAATGTACTATTTAAAACAGGCAAATTATATCAGACGTAGCAGACGTATTACACAACCCTTCATCGGTTAGCATGGGAAAAATGCAAGTTCAATGTAGTAGGCGCTTGATGATATTGGTGAGTTGTATTGCAGGCTGGAGACGTCATTATTCATTGACACGTCCCATATGATTCCACTGAGAATTAAGAGAGACAAAGGATGAGCAGAGGCCATGAGCAGGCTCAGCCGTTAATGCAGTATATGTTATATACTCCTTCAAGGATGGTTGGCGAGAGCAGGCACCAACCAGTTGGATATGACTCACTAAGGTAGTCAATATACGTGGGCTTGAGAGACTTTACTGTGTCATCATAGTTTGCTGTAGGATTCCCTACCATGATGGAGGGTAAGGTCCGTTAGAGGCAGGACCATCAACATAATATTTGAACTGTTAGAACTTAGGAGGAGTTCTTGAGAGCTCTTGAGCTCTTCTTGCAAGAGAGAGAGAGGGAGAGAGAGGAGAGAGAGAGAGAGAGACAGAATTTAGGAGAAAAATACCTAAAGCTTTATTAATTTTCCCCAAACAATACATCTCAAAAGATTTCTATTTATAGAGATTTACATTGTTGTGGTAACCTGTAGGAATAACATATACTAAAACTAGACCATAACCTCACAATCTCTACCTTGGTGTAGGTTTTACAATCAAAGAACTATCTATGCACCTATTGCAATTTAACTGGCTTCATGAATTAACTCTACAAGCAATCCCATCGAACTGAGCTCAATCCCGCTCGTGAATGACCTCAGCCATGCGTTCCAAACCACGGCTCCAGCTCATTCTCCAGCATTGACTCGCCAGTCTTCCTCAGACATTTGTGTGCGCTCCAATCTGCGAACTCGCACTATACCTGTCCGATTATGAGTCTGCGACCAACATGTCGCCCAGGTTTTTGATTTTATTCACTGCTTTGACACACAACAATCAAATAACCCTTCTTGTCGATTAACCCGCAATCTGACCCGAAAGCTCCACCTCAAAGATCTAAATAGATCTTTAATAAAGAATAGGATAAATCCTACTTCCATCTGGTCTGACACCCCATCTTGACACTCAAGCCGTGCCTGTACTGTACCAGCCCACAAGACAACTCTAGCCCGCCTGTACTCTAGCTCTTGAGACCAGTGACATTCGATTCCGCTCCAGGCCCGACTCTCGCATGCAGTCGCTCGTTCTATGTGCAGCACCTGCAAGGAGCCTGGCCCTCTACTCCTACTTCTGCACGTGACACCAAGCCCCGTCACAACCTGCCACGTCCGCTCTCCCGCGTGTAGCACGTGATTTGGCCCCTTCTTTGCATTTCGCGAGCGACACTTCCTCTCCTTTACCGCTGCCAAGAAAAGGGAAGAGCACCGACACAACAGCCATAACTAGATCACTATCTCGAACCTCATGGGTCTTCTTGGCAATTGTATCTAGATGCCCTTGGTAGAATGCTTTGCCGATAGATCTAGTAGATCATCGACAGACCGGATAAGAATACCAGCGTTCATAGCCTTTTCACCACTGTGGCCTCTGGCGGCATCCTCTGTATCCTATCAGCTTCTCTGATTCTCATTCAAGAATATTTTCCTCCACCTCGAGATCGCCTCAACGAGGCTCTGATACCATTTGTTTGAACTTGGGAGGAGTTCTTGAGAGCTCTTGAGCTCTTCTTGCAAGAGGGAGAGAGAGGACAGAGAGACAGAGTTTAGAGGAGAAAACTACCTAAAGCTTTATTAATTTTTCCCAAACAATACATCTCATAAGATCTCTATTTATAGAGATTTATATTGTTATCGTAACCTGTAGGAATAATATATACTAAAACTAGACAATAACCTCACTGGAACCAGCACAACCTGCAATAGGGCGTTCTGGTTACTAGACAGGGACTCGTGCATCGCAGCTAGTGCTGCTACACACATCGACTATGTATATTCCTTTATGGATGGATCTGTTTGGATTGTCATCATCTCATACACAGCAGGATGAGCTCCTCCTCCAAACTCAACCGCAAAGAAGCACTGTAGACAAGGAGGGCGAAGACAGAGACGTTGATGAGAGCTAAATGTACCGAATGACTAGCTAGCCACCTAGTAGGTACACACTGGGGAGTAGAGTCATCCCCCTCATAAAAGAAAATATGTTGGTATGGTATCTAATGTATTTATGATTTGTATGTTCAACAGATAAATTTAGCATGATGTAAGTTACATCGATCGAACTATCGTTTTTATTTTTGCAAGATAAATTTATAATTCTATTTTCATATGAATTGCAAAAAAGGATGCTAATAGGTAATTTTCTCAACAAAATTACATACATATAACATATTTGGAAATATAGATATTTACTTTTCATTAATCAATATACGTAACGGAATTTGGAGTTGGATTAGAGTTAGACAATATAATAACATTAAGCCTTTATCCTACTACTTGGGGTGAGTTGGACAATATTTAAAAAAAATTCAAACTCATATTGGAGATCTTTCCAGTCATCCCTATTTAAGAAGTCTCTTCTCTTACTATTGGATAATAACCTATTCATTGTGTTCCTATAGCCATTCAAAATAAACTCGTTCTCACTTAAATTCCACGGATGATGAAGAATAACATGATCCAAATCAAGTCGTTGCATGTTAGCATTGTCAAAATTACGACTTTCTCTTTTGCATTTTAGTTTGTTTCGTGATATCGTCATTGCAAAAAATGAGAACTAACGTGATAGCGATCATGTTCGAGGAACCTTATTTCAAAATATTTTCAACTGAAAGTATTTAGAAAAATTTTTATCCCATGGATGTTTATCTTTATTACTTTGGCATGCAATTGCCAAAATACACAGTCATGATTTTTTGACCATTCATGCACACAACACCTGCAAAATTTTTATTTGTATTTGTCTTTCGCTCTAATGGACTATCATCTGACTGTGCCATACAAGCATATATTCTTCTACTTGTACTATCGAACCTTTCTTTATTAGGGATATCTCAAATGCCCTTTAAATACAACTAATACATTTTAGGGGTAGTAATTAAAAATTTCACAGCTCAAGAATTTTCAATAACTATTACAAGCAACTTTTGTTAATGTTCAACTTCATATATATATGCACTCCTTATATAGTAGAGCTTAAAAATATCTCACACTCACTTGAAATTTGAAATTACAATATTGTTAACATGTTAAAGGTAAATTAAAAAAAGTGGAGTAGATAGAATTACTTTACAACTCAACTTTTGTGATAGAATACTGTCAGCAATAGTATCAAATAAATTATTTTAATTAACAATCATAGTACAAACAGAGGATCCTGTACTACCTACGCAACATTATCATAAACATTACTACTTTACAGCTCAGCTCATGTGGTAAGTTGCTATCAGAAATAATATAAAAAATGATCTTAATGAACAATCAGACAAGTAATGTAGGATCTAATGCTACAAAGTGAACAGTTGAAAAGACATTATTATTTTAGAACACATGTGACAAGTTGCTGCACTAATTACATCAAACAAGTATATGGTCTTTTATGATTTCTTGAATTATTTTGTCAGAAATTCAATGTCATTAAAATATAATCAAATAATAATGAATTATGATTAATAACTTATTTGTATAGATATTTTTAATTAAAAAGGTTAATTTAAAATATATGAAATCTACATAGTAGTCATAAACGTAATAAAAAAATTAAGATTTTTTTTATTGTAAATTAACATTAGTATAAAATATGGGTTAATACTTATTTTCTTTAATTAAATGAATGGTTAATTAATATTATTTAATTTGCACATAAAAATATTTTTGATTTTAAATTTACTTAATTAATATAATCATTTTATAATAAAATATTTACATTAAGATACTACACAACATAATATAATTTTTTTTTATAATAACTTATGAGTTGCATAATAAATATTTAAAATAATAGTTTAATAAATGTTCAAATATATATCATAATATATACATGCTTAATAATTTTTTTTAATTATAACATGAATAAATATTTTATTTAAAATTACTTTGTTAAAATAATCATATTAATAATAAACTATTAAAATAATTAATACACTTTACAATATAATATAAATACTTTCTAATAATTCTTCATTAATATAATTAAATGTTCAATATATAGTTTAATAATCATTTAAAGATATATAATTATATGAATAAAATAATAAAAAGATATATTTAAATATTTTATTATCAATGTAAATGTACAAATAACATAAAAAATTTATTTATTCAACTAATTTCTTATAATACATTATTAACTACATAATAAATTATTTATACATGCTTTAATAATTTCTGAAAATATATCAAAATATATATATCATTAATAATAATTTACATAAATAAAATAGTAATAACTTTAATTTAAACAGTTATTATAAAAGTAAATGTACAAATAATACATAGTTTTTATTTAGTTAATTTTTTTTACAATATAATAAACTTCATTCTAAGCTGATATTATATTACTATATAATTACATAAATTAACTGCTCAACTAGCTAATAATTACTTAAAATAAATAAAATAGTGCATACAATTTTATGAATTTAATACAGACGAGTACAAAAATAATGTTTTAACGGTTGATAATGATGTATAAATAAACTGAAAAAAAATAGAAACGCCTGAATGCGGAAAAGCATTTTCTGCATTCTATGAACGTTAAACATTTTTACGTTTTCTCTTAATCCAAAAAATAGTTTTCTGTATTTGCTCGTTTCTAAATTATCTCCCGGGCATGCTTCCTTTACTTAATTCAATTATAAACATGCTTCTATTTATAATTTCGTCATTAGGTAATATATTTAATTTATACAGAGAATATTTTTAGGTTAAGTATGAATTATAAATTATAATAATGAAAACATAATTATATGGGTATTAAGTTGTAGACAGAGTGGAGACTAAAATGAATTATCCAGGCATCCATGTCAAGGTGAGTGCTCATATTATAATTTACAGTGTGATGATATTTGCTTCTTCTACACATAATGCATCAAATACTGTTCTTATTTAATTATTTACTGGTAATACTCTTTGACTTGCCTTCATTAAAAATAATTGATCATGCTGAACTATATGCCATTAATTTTACATCATCGTGAGATCACTTATTTTATATCACAAGATGCTTACTTTATCAATATGAAATAATATGGAGAATGTAAATAACATAATTTATGTAGAATGCTTGTATTTGCATGTGATTGATGCAGTCAACCCACTTATGGTACTAGCTGGGGACGTAATGTACATGTGCGCCTAAATGGAAAAGGTTATGGAAAAAAATGAAAAAAGGAGCACCTTTATTTGTACTATTTTAGATGGTGTATTCTATGATAGTTCTACTATTTATGGAAAGGATAAATATATGACATATGTGATACGTATAGATATGCATAACATTGATGATCATATTCAAAATGAATTTTATTACTTTATATTTTGAAATTAGCATGCATATTATTTCAAAGGTCTTGCATTATTATAATTTAGAAGCATGATTTATTCACTTAGTTAAGTTATGACTCACATATATATTTACAAATGAAATAGGTATTATTCAAAGAGCTTCAATAAATGGAAGATAAGAAAATGTGTATTGTAGGCGCACTCCGAGAGAAAAGTATTTATAGTATTTTACTCTAAAATGTATTGAGGTTTTAGTGGCTCTTTTAATATATTGAAGATAGTTTTAACTTATGAACTTTTAAACCATCTGGCCGTCTGTTTCTGCTATGTTAATTTGAGCCTTCAGATCAGGTCATGACATACTATTCATGAGAGTACCCATTTCCTTTTTTTAGCCTTATTGAATATGTTAAATCAAGCTCTTGGGTAATTTTCAAACCTTGACAATATAATCATATAGTTTATCTTCTCGATTCTTATTCAGGAAGGCATTTTTTACATCAAGTTGATGAAGTAGTCAGCTCATAGTATTAGTTAGTGAGACTGTAGCTTAAGAAGTGTTAATCTTAGAAACTAAAGCATTAATCTCTTAGTAACCAATTCTTTATGTTTAAGTGAATCCTTTTACAACTGATTTAGTCTTGTATCTCTCAATGCTCTCACCTGCCTTGTTTTGACATTGAAATTCATTTGTATCCAATATGTTTTTTTCCCTTTAGGTAGAGTTGAAAGTTTTAGGTGTCATTCTGCTTAATTGAATTTTCTCATGAACTGCTTCTTTCCATTCAGGTATTTTTTAAGTATCTTGGATGATGTTAGGAATCTCCTTGCTAGAAAGATTTTTGTAATAAAGATGTGAAACTTAAGAGAGGATTTTTCATAGGTAATATAATTCGAAAGGGAAATTTGACTTTATATGCCCTATAATGCTTAAATTAGAGGAATATGCCCGCTATTTCGTTTATTAGAGAAAAATAGTAGATATTCTCTTTGGACCAAAATACCCTCGCTCTTTGCGTAGACAAATTTTTTTAAAAAGTTCGTTGTGACCAAATTTGATTTAAAAACATCTGAATAAGGTTTAAATGAAATTTGATTACAGTTGAGCATGCATGCGATAAACATTCAATCTATGATCGAATATACCTTAAGATTTGTAATGCCTCTATCCACTGACATCAACAACTTATCCACTAAAAGCAGTATAATGCCTCTATATATATTTGATTAGCATCTGCATATTCATATGTTTTGTATTTGCCTCTTTTATTCAGCATAATGATGTCATTAGATTTAAATGGCTCAAAAGGCTAAATAATTTTCTCTATCACATGACCAACTTTATTTGTAACCCAAGCATATATCTTCATGCATAGTAAGACAACTAAAATGAGTTAATTAGACATTCTTTGAACCCTAATCAAACACTAATATTTTTTATTTGAGTAGTTTTTTGATCATGTTTGAATAATGTTTGAATAAAATGTTGTTAAAATCATGATCGAACCTTCTTTGACTATTGTTCGATCCTAGTTTCGATATACAAGCAAGCTTCGAATATACTTCGAAGAATGTTTGATCATAAACCAAACATGTTTCAATCAAGGTCAGAATAAATTTTGAGTGTTCTAAGTTTATGATTTAGTGTCTAAATATATAACATCGCTAACCTTCAAAGAAAATCATCGGTTAGCCAGAGACAAAGATGGAGATGAAAATCATACATTAGAACTTTGCATCAGAACCATCACTCATGATCAAGAATTGCAGCTGAAGAAGGCGCTAAGAATAGGAGGCCGATGAATTTCTTGCTTGAAAGATTTCTATGTTAGAGCGTCTCTTTCAATTATATCTTTTTGAATTCTTAGGTTATTTTCGTTCAAGCAGAACTTTCAATCATTTTTTCCCAAGAAAGAAAAATGTTTCCATATTTCTCCAATTTTGGACATATGGTTTATATAGTAAAAAATCCCATTAGAAATTGGGTGTTTGGTGCAAGTCCTTACACTTTTTTCTGTAAGCAATAGAATGTTTAGATCGTCATCAAAATCAATGTTACCTTATGAAGTAGATTAATATGTATGCTTTAATCTGCCTTATCAGTTGAAATTTTCTATTCTTTGGAACCGACAATTTCTATGTGACTTGCTCATTGTGTGTGATCTTGAGAGTTTTTAGGGTGTTCAAAAGGCTGAGATTTAATGGACTGGGGTAGGTTTGAAAGAGATGTATACTTAGATGAAACATGACTATGAGTAATAAAATGGCCGCTATTATCACAAAACTCTTATTTATAGAGTTGGAGTTTCCCATTGAATGTGAGTTTTGGGAACAAAGGTTGATTTTCAAAAAAAAAAAAAAAAAAAAAAAAAATCATTCATGGAGATGTAATATTTTTTTAGGATTGGAAGAAAAACATTTTTATCCTTATTTATAAGTGTAGCGTTAGGGCAGTTGAAAACCTCAAGGGATGTGGCGCAGATGATCTTTTTTATGGGATTGACTTAGAGTTTGACGAGAAGTTTTGAACTTCAGAATCCTTGATTACATGTGATTAATGATATATTCAGCATTATGGACAACCCCCGTTTTATTGAGTAATGATGTAAGAATTTTGATGGAGATATCTTTATTGAAGTAGATAGTCTCAAATAATAGAATTAAAAATATTCTCTTCCGTTATCAATATAAAAGGCTTGAATTGGGTTTGTATCAAAGAGTGAAATTTTGAAAAGTAGAAATAATTTTGGATGCGTCTTTCATTATAAATCTCAAGGTGGTTGTAGTATGACCATTAATAAAAGATATATCTCACCTATACTAGAGATATTGTTCCCCTGAGATGATCCTCAAATATCATTATGAATGGCTGCAAATGATTGTGAGGTTTTATATGGATGACTATGTTAAGTATTTTGATAATGGTTACAGCAATGACAAGTTTCACATTGGAATTTGTTTGTTTTTTATTGATGAAGAATGCATAAAAATAATTTTTTAAGATACATGAAGTTGGTGTGACCTTAAAAAAATTGGTACAACATGATTGCACTTTCATTATTTCAATAAGTTAACATATTGAGTAGGTTTCACTTGTGTTTCAGGTTTTCTTCAACATTCAAGTGTTTTAGCCCAACGTTTTTTTTTAACATTGCTAATCATCCTTTTTGAGAGCACATCTTGAGATTCACAATGAATGGGGGAGAATTTAGCACCATAGTTAATATTTTGGTAATTTTAATGATTGCACTTCCTTTATTAAAATAAGATACATATTGAACATGTGATGGGGACATCCGATCATGGAAAGTATATCAGAGACGTGGCCGATGATCTATGGCAACGATTGCACCGATCTATTTTTAATTCATTATATGTATTTATTTTATTTATTTGCATTTTCTATTTTTACCCTTACTTAAGGGTCTGGTCATATGTAAGCCCTAGAGGCAAAGTTGTCTTTTAATTTTCTTTCATTGTATGAGGCTATTTATAAGCCCCTTATGTTTCTTTTCAAGGGAATAAATATTATGATGAAAATTTTCAGCAATTGAGTTTTGTGAGGATTGAGAGCTCTTGGAGAGAAAACCCTAGGAGAGAGAATTGGATCACCTACTAGCCGTAGGAAGCGTCCGGGCTCGTGGTAAACTTTATTTCTTCTTCTCCTTCCCTTGCCCTCCCTTCCACCGTTCGGCTAAGCTCCCTTCATGGCCGGCCATTCAGCTCACCACCTCCTCACCGCCGGCCAACAAACCCTTCCACTTCCTCTAAACCGCCGGCCACTTAAAACCCTTCCCTAAGCCTTTGGATAACCGCCTCAAAACTCCACCACAAATTAAACCTAACCCTAACTAGCCGACGGCCAACAAAAGCCATCCCCTTTCCCACCAAACCGCCGCCCACCCCCAGCTCCCTCTCTTCCTTAAGTTCTTCCCAAATTGATGATTAATTTGGAAAGATTTTGCATTCAAATCCAACACAATTTGAAATTCAAATAATTTCCTAAATTAATTGATCTATTTTAGGAAATTCTTTAAATCAATTCCAATTCAATTCCAAATTGGATTTGATTAAATTTCTCTCCCTCAATTTAAGACTCTTGAATAGGCAAGCTTTAATTTCTTTCCCAAACCCTTCCCCTCATCGCCATGCCGCCGCCCCCTCTCTCCCCTATCTCTCTCTCCCCGCATTAATTCCCCCTCCCTCTAACCACCTCAATTAAACCTTTCAATTAAGAATAAGTTTTCCTTTCCCTCCCATTACTTTGAATTCAAATTTCAAACCCTAGTTCCCTCCCAATTAAATCTGAAATTTAATTTCAGATTTAATAGAACCATTTGCAGCCCTAGCCGCCTCTTCCCAAGGCCTCTTCCTCAAAATTTCTTCTCTTGGGGAATTTTCTAACCGCTGTCCAAGAATTAGAACAAGTAAACCTTGCTGTCCTGCATCTCCGAGAGGCCTTTCTTGCTGTCCAAAACCTCTCCAACTTGACAGAACTGCTGTCCAGATTTTCTGGACGTTGTTTGGTTGCTGTCCAGAAGTATTTCAAGTGCCAAACTGCTGTCCCGACCTTCGTTGCTGCTGTCTAGACATCCCTAGCTGCTGTCCAGTCATTTTGGTGACGTCCTATAGCTGTCCCGATGTCCAGAAGGCCTTCGGTCGTCATCTGAAGGTTCCCGAACCCTAAAGTTGCTGTCCACTCGTTCTCAAGCACCTAAGCGACCACACCGGAGCTTCGTAACTCTTATTTGGGTAAACTCTTCCTCTGACTCTTCTGTCTTCGTAATTGCTTCTCAATTGTGTTCTTATTAGATTCATGAAGATAGTGTTAATGTTCCTCCGCTTAAATCTAGTAATTTAATAAGTTGAGTGAGGTATCCTTTCATAGTGACTAGTCTTGTTGTTCTCGTTGAAAACCTTCCATGTATGCAACGTTAGAGTAATTGACTGTTTTAAGATCTTAACCTCTACGCATGTGATTTGGCCTAAGCTTGTTTTACCGCTCTTTCTGTTTTACCTTGTCCTTTAAATTCACTATAAGAATATAATTAATTTGCTTTTTAAATATTAAGCGTGGAAATTCCTAATAAAACATCTTTGCATTTATGTCCTGCATCAACATGTTTTGCCTCTTTTGATGATGAACATCTTAATCGATTGGGACAATTGTTTACCATTCAATTTATGCCCAATAGCCAATGGGTCGGAGAAGTTCTCTTGATTGCTGTTGTTTACATGGGCTATTGGTTCCTGGCTAGAGGTTTAATCAAAGGAGTAGCTTCTATCAGGGCCATTCAATGTTTAACCATCATCACGGTTTACCCATAGGAAGAAAAAATGAGTGGATTTAGAAATCTGAGAGGTATTAAAAGTTGGAGAAGAATCGCTTTGATAATGCGTTGAAAAAACGAGAATGAAAATACTTCTTTTTCTTGTTCAAATGAGATAGAAAAGGTATATATTTTATAGGAGTCACAGACAACCCAATTAATGGCCATAGAATAGTAAGCAATGAAGCCAATACAAATTCCTAATCGGTCCCATGAAAAAAAAAGATCGAAGATAAAAGCAATAAACCTAGCATTTTCTTATATACATAATTCCAGGGAATTAAATATATGAAATCATTTCCCTTTGCTTGAAAATAAGTGACCATCGACATACAAGAAATTATGATATCTTTGATTTGAATGTACAACTGGATCTTCCTGAGTGGAATTTGTGGTACTGCTGGACTGGGTTAGCATTTGATAACAGCTTGAGGGATTTCTAGATTAAATTGATTGTTTTAGCAGCTATAGAGTTTTGCAGATTTGCTGGAGTTCTGGCCGCTCGCTTAAAGACATGGTTCCTGGATTGTTGGAGTGCTTACTGAAGCTTTAAAGGCTTTCGGAAATGCTTTCTGGATTTCCACACAATCGCCACATTTAGTTCAAAATAAAAAATTAATACTACCGAGATAAATGTCTATTAAGAAAAACTAGTAACTCCCAATCAACTCTCATATCTGTCAGAAATATTAATGTAGAAGATGAACGTGATGCAGAATTATATGCGTAGATTGAAGTTTAATTATAAAATTACACGTTTGATAAAGAGTAAGAACAATTATTAAATTTCTAATGATTTAAACGAAGGATTAAAAACGATAAATAGATGATTAGCTTAGGCAATTGATTACACGATAATTATTAGGAGCACAAAATAACCAACTCAAGCTTTGCATCATGTGGGGTTTTCAGAGAAAATCCCTAGATTAACAGTTAGGCTAGTCACTACAAAGATCCCTCACTCACACTCTTAATAATTGGTTAGGCGGAGAAAACTTGCATAATCTTCATGATGCCATAATCGAGGAAGACTTAGAAGGAATAAGATTCGGGAGAGAATTCACCTTCGTCAGGATTTGGAAGAGAAGAGAATTGCCACTGAACGGGGGGTTGTTGTTGGTCAATAGTGGTTGCAAGGGAGAAGAGAATTCATTCCACGTATTCTTCGATGGAGTGGTCGTTTTCAAGATCTATGTCGAAGAACGGAGATCGGAGAATGTCGATTAATCCTTGATCGTAAAAAACGAAGTCGTGATCATGCTCCGGATCGGCCATTCATGAGTGGATAGCAAACTTAACAGGTTTTGGACGTTGGACAACAAGTTAACTTGTGCTGGAAACTCCGGATAGCAAGCTGGAGCATTCCGGGCAGCAACTAAGAGGGTCTGGACAGCGGGACAACAAGTTTATGCTTGCTGGAATTTCTGGACAGCAACATTAAAATGCCCAAGAAATGTAGACAGCAGTTTTGGGAGATCAAAATCCTAGAATAGAAGCTATTTGGGAAGAGAGTAATAAGTGATTGACTAGTGGGAGCATGGGGGCCGGCGGTTAGGGTGATTGGGGGATTTAATTGGAGGAATTTAGAAGCTTGCAAGTATAGAATATTGAATAAAGAAGGAGGAATTATGGCTAGTTGCAAAAGAGGGGGGGGGCTAGTTATTAGTGGGAATTGATTTGGGATTGATTGCCTTTCCAATCTTAGCAATCTTAATTAGGAAAGAGGATTTAAAGCAAATCTCTTTCTAATTCAAATTCAAATTGGCTTGATTGAAGGGCATTTCCTAAATTAAATCATCCTATTTTAGGAAGGAAAATTTAAACTCAAATAATTTGAAATATGGAATTAAAACCTTCCTAATTTAAGAGATGTCATATAAAGGAAAGTATTAATTGTGTGATTTGAAATTTGGAGGTAAGGGAGGGTGATGTGGCCGACGACTAGGAGAAGGGGAGGATGTATGGCCGACTGTTAGGAAGGGTTTTGGGAGGAGGGGCGGGAGGAGGGGGGGGGGGGGGGGGGTCGGGGCGTTTCAGCCGGCGGCTAGTAGGAGGGGAAGGGCTTGGGGCTAGCGGCTAGGTGGAGGAGAGGGGTGTTGGGCTGGCGGCTAGGAGGAGGGAAGGGGTGTTTGGCCGGCGGTTAGGAAGGGGAAAAGGGCTTTGGGATCGGAGGCTAGGAGAGAAAGGGAGGGGGGTGGGTGGAGGAGGTGAACCATGAGCCCGGACGCTTCCTGCGGCTGGTGGGTAGTACGTTGCCCTCACTTAGGGATCTCAAAATAAGCTCTCACGAGAACTCACCAAGAACACAAATGCTGAATTTTTTTTTTAATCATCCTCATCCCTCCAAATAAGAGGAGGGGGCTATAAATAACCAAATACAATAATAAATTTAAAAGACAAAAGTGCCTCCTGGGGTCACATGAACCTACTCCCTTAAGTGAGGGTAAAATCGAAAAAGATACAATAATAAATCAAATACAAATAATAGCTTAGAAATAAAGTGGTGTAATCACGGCTGTAGATCTCCGGCCTCTTCTCTGGTAAACTCTCTACTGTCGGATGTCCTCTTCAGAACGGCTTGATGTTCTCCATCTAATGGTCACTAATGGTCTTTTTTGTCGGTTAATATGTTGTATAACTACATGAATATTGAACTATTCTCGGACGATGGATTATACTCCATAGAAATGTGGAATGATATCTCTATGTTACTTTAGCTGGATAATGAGATATCTTATTGGGTTATAATGTTGAAGTTCATGTGTACCGAGTAGGCAAGTTTCTTTGGATGATTCCATGATTCTTTGTTTGTTTCAGATTGTTTTTTCTGGAAAAAATTGCCTTTCCTAATTTATAGGTTAAGGGAAGCATACTCATTACACAATTGAATTCATTAAGGAAATCTCATTAATTCTTATGTGGTATCATTTCAATCAAAATTGTTTCTTCTGGTGATCCCTCTTTTTTTCTGTGAAATCAATGATTTAGTGTGAATTTTCTCTACCGCCACCCTCAA
Organism: Dendrobium chrysotoxum; assembly: GCA_019925795.1. Taxonomy (NCBI): domain Eukaryota; kingdom Viridiplantae; phylum Streptophyta; class Magnoliopsida; order Asparagales; family Orchidaceae; genus Dendrobium; species Dendrobium chrysotoxum. Next base: position 43,050,746 of record CM034309.1, read on the forward strand.
TTTTTTTTCTTAATCTATAATTATCTAATATCCCACGCTTTATGAAGTAGTTACCGGTTACCAAATTATTTTATTTCATTTCTTGAGGTTCATCTTCATTGTTTGGCTGGAGGTTTCTATACTACCAGTATTAATATTATTTGGGAGTAAATTTTACCTGATAAATTGGTTTAGAATTTGAATTAATTAAATTAGTAGAGTAGATATATTAGATTGGCTTATGTTAAGAAAGGTAGAGGTAGACCTAAAAAGCCTTGACTAGAAAGTCTTAGAAATGACTTTTTCTTATTAGATGTAAATGAAAATCTGATTCTTAACAGGACATAGTGGAGAAAAAAATTCAGAATTCAATAAGATGATAATGAAATGTATTATATGTTAAGATATAAATCCAAGCACAAAGTTAATGCAGTATTTTTTCCTAAAAAAATTCAATTAATTCAAATTCATTAATGAACTTATATCGGTGCCATTGCTTCAAAATACTTGTACGTATGCATCTTCTAGAGTTTAAGTTTATCTTTCTGTATTTATTGCAGTTCGTGAAGTACATCTCTAGCATGCTTGTTTGTTAAATTAAAACTAAATGGAAATTGTTTTTCATCTGAGGCAACATATTATCAGATTGAGATTTGATTTTATTTTGACTTTTGTAGGTTGAGGGTGGTGGCAATACAGGGAATGCCTTAACTTGTGCAGCTCGTTTGGGTTTGAAACCCAGGTTGATTTCTAAGGTTTAGCCAATACCTTGGATATCTATTTTATGATCTTTCAAATTCATGACTTATACATATAGAAATATGTTTGCCCCGTGCACTTGGCCATGCAAATCATTAAGCTTCGTTACATACGCAGATTGACTAAACATAAGTTAAAAGCAACCTATTTAAATTCTTAGTTGGCACTATTTTTCTAGTTTATTTTATGGAAAAACTTTGCAATTTTTTTATTAAAGTTAATTAAAACATAATAATTGAGATAATAAAAGTAAAACATGATGAAAGCTTATGCCACTCCCTCCCTGAATTACAGGAGGGTGCAAAAGGACGGTCACCACCATTCACCCTCCAATCCACCCATAAAATGCAATCCAAGGTCTTGATACATTGTCAAGGGCACACAAAAAGTTGTCTTCCTTTCATAAGCTTAACACTATACGTCTACAAATCAACATAGATCTGCCTTATACCCCATTCATATTTACATGTCAAGAACTCAGTAGCGTAGTCATCAGGGTTAATCTTATCTCATTTTTTATGATTTTAAAAGCTAATGCTAGAATTTCTGGATAAATTTGATGTTGAAGATAACAAAATCAGTTATCCGGATACACTTGCTGACCTGTGAATTCGGGAATTTAAGCAAAACAAAGTATATAATAAGCTATAATCTAGATGGATAAGCCATAAGCTGCTCTCTGGGCCTTTTCATTTTAATCTATGAAACAGTATTACTAATGAGAAGCTTTGAAGTTGAGTTTTGTAAGTTATAAGTTTCTTCATGTGATGTTTGAGGAATGGAACTGCTCTATTTTTCCTAGCGAGGTTCAAAGAGTTCTTCCTGCAAAGTTTAGTCATTCCTTTTTTGCATTACAGATCTGGCGTTGTGATAATGGTTATATGATTTTCAAAATGATTTCATTCTGCGTCAAAATATCTATTTCCCAAAGTTATAAATTTCAAATTTACTACGCCTTGTTTTTTGTGTGATTTGTGTTAGATAGCTAATGATGCTCAAGGGAAACATATTCTGACAGAACTAAAAGGTGATGGTGTGGATACTTCTTTCATTGTGGTAAGTTTCAGGATTTTACTTTCCTACATTTGTTTGTCATCTAGACTGAAATTGAAAAACTGTAATACTCCTGAAATCATTCTTGCTGCTACTTTGACAGTATATAATTTACCCTAGTTGCAAAGGATTTTGCTATGCTTGGAAGATGTTGGCAGAAGATCAATTTTTTTATTTTGTGTAGTTGATTATGAATTTCCTTTAATTCTCTACTAGTATTTTTGGTTATCTCAATTAATATTGCTCCTAAATAATACTCGAAGGACAAGGCTAGTCTATTTTTTGTTCTACTACTAACACCCTATGGCTTCTTCCAATAAATTTGATAGTTTTTTGTTGTGTAATTGCCAAATTTTGGCATAGCTTGCTTGGAATTGACCCTGAGAAACAGCACTAGAGGGTGAAGACGATCCTCTTCACGTAATCCTCTACGGTTTGGTCAACCTCGAGCTTGAGGTTGAAGAAAGGGGGGTTGAGGATGTCGACGTGGCGTTGGTCATCGTAAACAAATTCGTGATCAAGTTCTGGATCCACCATTCATGAGGGAACAATAAATTTTGGTATACTGGAACTCCTGGACTGCAAACAATGGTCTCTTGACTGGCTGGACAGCAAGAAGATGTGCAAGAATTTTCTTGAACAACTGCCAAACAATGTCCAGAAATTTTGGACAGCAAATTGGAAACCTAGGTTTCGGGTTTAGAAGTTGTATTGGGAGAGAGGAAGGGAAGGAGGAGGTAGGAGGGGCCGGCGGTCAATAGGGAGAGGGGAAGGGGATTCCTAAAATCTGAAAATAATTTTAGATTTTGAATTGGAGGGATTGGGGTGTGTTTGAAATTTGAATTTCAAGCAAGAGGGGAGAGAGAGGGTGGGCCGGCGGCATTTAGAAGGGGAGAGAGAGGGTAGGCCAACGACCTTAAGAGGGAGAGAGAGATTAGGAGTTAATTCAAAAGGGTTTCCTAAATAGAACCAATTAAATCAAGGATGTAGTTTGTCAATCTCTTTTAATTTAATTCTAATAGGAGATTGATTGGAATATTGAAAACTTTACAAATATAACTTATGCTAAATTAGGAAAGATTTCAAATTTGAAATTGATTTCAAACTTGAATTAATAATCCTTCCAAATCTAACATAATCTAATTTAGGGCTAGGGAAAATTTCGGAATCAAGGCTAGGGGAAGCTGGCGGCTAGGATCTAGGGTAGGTTTAGGTGGCGGTGGGGTTTGGGGTTGGGCTAGCCGGCGGTTGGGGTGGGGTTTTAGGTGGCCGGTGGTTAGGGGAAGAGAAGATGGAGCTATTTGGCCGGTGGTTATGGAGGAGAGGTGGCGGTGGGGCTTGGCTAAAGGTTCTTGGGAAGGGTTGGCCGGCGGGTGGCTGTAGGGGAAAGGAAGGAAGTAAAAGAAAAGGGGAAGAAAAGAAAGGAAGAAAAATAACCACGAGCCCGGATGCTTCCTGTGGCTGGTGGGTGATCCGATTCCCTCTCCTAGGGTTTTCTCCAATCTCTCTTTCTCTCAACACATAAGAGACAAGAAACAAAACTAAAAATTTTCAAAACAATCTTCATTAACTTGAAAAGAATAACAAGAGGCTTATAAATAGTCTCATACAATAAAAGAAAAATAAAAGACAGACTTGTCCCTAGGGCATACATATGACTAGACCCTCAAGTGAGGGTAGAAATAGAAAAGAGCATAAATAAATCAAATACATAAAGTGACTCAAAAATAAATCGATGCGATTGTGGCCGTAGATCATTGGCCCTGTCTCTGGTAGACTCTCCAAGATCGGATGTCCTCATCAGAAATATTATTCACAAATAATAAAGGCAATTTTTTTTTTCTGGTGGACTGCCTTTCCTTGCTTCTCATCCCAAGCAACTCTGCCCCAAAATCAGTTACTCCTATCCAAATTGAATTTATGTCTGAACTGTTTTCTACTTATCCACTATAAGTTTACTCAAGTAGAAAGGCATCAATCTCTCAATATATACAAGTTTGAACAATTGAATCATTTTTTATCAGTGAAGCTGAGGGAACTATTGAACCAAAACTAAAATGAGCCCTAGTAGCAAAAGTTCAAGAACTTTCATTGAATATCATCTACATTTATTTTTATCATACAAATTTTTTTTTCTTAATCACCAAATATTTCTTATTTACTTGCTTTCTATTTCTATTCCAAGACAATCTTTGGGGCATTAAATAATTAGAATTAGAATAGTTCTATGGAGGACATTGAAGTTCTTCCAAAAAATAAAACATGAATTTTGCTAAGTTTCCTAAAAGAAAAAAAAAAACTTGTGAGATGTAAATGTGTGTTTACTATAAAATAAAAATAAAATGGTTCACTAGAAATGTGTAAATTTAGATCAGTTGCCAATGACGGCACACAAACACATGTGATTGATTATCTTTAAGACTTTTGCTATGGTTGCTAAAATGAACGTTGTTCGAGTTTTTTATTTATTAGCAACTAATATGGATTAAAAAATGCTTTCTTATATTGTGACAGAGAATGAAGTGTATATGGCGGTACCATGAAGATTTGGTTCAAATATAGAAAAAATGTATGAAAGGTAAAAAAAGATATTATATGGGTTGAAACAACTCCTTGGGCCTGGTTCAAAAAGTTTGCCAAGGTAAGGCTTAACATGTGACACAAATAAATTAAGGACATCATACATTACTTATTGGTAACATTATCATGATATAACTTCAGGGGGAGTCTCCACATCACTAATTTATTTTGTAACATTATCATGATAGATGGTGATGTGGAAGAAATGAAGAACTCAAAGAGAATATTACTCATAAAATTAAGTTAAATGATTAGACAAGCTAAATTATCTTTTTGGTGTGGAGGTTGCACACTCTCAGTAATGAATATTTATATCATGATAAAAATACATAATAAACTTGTTGAAATATACAAGTATGTTGGGATGCAAGCTTATTGATAGCCCAATGAAATTCAATCATAAGCTTGGAGATGCTCTAGAAGATTTCCATATTTATCACATGCTAGACTCAATGTTTCGTTCGTTGTTAGTGTTGTGAGTCAATTCTTGCACAACTCGAAAGAATCAAATCTTAGGCCAGTGCACAGACTTTTATAATACTTAAAAGGAACTTGACGAATCCTATTAGAAAAAAGGAGGATATAATTCTTGAAGCATACACATGTAATATGGTAGACTGGCAATTAATTTCAAGATATTGCACGTTTCTAAGATCAACCACGTGGTTTGGAAGAGTAAAAAATCGATTGTGATAACAAGATTTAGTGCACAAGTAGAATTTAAATTTATGTCAGAGGTGATATGCAAATTTTTATTGCTCAAAATAATATTGGAAGATTTAAATGTTGAATGAAATATCCTATGGGACTATTGTGATAACATTTTAGCTATTAATATTGCATATAATCCCATGCAACATAACTGTACCGAGCATATTTAAGTTATATATTTTATAAATGTAAAGCTTGACTCTTATTTAATTTGTACTTTTTTCATAACTACAGGTGAACAAGTTGTGGACATAGTAATCAAAAAAATTTTAGGGGCGGTCTTTCAAAAATTATCACACAAGGTTGAAATGAATGTCATTCATTAATTGGCTTGAGGGAGAGTATAGAATTGCCTCTTAGAAATTTCCCCTAGACTCACGCTTTGCACTACACCCACCTAGGTAGTACTGTCCTTCCTCTCCACAGCTACCTCGTTGATCTGTGAGGTCTCTGTTGACATGTACCATCTATGGCTACCACTCGAATATACAAGGAAACCTTGTGGCCTATTCATCTATCATAATTATTATGTATTTAGTTCTATTTCAAATTTATCTCACATTTTATATGTTTCTTATTATAAGCTTTCCTAGGATTAAATAAGTTCTATACATATGTTGGAATAAAACATACTCAATAATTCTCCAATATATCACTTAGGATAAAAGCGAATTGAGCCATCTATGGTAATCATCTAACATCAAAAATTTGTTTCTTTCAGGTTTGATATTATTGTCTTGCCAAATAAACCTTCAAAACAATAGTTTCTTCTAGAAGTATGAGGCTTCCATTGGAGATGTCTAAATCATTAGGACTTCATTTCATAATATTGTCTTGTTGTTATGCTATATTGTTACAACATTAAGTCACTACCTATTTCACAAAAAAATCTCATGATCATGAATGATCGAGGAGGCTTTTTAAAAGTTTGGGTCAATCGGACTTGAGTTTTGGTTTTGCCTACATGAAATCAAACACACCCATTTCGCCAGCTGCATCAAGTTGTAAGGCTTCAATCCACATCAATGTTTCAAGTGTAGTATCTATTCTTATCAGTTTAATATCTGATACGTGAGCCATCGGTCCACTATGATATTAAATTAATTTTTGTTGGGGAAGAGCTCATATCAGTAGCTTGCTGCTGGGGCGCTTAAGCGTCGCTCATGCGTTGCACTACAGCATGAACCAGGCGCACCCCTACAAAAGAAATGTTTACACAAAAAGATAACATGAAGGCAACAACATCCATTTCTACATTGATACAAGGAATAACTTGTTAAATGGGGGATCCATCAACTCTTCTAGAAATAACCAACCATCCAATAATATCCCTTCAAAATATCAAGTGGGGGCCATCTATAGGAGGATGAAAGATGGTTTTCAAAAATTTTAAGCATTTTATTATAGTTAGGGCTAGTTATTCTTTTATCATAAAAATATAATTCTTTGTTTAATTTATGATTAAAAATTTGGCATATTTCCTTTGTTATGGCAAACATATTCAATTATATATTCTGTGCACGTCTACTTTTGAATAAAAAGTTGGTGCAATTGTTTTATTTGAAGGCAAGTAAATCTTAATTGAGATGCTATTTCTTCTTTCAATTCATCATAACCTATTCTCTCCTCTTAGCCTGGCTTAGTTCGAGGCATGGTTGAATTCCAAAGGATTCCAACGATAAAGAAAACTTACTCTTAATCTTATAAATTAGGTTTTATCCTACCCCAACTCTCCTCACCAGTCTCTTATTATAGAAATTCATGATCCTCATATTAGGATGAAGACAATTGGAAATGATTACATCTTTACTCAATTTTTTTTCATAATGCAAGTATATGTGTCTACATATATAGATAATAGGAGAAAAATTGATGGAAATTATAATAAAGGAGAACTTCCTCAATAATGAAAAAAGTATTATAACAATAAATAATGCAGATTCCTACCAGAGATAGTTAACACGTGACAATTTAAATATGGTAATGCTCATCTACAAACTAAAGGTTGCACAAAAGATATCATCAACTTGGAAGGTTGCACAAAAGATATCATCAACTTGGGTTTGGAAAGTTTGGAAATGCGGGAACTTTAAAAATTTCCGCTTTAACTTTTACTAAGAGAGTTTTTGAGTTTTCTGGGTTAAATTTTTTGTTGGCAGATTGGAATGCAGATAAGATATTATCTTGACATTTTTGCCTCATTTTACAGGTATTTTATAATATTATGGAGGTTTCTCGTAGGCAAAAGCCCCTATAGTCAATTACCCCTCCCAATGATGAGAGAAAACTTTCAATTAAAATTAATTGTTAGAAGTTAAGTGCTTAGTAGTAATAGCAAATTTGGCATAAAATTGAAATTTTACTATTTTTAAATTTAAAGTGGATGATGAGAGGAATGATAACAAATTCAATTGAGATCCTATGATTATCCCACGGTCCTATCATCCCGGTTTTTTTATAAATCCTCAATCTACTTAGTCAGGGAGCAATCCATCTAATTTAACAGAAAGGTCGTTATCGACAATAATAAATTTCTTCGTCTAAGGGAATCTTGTAGACCTGGGATAGATGTTTGTCTAAGGTGATAAATTTAAGTTGATCTTAGCTAATAGATGGCTTTGTGCTCTATCAAGTGTGCCATATGATTCATTACTCAAGAGTTTTTAGCAATTGGAGAACTTACGGGTCTCAGCCATGGCCGTAATTTAAAGTATATTGATTTTTCCTATTTTTGTGAAATTACTTTATAAAGTTTATAGATGTTTCCTATTTTCTGATATTGATGCGGTTTCTCCACTTTGGACTTAATATCTCTCAGTACTTTCGTTCTTTTTTGAGGCTTTTGTTTCTTCAGTTAAGCAGCTATATTGGTGGCAACTGTTATTAAATCACTTACCTAGTTCATTTTTTTTTTCTCAACATAAGAAATTTTCTTCCAGGTCTCGGAGGGAAATTCACCATTTACCTATATAATTGTTGACAAGGAAACGTAAGAAAGCTTCCTCGTTAATTCTAGTTCTGTCCTGCTCTTTCAGTATTGCAAATTCTAACATAGGTGAGTAGTTGGAGTTGATACCATCTTTTGGCATGTTAATCATTGAATTTTACTACTTATGAATATTTAATGTGGGTTTCGTTAATTTGTCTTCTATTGTAAGTTATACAATGCTTGGATGTATTTTTCAATATGGTATGGTTGTTGCATATAATTTTTTTTTGTGATGGTTAATGCTTGATTATGTGTACAAGTTAGGGGTGTAAGTGAGCCGAGTCGGCTTGTGAGCCTGCTCGAACTCGACTCGACTCGATAACGAGCTCGCGAGCCGAGGTTATTGAGCCCCGAGCTTGAGCTCGAGCTCAAACTCAAGCTCGTCTGTTAAACGAGCTCGAGTTCGAGCTTGAAAAAGCTTGACTCGCCAGCTAGCTTGAATGAATGTTGAATTTTTTTTTAATAATTACTATTTTATTACATTTGAATGGTTTAAAAAAATTAATGACTATAACTAATAAATGCTGCAGTAGTAACTATTATTAAAACAGCAGCAGCTTCAAAGAAAATTATATAAAATGTCATCCAAAGCAAATAAGCTATAGGCATTAATGAGCATTTCAGGTCTTTTCTTTACACAAGAAAAAAGCAATAGTAGGTCTTCCACATCTATGAGTGTGTCCACGCTCCACAAGAAAAAAAACGCAACATCGTCTTCTTCTCTAACTTTAAGCATCGGGTGGCAGATTGACTCTTTTACGGCGAGCTCGTGGCTCACGAGCTTCTCTTTATTGTACGAGTCGAGCTCGAGCATGCCCTTTGAGCTCGACTCGAGCTCGAGTTCGAGCTCTCGATTTAGCAGGCGAGCCGAGCTTGAGTTTGGATGACTCGAGCTCGGCTCGACTCGTTTACACCCCTAGTACAAGTTAATATTTGCCATGATCTTTGTGCAGATATTGCTCATTAAACCAGAAAAGATAATATATATTTAAGTCAATCCATTATGTACTAATATTTTAATTGAAAGTGTGCTTTATTGGCCCAATTAGTTTGTGATGTTATTGCATTCCAATATCAAATATAAGTTGTTGATCTTGATCTGCAATATAAATGCACACGAGGTCAAATTTAACTTTTAAGGTGTTTTTATTTAATGTGATCGTCTTTTTAAATAATATCTATTAGCCCTTTTCACTGGAGATATTTATTTTCTTTCTTTTTATTTCCTCTTCTTTGCCTCCCTCAATCTCTTTATTTTGTAGCACCATATGATTACTAGAAAATAAGATTCAGATATTGCCATTCTTTTGTTGAATTTCTTAGTTTAGTTACTGTGTGATGGCGACCGATTATTGAAAATTTACTTATAGTTATTATCATACTTGCAACAATAATCACATGTAGAGAGGGTGTGTGTAGAAGGTGGTTGGAATGGGCAGACATCGACTAGGGCTCATTAAATTTATGTGAGGACAAATATAATGGCATATTTGTCATTATAAATAATTGCTTGATAAAAGTTGAAATAAAAAGGCTCAACACATCCTCCGTTGATGAATTTTCTGTAGTATATATAGTAATATGGCTATAAATAAAGCATGTACCAGAAAGATGATGTGCAAATCATTCATCCGATGCCACAGTTTCAAAACCATAAAGTTCACTCTCATCTAAGTTTAAATATATTTGAAATACTTTATTTCATTTGTGCAATTGTACACCTCACAATCTGTATCTTCAATTCCATACCCTCATAACTTGTTAGACTTTTATGTGCATTAGACTTGAAGGATTTTAATTAAGGCTGTGAAAATTGCACAGGACAACAAATCGAAAGGAAAGGTTCATGGTTCGATGGTTCGACTGCGGTAGAACCGGGGTTGAATTGAATAATGTAATAAATATTAAAATTATTCAAATATAATATAAATTACATAATAATTAAAATTTAAAAGTGAATACATAACTAATTTGATTAAAGCTCATGTACAAGCTTGATTAAGGCTCAAGATAAAACTCATTAAGAAGCTCGATTGATCATTAATGTGAATATAAATATATGTATGTTATAAATATAGTTTTATGGATATTAAATAAGTTTAAAAAAATAATAAGATAAATGTATAAATATAAATATAATTTTAATAAGAATAATAATATAATATTTAATATAATATATAAATTTATAATATAAAAAAATTTTATGTTCTTAATTTTTGTAAATTATACACATTCTCAATCCATATTCATAGCCTGGGCCATAGTTTAACTCTTATCCAAAATTCTGACTAGTTTTTTAGTCCCACATCATAGGAGAATTTTAAGTTGTTATTTTTATATAGTTTAAAGCACAAACTAAAAGCAACAAATCAAACTGTGTGATGTGGCAGGTATATATTCCGGTTAAATTTGCTTACATATGCCTTTAAATGGATTTTGAAAACTAAAAAAATAATCAAATAAAAATATATTATTAAATTTTCATTAAAATAAAAAATAATATTTATAAAACTGGTCGGTTCAACAAAACTGGGATTGGTTTGACATTTTCCAATTGAACTGGTGCTCCAAACAAATTCATGCCAGTTCAATGCGAATCTGGTTTCCAAACCTGACCAGATCGCCAACTTGACCAGTTCACGATTGAGCCCGTTGGTTCGATCCAATTTCAAAACATTGATTTTAATGTTTGTTGTCTTGCGGCATGATTTCTTATATGAGCAATTTGATCTTTATATTACCTAAGGGGATTAGTTTTTAGTGGCGAGAGCTTGTTTGCTTTCTTTCTCAATATAAGGGGTGTAAGTTACCTAAGGTTTGTGAGATCTTTAATTAAATGTAAAAGTTTGTGAATTTTTTAAAGAGAGTTTTGTGTAAGATATAAACCTAGTTTCACATGCTTCGAAATTGTTACTGTTTTCTTCGTTTACTATGAGAAAATCACAATGGAAGGTTTTGCTTTATTTTGATTAATAAAACAACACGTTCGTAGTTGATCTTTCTTAATGTTCCAGGAAAACTCGTACTTGCATTCATACACCTGGATATCCTCCTATGATGCCAAATGATCTATCAGATTCCAAATTGTTTTCTGCCCTAGATGGTTCAAGTCTTGTGTACTTAGATGGAAGATTACATGAGACTGCTTTAGTAGTTGCTAAAGAGGTAATAATCACTCTATCACTACCTAATGATGGTCTGTTGAAAGCTTGTGAAGAATACATTAACTACGAGGAGATTAAATCTTTTTAAGGATTCTGGATAGTGCAAAGCGGATTGTTATGATGAAACAGCATTCTAAATTAATTGTATTCTCTGCAAAACTGATCTGTCAAATGTCCGATGTGTGTGGGTTCAGGCCTTGACATGTTTTCGATAAGCTTAAATTTTTGTGAAGTTTGATTTTCCCTGAGCAAAATGAGGTTAACCCAAGGCATTCCCCAATATGGCCACAACATGCCTGGACATTTCCAGGGCGCCGAACACACTGTGGCCATTCAATTTAGATCTTCCACTAGCTAATGCAGTACATTTGGACGTTTTTTTGTTCTAAAGCAGGAGTCATCACATTGATAAAAGTTGGTGAGTAACTGGGTATGCTTGAGAAATGTATTGAGAGCAAATTGTGCTCTAGTTTTTGGAATGAATTTAATAATTATTTTAATTCTATGTTTGTAATTTTTTATTTATGTTCGTTAGATGCCACAGATCATTGTTAAGTTAATTAGAAATTATACTTGATAACTATGATAGTGAAGATTTTTTTTTTATTAAATATTTTTGAAAGCATATTTGTATTTTAATATATTAAATAACCACCATGTGATCAGCTTGTAGTTTTTAGCTGTCCCCATGCCCATGTGATTCCAAGTATTTATCTCATATTCGTGTTTGTGCCTCCTATATTGTATTGACATTTATGGATGTGTAATAAGGCTTTCATCTTAGATTATATTTTGCAAGCCAGCACTAAATCGTTCTGTAATATGTAGTGTTTGATCTATGCTAAACTAATGAGAAAATGGTATGTCCGTTCTATATTAGATTGTTGATATAATACTTTGTTCCTGCACAATAATATCCATCTCTCAAGTACTGTGTAATGTTAAATTTCTTAGCTTTTTTAAATAAAGTATATGCCTGTTAACTGAATGTAACATCACAGTAAAAAGGTTAATATGAGATAAGAGAAGGAGAAGAAAGCAAGAAAGGAAACTTAAGCTAATGACCTAAAATATTCCTAGTCCATTAGAGAAATGTCACTGCCTTTATTGGGAGAGGGCCTTGAATTTTTATTGATTGTTTGATAAAAAGGAATGATTCTAAATTAGAAAAATGGTATGATTCTCAGATAGACGGCTGTGGAAATTCACTGGAGTGCTTGAATATTCATGTGGTTTCCCTTAAACTTTTTTTTTTAAAACAAATTTTCATAACCTGTCAATAAAATCAGTACAACTGAAGCAATTACATGAAATTACCAAATGATAATGTAAAAAAAAAACACAATTAAAGATAAGATCATGACATTAAAAGAATTATCCATCTAATAGATAATGAGAACCTCAAAAACTCTCATTTATAGCATCTTCCACTTGGTAAATGAGGATAATTTTTTCCCTATTCCCGCTCCTCTTTATGGTTAGCTGTGGGCTCCAAAAAGTCGCGCCCCGGCCTCTCCGCAGACCCTTCCCTTTCTTTCTTTCGGGTCGTCGAGGAGAATTTTAACATTTAAGTTTCGAGGCAAATTTTCAGAAGGCAGATTAAGTTTTGAATAAGACATTACCTAGATATTTCACCCTCATTTTGCAAGGACTTTATGATCTGAGTTCTGGTTTCCTATAGGTGCAAACCCCTATAGTTAATTACCCCTCCCGATAACGAGAGAGAACTTTCGATTAAGGCTAGTTGTCAAATAGATATGTAGAGTTGCATATTATCTGATGTATGGTAGCAGCGTGAGCTTTGATATTTGAAATTTGATATTTAAAATTAGAAATTTCACCACCTTGCACTTAAAGCAGATGGTGGGTGGAGTGATGATGAGCCCGATCAAGATACCATGATTCCATCATCCCGGACCATCGTGGTCCCTGGTCTACTTAGTTAGAGGAGGTAGTCAACCCAATTTGATAGAAGGATCCTTGTTGGCAATCATGAGTTGCTTTGTCCAAGGGTACCTTGTAGACCTAGGGTAAATATTTGTCTAAGGCGGCAAATTTGAATCCACCTTAGCTAACAGAGAGTTTTGTGCCCTATCTTCCATATCCTATTGATTCATTATTCAATGATTTGAAGCCGTTGGAGAACATATAGGCTCTGGCCATGATCGTAATTTAGTGGTGCCATTTGGTGGCAAAATCACTCGGTTAGGGGGTCCCGATCATAACCATTTACCTATGGTGCCATTTGACGGCAAAATCATCGGTGTGGTGCCATTTGGCCGCCAAACTATCGGTTAAAGGACACATGCCTCGTCCTTACTGATAATTGACGGATTGAGAGTGAATCTTAGTGATATTCTCAACCAAACATTAGCTTTTTGTGAGCTGAAGTGATTTTTAGATTTATCCACCTTGTCAAATTGTTACGGAGGACGGATGAGTATTTTTGTTCTAAATGTTTTGGTGTTTTATTTCAATTTTAAATATTTTAATTTTGGGGTGATTTTTAGAAATTTGAATTTTCATGAGCATTTGAGAATTTGAGAGGTATTTTTAAATATTTGAGATCCCCTTCGGTTGAGATTCTATATTAATACAGCCATCATCAGGGTACTTATGGACAATTTCATTTTTGTTTATTGAACCTTGTCGACTTTGTCTACTTGCTAGCAGAGGATCATGTTCGAATCTAAATTCATTTCTTAACTGGAGCAGTATCCTTAGATGTCACATGTGTGCCTACGACACGCTCGTCGGGGCCCATACGGGTATATGCTTTTACATGTATTTTGCATGATGCATTTATGCGGCAATTACATGTATGCATTGGGTGTGTATGATGTACATGCATGTGTATATATACATTGGTACGAATACTTGCATGTTCGTGTAAAGTGTTCTGCATATTGTAATGCATATACACGCCATATTTTTGCATGTAAGTATAATATTGAAAGATTTACTTGAGTGAAACCCTATTCTTATTGCAAATGCATGTGGGGGGTATTTTTGAATGTAATTGCAATGTCAAAAGACATACTTGAATGAAACCCTCTGCATCTTACAAATGCATGTAATAGGTCATTTTAAATTATAATTGTATCGTCAACTGACATGCTAGAATGAAACCCTCAGCACCCTACCAATGCATGCAAGAGGTTATTTTAAATTATAATTGTATTGTCAACTGACATGCTAGAATGAAACCCCTCTGCATATTGCAAATGCATGTGGGAGGGTGCTTTAACGTGTTTGGCACCAATCGGCTATGCATGCACGACATCTTTGAATGTAACATGTAAGTGCAATACTAAATGGTATGGTAGAATGAAATCCTCTGCTTATTGTAAATGCATGCATGTTATGAATGTATCAACATGCTTTTCAATGCATGAAGGGGTATTCTTTGGTGTCTTCGAGTATAGCCAGTTGTATAGGTGATTATCGCTGGTAGATGCGCAGGATTTCTCTTTGGATTTTGGAAACGCCTTCTATCCATTTGTATGAATGTTGTGGATCCGATGGTGTGATTTAACAGTACATCTTAGTACAACATTTGTAGATCATCAACAACAATAGCATTAAGGAACAATGTGTGGCGAATAACAGTTCTTACCTCCAAAGCTAATGCTTCAAAGGTCTCAAGCTTTTCTTACAATACTTCGAGCTCGAATTCTGCAACTCAAACTTGCTTAAAACCCAGCCTTCGGCTTCAATTGCAAGATTTTTAGGTTGCATTTACAGGAAGGTTCGATGAGATTACTAAAATGGAAAGTTAGCAAGTTGAAAAGTTTTGGGGACTTTCGCATAGACCAAATCCTTCCACTCTTCAAGTCATTAAAGCATCCATGGATATCATGAGTGATCTCATAATTTTCTTCTCGAACAGGGTGTTCATCTTTTAAGCATGCTTTGATTCAACTTACATTTAGAACTTATATCCTATTCAGAATAGCCATGAGATACTTCATTGTTTTGATGCGAGCTTCATCTTTTTATCCTTTGAGAAATTAGATCCATGAATCATCTAACCTTATTCAGACTAGATGATGACATCCAAGTTGCCTTTCTTCATCCCAGCTGTCACTTTACTCAACATATTTACTGCATGAGATAGTAGGTACATCCACCTTAGTAAATATTAAATGAGAGACTTTGCTTTGCGTTCATGAGGTAATCTGCAACTAAGACAGTTGTATCCATCATTTATCTATCATTTGTGAATATCCCATCACAAGAACTGTGCACAGTATGCTCTCAAGGAAGTAACATTGGTTGGTTCAAAATATTCAGGCAGGTTGTTTTGTAATAGATGGGATATCATAATATGATGAAACCAAAGGCTCGACAGATGCAATATCATATTCCTTTGTCTTCAGATTGTCGCATAATGCAAGTTTCATTAACACTGCATGTAGTCCAGCATTAGAAACTCAAGAGCCATTGGTGGTTGCATGTGAGTGAACTACCCTCAGCGCACATCTTTCAGCATTTCTTGCAAGTAGGTTATAGCGCTGCGCTACAGGTTGCTCGCTGCTTCTTGCAAACGAGCTGTTGTGCATGACGGGCATTCTGTCATCACATACATAGGGAATGCAAGTCTTCTAGTGTCATCTGTAAGTGTGACTTCCGTGCTTGTTACAAAGTCGCATACTTCGTCATTATGCTACTTATCTAACATGCAGGTGGGTTGTTGTGTGTACGACGAACCTCCTATAGTGGCTCGTAGATGTTGGTATAAGCTGCAAATCGATTATCTTTACCTGTAGGATACTGACATATTTGCTGAAAGCTTGATTGTTGTTGCCTGTATGAATACCCTGATATCTGCTGCATGCTACATGTACACCTCTGCATGGAGCATTATGATTTGCAGGTAGGTTTTGTATATTCTCTATCGTGCTGATGTAGGCTACCAGTTGAGCTACATTCATCATTGGTTTCTCTATACAAGTTAGCTGACGACTCGAGACATCTGCTGTTGCTGTTCATGAACAAGTTAAGGTATTTGTTCGTTAGCTAGCTGCTATTGATTGCAAGCAGGGTCGTGTATTCATCTGCAGGAAGCTTATGCATTGACTAAATGTTTAATTGACATTGACTGTAAATACATCTTTACAATCATTGCGTATTCAGCATGTTCATCTGCATGCTACTGTTGACTGCCAGTGACATGCATTTATCTCTTCTTTTCTTGCATTTATTGATTGACGAATTGCTACACTCCCTTGTATAGTTGTATCTCTTTCAGTGTTCGTGGGAACTGCTGCACATATATCATTTGCATATATGTTTAATGTGTTCATTTATATGTTACTATTGGTTGCCAGTATGCTGCATTCGTCACTGTTCCTCCTGCTTGCAGGGTACTATTGATGTGAGTGTTGCACATTAATTGCTTGATCTTTGTTTGTACAACAACAGTGCTTGGAATTTCATCTGTCACAAGTTTCCTGTTGTTCATTAATGTTCATTTGGATGACTTGAATTGTTATTCAGCATTTGCATTTTCGATTTAATGTGCATTTTAAAGGTTTAGGATCCAGTTCCCTATTGTTCAGTTCATGCTCTGTCATTTAGCTTAAATTAGGTCCCTTGTTAGTTAGAATTTCGGCAACATCCCGGTATCTCCCCTTTTAGGGGAAATTTGGGGAGTCTTAGCCTTCTCGCCACGTCAAGAAAGATGTGCACAATAGATGACGGATGACATCACGGCTGTAGTTTTCAATCCCACAACACCAAGAAAGGCGTGTATGTGTCTTCAGGGGTACCTGTTTAAAAATGCACAATTCTTTTCCTACAAGCACTGAGGCACATACGGGTATTTAATTTTTTGCCCCTTCACGTCAAGAAAAACGCACATAAGGCTTACCTGTCTCGTCGCAAGCATCACGATGAGTTTCCTCCTACCGCGCTTAGAAAATCTCATATGGGTGATTGCTCGCCGCGTTGTAAGCATTGGGGACAGGGTTTGATGGTTTAGGGAATTATATCTTCGCGAGGGGGTGAAGTGGCGATGTCGATGATGCACGAGGATCGAGACATAAATTTTTCTCATTTTTATTTTCATTATTATTATTTTATTTTCATAATAACAATAATAATAGTAATCATCAATTATAATTAATGATGATTAATTACAAATTTATGATAATTAACTATAATTAATTATAATTGATCATAATTAACCTTAATCAATAATAATTAACTTAATTAACAGCAATTAATTGTAATTAATGATAAATAATCATAATAGGTTATAATTAATTATAATTGATAGTAATTAATTATAATTAATGATAATTAATATTAATTAATTATAATTAGTTATAATTAATGATATTCAATTATAATTAATTATGATTAATGATAATTACTTATAATTAATAATAATTAATTATATTTAATGATAATTAATTATAATTAAAGATAATTCAGTGTAATTAATAGTAATTAATTATAATTACTGATAATTAATTATAACTAATCAATAAATAATCATAATTAATGATAATTAATGAAATAGGTAATAACAAAATGCCTTTAGTTATTGTCTTGATCAAGCTGAGGTTGGCACAGTGCGTTGGACGACGGGATCAGACAAGTGTTGGAAGGCTCGGCTTGGTTTGAATGGAGGAGAAAAGCAGTTGATGTGAGATAAATGAATTTACTGCTATTGTTGGATTTGATTGAAGGAACGTTGGTGGAATCTGGCTGTAGAGGATTGCTTGTGAGGTGTGTGAGATTTAACTGGATCCGAGGAAATCAAAGGTTCTATTGCTTGGAGCAGTTCGACTGCAGGAGTTTGGCTGGAAGCATTGAGCAACACTAGTGAGGAAGAGGGAATCTGTTCGGGACTGAGAAGATCGGAAGCTGCTTCCGTAGGGAGATTGGGGCTGGAGTCGGCTACGGGAGATGGAGGTGTGAGGTGCCGGGATTGAAGGCGGAATCGAGCTATCTGCTGCTTCTGTGAATGTTCGATTGGGAGATTTGTGTGAAACAGAGAGGGAGGAGGCGAGTTGGCTCGGTCGATTGCATGGAGCCTGGTCCGGGTATTAGAGGAGCTACGGCGGGCTGAGGGGTTCGGAAGGCTTGCGAGAGGTTCGTGGCCAAGGATTGAACGGCTGAAGGTTCCGATCAGGCGTGGACTTTGCGGCTTCTGTGGTTTTGAAGCTCGGTTTGAATGCAAGAGGGGAGATTGGGTAATGGCACGACAAAAAGGGATTGGAAGTCGAACGGGATTTGGCCGTGTGAACCGCAGTCAATCGCCTGATCCGACGGGTTGTATCAGATCGAAGGTGGGATGCAAGCTGTGAAGGATATAAGAGGTTTCTCATGGCCTGGAGGATTGAAGGTAGCAGTTAGGTGGAGAAGTTAGTCGACTGGGTCGGAAGGTTCGGATGTTCGACGGGATCATGAGGTATGATTCGGTGGTTAGTCGGCACAAAGAAGGAATCAGAGGGAGCTTCGAGCGTATAGAAGTCGGAGGTCTTGCGGCTGCTTGTTGAAGTTGAAGAAGAATAGACGCTCGAAGCTTCACTCTCGTCTTAAACAGATTGGTCGTGGCAAGGATCGTGCGAAGAGGACGATCCGGGGTCGTGGAGGTCGTGCGTAGCTCTTCATTGCCGTGAAGTGTTCGTGGCCAGATGTCTGAGCTACAACAGGTGAGGCCTATTTTGATTTAACTTCTTTTTTTAGTAATTAGTTATCATTAACATGAATTAAAATAAATATTTCAACCCTAACTTTTGTGCAAATTCCTCAAAATTCGTGCACTATCGCCTCGGAACACCCACTGTTTTCATCGTGCAATTTTCATTGAGTGGCATTATTGTCATTTTTAGATGACTTGGACGTTTCGATCGCAACGGCGAAGTCCGTTCTACGATTGGACGTCATTTGGGCAATGTCGCGCGCCATTTTTAGGTGTCAGTCGTCGATTTTGATCGGTCCATTCGATTCGACCGCGAGTCCCACTTAGGCGAATTCACTGTTCTAATCGCAATGGCGCAGTCTGTTTGGCAATCGGAGGTCGTTTGACCCTTCAAGTGATGCGTCGCGCCAATGCTAGCGTTGTTAAAATCGCCGATTTTTCCTTTTTTTCGCATGCATTTTGATGTAGGGGTCAACATTAGCATTTGAAACCTCTTATTCACTTGTGTTTAGATACTCGGAATATTACCACCAGAATCATAAAATTGCTTATAATAAGGGTCATCAGCATCCTAAATAATAGGATGAAGATGAGGGGCTAACTTATCTAGAGGGTTTGGATCAATGTTTATGCATATGAGGTGATGATTGAATCCTTTGGCTTAGGAAAACAAGGGAAGGCTTTGCTTGCATAATAAGATTTAGACTTAGTTCTAAATTTTGCGTGCAAGTATAATCTGAAGTAGGAGAAACTATAACCATCAATGTTTAAAGATAAATTTTGATTTTATTCTTTTGTATGCTCTCCTTACTCCTTAATATCAGTTTCAATAACAGATGATTTCCTTAGTTTCATGTAAGCCATGAAACAGTTAGATTAGTTTTGTCCAAAAATTTAACAAGAACAACAACAAAATGTGTGCCTTCAAATTCAACCTTCCACTAATACCTCAAGAGAGGAGCCAATCCAAACCCCCTTATCCAGATGAATAATAACATTTATTTTAACCAAAATAGCTACAGACGATCTTGAAAATTGAGTAGCAGCAGCATCAACTTGTTTGGGGATTGTTTGATGTAATGTAAACAAGGTTTTACCAAAAATAGATCATGGAGAATATGAATTATGAAGTGGATTGGTCGAGATAGTGCAAACAAAGCTGAGTTAAAACTATCCAAACATGAGTGATAGGTGGTTCCATGGATAAGTCCAAGCGAGTAAACCACTTTAATATTCGCATTACATAGCCACTCACATAGTAAGATCGATGTTGGGAATCTCTTATAGTAATCAACTTTTAAAGATAATCTTTAAAAAAATGAGTGGATCAAGAAGCCCATTATAGATGACACAAATTAAATGCAATGTTGTAAATCTACTTTTAATCTCAAGACTGATGACCCAAAGAGAATTTGTCCATTGTAGAGAAAGAGAATAGATTTGCTAGCTCTGAAATCTCAGATTCAGTGAAAATATCATTAGGATAGCATGAAAAATAGTGGACAGTTTGTGTTAAGGTCGGTCTGGTCTTCCTTAAAAGAATAAAGTGAAATGTTTGGACACTGGGCATTGAAATCCTAACGCCCTGATCCCCTTTAACGACAATGAAAGGTCAAGAAGCGCAAGCAGTAGGAGAAATAATAGCCACTTGTGCTTTGAAAGCGGGAGGAGCAATTGCAGGAGAAAATATATGGTGGCGAGGGATCGACCCCAATAGGAGGAACAACTTGTGTTATAACTCAATAGGCAACCCATGAGGGTGTTGAGGATCGAGTGAAGAATGGATATAGAGTTCAAATGCCTACAAGATTGAATTGATAAAGATGACGACAGCTAATATGCCAACTGAATAAATGAAATGTGTTTGATGACCAAAATCAAAGGCAAATCCATCCACAATGAAGGCAATGTGGCCAAAGCATAAGCTAAGCGCAGGATGCCGATGCCAAGCAGAAACCCAAGAGGGACTGCTGGAAAGATCGTGGTCCGGTGTGTTGTAGACAATGATGATTGGGCTTGACACAAGGGCAGGTAGGGAGGCAACATGCGAGCACAAGCCTTGAGCATGAGAGAGGAGCAGGGACCTTGAACTGTTGTTTCCTTAGATGAATATCAAATCATTAACTTTTCAGGTTTAGTTCTATTTCTTACCAGAAATGAAAAGAAACTAAGCAGACACATTTATGATATAAAATTGTGCTCGGATTTTTGTTTTGTACACAAACCTTTTCCCAAAAGGGAAACCAGCAAATTGAAATCGCGGTTGTCATGACAGCTTAATCTCACGTTTTCACATTTCTATGTCATGCTAAAACATAATATAATCTGCTTCAAGTATAAGCATATCAATATACTGTGTTCTTCTTTCCCAACCAAATAAGTGAGAAGAGAGTTATCTGGGTGAAATAAAAATGTCAAAATAAAATAATCAAGAAATAGAATTCAAATTTTCCTCCATAAAAGAATGATTGCGATGCATTACTGAGGTCAAACTTTTTGAGAGAGAAGTTTGCTGATGATTGCATTCATGAGCATGGACGATTCATTGCTGAAATAATTCTCAATTCAATGTTATTTTCAGCTTCTTAGCGTGTTTAAACTGAAGGTGATCTCGGAACTGTAGTGAACGTCTGTAACATTGTTTTGAGTTTGAGAATTGAGATATTAGTTCTTGATGACCGTGTTAAATATCCAACCTTAGAATATATAATTTCTATGTGATGTCTAGCTGTTGGATTAGTTTTTATTTTTGTATTCGTTGCTATTGGTCTGCGTGCTTAAGCAGCTGCTGTGAGGAGATTGGCAGCTGCCTTGTTTTGTATGCTGGGAATTCTCCCGTTCCCTAGCCATTATTTCAGCTGGCCACAGTAGCCAAAACGGGATATTCCATCTTTCCACGTATTATGCTGCATGTGTTTGGGTCGGCTGTTGGTGCTTTACCCAGAAATAACCAATTGAAGTCAGAATCTATGATTATGATTACTGATTCAATCATTTTGTCCATAGACATAAGCTTTCTATATCTTCAGTGCAGGCAACCCAAAGAAAAATACCTATACTTGTTGATGCTGAAAGAAAGAGGGAAGGATTGGATGAACTCCTTAAATTGGCAACTTATATTGTGTGCTCAGAGAAATTTCCACAGGTAAGCAATTTTCTCGCTACATGACATTTCACACTCGTTCTTGAAATCCCACTAAAACAGCAGTATAAGGCAAGGGGTTTGGAGATATGACATTTTGATTAATCGTTGGCAATATGAAAATTTTTCCCTTCTAGGAGATATACTCCATCCATTCTGCTTCAATTTTTTTCTCATAATGATTTTAAGGTATTTTCTATGAAAGAAGAGATCTTACCAGAAGCAAAGGTTTGATTTGCAGTTCTGATAATTAATGAGTTCCATTTTATTGGATTGCGAAATGCGATATTACAACTTCCTCATCCATCGCTTTCTTGTTGAAAACATGCGTTATTTATTGTGACGGTCTAATTGTATGCAAACCTTTTTTTTCTTTTTTTTTTCCAAATTATGGGTTTTATTCATAGGCATTGTTGCAATTATTATTTTTATTATTGTTTGTTAACTTTCTCGATGACCACTTCTGGACGAGAATGTACAATGGAGAATTGCTGCTGTAGTTGAATGACAAGGAGGTTTATTGAATTTATTGTTCCCCTATCATTATCAAACTGCAGGCATGGACAACTGTTCCTTCTATTCCAAACGCGTTGGTATCTATGCTTCTGAGATTGCCTAAAATCAAATTCGTTGTAGTAACCCGTGGTGATAAAGGTTGCATAATGCTAGAAAGAAGCATAAATGGTAAGAGTGATATAAACGTTGCTTATTGAGATCTGCAAATATGAAAGATAATTATGAGCTAAAGGTACTATTCATGGTATCAAACTTCTTTTCAATGATCGTTACTGTCATAAATTTCTGTTGTAGATGCCCGTGAAGCAGAAGAAGTGGAAATAGGAAGCCTTCTAGAATCACTTATGCAGAAAGTTGATAGGCGTAGCATCATTCCAACATGCATCTCTTCCAAAGTACGTCTCAGGACACGAAATTCTCTGCTTTTTATTCTAATGTTGATTTTTTATCTTTGCTGCCCTAAATTTTTGTAATTTCTGGTTTAACTTTGCTTAAAAATTCAGTGCAATTTAACTATTTCTGGAACTTATAAAACATTCATAAAGATATCCAAATAATTCAGACAAGGCCAATGATGTTGATCATCAAATTGTAAAATTTCGAGGTGTTATTTCATAAAACATTTGGTGTGCTGTTTGCAAATCAAAAAGAGTTCCGAGTAGTTGTAAGTAAAGAAATACTCTCGACATTTTTCTAAAAAAATGGACAAAAATGCCCTAATTATCCCATGTTAAACCAATCTAAGTTATACATGACCTTATTTAGTCTCATCTACAAACTAATAAGTCTAATTAAACCTTATTTGATTTTTAATTGAGCTTTATCTCGCTTGCAAGGCTTGCTTGACTTTGGATTCACGAGTAAGGAACATTAGCAATCTCGGTAGCATTCTTTATCTTTGCCTGGCTTCAACTGTACCAATCTAGTTCACCGCCTCAGGATTGTGACCCTTGTCTCGGCCATTATAGTACATGCTACTCAGGAAATTAAGGGTGTGATGGCTTGACATTATTCTCAGTTTCCTCTTGCTTATCACTGGCAGTTTCAATTTCATTTTACTTTTAACTCCAACCTGGAATGGGGATGAGTCGCTGGTTTTAATCTCATTTCATTCAATCCCTTAGGAGCAAGGATGGTTTAAAGTCCTTCAATTATGCAATTAATTGATAAAAATCAACTTCGGTCTGTGTAAAGCCTAATTGATTTACTTTTTAGCCTGAGTTAGCCTACTTAAACCCTTTTGAACTTTAATTAAGCCATAATTTTTTATCCTAATCATTAAGTTCTTAATATTAGGTTAATTAGTGTTCTTGTTAGTAGCCTTGCTAATGTCGTATTGCTTTCTAATTAGTTCATTCAAGCATAGGTTTGCCTTTTACAATCTTAATTTAAACTTAAGGATTTATAAGTTAATACCCTAATCATTAATTAATTAGTAAATGTAATCCTAATCAAATCATAATTAATCCATATTTGGTCCCATCTAATCAATAACTATCCTAATAAAACCCTATTAAGCCTTAACTAAGTCCTTAGAATACTAATCATGTCTTAAACTAGCTGCATAGTTAATAGTTTAATTAATTTATGAATTTTTTTATTGGTCTATTAATTTCTTATTATTCCCTTTCTATTCTATAAGGACTAATTTAACACCTAAATTAGCATTATCGTAATTAACTATTATTAAATGCCTAGATTAGTTCATTCTTTAAATAATTAATCAATAGTTAGCCTAATTAAATTCTATTAATATATAATTAGTCTAATTATATATAAACTTAGTTGAAAATCTATTATTCATAATTAACATATGTGAAGTCATGTTATTTTCTGTAGGATAGATGTAACTATTTGAAAGTTTTTTATTGAACAAGTGACTATTTTACGATGGTTAAATTTTATGTAGTGAACCAAAGAAGATCAAAGTTGGGTTGGATTCACCATTGGTTACAGATGTTTTTAACCAAATAACTTAATCTTTTGAGTGAGGGTCAATTACTTGATATTTCTATACTAATATATTTTTGAACAATATCATGGGAGACTAAACTCATAGCCTGACGTGCCTCAACAATCCCCTTCTCACATGAGATATTTTCTCATCAATTATCACTATTCTTAGATTATTGAGTATCATGCGCTAAGAACATATTCAATCATTTGGAGGTATTATGGGAATCACTCACTCTTGAACCTTTGCCCAAACATTGGTAGAATATGCCCAAAAGATGTGGGGGAAACAAATAGCATGAACCACTCAATCTCTATCGAACCATCGAGTCAAATACCTGTTATATATAGGGGTGCAAACGAGTTGAGTCGAACTTGAGTTGTAGCGAACTCGAGCTCGACTTTTCCCTCTAAAGAGTAGCTCGATTCGAGCCCGTTGAATTAGCTCGAGCTTGACTCATCTAGTTTGCTTGAGCTCGAGAGCTTAGCTCAAGAGCTTAGCTCAAGATGAAATCGATTGAGCTTTGCTTAGTTGTTGCCGAGCAAGAGCAAAGATCGGCGGAGGAAGATGGAGGCCGGAGGTCTTGGTCGTTGCCGAGGAAGAGCGAAGTCCCGCGTGCTTAACGGTTGACGCTCGCCTCGAAGAAGGAAGAGAAATGACCGTTTGGTGAAAATGGCAAGAGAAATGACGAAGGAGCTCAGCTTTTTCACTTGCATATTAATTATCCAATTTTTTTTTTTTGGAAAATTGCACAACATTTAATTTTTCTTTGGAGTTTACGTTTGCATTTATTGTTCTTTTTCAAATTGTACACCCATTTTTTTAAACTATCTTTTAATTAGACTTTAATGTTTAAATTAACTTTTCAAGCTGGCTCGTGATCTAACGAGCTGAGCTTTGTCAAGCTCGAACTCAAACTCGTGGCTCGATAAACTCAACTCGCGAGCCAGCTCAGCTTATTTACACCCCTTATTATATAAAATGATAGTGAGCGAACTTGTTTTAAACCTAAAATCTTATGCCTATAAGAGAACTAACTACCTGATATTTCTACAACATATTTTCAATAATCTGATGTGAACTTATAATCTCGTATACCCTATCATCAAAAGCCCAACAGCTGGGAAGCTTTTTTGCTAACACATATCTCCTACTCTTAAAGTAGAATTGTGGGATAAGTGAATTAGTTTTCTCCACCTGAAAGATAGATCACTTATATTATGATAGATTATCCTGTCCTAAAACAAGGTAAACACCCGAACTAAGCAAGTACACATCAAGCTAATTGCAAAGTACATCAAAGTGGAACATGGATATTTAAACCTATAATTAAGCTGAGTTGAGCTAAGCATACTATGGATGGGACTTGGCTTGGTCATATCACAAGTTGTTCAGATGTGACACGAACTTTCATATATATATGTTCATACTAGCTTGCTTAGAATTATTTGTAAGAGTGCTTGTATTTGGCTCTCCTAAATTGGAAAGACAAGTATTTAAACAAGTTAATGAAAAAGCTCATAAATTAGCAAGTATTAAATGAATTATCATGTGGTTATCATATTAAAAACTAATGTCATAGCACCAAATGAACAAACAATTCACTAATTTAGAATTAACATCCAACTATTTGACACAAATTAAACAAGCATAGTTAAACTAGATAATAATAAGACTGCAAAGAGATGAGGATTGAAAAGAGATGGGCGTTGAAAAGAAGTATTAAAATCTTGAGAAAAAGAGAGATGTAAATGGAAGGAATGGGAAAAAATACATGAGGGCTACAGATCGTAATGGATTGATGACATGTTGGAGAAGATGTGCCGAGGACTAAGACAACAGATCAATTATAGGCAAGTTGAGAAGAAGAAGATGTGCTTACCTCTGATTCTCGGGAAGTTGTTCTGATTCTTATGTGAGTATATTAGAGAAGATGCATTAAGAGATTATATAGGGCACTCATTAAACATTTTCATTGATGCGTCGGTTTTCTCCGGCTTCGTGCATGCTTCCTTCCAGTCGAGTAAAATAGAGCGTAGAGGTGAGGATCGGGGCTGGAGTCAGATCGAGCAGGAGAGCTGCTTGCGTGCGGTCTGGGACGGGGTCGAGCGGCTAGGATCGGCATACCCGCGTGTGTTCTTCGGCTAGTCGAGCTGATACGAGGGGTCGGACTGGAGCAGAGAGCCTTGCGTGCGCGTATGAGGCCGAACCAAAAGTTGCGATTGCTGAATCGTGCGTGACCTTCAGAGCCGACGATATCTACATGCATTTGGACCGAATCCAATGGTCCAAGTGAGTTTGTTTTGCAAACAGAGAGCAGGAGAAGGAATTGGGGCTGTTCGAGCAGGTCTCTTCTTGCAAACTATGAAGAAAATCTACTGTAGACCTTCATTCCTACAATCAAGCAAAGTTTGAGAGCTTTCTTCTTCCTTCTAAATCAACTCTAGCAAGCTCGTGGCAGTGGAGACAGCATTTGGAGTGCTTTGGACAGCAAGCCCCTTCCTCCAGCTCGCTTTTTGCAAGGCGAGGGCATTCTGTCAACGCCGTGACTTGACCCGACAAAGTAAAATCTCCCAAACTTAGCAAAACCTAGGTCTATCGGCCAATGGATGTGTGTATGACACCCCCCAGCCTTAGGAACCTAGAAAACCCTTGCATTTAATTTTCAAACCCAAAAATAAACCCCCTATTTGTTGTCCTCCGCAAAACAGTGAAAATCCGACGATTTCCACTTGTTTTCTCTCATGTGAGAGCCGAGGAGGATGTTGATGCTCGGAGGGTATTTTGATTGGTATCCTACACCTCCAAATGCATGAAATAGCATCATATTGCATTTCAACACCGTCACCTACAGTCAAATCCTAGGTTAGGTGATATCATTAGATGTTGAATTAAATGTTGAGGTATAGATTCACTCCAAATATTGCATGTTATGTTCTTTCTCCTAGAATTACATGTCATGACAAAATTGGCACACAGGTGTAGGAGCTTGCATTTGTTGGAGTTTGTGGGTCTTCCATGGCTTTGGTGAATGCTCAAAATGAATTTGATTGGGCTTAAATATTTAGCACACTCGTCGTAGGATTTTATAATGAATCCCCAAAGTTTGTGTTTCAAATCCTAGGACTAGTAAAGCTATTGAAATTCATTTTGAGTGTTTTGTAAATCTCATAGAGACAACAAATAAACACTTCCTCAACTTTTTAAAAATTTTTAAAATTGGGCACTACATGATTTTAAAAGCGGTTAGATTGGCTTAGCTGGTAACTCTTTTCAGGCAGGATTGTAAATCTAGAAGTCGGGCTGACTTATGCCTTATGTGAGGTGCAGGTTCATAAGTCTCTTGCACTCCATTAGACTTAGGTTTGAGGCACTACCCCTCAGTAGTCCTCACCTTAGCTCTAAGATTCAAGGTTGTTGTTGAATTCCAGTCACTTCGTAAGCCCTCACACTTTGGATATTTTCTTTGACATGTGTTGTTGGAATATAAGCCTCAACATTCTAAATCAAATTAGTCAACTTAAATAAAAATTTAATTTTAAAATGTAAAGCCCAACAGGATAGTTTGAGTACCTCTTAATTTACTCAGATCAAGCAGTTCTACATTTTTCTCTCTTTGGCTCTCATTCCTAAAATTTGATTTAAAGTTGATTTTATAATCCTTGAAATTCCCAAAATCAAATCTTTGAACGAGAATTTCTCAAATATCAAAAATGAAAATATTAGCCAATATTTTATTGATTCAAAAGAAACCACTAGTTTAATCAAAAGCGTTCTTAAATAACAAATGTTTGAGATGAAATTAACTATATAGGCTTGCCCCTATATAACATATGTACAACATAATAAAATAAAACTTATTTAACAAAAAATTGAATAGGGAAAAATCTCTGTTAAAATTAAAACTATGAGTTTTGTTATTGAGTCCATAGTGAAATAATATTTTTGTTATTTGAGATAATATATTATTTTCTATATCGTGCTCGATCACAAAATATCTCAATCCGTTGAGGATGATAAAATTTCTCCAACAAAGCTTAGTTCATTGAATATTTGAGTTTTTAAAAAAATGTTCAAATTTGTTTAATTATTAACTCGATAAAACTTAACAGCTATTAATTGAGTCAAATTCAAGCTATTTATTGAGTGTAATGGTTTACTTGCATTCCTACTTTTACTTGGGGTTTGTTTTTGTCAGTTTCCTCATAGTTTTGCTTTTCCAACCACAATCATGTTTGGCTATAATTTTTTCAACTATTCAAAAATTTATAACTAAATCTTTTAGAGTGCGGTGGTTATAAAGAAGGTTATTGTCTGACTTTTTCAATAGGGAAACAACCTATAATACCCATAGACGTTTCAAAAAAAAAAAAAAACTGCTTCCCCAAATGAGTTCTACAAAATAGTTTGTACAGATAATTGTAAACACCCGAAATGCACCCTTATCTAATTGTCTGCATCATATTTTTCTTTCTAGGTCAATCAACTCGAACGTCTGAGGTTTAATAAAAACTTGTACCATTATGCTGCTTTTATTTTTTTATTATGACATCCCACCCTTGTTTTATTTTTTTCATAATTCAAGATCTTTACAGTATTGTCTAATTTCAGACAAATATAAGGATTAGAGCTGATGGAATTGGTTTAATCAGTGGAAGGCTGTTAGTGGGAACAGCTGAGTTGATATCACCTTCAGAGCTAATTGACACCACCGGTGCTGGGGATGCTTTCATAGGAGCAGTTCTCTATGGTTTGTAAAACTCTTAAAATTTGCCCTAGTTTATTTCAAGGATCTTGAAGTAATTGTTATCTTGGTTTTCCTTCGAATTATTCATCAATTATCAGTAAGTTATTTAACGGCTTCAGGCTAAATGACATAATACTTGATAATGATTTTTCAACTTAGGAATAGGTCAGATCATTTTGTGGTTTTTGTGGTCTTTGTTTTCATTTGCTAAATTATCAAACCATGGCCAGATTCTTCTTGTAATCATAGTTTTGTAGAGATGAAAAGGAAAAGAAAGATGGAGAGAAATTTATTCTGGTTACCCGATAATAATGATCAGGCGGAGATCATTTATTTTTCAGGCAAACTTAATACTTGTTTTGATCACACTCCACTATCACGTCATCATTAGTCTTATCCTAATCATTTGGTGTTGGCTTTATATATCCTCATGTTCCATTTTTTTCTCATGCCAAAGGCTACCTTAAGTGTTAAACCTCGTCTTCCCAAATCATTTTGAACAACTTATTCCTTTATTATTTTAAGTATACCTCTTCTTCTTAATCTTTGTACGCTAATTTTAGATACCATATTAGTGCATTTCTATCATTCATTTCATATGCCTAAACCACTTAAATCTATTTTCAATTATATTATCTTCAATAATTGTCACTTCAAACATACCTCTTATATAATCATTTGTTACGCCGGTTCCCAGTGAACCGGCCCAAGCTCAACCGGCCCAAAGGGGGCCGGTCCTGTTTACCTACAGGAGGCGGACTGGTTCCGCCCAAACAAGTGGGTCCCACCCACTTAAGTAAATTCAAATTACAAAGGAGGGGGCGGCTAAGGCATTGGGAGGGAAATTTAATTAGGAAACTTTTTGTATTAAAGGGCATGAGGGGATTAGGGGAGTTTATGTTTTGATTGATTGGAATTAGGGTTTCTTGAAGGCTTGGGCTCTAGACACTCTTGTCTAGAGATTTGGGAGAGACGATCCTCCTCTCGAATTGAGGATCTCTTGTATCTTTCTTCCGTTCGTGCTTTCCGTATTTCTTATAAGAATTTGCTTGAGTTTGGTTATTCTTCCACGACGCTTTCTTTGTTTTTATCGCTGTTTTGATCCAAATCTTGCTAGGGTTGCTTGCGAACTCAAGTATATCCAAGGGATTACTTGCGAACTCAAGTATTTCCTATCAAATTGGTATCAGAGCAAGTCTTGGGACCGGTGGAGGGCTGGTTTCGGCAAATTCGTGCAGCAGATTTTTGGCCGGAAAGAGGGGAAGTTGCTGTTTTTTGACTTCAAAAATCAGATTTCGTGAATCTGCAAACTCCGGATTGCAATGGCGGCCAAAAAGGTGGATGCTTTGGAAGAAAGGATCGAAGGGGAGATAAATCAAATCAAGGAAACCGTGGAGGAAAGGATGTCTTCCATGGAAGGACAAGTGGCCGATCTACGGGATATGATGAAGAAGATGTTGGAATTCCAAACCCAAACGGCTGCATCTGAGGCAAAGGGCCCCGAAGCGAAAAACACCAAATCTTAAATCCGTAAGGAGGAAGAAGAGGTGGAAATCGTGGAAGGGGGAAGAGGAAGACCCCATCTGGAGCCTTTCCAGAGGGAGGAGAGAGGAGGGAGATACGGAGAGAGCCAAGGGTATGGAGGCGTGGAGCCAAGAGGTGCGGAGTGGGAGCACCGGGAGGGATACTATGGCCGTCGAGGTGCTGATTTTGAAGACAGAAGGAGGGATTTCGAAGGGGGTTTGGGACATGGGAGAGGAAGGGAGGATCGGGAGACATGGGGGGGCTCGAGCACATGGGAGAGGGGAAATTATGGAGGCTTACGGGGACATGGTGGGGATCAGAAAGTGAGGAAGCTAAAGATGCCCATATTCGAAGGAGAGGATACTTATGGGTGGATTTACAAGGTGGAACGATACTTCGTCGTTAATGGGCTGACAGAGGAGGAAAAGCTGACAGCAGCGGGCTTGTGCTTGGAAGGAAAAGCCCTTTCATGGTATCAGTGGAGAGACCAAAGGAGGGCTATCAGGACCTGGAGAGAATTTAAGGATTGCATCATAGAACGTTTCCAAACCGATCGGGGAGGGGATTTCTATGAGCAGTTCTTTGCTCTGACACAGGAGGGATCTGTAGCTGACTACCGGGAGCGATTTGAGCACTTAGCCAGCAGGGTGGAGCGACTCTCAGATACAGTACTGGAGGGAAATTTCATGAAGGGGTTGAAGGTGGAGATCCGAGCAGCAGTGAAGGTGCTGATGCCCCGTGACTTGGGGGAGGCTATGAAGTTAGCCCAGCTGGTGGAGAATCAGAGAAATCTGGAGAGGGGGGCCAGGAGTAGCAGCACCGGAGGAACTTATCGGATGACGACCACCCATCTAGCACCGAAATTCCCTTCAACAGGGGGGAATCGAGAGACCACCAAGGAGAGGACAGGAGGAGGTGGAAGCGGGGGAAATTTCAAGCGGCTGATAGAGAAGGAGATACAGGAGAAGAGAGCTAAGGGGTTGTGCTTTAGGTGCGATGAAAAGTATACGCCAGGGCATCGATGCAAGGACCGAACTCTTCAGGTTCTCACCGTCTGTGATGACGAGGAAACTGAGGAGGGAGGGGAGGAGGAGACAGAGGAGGAGATGGAGGAGAAAATGCACCTGGATCTGGCTGAGGTATCCTTGAACTCAGTAGTAGGATTCACGACGAATCATACCATGAAGGTGAAGGGGGAGATCGAGAACAGGGAGGTAGTGGTGCTGATTGATAGTGGGGCTACCCACAATTTCATCTCCTCTCAGGTCGTCGATCAGATGGGAATGAGATTGGTGGATACGGGTTGCTACGGGGTGATGATGGGTACGGGGAAGGTGGAGAAGGGCCAGGGAATTTGTAGAGGAGTGCTACTGACTATCCAGGGGATTCAGGTGAAGGAAGATTTTCTTCCACTAGAGCTGGGGAGTACAGATGTCATCTTGGGGATGAAATGGCTGCAGACTTTGGGAGACACCAAGGTGAACTGGAGAACACTCACGATGGAATTGACGATTGATGGGAGAAAGGTGGTGATTAAGGGAGATGCGGGGCTATCCAAATCCATGGTTTCTCTTAAAACTATGGTGAGGGACATACAGTTGGCGGGGGGAGGATACTTGGTGGAGCTACACAGCTTGGAGGGAGCTCGATTGGAAGAAGGACGGGACATACCCCTCACCGTACAGCCTTTGATTCAACAGTTCCGTGAGGTATTTCAGCCGCCTCAGGGATTGCCACCGCAGAGGGAGCAGGAGCACGCCATCATTCTGAAGGAGGGAATATCACCCATCAGCGTACGACCTTATCGCTACCCCCAGTTTCAGAAAGATGAGATTGAAAAGCTGATTAGAGAGATGTTGGAGGCCAGCATCATCAGACCGAGCGTCAGTCCTTTCTCTAGTCCAGTACTATTGGTGAAGAAAAAAGACGGCAATTGGCGTTTCTGTGTGGACTATAGGGCACTCAACAAGGAAACTGTACCGGATAAGTTTCCTATCCCCGTGATTGATGAGCTGTTGGATGAATTGAGTGGGACGATGATCTTCAGCAAGATAGACTTAAAATCAGGATACCATCAGATCCGGATGAAGGAGGATGTGCATAAAACTGCCTTTCGAACTCATGAGGGACACTATGAGTTCCTGGTGATGCCCTTTGGCCTCACCAATGCTCCAGCCACCTTTCAGGCACTGATGAATAAGGTTTTCAAACCTTATCTACGACGATTTGTACTGGTATTCTTCGACGACATTCTAGTCTACAGCAGGACAGAAGAAGAACATTGGGAGCATCTAAAAAAAGTATTAGAAGTGCTGCAGGAGCACCAGTTGAGGGCCAACTTGAAGAAGTGCTGCTTTGCACAGGCCAGTGTAGAGTATTTGGGCCATGTTGTATCGAAGGAAGGAGTCGCAGCAGACCAGTCTAAAATTGAGGCCATGTTAAAGTGGCCAGTGCCTAGAAATCTAAAGGAGTTGAGGGGATTTCTAGGACTGACAGGTTACTACAGGAGGTTTGTCAAGGGATACAGCACCATAGCATGGCCACTCACTGAGCAGCTAAAGAAGGATGGGTTCTTATGGGGGGAGGCAGTCACATCAGCATTCGAGAGTTTGAAGAAGGCTATGACTACGGTGCCGGTCCTAGCCTTGCCAGACTTCACTCAGACCTTCATAGTGGAGACGGATGCGTCCGGGTACGGATTGGGGGCCGTACTTATGCAGAGTCGTAGGCCCATTGCCTATTTCAGCCAGGTGTTGACTGCTCGAGCCACGTTAAAGTCAGTTTATGAGAGAGAATTAATGGCCATCGTTTTGGCCATCCAGAAGTGGCGACCCTACCTACTGGGGAGATATTTCATCGTCAGGACAGATCAGCGGAGTTTGAAATACCTACTGGAGCAGCGAATGGTTACGGAGGAGCATCAGAGGTGGCTGTCCAAGTTGTTGGGGTATGATTTTGAGATTCAGTATAGACCAAGAGTGGAGAATAAGGCAGCAGATGCCTTGTCCAGGTGTATGGGGGAGCTGCAGACAGTGACGCTATCTGTTCCTTTGATGCTTGATTGGGAGGCCATCAGAGAAGAAAGTGCTAGGGATGAGGCACTGGGGAAGATCAGGGCAGAATTGCTGAAGGAGGGGGGGTAGCCACCCAGGGTACTCATTGGAGGGGAACAGACTATTGTATCAGGGGAGGTTTGTGATGCCCCGGACCTCGATCCACATCCCGAACTTACTCCAAGAGTTTCATGGAAGCTCGGTGGGGGGCCATTCAGGCGTGCAGAAGACATACAGAAGGCTAGCTGCGGAGTTGTATTGGAAAGGGATGCGTAAAGATGTAGAAGAGATGGTAGCCAGATGTGATATCTGCCAAAGAAACAAATGCATGGCTATGTCACCAGGGGGACTGCTATAGCCGTTGGCTCTACCGGGACGTGTATGGGAGGATATATCCATGGACTTCATAGATGGGCTGCC
Source organism: Dendrobium chrysotoxum (assembly GCA_019925795.1). Classification (NCBI taxonomy): domain Eukaryota; kingdom Viridiplantae; phylum Streptophyta; class Magnoliopsida; order Asparagales; family Orchidaceae; genus Dendrobium; species Dendrobium chrysotoxum. The sequence continues at coordinate 43,084,991 of CM034309.1, forward strand.
CCGTTCAGAAGGGTTCACGGTGATTTTAGTGGTGGTGGACAGATTGAGCAAGTATGCTCATTTCATCCCCCTCCGACACCCTTACACAGCGGTGACAGTGGCTTCAGTTTTCATCAGAGAAGTGGTCAGGTTGCATGGAGTGCCAGAGGCGATAGTATCAGATAGAGACAAGGTGTTCCTCAGCCACTTTTGGAGGGAGTTGTTCAGGTTACAAGGGACAGTTCTGAAGAGGAGCACAGCTTATCACCCACAGACAGATGGCCAAACGGTAGTAGTCAACAGGAGTCTGGAGACTTACCTGAGATGCTTTGTGTCAGAGACACCTAAGCTATGGGCCAAGTGGCTATCATGGGCAGAGTACTGGTACAACACATCATTTCATTCTGCTTCACAGATGACCCCATTCAAGGTATTGTATGGACGGGATCCCCCCCACCTGGTGCACTTTGGGAGTGGCAGTACTCCAGTTTTTTCAGTTGAGGAGTATTTGGAGGAGAGGGATAGGGTGCTAGAGGAGTTGAAGAGGCATCTGCTGAGAGCTCAACAAATTATGAAGAAACAGGTTGATGGGCATAGGAAGGACATCCAGTTTAAAGAGGGGGAGAGGGTGTTCTTGAAGCTCCGACCCTATAGACAGAAGACAGTCGCTAACAGGAGGAATGAGAAGCTGGCTCCAAGGTACTTTGGGCCGTATGAAGTGCTGGAAAAAATCGGGGCAGTAGCGTATCGGCTGAAACTACCACCCACGGCGACTATACATCCGGTTTTTCATGTATCACAGTTGAAAAAGGCCATTGGGGAGTACATGGCCAACCCTGAGTTACCGCCGATACTTACTGAGGATTTAGAGGTGGTTCTGGAACCCTTAGAACTGATGGGGGTTCGCCAGAAAGAGGAGGGGACGAAGGAAGTGTTGATCAAGTGGAAGAATCTTCCGGACTATGAGGCCACGTCGGAGCCATACGAGAGGGTGAAACATCAGTTTCCAGACTTCCACCTTGAGGACAAGGTGATTCTTTGGGAGGGCGGTATTGTTACGCCGGTTCCTAGTGAACCAGCCCAAGCTCAACCGGCCCAAAGGGGGCCGGTCCTGTTTACCTACAGGAGGCGGACTGGTTCCGCCTCCTCTTCTGGTTCCGCCCAAACAAGTGGGTCCCACCCACTTAAGTAAATTCAAATTACAAAGGAGGGGGCGGCTAAGGCATTGGGAGGGAAATTTAATTAGGAAACTTTTTGTATTAAAGGGCATGAGGGGATTAGGGGAGTTTATGTTTTGATTGATTGGAATTAGGGTTTCTTGAAGGCTTGGGCTCTAGACACTCTTGTCTAGAGATTTGGGAGAGACGATCCTCCTCTCGAATTGAGGATCTCTTGTATCTTTCTTCCGTTCGTGCTTTCCGTATTTCTTATAAGAATTTGCTTGAGTTTGGTTATTCTTTCACGACGCTTTCTTTGTTTTTATCGCTGTTTTGATCCAAATCTTGCTAGGGTTGCTTGCGAACTCAAGTATATCCAAGGGATTACTTGCGAACTCAAGTATTTCCTATCAAATTGGTATCAGAGCAAGTCTTGGGACCGGTGGAGGGCTGATTTCGGCAAATTCCTGCAGCAGATTTTTGGCAACACAAGAGTGCTTAAAACAACATTATGTTGTGTTATTTTTTTAACTTTAGTGTAACATGTATGCCATTTTGTTTTTCTTATGTCCTGTTTATGTAAAGTCTTTAAATTAACATTGGAAAAAGTTTTTTTTCTTTTTCTGTGTTGAAAGTTCCCTATAATTTTCATGTTTAGAGTTTTTTTTTTTTTTTTGAACCCCATCTTTCCTAGCTAAACTGCCAACCTTAAGTCAGCGCCACCAAAATCAAACCTAGCCTGATTCAACTCTACTAAATTGGCTAATCTTACTCAAATCCATCACCAACTGGAGGCCTCTTTAAAAAGAACCTTTCACATCTTAAGGTTAATTAATTCACACACCAAACTCTAAGCAAATACATCCCTCCTTCCTTCCACAGAAGTTTCTAGTTATGCTTCTAGTCTGGTGTATGATACCATTGCCTAACCAAAAGTTCAACCAGGAACTCCACTGTAGGTTGTAAAAAATCCTCTTCTTCTTTTAGTGATGATGTTTTTGCACAATTTCTTGCAAAGCATAAACAATGTGTCTTATATTTGTGCAATTCTTTTAAAACCACATACTCCTTTAGCTTCTCCCAAAGTTAAAGTGGAAGAAATTGATGAGGATCTCTATAATGAAGTGCCTCTTTCTGATTAAGAGGATTCAATCTCTCTTTCTAATTTGGAGATAATTGATGAATCTAAGTTTGAGGTTCCACAATTTACTTTTTCAATCAACTCTCCAACAGTTGAAACACAAACTAAATAGGTTTCATAAGCAATTATATAAGTTTCGTATATCATTCTGGAGATGGAAAATGAAGTTGAAGAAGCATTAAAGTTCAATAGTTTCCTCTTTATAAAATCTCTTAGAGTTTGTCCTTCAAGTTTGATCCTGTTGAGGACATAATTGCACAGATTCTTGCTACTTCATAAAGCTTGATTCATCCTCCCTCTAATTGGCTGAAACTCACACCTATTATTAGCCACTAGTGTACGAATCCTTAAATTGTCATCATTAAAATGTAACAAGATTTTAGTTTATATTTGCTTTTTTAATTTATAACAAGTTCTTATGTGTTGTTTTAAGTGTTTGGGGCTTTTTTATGCATTTGCACCTAAGGTCTTACATACATGATAAGTTATTTCATATTTTGCATGATGAATGATGCAAAGATATGAGTTTGGAAGTCTGTATGCATGCTTGGCCTCTCTTGGATTTCTCCCTCGTTTTATATGTGAGTGGTTATGTGGATTAATAGCTAGGATGAATATTGCAGATCTCTTGTTGTGTTTTGGCTCTCTCTCCACTTCAATTATCTTTCAAGTTAAGCTTCTTCATCTTATTCTTTTGTATGATTTTTTTGTTTGCTTTATTGTGGAAGTCCACCGCAATGTTCATGTTCAACGGCTTTTATGAATCTCTCTTTCTGCCCCAATTCACATCTTCTCACTAATGCCACCAAAATCAAATCTATCTCGAATCAGCCCAAACTCATCACCAAATCCCTCACCTCCCCACTAACTCTTTGACTGTTAGTCAAAGTAATCAAACCGTTGTCAAACCCTCTTCGAAGATCAAACTTCATTAAATACTGAGCCTCACTTCCCAAAAGACCATTCATGTCCAAGATTAATTAATCCCACAACAAACCCCAACTTAAAGATAGATTTTCATAAAAAAAAGATTTGCTTATCCGATTGTTTACAATGTGTTGAATGCATGTTTCAATAGGTCAGTCCAGATCCAAAATGCTTCATAAGCTTATTTCAGTATCCTGTTCTATATTTACAATCCTACAGAAAATTTTTCTTCTTCCTTCCCAGCTTTATGTGCAGACATGCCGGCAGAGAAAATGCTTCCTTTTGCCTCTCAAGTGGTATGAGTACTTCCCCCTCTTTCAGTCGTTTATATCTAAACTCTTGTAGAACTGCTACATTTATATTTGAAATGCATCAACTCAGCTTTCTTTTCCTCCTATTTCATCTCTCTTGCATCATTTATTAGTTCTCACTACTTATCAACATCTAGATTTCAGTTTCTCCATTGTTCCGCTGCTGTGTATTTCAGGCTGCTGCTGGTTGCAGAGCTTTGGGTGCCAGAAGTGGTCTACCATGGCACACAGATCCTCGCCTCGCTCCCTTTTGGGAAGTTTCATCCAAAACTCGAAATTGTTAACTTGATTTGCTTTCATCTGATAATAGTTCCAAGTGAAAAAGAAAATATGAACAGTTTAACATTTTTTAAGTTACGTTCTTGTTGTATTTTAATTTCAATTCCTTTCGCTCTCTTTGAATGCTTCTCGTTAAAAGTTACCGTGAAGTTTTAAGGTTACAAAATACTAGTAAGACTTGTAATAACATTGTTTCATTCAGCTAGGACTTGAAGAAATTACCTTACAAGGTTTTTAGAAGAGAACCGTGATCTGAGTTTATCTTTATCACAATTGTTGGTTCAAATTTTGTCACGCAGTACATGTCTCTTCCTAACTGTTTGTCAAGTATAATTTCTCTTATATTAATCTTGGATTTTATTGTCAAAAAACACTTATGTAATAAGGATTATATACGTGGCTAACTAAAGCCTTGTGTTTAAAATATGAAACTAGAAAAATATAAATTTGTTCTCTAACTAAAACAGATCAATGTTTACTCACTTTAATTGTATAAATTTACTGTTTTATTCTGACAAATGTTATTTTAATCAAACCCATAACTTTCAAAAGACTACTTGACTAAAAAAAAAAAAGAAAAAAAAATGATCGATCAGATGCACTCTTCCGATGCCTCTTCCAGTCCGGTCCCAGTTATTCTTAAACAACGCATCGCTTGGCAATCCAAAGCGATAAAAGAGGGAAGAAACGGAGAAGAAAAAAAATTGACTCTGTTCTCCGTCGCTTCTTCCGCTCCGCTCCCTCATCGTTGTTCGATTTCGTTGCTTCGCATAAGCATCTAGGGTTCGCCTTTCATCTTCTCTTTTCGTTGGTGTTGTTCGGCTTCGTCGCTTCGCAGGAGAGCAGAGATTGCTCAAGCCGTTTCTTCGGGCTCCCCCCCCCCCCCCCCCCCCCCCCCCCCCCCCCCCCATGTCACTATTCGTCTTCGTTCCTTCGCAGGGGGTGCGGAGGTCGAATGCGTCGCTTCTGCGACTCCTTCGTTGTTGCCCGACTTCGTTGCTTCGCGGGCGGTGTAGAGATTGCACGCGTCGCTTCTCTGGCTCCCTCGTTGCCGTCTGGCGACGTTGCTTCGCAGGAGGTGGGGATCGCACGCGTGGCTTCTTGGGCTCCTTCGTTGCGGTTCGACTTCGTTGCTCCGTAAGAAGTCCAGAGATCGCACGGGTCGCTTGTTCGGTTCCTTAGTGGCTGTCCGACTTCGCTACTTCGAGGACTTTCCCTTCCTATAAGATCGGAAATTACAACATTTTGAGCGGAAGCAACCTGCCCGTTGCCAAGGTAGTCGAATTTCTTCCTTTCGCACATTTCAGCCAAAACTCATAAATCTAAATGGCTGATCCGACACTCGTGCATGACTTGCTCTGACCCGACATATGTCTGCTCCCTCTTTGTTTATATGTAATATATGTAATATGTATACATACATTATAATTATACTTATACTTATAATTATAATGTTATAATATATATATATAAGATATTGATAAAAAAAAGAAAGAAAAAAAACCTTTTAAGCAGGTGTCGAAGACCCGCGCCGTGATTTTAGATCTGGGCGAATTGTTTTAAATTTGAAGCCCCCGCGCCATTGATCTTAGATCTAGGCGGGATGAAATAAAATTTGAAGACTCCACGCAGTCGATCTTAGATCCTGGTGGGATGGTTTTAATTCGAAGACCCTACGCCATCGACCTTAGGTCTGGTTATGAAGAAATTACGGCAGATGACATCCTAATTTCTCCCTTGGTGGGGAGGGGACGTCGGGAGGCTGCCGAAATTTCCCGAGAAATTATAAAACCTTTCTTTTTGAAATAATTGGAGAGCAAATGAGTTTTAATTAGTTAATCTCGTTTAAATTTTGAGCGGAAGCAACGACTGATGCTGCGCGTTGCCAAGGTAGTTGAATTTCTTCCTTTCGCACATTTCAGCCAAAACTCATAAATCCAAATGGCTGATCCGACACTCATGCATGACTTGCTCCGACCCGACATATGTCTGCTCCCTCTCTGTTTATATGTAATATATATACATACATTATAATTATACTTATACTTATACTTATAATTATAATGTTATAAAAATATATAAGATTGATAAAAAAAGAAAAAAAGAAAAAAAAAAGACTTTCAAGCAGGTGTCGAAGACCCGCACTGTGATCTTAGATCTGGGCGGATGGTTTTAAATTTGAAGCCCCCGTGCCATTGATCTTAGATCTGGGCGGGATGAAATAAAATTTGAAGGCCCCACGCAGTCGATCTTAGATCCTGGTGTGATGGTTTTAATTCGAAGACCCTACGCCGTCGACCTTAGGTCCGGGTAAGAAGAAATTACGGCAGATGCCGTCCTGATTTCTCCCTCGGTGGGGAGGGGACGTCGTGAGGTTGCCGAAATTTTCCAGGAAATTATAAAACCTTTCTTTTTGAAATAATTGGAAAGCAAATGAGTTTTAATTAGTTAGGCTTTGTTTGGTTATTTGGTACTTTTGTAAAAGGTAGTTTTAAGAAACATCGGTTCAGAGAAAGGAGTTTTCTAACGGAGAAGCATATATAAAAAGCTTTTTCAAAACAGCAGAAAAATGAAAAGAATTGTGTTATTGGGAACGAGATTTGACGAACCAAACAGTAAAGAAAAATAAATTTTACTGTTTTAAAAAGGAATAAGCACAAAAAACATCGAACCAAACTAGGCCTTAATCTCATTTAAATTAATTAATAAAATTAATTAATTGATTGAAAATAATTAAATCAAAATTAATTAAAATCTAAATTGGTTAATTTATTACCCACGAGCAATTCAAATTTGCAAGCAATTCAAAATCAAGTAGTTTAAATTTGTAAATATCTACTCCTTACATTTATCAATCAAAGGGATTCAAAATGTTTTGAAGGATAAGGAAATAATAATAATGATGATAAAAAAATCTAATTAAAGAAGGATTATAAGAATGAATCACTTGACTTACAAGTCAAAGGGACGAGCATGTTCTTTCATTTACTTCTATCCTGGTTCTCATCACTCTCCCAAATGTCATACAACATAAGTGGGAACTTGTTGGATATCATTCCAATCAAAAGATTATTTTTTGAGATGTCTTGAATGTCTCTAAATGATTTTTTCTTGAATGTCTCTAAATGAGACCTCTCTTTAAAAAATTCTAACACAAGTAACATTGAGTGGAAGACTTTGAATTGTTGTGGCATTTCAAATGCTATTCCTCTTGAAATGTTAAAGGTTTCTGACTGTAAAAAAAAAAACATCACCTCTCTTCCTCTAGCTAATAAAATGGCTATTTAAAAATTAATCGATCGATCAAAATTAATTAATCAATTGGGTAATTTTAAATCCAAGAAAGTTTAAATAAGGGAGTTTTAAAATACGAAAAAAAAATATTTTAAATGATAATTTTAAATCTGAGAGTTTTAAAAATACGAGAGCAATTCAAAAATTGAGTTAAAATTCGAGAGTATTGAAATTGGCTAATTTGAGCAATTATAAAAATAAATGCAGTAAAAGTGGAGAGGGGGAAATTCCACTAATCAACTCAAACTCAAACAAACTCAACAACTCAAACTTACAACTCAACTCAAGTCAATTCTCAACACAACTCAAATAACTCTCGACAACTTACAAAACTCTCCAAACACTGTACAAATAACACAACACACTCAAACCTAAATCCTCTACAAGTACTCCAAAGTTTCTCCTGTACGAGCTCCTACAAACAAAAAAGTGAAGTTCATTAAATATTGAAATAACTTAATATTAAATTAAATGCTAAAACATGAAAATGGGCAGGCTATTGGTAAAAAAAATACTAGTACACAAGTACTGAAAATAAGCTACCAAACATTAAGAAGAAAAGCGCTATAGTAAAAAATAATATACTGGTGTAGCAAAATACTGTTAACAAAACACTATGTGTCAAACAATTGGTGTCAACTCAACAAACATACAATCAAATCCAAATAAAATCAATGGGCAGCCTTGTTTATAAGAACTTAGTTGTAAGACCCACTGCCCGGTAACTTTCAGAGGAAAGACGTAAGCCCAACCTTTGGGGAAAGTTTTAGGTAAAATTGACCTAAACCCTAACCCCCCATTTGAAAACACCGGCAACTTTTAATAGATGCTGTAAGTCTGATCTCCGAGGAAAATGTTTAGGTAATAACACCCTAGACCCCTCACTCAGGCATCCTAATTTATAGGGCTTGGTTGTAAGACCCACAACTTGGGCCACTTAGCTTACAAGGGCTAGGTCGTAAGACCCATCATTAGACAACCTCTAAAGAGGCAATAAGACCTAATCCAACTAAAATCTTCGGGCTACCCTTAGTAGAGGTCGTAAGTCCCACTAACTAGGTTGTTTTCTAATGAAAGTAATAAGTCCCTATCCAAATCTAATTACACGGACATCTCTTGTTAAAAAATCAAAGCTTCAAGAGAGAATTTCATCTTTAAATAATGCTTTGAAATACAGTAATTATGATATTGATTCAATATTGAAAGCATGTGGAATTTCTACCTCTGCAAAATAGTAAAAGCATTGGGCATCATAGTCTATAGGATTAGGTTGTAAGACCTGCTATCGGGCAACTTCCAAGTGAAGTCGTAAGATCCACTCTTTAGAAAAATTACTAAAATAAATTGCAATGATTCTAAAACTCAAACAATTAAATTCAAAACATTGGGCATCTTAGTCTAAAGGATTAAACTATAAAACCCGCTTTTCAGACAATTTTCGAAGGGAAATCATAAGACCTACCCAAACAATTAAAACCCTCGGGCAGCCTTGCTGCAGAGTTAGGCTGTAAGACTCATCTTTAGGCAATTCATAAATAGAGCAGTAAGTCCCATTCCAAATCAAATCTCCGGGCTACTTTCTACGAAAGTTGTAAGTCCCAACCTAAATCTAAATACCTGGGCTACTTTTAAAAGAAGCCATAAGACCCGCTCTAATCCAAACTTCTAAACAAAGTTATAAAACCTTAAACTAAACTAACTTATGAGTAGTCTAATAGATGTAAACCCCAAATCCCCCAAATAAAATTAAAACTAAATTTCACATCTAATCACTTCAGTTTACTCGGAATCCCTGGTCGTTTCAAAATTTTTTATTAAAATAATTAAATAAATATTAAACTTAATCAATTAACATAAATATTATATACTAAAACTCTTAAATAAATATTAAAGATTATGATTAAATATTACTTGCAACATTCTCACATTTCTCACATGGGCTCCATTACTCCATATGAGCTTTTATCATAAGTAAAAGCAAAAAAGTTATATATTTATTCATTTATTTTTTATATATATTTGATTATATATTATAAATTATTTTTTTTGAAAAATTTTATTTTTTAATTAATAATATTTTATTTTTATATTTAATTATATGTTATAAACAATTAATTATTATTTTGAGTTTTTAATATAATTTATATTTATAATTTATATCTAAATAAGTAATATAAATTAACAATAATTTATATTAAATTATATGATTATTATATTTCTATATTTTATTAATTTTTTATAATAATATTATTATTTATCACATTATCCGGTTTGGTTCGGTTCGACCGATCAAACCGTAAACCTCTACTTCCGATTTGCTGTCCGATCCGATTTTTTCAACCTTGGGATTTTCTATATCCTCCATTTCATGAGTCATTTTTTGACAAGTAATTGGACATAAAAAGAGAGACATTTCATAGCCTCGCTCCATGCCAAATACAACCGAACCAATTGATTGTTCTGAGGAACCACCTTTGGCAAGGTACATTTTATAATTAGGCATTATGGATTATGTGAAGCAACTAGAAAAGCCACCTAAAAAAATATGACTGAGCCGAGGACTTGGATAAAGGTTTTAACTAGCCCTCATCGCAATAACAAAAACAATGGACTAATATTCCCTTCAGTTGACCACAAAAAAAAATCCGAATAAAGGCTATGAAATCAATGTTAATGCTTTAGCATTGTCAAACAGAATCAAGATATTTAAATATTAATCCATGCCTAATTAATATTGGATTAAATCCGTAGTGAGCTGACACTCGAAGCAGGAACATTAGATGGACATACTGTGGGCAAGGTCAAATCCAATTGGCAAACAATCAGATGGCTTAAAACCACATCAACTACTACATAGACAAATGCGGGGTGATCAGATTATCTAAATGTCTGCAAATCTCATCTACCATAAATCTCAAGACAAACAAATATTGGCACGTAGATAATAAGGTTCAAGACTTTTAGCACGTATCTTAGGCAATCATTTTGACAGAGGGGAGTAATTTCATATTATTGGACAAGCTAACTATAACCATGGAAGGATATTTTCTCTACATGAACTGAATAGTTTCTACAAACTACAGATAGACCAAAAGAAAATAATTGAAAATCCGTACATTAAAAAAAAAAACAAATGGTGACAAATGAACAGAAATTTTTAGCAGAAGTCTCATATAACCAATTAAAGCTTTTTTCCTTGGTTTCAACAACATAGGCAGCAGTCAAGTGCCCTTGTTATGATCATTTCATTTTTTTTTTTAATTTCTTTAACTAGACGCATGGGGCAAAAAGCTGAACAAATTTAACAAGCCCACAAAGATAGAAGAAAAAAAAAAACAACTGACATAATACATCACAATAATGTACATATGGACCGGTGGAAAATGCTGGAAAATCAAGATGGCGATGATTGATATACCCAACACATGCTAACATCATTCGAAAAGCTCCCATATCGCATGTTCTTTATGCAACTTGGGGCAGCCAGCCACGACAAATTTAGCTAAAGCCATAGGAATTTACTGGAACTCTTCCCAGGTCAGCATTGCAACTATTTTAACTGTAACCTGGTGTTGGATACAACAAAGAATGAAATAATTAGAAATTACAACAATATGCAGGAATAAATCTGTTCTTCTTGGGTCCATTTGATTTCTTGTAAATAAAGATCATGATAATAAACATAAAATTTGCTATTTCCGTCATCTGGTTGGAAGCCAGTAGAAATCAAAATAAATTTTGAAGAACACAAATTACTCAAATGTATGAAGTTTATTTTTCACAAAATCAAGGCAAGCAAGAAATCTAGAACTAAGTGATAACATGTAAAAAGAATCCTTACACCAGTAGAACTTGCAAATGGTCAGCATTGGTCAGCAATCTAAGGCGTACTTCTGCACCTACAAAAATCAGTACATGGTTTTACACAAAAAAAAAAACTCTGAGAATAGAATGAGCAATCATCATCATTAGCTTTAAGAATCCTCATCTTCCATTCATTTCTGCTGAGTGTGGCATAAGGTGTTAAACATACTCTAGTAACCCTTTTTAAACCACATACCGTACTTCACCTTAGGTCTACTCTACTTTCTGAATCCTAAGTAACTCAAAACCATGATAAGGACAAACACAAGAAGAAATGCATTAGTTTGCAACTCACAAGGCGCACCCAATAAAGATAATTTACCAATTGAAATTGCGTAAGGGTTTTACAACTTGAGCTTCACAGCCTTTTGATAATATACAACAAATTTTAAAGAAACCAAAGTTTGAACCAAAAAAATAAAAAAACAATAGCTCATAAAAAAAAGAAAAAATCAAAGTCAAAAAAAGCAACAATAAAGCAAAAACCTAGTCTAACACCTCGGGAAATTTTCTACAAAGAATATGCCTAACAAAAAAAGATTACCTCAAGCATATTTTCATCAATCAGAAGCTTTGAACCCGTGCCATTTATCTCTCGTGCACCATCATAGTGAAGAATTCTAAGCTTTCCTTCCTGCATTTTTCACCGTAAGAATCAGTGTGATTTAAACAAAAAAGCACTCCAAAAAACAAATATGTTGCCTCTATCATGGTACCTTAGTTCCATAAACGAGGCCTCCACCAGGAAGAGGATGAAAACATGCAACATTAACCTCATCTTCAGCACTGGGTAGAACTCTAACAAGTTCCATATCTGATACTCTATAAACCTGAAAACAGCACACACAGAACAAATTACGAAGCTTGACCATGTCAAGTGAAAACAATCTGAGGCTCACTTTCCACAGGACATAATCAATTCAAGGAAAAAATCAACCAATCAGACGCAATTTAAGAAGGAACATTTTCATTACAGAATATTCAATTAAAGCAATGAGATCAAGTACTAATAGCAGCATACAGCCCACTCCTATAATTACTTGCAGTTTAAGGAATATTTTTATACGGTTCTGACAAGCATGCACAATGTGAATCTACCTAAAAGCTCAAAAGATTTATTATACTATGTTAAAAATGAATGCATGGTTGCAAAATGGACAACACACAAAACAAGCCAGCCATGACAGACACAAAGTAAGACAAGGAGGTCTTCAACTCCAGGCCAAGGGATTCAGGAATCACCAGAAATATGTTTTTGACATTTTGATTTTCCAAAAGAAAAAGCCTTTACGTTCATTTCAGTATAACCTACGGTAATCCCAGACATAAGCAATCCATCCAAGCACATTCATTTCCTTCCATTATGACGATGCCCAATATGTTTACAAGGTCCAGAAGACTTCCATTATCGAAATGAATTATTCACCAATATAGATGAATGGCATCAAAAGAAAAAAAGCAAAATCAATCCAAGAACTTCTATATTAAAATAAATCAACATAAGAAAAAAATCCAATAACTGCTCTTGCACATTGAAATAGCTGCATAGTAAACTGTACTGTAGGATATTGATACCTCCAAGATCGTGTAGATGGGGATTGCAGTCTCTCCATCAATGACAATGCTTCTAAGAAGCGAACTGTGGCGGCGTCCATATGCCAGTAGTATGTGCTCTGATGTAGGAGAGAACTGGAGAGGAAAAACTCAAGGAAGATGGCCGTGAGATAGACTTATAGCATGACAAAAGCAAAGCTATGTATCCAATATTTAGGAATGTAAATAACAGTTGGGTTCATAGATGATGCTTTTACCATATTCATTTCATGGGTAAATATAAGTTATCAATAGTTGAAATTGATTCCAATAACATAGTCAAATAGGAAATTTCAACCATCTGAAGAAATAAACATGAAATCCAAAAATAATAAAAGCAGTTCTACTTGAAAATTCAAATTTTAACAATAAATCAAAATAAATGTTCAAATAGCTAGGATATCAGCAGAAGCAATAAGAATTATAAGCTAAATTTTTTATCATTATGCAATGTTATTCGAAACAGTTATGATGATAATTACATAAAGATCGTACAAATGATTCATTTGACCATCATGAATATGCAACTAAACAAGCAGTGAGAATATGAAAGCAATTTGAATTTGATCATCATTAGAAGCCATTCAAGTAATTACAACTATTATGCAGTAACCCATATCTGAATGATTACCAAATAGTGGATAGAACTATTTTCTGAGAACCATGCAAACCAATAGAACAAAAGCAATGATATACATTTCTCTAGTTTAGTTCTACGATGCCTCTTCATATTAGTGACCTAGTACTGCATTCCCTAAAAAAAAAAATTAATAATCATTCACTGGAAAGTTGATAATTTCTACAACATCTATCACAAGTCTATGATAGGCAGATACTAGACTGGAGGACATTAACACGTATTTTACTTGACGGAGACAATTTTTAAGCTAGAGAAATGAGGAGATTTATGCACCATAAAAAAAGCTGGCTTGAGTAATGAAGAAAAGCTTTCATTATTTCAATCTTCAGGAATCTTATCAGAAATAAAATCAAAGAGAATAACAAAATTGTATGAAGGGCTCCTACCTGGATAGATGTTAAACAATGAGCAGCTCTTATTGCTCTTGAGGCCAACACTAAACCAAATCTGTCGTCCAAATTGGATTAATCAAAATAAAGTTAATACTATTTTATCATTAATAACAGCCAATGCAAGTAAATCAAGACGGAAAGTTTTGAAGGCTTACGTTGCCTCTTCAAGTGAGTAGACACGAAGCTCATACATGACCTGGTGTGCAGAAATTGGATGACGTGTGGGAGAAGTTGTAACATCGACAGCATCAAGGCTCACCTGTGATGGAATTCCCGAATCACCTTCCAAGTCAGGTAGCATGCATGCAACACAAGCTACCAAGAACCTCCCGCAAGGAGAAAAATGGGCGCCCATTTCACTGCAATCATTGAACACATTAAAGCACACGAGTATGCTGAAAGTTCTACATATGATCAATGAACCCTACTTTTCTAAGGATTGAACTTAATGACATGACTACTGCTATCATCCATACAGCCACATTGACCGAGCTAGCATTTATTAAATTTAATTAAAAAAAAATCAAATCCACAAAGACCATCCTAAATGAACGAAACCGATCCCAATCCTTCACTTATCAACTTCTGCGGAAAACTATAAGCAAATGCTAGAAAACTTACTAATTGATTAAAAATAACAAATAATAATAATCACCACAAAATTGAAATGCCAACAGATTGCATGGCACACTGTGAAGTTTCACTATCTAATGGTGTATCAAGCAAGAAATGCATGTATTGAATGGAAAGGGCACCTGCAAAGGACGGCATGTGGAATGGTTAAGCGGCATGTATCTGGATCTAGGGAAGCGCACGGATCTTGAATATCATGTGGCCATATTCTAAGTTTCACAGTACAAGGTAGCTCTGCAGTTGTTGCAGTAGCCAATGAAGAAGCATTTTCAGTTTCAATGGCAGCTGGACCAGAATGAGGCTGAGGTTCGTCATTCTGGGCATTTAGAAAGGTCGAACCATCAGCAGCACCAGTGCGGTAGCGATTCCGACTACGGGTGCCAGTCCGCCCAGTTCCCCTGGAATTGTTTGCTGTGGTCACTGTTGCTGAAGGAGCTATTATAGCTTCCATGCCGCGATTATACTGCAGATCAGCCAATAAGCTGGGGCCAGCTCCAAGGGCTGTTGAAAGATTGCCATGAAATGTACTGTTCGCTGGGAGCAATGAGTGCAAGCCTGCATGAGATTGGCCCATAAGCCAACCCTGCAAGAAAGGAAGCTCCCAACTAACTGAATCAGTGACAGGAATAAACTGCTGAACTTGCCCTGCTTCCATGCTCCTTAGAAGCATTTGAATTTCAGCATTTCCAGAAGAGCTTGGGGAGTTTATGGCAAGATTGCTGTCTGTGCCAGCTCTAGTTTGCCTGATAGGTATCCTAAGAGCCACTGGTAAAGCATTGGACCCGTCTGTTCTCTCAGCATTGCTAGTATATCTATGTTGAAACCAACTACTGGACTGCCCATGGGTTGAATCTGTACTCCCTAAAAGTGAACCATAATTTGAATTTTCAACTCTAGGTGCCGAAGAATGAAAATCGGTATCCATAAAATTAGAGCCATGAGTTTCTGCAGGAGACATTTCCATAAGAGTCACTGAATTGTCCAGTTGGCTCCCCCAATTCAGTGACCCTTGCAGATTAGATACGGGACCATCTTGCCTTTGCTGATCATTTGCAGAAACACCAGCCCCCCTGCCAACAAGCTGTAACGATGTTGTAACATCATCCTTCAGAAATGTTGGCAAAAACAAGTATGGGGAAGGCATTACTGGCACTTTAGCCTCCACAAGAGACTGTAGACTGGAATTTATATTGGCAAAAAGAACAGCAGGAGGTGGATATTGCAAATAACCAGATGTAGTTGCAAATGTCAACGTTGAATCTGGAGAATCAAGATCATTAACCTACAAAGATGAAAAATGAGGTCTTTTAGCATGAGAAATTAGTGGATAACAATGCAGAGAAAACACTCAAAAAGGCACATCCACCTCGGCTGTCAATAGAAATGGGGCACCATGTGGATGAAAATGCACAGCCCTTAATGAGCGTCGAGTCTTCAGAACAATTGTTGGGGAAGATGTTTCCCCTCTCCTATTATAGGTCCATATGTACAACTACAATAAGAAGAGTCAGAATGCCATTATGAAACTACATTCATCTTTTTCTTCTGTTTTATTTGTTCATTGAACTAAGAGGATCTCACCTTGTGACCTGAAGCCACAGCAAGAAGTTCTCCCTGGGCATGGAAAGCAATAGATGCTATAGGACGATCTGAAACATGATGCGCACAGGTAACCATATAAGCACAAACACTAGAGCATAATGTAAATAGCATATCAACATAATTGGAAAGAGCTTGATCTGAGAAATTACAAAAATTACGTGACCCTATGCAATCAGCAGTATGTGCATCCCATATACGAACTTCATGGTCCAAACTACCACTGGCAAGAATTTCAGGGTATAGAGGGTGGAACCTAACCTGTGCATGCCCCATTAAATAATAGTAAAATAACATAATATTTATCACAAAAAAATAGAAAGAATAGCGTAAAATAGTATCAATAAAAGAAAAAGCATGTTCAAAATAAAAATAATTAAAATCAATGAAAGAAAAACCTATGCCTAGCAAATGGGCTCTTAATGAATATATCAGAGTTAGAAACAGTAGTATAGTGATAGTGCTTCAGGTAAATTTACAATTCAAAAGGCTATTTACCAAATACTAGTAACACTCATCACACATGGCTATCAAATTGATCATGCCCCATTCATAGGGATGGAACCAACCTCTTTCTTGAGCGTGGACAAAATAGGATTATGAAATGTATAATTTTATGTATGAAATAATTTTTTTTAGAATTTGAATAACTGCATTTATTGAATGTGGGAAAAATAATTAAAATATTTATGCTTCTAAAACAAAGATTCCATGATGGGCAATTGCCCACCCTGAGCTCTTCCTGGCTCCACCCCTGCCCATGCAGAGAAAAGACTGAGTGACCGAGTTGTGCTTGCATCATTATGTGAACAAACAAGGGATTAGATGGTTTGTAGCACATTAAACTTCGTGTTCTTATTTATTTTATTTTATACTAAACATCATAATTTTTTTATTTTATTTTATACGGATAACTACGATATTCAATAAAAAACATGAAGCACCAGTAATGCTTTAAACTAACTCCTAAACTAGATGATGTCATGTGCACCGACATTATATCACTGTGGAGATGGATTTCAGATGATCAATAAAGTACTTATAATAATCTAATCTGACTAGTAGGAGTGTGTAAAGTTTCTTGTTACCAACCACAACAATTTCCCTTAATAGCTTCAGTTGACTACGTTTTTACGCAAAAAATCTCACATTTTGCAAAAAGCAAAGTTGTCATAGAACACAGTACTGGTAACAGGGAGAATGATACTCGAGAAAGAACAGTAAAGCTACCAAGGCTACCATATGCCTGTTATTGAATGCTAGCACTGCCATGCCAGTATCTTGCAGATGGCATCAAGGATACACCCATTGAAAAAAAAACTTTAACCAACTTCAAATTGTACGGAGTTTGCACCAGATACGTGATTATTCAAGATGAGAATGGCAAGGGATACATTATTCTACTACCTCAGTCCACTCAACTAATCTAAAACTGCAATTTTTTTTCAGAAGTTCAATGTCTGCATTGACATCAGCATAAATGTGAGCAATTTAGACACTCTCGGTAGCTCAAGAAGTTGAGGCAAGTAGAGTTCAGTTACTGCTTAAACTAGCTGCTTAATCTGTTTTCTCAGTTAAGCAACACCCATGATAATGTGTGGGCATATGACCACATTTCACTCTTCATTTGCCGCAGAAGTTTGCTCAAGTTACTAAGGCCATGGGGGAGGAACAGTTATCCAACTATTTTCTTCTTTCTCGCAACACGCAGACTGAAAAACCAAAGACAGAGACGAGGAGAATAAAACTAGAAGCAGCCACAATAAAATTTATTTAAGGCAAGCCTTAAAAACAACATGGGACTACGGCTTAATAATTTTACCCCTTACTCTTGATGAAAGAAGTAATTTGCAATTTAATTGTGTTGATCTCATGAGCCTAGGTGGCTCCTGTATAGCTCATTGGTAAATCTTGTATATTCATCTAATGGCTTGCCAAAGGGTCATTCGGTGTAACTTCTGTTTTATTTTTTTTAATTATTTTATTTTAAGTATGTTTTGACATGAAATAAAACAAAGTTTATATCTTAAAAAACAAGTTTGGTATATTAAGAACATGTATGGGCATCAGTGTTCATGGTAGCGACCAGCAGTTAAAGTTTTTTTTTTTTTTTAATACACAAAACAGCTAAAATTTGTTTTGAGTGTACTTAAAAATAGCTTGATTTCTTATTTGAAAAGAAAAAATAAAAATAGTTAAAAAAACACAAGACAAACATGCTTTTTAAAATAAAAATAAAACCAAAAAACAAAAGTAATGCCAAAAAGACCCTAATTAGTTTACAAATTATTCAATTATTAGCCAAATCATGAAGAAGATGATGGCCATATGGCATTAGGCTAGTTTGGAGAATTGCTACTTGTAGAGCTCAAAATTAGGGTTGCAAATGAACTAAGCATTCGACAAACTACTCATTCTTGTGCTCAATTAGAGCTAGTTCATGAGGGTTTGATAGTTAGAGAGGCTTTAAAGAAAATAAAGGGTGAAAAAATTGTTGTTGGATCTGATGATATTCCAATAGAAGTATGGAAATGCTTAGGAGATGAAGGATTTTTTTGACTTATGAAACTTTTCAATATTATTTGAAGACAAAAAAGATGTCAGATGAGTGGACTTTGTTGATTCCTATTTTTAAGAATAAAAGTGATGCAAAAGAGCATGAATTATAAAGGAATTAAGTTGATGTGTCATACTTTAAAACTATGGGAGAGTTATTGAGCATAGGTTATGATCTGATACTAATGTTTCTCAAAATCAATTTGGATTCATGCCAGGTAGGCCTACTATTAAAGTTATACATTTATTAAGAGGTTTGATGGAGAAGTATAGAGAGAATAAGGAGGATCTACATTTGATATTTATTGATTTAGAGAAAGCTTATGACAAAGTTCCAAGACAAGTGCTATGGGAGTTTTCTTTAGAAAAGAAAGAGGTTAATAATGCTTATACTCAAGTTATTTAGGATATGTATGCAAGAGCTGTTACTTGTGTTCAAACACAAGGTCGTTTGACCAAGTGTTTTCCTATTTTAGTTAGATTACATCAAGGATCAGCTTTAAGCCCATATGTTTTTTCTTTAGTCATGGATGTTCTTACTAGAAATTTGTAAGAGGACATATACCGGTGTATGCTTTTTGCTAATGATATTCTTCTTGTTGATAAGATTAGAGAGGGAGTTGAAGGTAAACTTGAATTATGGAGGTCAACCTTAGATTCTAAAGGTTTTCGTTTGAGTAGATCTAAAACCAAATACATAGAGTGTAATTTTAATAATAATAGATCTAGTGGGGGGATTATCACTTTGAGCGATCAAGTCATTAATAAAAGTACACATTTCAGATATCTCAGGCCTATTGTTCAGAGTGATGGTGAAATAGATGGAGATATTATTAGTAGAATTCAAATTGGATGGTTGAAGTGGAGGAATGCATTGGGCTTGTTGTGTGATAGAAAAGTTCCCCTCAAACTTAAGAGAAAATTCTATAAGATTGTGGTGAGACCTACAATGCTTTATAGTGCAAAATGTTAGCAATTAAAATAGAAGCATAGAATTAAGTATTGCAGAGAAGAGGATGCTAAGGTGGATGAGCAGCTTTACTGATGCAATCAAGCTTTCTTTGGATATTTGTGCATTTAATGGTGGGCTGAATTTCCTTTTATTGGGCTTGGCCCATTTGTCCTTGGCTGTTTGGTGTTTGGAGGTCACGGCTGATGGGTTTCTTTGGCTGTTGGGTTGCCTGGCTGCTCGGTCCCTGGGCTGGCCGTGCCTTTCTCTTGGTGTCTGTTGGGTTTCCTAGCTGTTTGGTTCCTGGGTTGTCTGTTGGGATGCCTGGCTGCTCAGTTCCTAGGCTGGCCGTGCCTTGTTCTTTGGATTTTTGCCCTTGTTTTGATTGGTTGCTTGGGTGGCACTTGTGGGAGTCTGTTTGTATCCTTTTTCCCTATTTATAGGGGTTGTTTAAGAGAAAAAAGGGGAATTATGTGATAATTTTTGGAGCATGAAACCTGCAGATTTGGAATAGCTTGCGAGCTATTGTCTTCTACCTCCCTCTCTCTTATAATTCGTCTCGTTCTCCTATCTTTTTCTTCTATCCATAATTGTCGCCCACTTGTATCCTTCTTCTTAAAATTAATATAAGTTATATGGTTTTAAGTTTGTTATGTTAATGTTTAATGAAGACATTTTTGTGGCAATCTTATTGTAATTTTGATTGCATCATTTGGTATTAGAGATTTAGGTTATTGTAAATCTTCCTTTTTCTTTTTTTTTTCTTTAGAAAAAAAGACAAAAAATAGATAGTCCAATCAATCAACAAGCCAAAGTTCACTTCAAAAGGAAGATCTGCCATCAGAAATAATGCATTCGGAACATCAAGGAAGCATTATCATTCAACCTAAGTTTGCAACGTCGTCATCCTAATATTTCCAACATGTACCAAGGCATTCTCATCAGGAGATGAGATTCTTCTGCCAGAGGAGAATTTATGCAATCAAGCTTTCTTTGGATATTTGGGCATTTAATGGTGGGCTAAATTTCCTTTTATTGGGCTTGGCCCATTTGTCCTTGGCTGCTTGGTGTTTGGAGGTCACGGCTGATGGGTTTCTTTGGCTATTGGGTTGCCTAGTTGCTCGGTCCCTGGGCTGGCCGTGCCTTTCCCTTGGTGTCTGTTGGGTTTCCTGGGTTGGCTGTTGGGATGCCTGGATGCTCGGTTCCTGGGTTGTCCATGCCTTGTTCTTTGGATTTTTTTCCCCTATTTTGATTGGTTGCTTGGGTGGCACTTGCGGGAGACTGTTTGTATTCTTTTTCCCTATTTATAGAGGTTGTTTTAAGAGAAAAAAAAGGGAGTTATGTGATAATTTTTGGAGCATAAAACCTGCGGGTTTGGAATAGCTTGCGAGCTATTATCTTCTACCTCCCTCTCTCTTATAATTCGTCTCGTTCTCCTATCTTTTTCTTCTATCCATGGTTGCCACCCCACTTGTGTCCTTCTTCTCAAAATTAATATAAGTTATATGGTTTTAAGTTTGTTATGTTTATGTTTTAAGGAAGACGATTAGTTAGCAATCCTAAAAAAGTTGTTGTAATATTTTAGGTTGCATCATTTGGTATCAAAGCTTTAGGTTATTGTAAGTCTTCCTTTTTCTTTTTTTTTCTTGAGAAAAAAAAACAAAAAAAATAGATAGTGCAATCAATCAACAAACCAAAGTTCACTTCAAAATAAAGATTTGTCATCAAAAATAATGCATTCGGAACATCAAGGAAGCACTTTCGTTCAACCTAAGTTTGCAACGTCGTCATCCTGATATTTTCCAACGTGTACCAAGGCATTCTCATCAGGAGATGAGATTCTTCCGCTAGGGGAGAATTGATGAAATCAAGCTTTCTTTGGATATTTGGGCATTTAATGGTGGGTTGCATTTCCTTTTATTGGGCTTGGCCCATTTGTCCTTGGAGGTCCCGACTGATGGGTTTCTTTGGTTGTTGGGTTGCCTGGCTGCTCGGTCCCTGGGTTGGCCGTGCCTTTCCCTTGGTGTCTGTTGGGTCTCCTGGCTGTTTGGTTCCTGGGCTGGCTATTGAGATGCCTGGCTGCTCAGTTCCTGGGCTAGCCATGCCTTGTTCTTTGGATTTTTCCCCTGTTTTGATTGGTTGCTTGGGTGGCACTTGTGGGAGTCTGTTTGTATCCTTTTTCCCTATTTATAGGGGCTGTTTTAAGAGAAAAAAAGAGGAGTTATGTGATAATTTTTGGAGCATGAAACATGCGGGTTTGGAATAGCTTACGAGCTATTGTCTTCTACCTCCCTCTCTCTTATAATTCGTCTCGTTCTCCTATCTTTTTCTTCTATCCATGGTTGCCACCACACTTGTATCTTTCTTCTCAAACTATTAAAAGTTTTAAAGTGTCTTTGAGTTGGATTTGTAGGGTGTCATGTTTTATTGCTATGCTGTGTTTTAATAAAAGAATAATTTTGTCATATTGTGTTATGTTGTCTAAGTTATTTTGAAAAGAAAATTTTGAGTTTTCTTCTTTATTAGTGTTTTTTGTCACATCAATTTGGTATCAGAGCGTCTAGGTTATCGTGTGTGTCTATTTATTTAAAAAAAAAAGATGGAGAGATTGGTGATGAATTTTTGGAATGTGAAACCTGCGGGTTTATAGCTTGCGAGCTATTGTCTTCTACCTCTCTTCTTCCTATAATTCGTCTCGGTCTTCTAACCTCTTTCTTCTATCCACGGTTCCCGCCTCACTTGTATCCTTCTTCTCAAAAATTAATATAAGTTTTATGGTTGTAAGTTTGTTATGTTATATTGAAAGGAAGTCTTTCGTTTGCAATCTTAGTTGTATTTTTTAGATTGCATCATTTTGGTATCAGAGATTTAGGTTATTTTGAGTCTTCCTTTTTTTTTCTTTAGAAAAAAAGACAAAAAATAGATAGTCCAATCAGTCAACAAACCAAAGTTCACTTTAAAAGGAAGATCTGCCATCAGAAATAATGCATTCAGAACATCAAGGAATCACTGTCATTCAACCTAAGTTTGCAACGTCATCATCCTGATATTTTCCAACAAGTACCAAAGCATTCTCATCAGGAGATGAGATTCTTCCGCTATGGGAGAATTAATGCAATCAATCTTTCTTTGGATATTTGGGCATTTAATGGTGGGCTGAATTTCCTTTTATTGGGCTTGGCCCATTTGTCCTTGACTGCTTGGTGTTTGGAGGTCACGGGTGATGGGTTTCTTTGGTTGTTGGGTTGCCTGGCTGCTTGGTCCCTTGGCTGGTCGTGCCTTTCCCTTGGTGTCTGTTGGATTTCCTAGCTGTTTGGTTCCTGGGTTGGCTGTTGGGATGCCTAGCTGCTCAATTCCTGGGCTGGCCGTGCCTTGTTCTTTAGATTTTTTCCCCTGTTTTGATTGGTTGCTTGGGTGGCACTTATGGGAGACTACTTGTATCCTTTTTCCCTATTTATAAGGGTTGTTTTAAGAGAAAAAAAGGGGAGTTATGTGATAATTTTTGGAGCATGAAACGTGCAGGTTTGGAATAGCTTGCGAGCTATTGTCTTCTACCTCCCTCTCTCTTATAATTCGTCTTGTTCTCCTATCTTTTTCTTCTATCCATGGTTGCCGCCCCACTTGTATCCTTCTTCTTAAAATTAATATAAGTTATGTAATTTTAAGTTTGTTATGTTTATGTTTTAAGGAAGACGATTAGTTAGCAGTCCTAAAAAAGTTGTTGTAATATTTTAGGTTGCATCATTTACTCTTAGAGATAGAAGGTGAAACAAGCATATACATGAAAAGGATGGAGTAACCCTAGTGGCAGATAAGATTAGAGAGAATCGCCTTAGTGGTTTGGTCACATAAAACGTCGGACTTCTGATGACCCAGTTACGAGAGTAGATTTATTAGATTTCACCTATGTTAAGAAAGATAAAGATAGATCTAAAAAAGCTTTGTTATAAAATATTAGAAATGAAATTTTTTTATTAGATTTAAATGAGAATTTGACTCTTAACAGGACACAATGGAGAAAAAGGATTTATGTAGCCGACCCCATGTAGTAGGATAAAGGCGTGATGTTGTTATTGTTGTTGTTGTATATTCGGTCCTTAATAAGCAAGCTTGAGCAACTCGACTCGTTTATCATGATGAATAATATCATTTGATGTTCGTGAACAATACATAAATTTTATTGCTTCTGATTGAATAATCAATTTTCTCACTTGAGTTAATAAGTATAATTTAAGAAGGCTTAAAGTGCAAATGATGATTCTAATTTCTCATTGTAAATCATTATGTAGGATTAACCAAGGAATCAGGGATGATAAGTATAATTTAAGAGGCTTAAAGTGCAAATGATGATTCCAATTTCTCATTGTAAATTGTTATGTAGGATTAACCAAGGAATCAAGGATGGACACAGAGAAAATTTATCCAATTATATATATATATATATATACTAAAAATTATTTTATTAATTTTGAGAATTTATTTGACTTAATTTATAATTATTAAATTTATTCCCATTCATTAAATATGTAAATATTGCCTTTTTTATTATATAATTAGTGATTCATAATACTTTTATGTTCTTTAATTGAGTCAATGTTATCAAATGTGCCTACAAGTTTACATTCTCACACTTTTAGCATATAAATCTATTTATATCACCATCATCTTTGTAAGGAGACATATAAGTTTGTGGCTTTGCTGTTTGTTGAAATTAGATCTTACAAGCTTGTGCGGTTGAGTTTATCATTCATATTATGTTTATTAGTTACATGTTCAACACATATAGTTTTACTTTATATTCATGCATCATCGAACACTTCTATGATTGCAGTTGTAAGTCAATTTTTCCATTATTAGAATTTGTGCTAATCAAGTGACCTATTGAGTAAAGCGCTTATTGTATAATCACTCACAGTAGCATAAATAATCATATACACTCGCTTGCACTTATTTGTTAATTTACATTGGGTGTTTGTTTAGTTATTTTGTGTATTCAAGCTGGGAAAGACTTCGAAAGAAATTTAAGGCGTTGTTGTTGTACCACACACCCAGATCCCCTCCCTCTCTTTGCCCCTCTCAATATGCCTTTATGTTTTTCGTATCAAAGTTTCAATTTTTTTGCTAACAAACCAATGTTTAGATCCTCATGGCACACGTTACAATTTTTTGCTCATTATGAGACATCTTGATTCTCTATTTCATTGTCTATACTTCAATTTTTGAAAAACTCACAAGATTTCATCTTTTAAAAATAGTGATTTAATAGTATTTCCACCCTCTTACTTTTTTTATTTTTTTAAACTCACATGATTTCATTTTTTAAATTTAATGATTTAAAAGTATGAAATCTGGTAGAGAATGGATATTCACCACTTTTTTTGTTTGGATATGTTTCTTTTATTCAACTGGATAATTTTTAGTCAAATAATGATTTTGAATTATATTAATTGTATGCGAATACCATAAAATTGCCTTTATTGTGCTTTCACGTTAGAAAATTTTAATCATAGTGCAAAGAAGTTTTGGACTCTCTCAACATATTGTTTGGAGACGTTGAAAGACAGATCGGAAGCCTAATGAAGATGTCATCATAAGGGAAAATTTCAACAATAATGGAATGATAAATCAAAATGATATTTCTCCAAGGTGAATAGAAGAAAAAAAAAACAGAAGAGAACAAAAGGAAATGTAAACTAAAAAAAAACAAATTTCCCTTGTAACCTAGGAAGAAGCACTCCCCATTACACCAAAATATTACTACTCAAGACAATGAAGAGGTAAATGGTTAAACATATGAAGGATTGTCCATTGCTGAAGTCGGATTATATGCTCATTTAAAACAAAAAAGAAAAAATAGATATTTTGGCTCTAGAAAAAAATAAAATCTATAAATAGCCTTATTAATGTTTTGAAAAAAGAAAATGATATTCTCAGACATGAAATCATTCAATTGAATTAGAATTTAGACTCATGTTTATATCTTACTTGTGAAAGTCAAAATTTCAGGAAACAAATAAATAATTTATCTATTCATCATTCATTTCACCTGATAGAATCATTTGTTTAGAAAAAGAAGCTGATAGTTTACAACTTCGAAGAAATGTTTTATCGTCTACTAACACTTCTACTGAATGTGATTATAAATTTTCTTCCATGTATGTTAAAGTTGATGCTTTCAAATTATCGGATAAGAAATAAATCTAATAATCTATTATCTTCTACCAGTAATTCCTATAGTGTTATACCTTCATGTATGTATGTTTCTTGTTTTAAATCCAAAATACATTATACTATTTTTAGGAAGCATAATGGAATTGCTAAACCATCGATGCATACATTGCTTCACATTAGATACATTTGTTGCAATAAAAAAGACCATGTAGCTTCTGTTGTTCATTTAGAAGATCATGAATGTTAATAGTTCATCTAGACACACTTGAATTCCAAAAAGGACAACTTTGTATTTACCACCAACACAAACGTAAGCTTCACATACTACTAATGTTAGTGAGCCCAAACTTGTCTGCATGCCCAAATCTAAAAAAAGTAAAGTTTTTCTTATAAGTATACCTTCATGGACAACCGATGTGGACATCATTTCATGGATTACACATGCTCCAAAATAAATCAACTTAAGGTGTACATCCAAAATTAGGAGTCATATGAGGTAAAAAAGGTAATACACGCATGCTACATAATTAAGTTTATGCTTTAAATGATTTTTACTAAATTATGATTGTATGATATTTTGTTCTCTTAAAAGCATAGCTAGAATTTAATTTAGGGGCTATTTGGTTGCAAGTATTCCTAATGTTATGCAAATCAAATGCATGCATTTTAAAATTTTCAGTGTTTTATTGGAAGAAAAGCGCAATGTTAAATTTCTATGCATTTGGAATACCCTATCTAGTTCATTTTCAATCTATTAGGAATTCACTTGACTTGGGTGAATTCCAATTACATAGCTTGTGTTAAGCGTGGCTCGGTGCCACCGCCCACCCTTGTCGGTCATTGCCCATCGCCACTGATCGTAGCAACTACCCACGCCACCCTTCTTGACCGCTATTGCCACCACCTAGTGGCCTCCATCAACCAGACGCCCTGCCAACACTGTCATCGACATTGGGTTTAACATTTAACTAATTTTACTTAACCAAACACAAAAAAAAAAGTAAACACCTACATTTGTAGTATACTCAACCAAACTCAAAAGAATTTTCTATAATCTATACACTTCATTACTTTTCAAGCAAACAAGTATATATGTGAAAAGGTTGGAGTAGATTCAGTGGCATATAAGATTAGAATTAGTTACCTTAGATGGTTTGGTTGCATAAAATGTTGGCCTTCCAATGATCCGGTTAGAAGAGCAGATGTATTAGATTTGGTTTGGCCTATGTTAAGAAAGATAGAGGTAGGCCTTATAAGACTTGGTTATAAAGTATTAAAAATAACCTTTTTTAACTAAATTTGAATGAGAATTTGACTCTTAATAAGACAACATGGAGAAAAATTCATATTGTCGACCCCACGTTGTAGGATAAAGGCTTGATGTTGTTGTTCATTTACTTTTCACCATAGGGCTATTTGGTTTGCTGAAAAGGGAATGCAAGCTAAAATAGAATACTATGTAAAAGAAAAGCAATATATTTGAAAAGTTTCAAGTCATTTAAACGATTGTAAAATAAATGTAGGTGATTATTTTTTGGTGTCTTAAAATAAAATGAATGTAATGTAAATCCAAACAATAATGGAGGCTAGTAGCAACAAGTGGCTGCGGGTTGACGGCGAATAGTGACCAACGGCGGCGGCTATAGGCTGCAACAGAGGCAGCTTGCGGTGAAAAAGTAATTCGGCTAAAAAAGGATGATTTTAGAATACATCGAAAATAAATTATGGAATGATAAAGAAATTCACCCTGTATTACTTTTTCATCAAATCAAATAATAAAATTTTCAAATCCCTTTTATTTGGAATATTTTTCAGTCATTTTCAGCAAACCAAACAACACCTACATTCCTTTTACTTTGCATTCCTTTTTAGCATACCAAATAGCCCCTTAAACAATTTTCATATCATCCACGCTTTTAGATAATTTGGTATTTAAGCATAACATTCTATATTATAGTTATTGAACATCGTCTCCATGTTTAAATGATCTTTTTTGTAATTTATCATGATTTAGTTTTAAACTAAGATTAAATGAATTTTGCCTCAGTGCCATATAATTATTTTTCTTTTGTTCCATGATTCATTTATGCTTACTAGTAATGTTTACTTTGTTCTCACTAGTTTAGGAAAGTTTAATTTATTTTATAGAACATAATGGTCCATGTAATCACATTTATGCAACTTGGTTTAGCTCCATTAGCCTACTCTACCCAACTTGTGACTAATCATGGCATATAAACCACATTACAGCTAATTAGAGACATGATTAGTGATCATTAGCTTGATAAATATAATTTAAATTTCATCTTCTATGTTTGATTTTAATGGAAGTATGATTGGCCAATGAAAAATATTTTGATTTAATGACTTGGCATATACTTATAAATTTTCAATTTTGGCATCTACTATTTAGGCATCACGAACATGCATAAAAATTGCATACAAGTGTCTTAGGACCATCTGCTTGATTCTTAAAACTTGTACATTAGAGTCCCTAAGTTTTCCTGGGTTGGAGCTTTAAATTTTTCATAATTTATTTTTGCAAACTGTTAATTGGCATTAGACATAGGAATACTTATATTTTGTTTTATTTATATGCATGCTGTTCTTAACTGCTTTATATTACATGAATTTCATTACCCAGAATTATACTTAGGGGAAGAACTTCATGTGTGATATCTCCAAATTATGAATTCATTGTTGTAAACTCTTTTGATGATATTAATTGGGGGAGATTTATTATGTTGGTGCCTATCACATGTAATGTTGGGTAGATGTATATATTTAGGAGGGAGAAGAAGATTTATTTTAGCATCTAAAAAAGGGAGCTTAGTGTTACATGTTTAATACCTTTTATTCCTTTCACACCAACAACAGCTTGTCATCATTAAATAAGAGGAGATAGTAGACACATAAGCCTGGGAGACTCATGTGTAGCTCATTGCTGAGTTAATAATAGCAAATCATCTATGATGTCATTGATTTGTTAGGTGTTCTGCAAGTGATTCAGTTACATCTTCATCTATAAATATATATTCTTTTGCATAATAGTATAACTTCATCTCCAAGTAACATTGACCAATAATTGTTAACATCACACCTAGGTATAACTATCATACCTATCACGCCAAGAAACTTAAACCTATCACACCTAAGTACAACTTTATCTCCTAGTAAGATTGACCAATAATTGTTCACATCAAAATGCATATCATAAACTCAGCCTTAATTCTACTTATCCCAAGTCTAATATTTTCTAAACATTCTTTTTCATTATATACATTTCTATAACCAATAATTGTCATATGAAAAGCATTCATCAAGGAACCCACATTAAATGTTATTTCTAAGCATCTCCATAACCAATACATAAAAATGTAGACTACATAATGAAACATTAATATATCCTACTGTAATTGAAAAATCTTTGGTCGCTGTACTACTTCTATTTCTAGCCAATGCTTTATCATGTATTCATGTGTATCGTTAACTTCAACAAAATGTTGATTACACACTTTTTTCTTAATGTGCACCAAAGTACTCTATGGTACTTGATCATAAGCCTTTTGAAGGTCAATACAAAATTATATGAAATTGATCTCATCTCTTTTTTCATTGCATCTTAAGATACATAATACTCAGGGAAAAAAGTGATATTACGCCAAAATAAGAAAATTAAATTGCAAATAAATTTAGTGGTCCCATATTTAGATTAATATAACTGCACAACCTTATTAGAGATTCCCTTAGTTATTTTAGGTAAAATCACTTATTCATTGAACTTACATGCTCAGAAACATGGCATATTCTGCATAGATTATATTGTAAACATGAGTAAATTGAAACAATAACAGGATGGCACATTGCCAACTCCTTCAGCAACCAGGCTGTCTGACATACTATAGTTTTGTTAGGGGAGTGTATCAGTACTCACTCAGTGTATTATATCATCAATCCTTGCATTGTATTAGCATTCCAGAAAGACGAAGTATAACAAAATATATATCATTCTTTGAACAGAAGAAAATGAAGAACAAAACAAAATATGCATAGATAAATATTGATGCTGCATACCACCCATGGCGTTCGACGATGACCACTCAAGACCTTTAAGCAGCTTCCAGTGTGGCAATCAATTATCTTAACAGTATGATCACCGCTATACGCATATTTCAAAATAAAGTCAACAAAAAGGAACACAAATATGCCATGAGATGGAAATCAAGAGATTGACTGCGTGCACGAATTTACTGTGTTGAAGCGAGTGTTTTCCCATCAGAACTAAATGCTGCGGCTATTGTAGATCTTGGGGGAGGAAGAAGAGGACAGTACTTAGCTAACAAATGACACAACGACTCTGATTCAACCCTGATTACAAATGCTCCGTTAATCAAGCTTGCTATTGCCAAAAAAACCCTCAATTAAAGAGAAAAGGCATAAGAGGTATAGGAACAATTAATAAGCTGGAATGGTTGCCAGGTGATTTTAATTCATGTAGCTAGAGTAAGAAAGTTATAAACAGCCAATCCCATTTTAAACTATCAATTAGCATGATATTCATGCATCATGCATTCTTTGCCTTTACCAAGAAAGAAGAGCGTGTTTTGCATCTGTCACATCGCACTTTGGCCCAGAGCAATCAACCCTCCATTTTGAAGTTTCGCCCCAGATTTTTTTTGAAGAACATTTTGCCCTAGGTGAGATTTCCCTCCTTGCTAGCAACTGACAAACATTTCTACAAAAAACAAGGTGAAAAGAGAAATGAAGCAGCTTCTATATCAAGAATCAGAAAGCGTTTAAAATTAATAGTAAAATCATTCAAAATTAAACCAAGTGCAGAAAAACTAGTAATATATCAACTAATGAACAAGAGTAATAGACAATTCATACCCAAAAAAGATCATATTCACCTGTTTC
Source organism: Dendrobium chrysotoxum (assembly GCA_019925795.1). Classification (NCBI taxonomy): domain Eukaryota; kingdom Viridiplantae; phylum Streptophyta; class Magnoliopsida; order Asparagales; family Orchidaceae; genus Dendrobium; species Dendrobium chrysotoxum. Next base: position 43,115,393 of record CM034309.1, read on the forward strand.
TTAGAGGGGAATGAGAAGATGACTGTGACAAGGAGTGAACACTAGAAAATGTAGAATTTAAATATTTTGCATCATCAATCAAGCGTTGAGTCATTTCTATCTTTTAGCATGACGCCCCTGAAAATAGCAATTTTTATTAGAATCAATGATGCAATACATGGTAAATTTTAGCAAGAAACAAGAGAACGGGAATATTTAAGAAAAAAAAGTATAAAAGAGAGAGGAAAGCTTACAACTCATTCACATACAACAATTAAAGCTTGTAAGGTTTGAAACTGTAGAGGCATCCATTTAAAGCCTGTTCAAATAAAGAATTAAACTTGTTAGAACAATTCATCAATTATCTCAATCACATATCTTCAGAGTTTTATTTATCTCTGTGAAAAGTTCTGCTCAAAATCTCAGTACAGGGAACTATAAAGGATATAGAAACCCACGAAGGGGAAAAAAATTTTAACATCATTTTATGATGAAAGTTCTATGCAGAGAAAAGCTAATAAGAAGTTTTGGTCAAATGATTTTTCTATGGAAGTGATAGGAAAAGCAAAATATCAAGCATATCAAAAAGCATCATATAACAGAAAATGAGCAAAATATACCTTTTCACCTCTATAAAACCAACACAGTGAAGAGACATATTGGGGTTTGGGGGGAAAAATACCATCTACAATAACTCAAACACAATAAATCCAACAGTAAATTTACAGTAAACTGAGAATACATATGATGGTATGTAAGCTGGTCAGATTCATATCGTCATACCTGATGTGATCTAATGCAGATATTTTTTCCAAAGTTGACCTAGTATAACCTTCTGAGGAGCATATAGAAATCCAATCGTATGACCCATCAAATAATAACTTATAGCACATAAATTTTAAAACCTAATACATGAAAAAAACCTCACAGTTCCAAGCATCTAACCTAAAGGAAAGGTGTACCTAGAGCAATTTGTTTCATGAATTACACAAAAGAGAAATACTCAAATTTACTAACTGTATGTCAAATGGGCCAAAGTATAAGGGTACTCCAGTAACTCATAGCTCCATGCATACAAAACTAACTATTTTCAGATACAGAAAACCATAGAAGGCAACAGCAACACAAAGAGGTTACATTCAAAATTCAAAGTGTAAGAGAATAAATGAAGCCAATTTCACATAGGATGAACGAAACAAGGAAACAACGAGGAGAAAGTAAGACTGCCATAAAAAAATAAAAATAGAAAACTCCAAGAACATGCACAGTCATGGCCCGCAGCATTTTAATTTAGAGACCTTCCCAAAACAGTGAAAGATTGACATGAAACTAACAAATTAAAATCCACACGACAGAAAAATATAAGTATGTTGATGAGAGTAAATCAATATGCCGCTAATATAGAGCGAGAAAAAAATTAATAACGATGCCTAATCATCCAGGATAAATGCGGCCAGAAGACCAAATACAAAGCCAGGGAAAAATAAATTTGAAACAAGGCAAGGCTAATTTCAGCAGGAGACTTCACAGGCAAAAGCCATCCTTACGTACTAGGATCTTGGCAAAAAGATATACACAAATACCCCAAAAGTATGCAGCTACACTCATTTGCATTGATGCCACAAAAAAAGGTGCTCAATGTGGTTCTCCCTTGGATCAAATATCTCAAGAGTCCAAAGAACTCAGCCATCACTGACATAAACATGCAAAAAATGGTTGCAACAAAGAAACAGGGACTGAAATATCCAATCAGCAAGCATCACCACCTCTAACTCATGAATCATCATAGAAAGACCGATCTACTAGTATTTCCAATCAACTAACATAGGAACAAAGGCCCCAGACCGACTACGGTAGGAAATAAACATGATGCTCTAGCATACCAAGACGATACCAATTCTAAGTGCAAATTAAAGGCAATAGAAATAAAATTACCTCAAAATCCAGCTGATGGTGTCAGATCGGAGCAATTCGGTGACGAATTGAGCTCCTTCAGACCAAAATGTTGCGAAATCAGATCTCAAATAATTCTTAAATAATTGGGGAAAAAGGTCTTCTTCTACTAGAAGGGAAGACTTTCTTGTGTAACGGAGGCGGCGTTTCAGCGGATTTGAATGGAGATCGCTGTAGAGTGCAGAGTTGGGAGCGCAGAGAAGAGGACTCAAAATTTAGTGAAAACCTAATATCGTAACTGCCCTAATTCGGCAAGCGCCGGATCCGGATTGGGCCGAGCGGGCAAGTCGTTTTGCGCTTTGGACCGGAGCCAGTCGAACCGGGTTACGAAGGGCGCCGATAGGCTTAGGAGTGGAAACCACACGTGCGCCGAGTTAAGGTTAGACTTGGGAGTCAGGGCTAGCCGATCGCGTACATGCAACAAAACAAGACGCATTCTTTTCCTCTAATTAAAAAGCGGTCAATTGAAATTCGACCGTTCAGGCTACAGCGAGCTGCTGCAACAGGCCACAGTTTTTTTTTTTTTGGGTGAAATGAGGGCAAAGCTCAAATCAATTACTATAATGTTTAAATACAAGGGGCCAGAGCCTGAATACACTCAGAAGGCAATAGCAGGGACATCCAAGGGGCAAGGGGCATGGCAAAGAGGAGGAGAACAACCATCGGTTGCTGGGCAAATGCAAAGGCCATCCAACAAGGGAATGTCTATCATCATTGTCCAGCAAAATAGAACAAGCCTTAGAGGAACACAGCAGCAAGAACAAATCCAAATCAGTCAAGGATCTTATTAACCACATCATAATTGTTCCTAGTGACGGAGCCACGGTGGGGCCATTGGGGGCACATGCCCCCACTGACCTAAAAGTCTTTTTTTATTTGTTCAATTTTGGTAAGTGCCCTCATCGTGTCGCTCCCATGTCTCCTCGAGCCTTGAGGATAGATTAGATATCACTTCTCGATGGCATCGTACTCTACAGGCATCGTGAGTGTTTTCAGCAGTCAGGTTTTTCGTTGATATAAATATATATATTATTTTTTATGTATTGATTTTGGTAGAAACTTTTGTTATGTGTATAGAATGATATAACCATCAGCAATGGTAGAAAATTTTGATATAACTTTTTTTTTGCCTGTTTCTAAAGTTCTGCTTTCTTTATTAATCAATATAATCATATGTGGTGAAACTGCTTTACATATAATCTAAGTGGTGAGCGGTAAAATTATTTGTTCCAGTTTAAACATTTATCAGGCTTTCATGCGCTTCGAGTACAATTGAATAAATTTCAATTTGTTCGATAGAAAATTACGGATTTTAAGCATTCTACATAATTCTGTAGGGAATTTTAGAAGTTTTATTATAATACACTACCTGCTAAACCGTCCATCAAAGACTATTAATTTGTAGCCGGTGAGATAATTTTCCTTATGTAATTTATAATTTTTTATTAACTGTCTGCTTTAATGATTACAAAGCATGATTAGGTTGAGGATATTTTTAAGATACATAATTTGTACTCAAAAAAAATTTCTAGCTCCGCCGCTGATTGTTCTAACCTTTTGATTTAAGCAGAACATTTCTTTTAATCCAGTATTGAAGAGCTAGCATATTACACTCAGAATGTCCATTTCTCTTGTGATTTCTCTCACCCCATCGGTAGTAGATAATACAGCCAATAGTTAACGGTAAGCATTTTTAAACATAATAGGCCCATATAGATCTTCAATGAAGTCCAGAGCTTGCAAAATGTCAGGATGAAGCAGGAAAGTAGAAAATATGGGAAGAATGTAAGGAGATCAAATGAAAAGCTACATTCAAAGAAAAAATGATTAATGCTTTCAAGGTAGCCATTACGAAGGCAATACATCAGATTTGTTGGGATGTTTCTGAGAATTAGGACATCATCACTTTTCAAACCACCTACTAAAGCAAGCCAGGAGTAAATATAATAACTTAATGCGTAACATTTATGTAATATGTGCTTTATAATACCCAAAAAATTTCATTTTTTTCTTAATTGTGACATGCTTACACCATCTAACAGGTACCATGTTAGCATAAAGAGGGTGGACAAAGTCTTTAAAGGTAGGTTTGGATTTGCCCAACCATAAACAGCTATTTGTACCAGGGGAAAGAAAGGGAATACAACAATGAAGGTTTCTTGTCTAGGCATGAATGGAACCACATATCTAGTAAGATATAGAGTTAAGAAGAGTAAATTTAAAAATTGTAGGCACCCAATAAAGGAGAGAGATTTTGCAATCAATAAGATATTTCAAATTAGTCACATGTCAACAAATTTTAATGAAAAATATATGTGATGTAGAACTAGATATGCAGGTGGCATTGAATTGAAAATTCTTCTTACTTTAACAGAGCTTAACAAATTATTAATTCAGCATGAACTTAAGCAATGACTTCATCATGCAAGAGGGTAATCAAGTTTAAGAAATCAATCACAAGCTAATAGGAGGACCAATAGATAATCAAATAAATTAATATCATGCTCGCTTGATATTTCAGAAACAATCCCCAAATTAACAGATAGATTAATCACTATCTCACACGACACTCTTGGTATGGGCTACGCAGATTAGTTTTCATAATAAAACGATACCACGATTGAGAAGGGGTCAAAAGGTGCAGGGGGGAGAGTTTACCCCCAAAGACGAAGATGCTAAGCCATTGCGAAGTCATTTGGATGTCTCTGTGGGAAGGACAGCACTACGAATCCATTTCACATGCTTGGACATATTCTGTCGTCCCTAGAAATTTGGATAGCAATTGTGTGGTTGTCGAAATCAGGAACAGTGGGTACTAGACTTGGGAAATGGCTGAATTTGTGTATCACCAGCAGGTAGCAGACCTTGGGATGGCTTGGGAGAGAAATAGCAAGCAATTGACAGTAGAAAAGTAGCAACATTCATTATCAGATGGCCTCCGAAATAGCGGGACAGCAAATAGCAGAAACCTAGGTCCAAGATTTATGTCTAAGATTTGTATAATTATGGTAAGGCTCAATGAGGGGAGGGGATCGACCCAATCAATTAATTGGGGCTTTAGTTGGGTCGCCAAATTTAACAGATTGGCTAAGAAAATAGGATTTAATTTAGATTTCCAATCAATAATCAGATTTACGGATGGGGATATCCTTCCAAACATAGCCCAATAATTTAGGATGAATTCAAAGCTTTTAGAAGAATCCAAATTTGAGTTCAGGTTTCCAAAATTAGGCTAAGCTAATTTAGGAAGGAGAATTATTGAGGATTCTTCAGTTAAATTTCAGATTTATGAATGTGGATAGCTTTCCAAAAATGATCCAATAATTTAGGAAAGGAATTCAAGGCTCAAAGAGAATGCAAATTTTGAATTCATATTTTCACAAATCAAGCTAGGCTAATTAGGAAGGAGAATTAATGAGGATTCTTCATTTAAATTTTAAATTTATTGATGGGATACCTTTCCAAAAAGTAATCCAACAATTTGGGAAAGGGATTGAAGGCTCAAGGAGAATTCAAATTTTAAATTCAGATTTTCACAAATTAAGCTATATTAATTTATGAAGGAGAGTTATTGAGGATTCTTCATTTAAATTTCAGATTTATTGATGGGGATACATTTCAAAAAAATAATCCAATAATTTAGGAAAGGGATTGAAGGCTCAAGGATAATTTAAAATTTGAATTCAAATTTCCCATATTAGTGCTAGGTTAATTTAGGAAATGTTGGATGATCAATTTGGATAAAGAAAAGTTGGGAGAATAAGTCATGAAAGTTTCGGCCATGAGCAAAGGTGGGGGGAAGGCAGCGGTTAGGAGGAAGAGAGGAAGAGGTTATGGTGGATTGGCCAAGGAGATTTATGGGTGATGATTCGGCTAGGCTTGGATGTGAGGATGCCGAGCTTGATGGGGAATGGAGGCGTCGATAAACCGTGAGCCCGGACGCTTCTTGTAGTTGGCGAGTCTAGCTTTGCCCTCACCTAGGGACTTCACATGCGCTCTCACAAAAACTCTCAAACACACCAAAACATAAAGTGGAGAAATTTTCATTCATTATAATCATCATTCTTCCCAAGGGGGAGGTGAGGCCTATAAATAGATAAAATATAAAAAATATCAAATGACAAAAGTGCCCTCTGGGATCACATAAACCTACTCCCTCGAGTGAGGGTAAAAACAAAAAATTACACATATTAAATCAAATACAAATAAATGCTCAGAAGTAGAGTAATCCGATCGTAGCCGTAGATCTCCGGCCCTTCCTCTAATAAACTTTTCACGGTCAGATGTCCTCATCAATATGTGAGCTAATTTAGTTTATTAAAATCTTTAAAATTGTCGTTAAAATCATGAGATTAAATTTATACTTTTGTATATTTATATTTGTGGGGCTCATGTTAATCAATTTGTTACGGAAGCGCAAATACTATTTACTAAGTTGGTAGAAATCAATTAGCTTGATAATCACCGCAAAGAGTCATCATTTTCTAATCCATCAACATTCGGATATTGAATTCACCATAAGGGCCTTGTCACATCACCTACTTATCAAGAATATATGCCTACATATATTTGTTAGCTATCTAGAATATTCATCAATCAATTAGAGGTTCTCATCAAAATAACTCATCTAGGATATATACTCACCCTCAATTCAAAATTTGCTTGAAGTTCCCTCCTAATAGAAAGCTATCAATTGAACTCATCCCAAATATAGCTAACTACGTCCAATTTATTTACATATTTTCCTTCTATTTTACCATGAAACCTACCATGTGTCTCTGATCCTAGGCTCACAACTAAAAATATTGGGTCAAAGGTTAGGGTATAATCATGACATAATATTATAATTATCTTCAAATTATCTTTTTTTAATGCTTATATCTATCTAAAACTTTTTTTACAAATTGTATCTCTCTTTCCCATCTCTCTTATGTCAACTTGATTTATGCATGTACTAGGGTCTTGATGTGTTCATGGATAATATTGAATTCACATATGAATGTGAAGGGCGCATGTACGTGGACATGTCTCTTAAAATTTTTTAATATATCTTTATATATGATAGACTTCTATTCACATATTTCCAATACTTGATATTTCTCACTAAGATATTAAACTATCCCCGTGCGCACACCCCCCGGCGTGCGGCCCAAATAAAAACCTAATATTAATGATAAAACTTATCTAAAATTATCTTACAAACTTCATCTCTCTTTTTTAAGCTGGATTTATGCATGTAGTGGGGTGTTGATCTTTAAATTAACACTATTGAATTCACAAGTGAATGTGAAGCTTATATATATATATATATATATATATATATATATATATATATATATATATATATATATATATATTAGATATTTCCCCATACAAATAATAAACTAATTCAACCCCCTCACCAATCACAAAATAAGATTGATTCAATTCAACTTTTCAATTTTGTTCAAATAATCCACACCACCTATCAATATATATTAAAGTATCACATCATTCACAAAAGTGATACATGATAACTCATGTATTCTAATATATTTAATGATTTGCACTTTACATTTAGAGATTTTTTTTTCATGATAAAAAAGAGTATTATTGGTAATTTGGAGTGGACATTAAGTTGTCTCTTCAGCGAGCTTTGGAGTTAACTTAAAATAGCTTCTCTTGGAAGATTTAGAATGAATTTGAAGTAGCTTTTTCATAGAAATTTGGAGTGAACTTGAAGTATATTCTCCATAAAGATTTAGAGCAGATTTTGTACTAACCTGATAATTATTAAAATAAATTTAAGTGAGAATATGAATTTCTATCTAAATTGGAGCGATGTTGTGCTGTGCTTGCGGCCGTTGCGGTGTTTGTGCTTTAGAGTGCAGCGGTTTCAGAAATTACAACTGGGATATTGAAGGTTCCATTGCTCAACAATTCTGGATTTAGCATGTAGCACAGTGATGCTAGCTTCCTTGGGCACCGTGGTGACACACACTAAAATGAGTTTTTAAATATATTAAAATATCATTTGCTTCATTCCCTAACTCCCTTACCTGCTACGATGACTTGTCATGGAAGGATAAAAGAGAAGGGGAAGAAAAGAGGAGAGAGAAAAGAGAAAGCAGGGTTTTTAACTACCAGTTCGCTTAGTCACTTTTATGAAAATTCTTTAGATAGTTGTAGGTGAATTCTCTCATATTTTTATTTTCAAAGATTTTAATTTCTATTGTTTGAATCCTCCTAAAATCATTTTAATTATATTTTCTTTTGATTTAGTGAAATTCTACCTCGTAACTTTTTAGATGTTGTAGTATTGATTATTCAGGACATTTTAACTAGTTGATTTTAGAATTTCACTGAATAAAATGGTAATTATTATATTTTGTATAATTCGCACGGAATAGTAATTTTAGTATTTTAATACAAGCATATTGTTAATACAAGTATTATAAAATGAATACGGGCATGTGATTGAGTAAAAGCTGGTTGCTATTATTTTTGTAATAATATGTGTGAAAATAAGTAAAGATTGGATATTTACTGATATTAGATGGAGACTAACTGGCATGCACAGGATGATAGGCCGACAGACTTTCTTTTAAATATTATGGTTTAGTGTTATCCTCAATTGATTCACGTGATTTTTGATTGGGAGTTATAAAGAGATGATTACTGTACATATGGGTAAAGAGTGACAATTATATTTACTACGCCAACAATACTAATTTACCGATTTACTGATTACTAGAAAAACGCCTCTTAAGCCAAAACTCCTTACTTGTTTAATATGATTATTAGGATGCATTCATTATACTGATTTACTGACATTATATGGATTTACTGTTACTACTACATATTTTACTGATACTACAACTGATTCACTATTATTATTATTACTATTGATTTACTATTACTGAGCACGTAATTCTTATTACTGAGTATGTGATATAAGATATTAATTTGATACTGATATAGAATGACTAAATATCATGTGCATACTAATTTGATAGTACTGCATTATTATGGATTCGAGAAGTCTTCATAAATGCTTTGATTTTACTAATTTATATATTTTCCTTATTCATTGGATAACATTGCTATGACGTGAATGACATCCGTACTTGGTTTACTGATTTACAGATTTTACTGTTTCCATACTGCACTAATTTATTGGCCTCTGTGCCACGCTGGTATGCACATATTCATGGTATCATGCTTTTAATAAAAGAATAATGATTCGTAACTGATAGCTTAATTGTGATATTATAGATAGTTTATATGTAATGACTACTTACTTATTCATATTTATAGGTATTTTAAAGATTCTTGGCCCAATGTTTGTGTACTTATCATATTGGTTCATATTGATTTATACTTATCATTAATTTTTTTTGTAGATTCATATAAATTTCTACAAGTTGTAATGATTGAAATGAACCGTACATATAATTAATTCTGAGTGTCTTGCATTAATTGTAATTTTAGGTTCGGATGACCTACTGAACTCTTAGCTCACTATGCTATTTTTGCATGTTTTTCAGGAAGGGGGTCAAGATCCAATAAAGTGAGGCTGATCATGATCTTCATATTTAATTTTGTTTTCGTATTTCAATTTTATTCTTTTGTAACAAGGAGTGTTTGATAAAAAAAATTTCTTCCACATAAAAATCCTTAATCGGAGTCCATTCTGCCTCATTAAAATGAAAAATTATTACATGTGGAGTCCGTATGTAGCTCGCATATGAACTCCAATGAAAGATGACAACAGCCCCAATACACACATTGTGTATAACTTTATACACAATGTGTATTAATACATACTCTATAACAATGTGACTCTTTCCCATTGAAGTGATCTAGATTGCGTCCGAACTCCACACATCATAATTTCTCCATCAAAACAATCCAAAGAAACCCAACCACATCAAAGTTGGAGCATAAATTGAGAAAATGAAAACACTATACCCATTTTTCAAAAATAATAATAATAATAATAATAATAATAATAATAAATTTCTAGTCATCGCTTATCATTTAAAAAACTTCTCCGAGAGCCGTTTCTATCCTGTCATCTTCATCAGTCATTGACCCACACATAGTCCTCTAGCAGCCCTTCTCCCACGCCAACAACGTGCGTACCTACCCGCTCTTGCGGCATCTGCCTACTCATTCCATGTGCGTGCACAGCTCACATTGATCCAAACCCATCACCCGGGGAGTAGCCAGCCCTTCGCTCGCGTCTTCCTTGGTTACTGCTTATTAGATCTCCCGCCCACGTCCCTCTCCTGCCTCGCACACTCCCAACATCGACGCAGAAGTCTCCGCCCTCGTGCCTGTACGTCTTGCAGCAAGAGCACCGCGCTCGCTCAACCACTCCTCTTCAGCAGGCCTACATCAAATTCGCTGCAGCACCCGTATCTTTACGAAAAATTATTCTGTCCGGCTGTACGGATCGTCCGGACACCCTTGTACATATCTTGTATACAGTGATGTGTACAGCTTGTACACACCACTGTGTACAAAGATGTCCGGACGTCCGGCGTCCGGACAGAATAATTCCCCCATTTAAAGAGCCAACCCTGCAGCATGCGCCTTGTTTGGATAAATTTTCCGCTATCACACTGCCCTTGACTTTTGCTTTTTAAAAGAACCAAAATAATTCTTTACTTTTTTTAATGAAGAATTAAAATAATCTTCGATTATATTAAAAAATTATTTGATCTCTCATATTTTAAAAAAAAATATTATGACTTTGATTCATCTTTAAAAAATTGAGATACTAAAATAATTATTTAATATAATTAATACTATTTTAATCTTTCATTAAAAATATTAAAATGATCATTTTAATCCTTTTCTCTTTTAATTATTTTTTAAAAAAATTATATTAATCCTATCAAATTCATGAGTGAAAAATTTTAAAATTTATTATCTGACTTTTTTTAAAATAAAAAGACCCAATTTTTAAAAATAATTATTTTTCTCACAATAATTTCACCTTTATCTTTATAAAAATAAATCATTAATCTTCCAAAAACCAAAACCCAACACAGGCGTGCTGAATTTAGATCAGAAAGTTTTTTTTTGAGTCAGCTTTGAATTGACTGGAATATTCAAGCAAATTAAATCAAATTTAAAATGAACTAAATTTAGCCGATTCTCAAACAAATTTGTATCGGCTACGAATTTCTATTGTTTTTAACAAACTGATAAAGACCACCGTAGCCCTTCAAAATAAGAATTTGCATACCCCATTAGGATTTTGATTAATTATGTAAGTCAATTAAAACAAATTTACACACACATCACATTTCTAAGACTTCTTAGTTAATAGTCAAAACTCATAACCAATAGATCAAGATGAGCTGCATATTAATCATGCTTGTGTGACTACGCCAACCCTTAATCCAACAAAATTGAATATATATTCAATCCCAATGATAAATAATGGAATGCATAATTGACATGAAAGTAATTTTACATATACAATGATCATGTTAATTGGAGGATCAGAATCCTTACATGGGGCTGATAATGGTCATCTTCAGTTTTTGTTTTTTGCTTTTGATTTTGTTTTTCTTGCAGTTACTGAGTTGATTACCACACACCTAAACTAGAAATTATAGATAGAAAATGTATTTTAGATAACAAATATATATATTTGCAATAAATCATTAGATCCCATCTCTTGCTTAAAATACTTGAATGAAAAAAAAAAAAAAATCTTATCACGAATGTAATTTCAAATAAAGCCTAAGATTTCATTTGATCATTAGCAACCAGTACAAAGGCTAGTTGTGTTAAGACATCACAGCACGTTCATGTACTTCAATTAACAAGTTAGCCTTCTGATACAGAGAATAACAGATACATAATCAAAGGAAACAAGAGCAAATGGAACTGATCAAATACAATAGGTTGTAAGTATAGTAAATCAATGATGAATAAAGTTCCATAGCAGTCACCTAGAAAAAAGAGCAGCAGTGTCGAGGTTGCAGGCTGACGCTGGATCTTTAAGACAGCTACAGAATGAATCCTCGTCAAGCGGAAATGATGGAGGAAGAGTGCGGTCAGGGATTATTCCAACCTGGTACAAAGTTTGAGATTGGAGCTCGATAGAGATTCAGGTAAAATATGAAATAAAATAAAAAAACTTCACAAAACATAATGAATTGAATTCAAGGGAACTCTTTTTTTGGGATATTTTAGTCAATTAGGCAGGCTCATACACACATCACATACACAAGACTCGAACTCAAGATCTTTTAGTTAGTAGCCTAAGCTCCCAACCAACAGACCAAAGTAAACTGTGTAATTCAAGGGAACTCAAACAGTAAAAAAAAAGCATATACTGCATCAAGAAGTTCAGAAGTCTGCCCGCAAAGCTGTGCATGTCCTGTTAACACTACGGAAAACCAATATAAGGAAGAGATCACCATAGCTAGAGAGAGAGGAGGCAGGATCATACAACTAGTTTCTGTGCCTGTGAGAATTTACAATGGTTTTTCTGGATATGCAAATGAGTAGAACTGAGAATTTACTAGTAGCAAACCTTAAGAAGAGATAATGTTGAAGAACTTTTAGGACCATTTGATCATCAATCGATGCTTGACAATTGATGCTTCACAATTTTCTCAAAGGATGGCTCCTAAATTTAATGATAAAGATAGTTATGATTACAAGGTGCATAGATTTTCAAACGACTGGGACTACAAACACGGGTTGTTGGTGATATTTAACATAATCTTGCTGATCAATCTTGTTTTTTGTTTTTCTCACATATTGGACGAATGATTTTTTTTTTTTTTGGTTGTGAAAATTGATGAAACTAGATTCAGATATAACTTTCATGTTATAGAATACAATTAATTGTGCGAGTTTGAAGATTATGCAAAGCAACTAGATTCAAAAAAATGAGAAAAATTCATCTGTCTATATAAATCAAACTAATTTAAATTTTAAATCAAGATAAAGTCCTAAAATCATATCATCAAATTTAAACTAAACGATGATCCTAAAATTAAATGCATGAAATTAAAATACTAGATCAAATCAACAAAATACTAGTAATTTTAAAAAATACTAGAATAATTCAAAAACATTCTTGATGCATGTTTTTAACTACATCTCCCGAGCTTTCTCACAAGTATTCCTGATCAATTAAGGTTATTAAAATATGGAAGATGAAAGAATACTAGTGTCATTGCTGGAATTATAGTGACTAGGAATCCAATAAGATGCCAAGATGCATGGTGCCAAAACTGATGAATTTAGTGAATTGCGCTGTCAAAAATCTCTATGGTTTCACTTATCAGCTTAGATATATATGATAGTATATATGTGATTTTCCATAGAGAAGATTTACTATCGGATCACTTACCAGCCACTAAGAAGACCTTAAAATTTCCACTGAAAGATAGTTGTAGGTAACAAAAAAATCCAACAATGAAGCGGCCAATGCAGTATACAATCAACTTGCTACAACCGCCAGTACCAGAAGAACAAGAGAAGAACCCAGCAGTGTAAAACATGAGAAAACTTGGGGGTGAGATGTTCCATTTGACAGAGAATAAGTTACCGGGGGAGCCAGTTTTAATTGGAGAGTCGAAAAATCAGATATGTCAAGTTTGGCAATTCCCAGAGGCATTAGGATAGGCTCACCCAAAACTTATTTCATGAAATAGCCATTTGATTTTTTAAATGGAAGATGGATTGAACATATCTTGCTAGATTTTGCATTATTTCGGGCAATCTAGATCTCTTAGCAGATAATATGCATGAAAGTTGTTGACCTATACACTACAGCCAAAGCAAAAAAAAAAGTGATGAAATAAAAAAAAGGGCTAAATCATTACATACCTACTGCCCATCCCGATTCTCTGCAGGAAATCCCGCCGCAGCTACAGTGCCTGCCCCTTCTGCAAACGGCGCCAAAACGTCGCTTCTCCCGCGACCATGCTCTGATCGTTGGTCCCGTTCGCGTTATAAAAGGAAGAGCTAACTCCTTCCTTCCAGGCAGAAGAAATCCCCTTTCATCCCGACGGCTCTTCCCAACTCCACGACAAACCCGCGCCTGCCTCTTCTCCGACTCTTCTTCCCCCTACATCCGTCAATCTGGTCGCAAGCCCCGGCCAAAACCTCCTCTTCCTTCTTCCAATCTCGCTGCTGCCGAGCTCCTTAAGCCGAAACCGAGAGACCTCTCGAGCTCCAGTCGCTCATTCCGACTCCAAGACCTACCCATTCCGAACCCAAGCCGACGCCAGCTCCGACTCTAAGCCCTGGCCGACGCCTCCTTGCCTTAGATCTGCATCCCGACGCCCCCATCTCCCTCGTTGTTGTCCGACTCCACTCCTTCGAACGACGTTCCCTTCGTATAGGATCGGAAGTTACGGCATTTTGATCGTAAACAACAACTGGAGCCCGCGACTGTGAAGGTAATTTGCTCCCTGTCGCGTGCTTCTTCGGCTAAATCCCTGAATCCTACCATGGAAAAATAAGGGAAATTGAGGACTTAACTTAGCCGTGGGACTTGACAGGATTTAGCCTAAAACCTGCTCAATTCTTGCATAAATCTTGTTGCCAAATAGTTCAAATCCTGCTTAAATTCAGTTTTGTAAGATTTGACAGAAATCTTATTTAAATTAATTATAATTAATTAAATTTAATTATAATTAATTATTTTTAATTCTAATTAATTATTATTATTTATAATTAATTTAATATAATTCTAATTAGTTATTTTTAATTAGAATTAATTAATTATTATTAATGAATTAATCATAATTAATTAAGTTTAATTATGATTAATTAATTGCTAATTAATTATACATTAATTATACTTAATTAAATCCAATTATAATTAATTAATCTTAATTGTAATTAATTAGTATTAATCATAATTAGTTATAATTAATTATTTTACTTATAATTAATTATACAAAAAATGCAAAAAGAGACTCTCTCTCCCTTGTCTCGATCTACGAGCCTCCACCGTCGGACCGACGCTCGCCAAGGTATAGCCTACTAAACTTCGAAAACTCGTTCTCGGTGCTCGCAGCGCGGCGAAAGACCACCCATGGGCGCTTTTCTTAGCACGGTGGGAGGAAATTCGTCGCGATGTTAGTGGCAAGGCGGGTAATCCCCCCCTAAAGTCCCATTTTCGGTGTTCATGGTGCGCCAAGGGACCACCCATGCACGCTTTTCTTAGCGTGGTGGGAGGAAACTTTGCGCGGCGCTGACAACGAGGCGGGCAATCCCTGTGCGCGCTTTTCTTAGCACGGCGGGGCAAAAATATAAGTACCAGTACGCGGGGAAAAACTGCTCTTTCATAAATTTGCTTTTGAAGACCCATGCACGCCTTTCTTGGCGTGGTGGATGACAAAAAATTTTACACGGCCACGGTGTCCTCGAAAGAGGGCACCTACCATGCATGCTTTTCTTAGCGTGGTGGGAAAGACCCAGTTTTCCGTAGTTTCCCCTAAACGGGGGAGAGTCGGGAGGCTGTCAAAATTTCGGGTGAATAGAATACCACTTGGACCTGACTTGAGCAAAATTTGGACTTGATTTGAACTCAAAAGGACCTTATGAACTGAACTCAAATGAATTAAGTCTAAACTTGAACCAAATATATTAAGAACTTGAACTCAAGCTCGGACTTGGACTTGAATGTGATATAGTGCATGCGCACTGGACTTGTAAATGAATCAAAATAAACTATCTCAAATCAAACTTAAGACAAAATTTAGTCAAAATGTGATTGAATGGAATTAGAATTTGGACTCAATTTTGGACTTGCACTTGTGGACATTGAACTCGAACTGTATAACATCAAGCGGGCAATTGAACTTGCAAGGCTACAGGGGACTTGAATCAAACTAGAACTTGAGCTCGCTTCTTGAACATCAGGAGACTTAAACTTGAATTCAAACAAAATGATAACAAGATGAGCTTAAACTTCAATTTTATTTGAACATCAAATGAATATGACTTGAACATTTGAGCTCAAACTAGAACTCGAGTTGAACACTAATGGCTTGAACATTTTGAGGCCAACAAAGCATTTACAAGTGTACAGTAGAGAGCTTGTGAACCTGGGCTTGAACCATAATTAGATAATCGAATTTAATGGGTGCATAATTACCTCAAAATCGTGAATATCAATCATTAAATTTGTTTATGCAAGTGCAGATCAATGAATGGATGGGGAACATTCATTAAAATTCCAAATACAAGTGAATTGTCGATTCATTCACTAGCAACAATGCAAACTCGCAATGATATCAAGAGGCCATATACAAGAGACACAATATGCTTACAAGTGACAGCGGAAAGCTTGTAGCGAATACAAACTCATGTGGTGCTAGAAAATCCGTGATTGTATAACGCTGCATTCACAAACAAAAGAACGAACCATTATGTACACCACAACCTGCTGATGGCCAATATTTGTCAACTTACAATCCATCAATGCATGATATCAAGTGGCATACAACGAATACAAAAGGCATATGATGAGTATGATAATGCTTTATGGGCAATATCAAAATAAAGGCAACTGTGTTCGATCCTTACAATCAACCATCGTGTATTGTTTTGTAAGCAAGAATGTATAGGCATATAGCAAATGCAAGTGCCCTTTAACCTCTTATAAGATACTCATCATAAACATTAGATGACATCTACGAACAAAATGCCAGACGACCACGATGAATATAGATGCCTACGAACCATAAAAAAAAGGGGGTCCGTTATACATTTAACGTGTAACCTATGGGCAGAAGTGAAGGACTCCTTGCAGATATCGAGGATAAGAAGCTTTGTGAATGCATATATGTATACAAAATATTACTTATAATTAAAATGCAGAAGAGTCAAAGTGAAAGAAAAAACTAGTAGATTGTATGAAAAATGCATATTTAATGCGGCTCATTCAACCGACTAATTTACAAGCAAACGCCGTAGAGTCGTTACAAGTCCTCAACCAATAAAGATAGTCATTATGCAACAAATGCAGATATCTAATGTGCTCACTACAGCTTGCCCGTATATGATAGTTAAAGAACTGTTGCATACACAATAGGATACCTACTGATGACAACCAACTCGTGGATGGATACAATAGCCACCTACAAATACTAAAAGTCAACACATGATAAGCGGGGAGACTTCTAATGAGTACAATTCTAAATGATCACAATAAATGTGAACTCCCACGAGCCACTGAAGGAGGTTCGTTATACATCAAATACGTCGCCTACAAACAAAATGCAAGAGAACCGCAACGAATGTAAGTACTCATGGGTTAAAGCAAAAGATTCGTTAGTGCACTAAGATCCCCCTGCAGTAAGCAACTAGTGTACGACAGTCTGCCTGTACAAAGCGGCGAACAGCTCAATCCCCGAGCTACTACGAAATGCCACCGGATCCGCAACATTCATGCAAGCGGACAGAAGGCGTTGACAGATATTTCAATGTACCCCCGCACATGCACCGTAATTTGTATGCACATAGGTACACTAAAATGCATATATAACTGTACACCCGCATGGGCCCCGGCGAGCGTGTTATTGGTACACACGTGACATCTAGGAATGCTGCGCGGGTCAATAAATGAATTCTAGTTCGAGCCTGATCCTCCTATACGGGTAGATAGGAGTCGACACGACTCAAACCATTAAGTAAATATGCGGTCACGAGATCGACCGGGATATTTATTTTATAGTTCATATTAGGCCTTCAAGGCCTATAACCAAGAAAATTCACTAACAAAGATCTAAAGCCTACAAAACCCGATAGAGTAGACAAGGTTCAACCCATAAATACAAAGGACCCTAGAGTCACCCCGATGATGGCCGCGTTGAATGCAGAGCTCAACCGGAGGGGTTAATTTCATAGATTTCAAAATGCCCTCAAACCTTCACAAAATTCAAATATTTTCAAAGGACCCTAAAGCCACACCCCGATGATGGCCGTGTTGAATGCAAATCTCAACCGGAGGGGTTCACAAGCACATTTAAATACCACCCAAACACTCAAAAATCCAAAAACTCCAGGAAACCTCGATTTTAAAATATTTAAAAACTGAAATCCACCCATCAACCACTTAAAGCAAAAACCCATCCACCCTCCGCAATAATTTGCCGAGGTGGATAAATCTGAAAATTACTTCAGCTCACAAAGAGCTAATGCCTGGTTGAAAATATCACTAGGATCCATTCTCAAACAATCTCTTGCCAACAAGGACGTGGTACGAGTCCTCTAACCGACAGTTTCGCCGCCAAATGGCACTGCAGGATAAACGGTTATGACTCGGGGCCCTCTGAACCAGGTGGTCGCCGCCAAATGGCACCATTATATTATGGTTATGGCTAGAGCCCGTATGCTCCCCAATGGCATCAAATCCTTGAGATATGAATCAATAGGATATGATCGATAGGGCACAAAGCCCTCTGTTAGCTAAGGTGGATTCAAATTTGTCCCCTTAGACAAACACTTCCCCCAAGTCTACAAGGTACCCTTGGACGAAGCAACCCATGGCTGCTAACAAGGATCCTTCTGTCAGGTTGGGTCGACTACCTCCTCTGACTAAGTAGACCAGGGATCACGATGGCCCGAGATGACGGAACCATGGGATCTTGATCGGGTCTATCATCCATTCCCCCACCATCCGCTTTAAGTGCAAGATGGTGCAATTTCCAATTTTAATTATTAAATCTCCAAATCTCCCAATCTTCCAAATTCCCAATAACTCCAGATTTTAACATCCCAAACCCATGCTGCTACTATATGCCAGATACCCGTATTACCTACGCATCTGATTGACGACTAGCCTTAATCGAAAGTTCTCTCTCGTTATCGGGAGGGGTAATTAACTATAGGGGCTTGCGCCTATAGGAAACTAGAACTCAGATCATAAAGTCCTCGCAAAATGAGGGCGAAATCTCTGGGTAGTGTCTTATCTACAAATCCATCTGCCCTCCAAAATTTACCCCGGAACTTAATTCCGTTAAAACTCCTCCCCGAACAAAGTTAAAGCGGGCGGAGGCCGGGGCCGAATTTTCGGAGCCCACAAAAGTAGAAACTTGAGGCTGTTGAGAAATTTAGAGTTAATGGTGGGTAGTTTCATGAAGCAGTGAGGACACTAAAAATATTATGAGCTAGTCTGGCGAGGAGACCAACCAACAGTAGCGGTGGAGTATTGCCACATAACCTGAGCCCAATGGAAAGTGATGAATTGGTAAGCGAGGGTCTTAGCAGAATAGCAAAGTCCACATTTGGATGCTAAGAAAATTCCTTTGGATTTCAATATCATTGGTGGGGCGAATAAAATAGTTGGACTTTATATACGTCAGGGAAAGTAACGTAACATAGACTGCAAATGTGAAGGGATGAGGAACAAGAACCACCACAGTTAAGCTGGGGAATAAAGTTAGTGCCAAAGGACTAAAACATACTTAGGTAAAACAAAGCAAATGCAGCCACAACCAGTTCAAGAAGGATTAAGCAAAAGACTCAATTGGTTGCTTGTTGCCGGAAAAAAATGCTAGAAAATGATGACCGCGTTTTAAATCAGTGTGTGTGAAAATAACATCATTACATTTGACGGGATTTGAAGGTGTTGAAGTAAAAACCAATATTTATTATAAATTGCATCCAATCAAATGATAGTATATACAATATTCCATTGTTTTTCAAAACGGGCTTCGCAATTTTAAGCATTCAAATGGGCCCTAGCAGAATCGACAACAACTACAGCTGTTAATATGACCAAATGGCCAAAAGAATAATAGACCTGAACCCAATAGTTGAAAATGGCTACAATAATCATGATGCTGATGATTTTGTTGCTGCTGCTGCTGAGTTACAAGCTTAAGTAAGGTGGCCCAAAGCAAAGTAGGATTGCTAAGTTCATTCATAATTATAGATGAAATTGGATAAATCTTTAAAATACTCGGACTTTGAACATGGCATCCAACTTTTGGATGATTTGGCCAATTACTTAATTTTACTTATATTATACCACAAATAATATCAAAGATACAAAAGATATCATAATAAAGCTGTGGCTTCGAACCGCAAAGTACAAACCTTGTCAATGTCAGTATGACCAGGAGTTTCATAGCGTGCTACTGTGACAGCCAAGCCAGAGCCATCAGAAAGTTCAAATACTGACTGTATTTTCCTATGGACAGCAAACTATAAGCTAAAACTACGATAGATTCGAGGGTTTAATCGTGAAGGGAAAAATAGGTTACCCTTTTCCAAATGTAGGCTCCCCATATAAGACTGCTCGTTTATTATCTTTAAGGGCCCCAGCTAATATCTCACTGGCACTAGCAGTTCCTCTATTCACCTAAGACAGAAAGTATGCGGTTTTACATTTTTAGTAAAGAATCTGCAACTCAGTTACAAGTTACTGTAAAACATTACCAGTCAAACTACCATAACTGAAAATACATAATAAAGAATATTGTAAAACTTCACCAGTCAAATAGCCATGATTGAATATGCATAATAATGAATATTAAGCTAAGGCAAGGTCATGTGCTAAACAGAACATGGCTGTAAAAATTTTGTAGTTTCTAAATGCAGGAAAAACCAAATCTCAATCAACAAAAAAAGACAGATAGATGTAAATTGGCGCTCATTAAGTGCTGCAGCTTGCGTCAAATATTTATTTAAATTCAACTGGAACATGCAAGCCGTTTAAAGAAACCCAACACTAGTTCAGCTCAATCATTAATAACACAAGCACGAGCAATTTGATGTTGAATTAGTAAGTAAATCAAACCATACAAAAAACCGGTTTAAAGTTTTTCTATCAATAAAGCTTTAAAAACAAAACCGTTCCAATACTAGTATATAGCACGTGTAAAAGTACATATAATGGTTACAATTCACTTGTAATGCCAAGCACTTCATCAAGAAATTTAACATGTTTCAGGGCATGCACTTCTTTTATTCTTTATTTCTTGAAACTATGCGTGAACTTTACGATGGATCTTTTCATATCAACTTCATGTGCAAACTGGCTTGAATTGATAGAGATGTATTTAACCTAAACATGAGTAAAGCTGTGGATTCAACATTCAAGTCTTCACTTCAACTAGGACTGGCAAGCTCAATATTAGCACCACATTGGTGTTTCCTCCTGCAGAAACCTAATAAAAAAATAGGGCAAATAAAGATTGATTGGACCCGCAGCTAAAATTTGCTGGACAAAATGAAAGTTTTGGAGCTTGAAAAGGCTCTTAATAAGCTTGTAATGCAGGGCAAGCACCTTTAGTCCTTGAAAATGAGCCTATTTTGTGTTCATCATTATTTTTATTTGGGCTAATTAATAGCCTGCTAAATATATTAGTTTGTATTTTTATTTATTCAAGGATAGCTCTGTAACTTTCTTAATAATAACCATTTTAATAAAGAGACTAGTGTTTTGTAAGTAGGTATTATTGTCGATTATGGAATAAAAAAAATGTTTCTTTTTTGCTTCCCTTCTTGGGATTGATCATCCCTTCTAGAATTTTTTATGCTCTCTCTCTCTAACTCATGTCTCCTTAATTCCGAATAGTTCATTCATCTCTTTACACAACCCCTTCTATACTCTTACATCGGATTCTTTTGTTCTTGCTTATCAATAAAAAAAAACAACACCACGCTTGACTCACCTACTTTATAGTTTCCTCCATGATCAGTTGAGAAAAATGATTTTTATGCATGATCACCATGTCAACCACACACAATTGCATAATCCCACAACTGGGCTTCATACAAGTCTCAAGCACACACGACATCACGCATTTTGCTTATAACCTTTTATGGCTTCATCTTTGCTAGCCTACTCTACATGCATAGCGCTCGCTCACCTCCTGCTCCCATATCCCGCTACCACATTGACATGTCTATCATTTTGTGCCCTTAAACTCTTGCCCCATTGCCCACTCTACAACATTGCTTGCATACCGATAAACAATAACTAGAGGAAGAAGGGAGTGTCGTCATTGTTGAAACAGTCAACGAGAAAGGAAGCATGTCGATATGTTACTTTTGCTCATGACCAATACTTAAGTCTAAAATCAAAGAAAAAGAAAAAAAAAACAATAAAATACATGTGATTATGAAAATTTTGTCTTTACACTCTAATATGGATTTATGGTTAATTTAAGTCAATTTAACTATGTTGTCACATGAAATATAGAAAAACATGCTATATATATATATATATATATATATATATATATATATATATTCGCTTTGAAAAATGTGCCCAAGCATCATGGTATTCTCAAATACAAAAGCATTATTGTGGGCTTCACTACCATCTAAAAACAAATGAAGACCATTTATGTGTAGGCACAATGATAATTGTGCTACTTCATCAAAGGGCATGCTAACGTGTTCACGGCTCTCAAATGATGCTAAACCTATAACATGAGTTTGAATAGACCTCAAGGTAAGCCAAGTGATCTAAAAATCTGTTTAGACTTATTTTCAACAATCCTATTGATCAAGCAAATAGGCCACAAATTTAATCTGACTAATTCTTAGTTGATTTAAGCTTCTAGATGAATCATTTTAATACATGCATTAAAATAGACACCACAACAAAAAGCTAATCAAGCAAACTTAACCATAGGTTGCCTTGCCTTTAGGCCAGGTAATAGAACCCAATATTAGGTTGATTCTAACATTTGAGTCGTAAGTCTTATATGCGGGAATGCACAAAGTCAGAATCATAAGCCCCAATCTTTGGGCAACTTATAAATAGAATAGGGGTGAGGTTTGGTGTATGAGGGGTGTAAAGCAAAAGAAATGTATGAGTTTTTATTTTTCCAAGTTTTACTATGTCGTAAATCAAATGTCACATATTTTTATAAGGAATTTCTACTCTCCAAAAGGGACATTTTTTATGAATTTAAAATTCACCCAAATAAAACAAATTCCAAATGCACCCATCTTCAAATCACTTGTCATCCTTAAAGCCATTGATAACAATGATTATCAAATGTGTTGTCATGATGCCACGAACAGAACCTTGTTGGTGACTTCACACTATTAGCTCGTGCCACCGATTCCACAACCTAACCCATATTCCGACCCTAATCCACGACCATTGCCTTGTGCAGCTGTCTCCATGCCGCTGTCCATGGCATCCCCACCATTAACTCATCCATGCGTTAGAAATAACCAATTTTTAACTTATATTAATATTATAAATTATATTTTATATATTTAAATTATTGATTAAATTAAAGAAAAAATTAAAGTCATTTTACAACCAACCAGACAAAAAAAATTATTTTTCCAGTATTCATTTTATGACCAACCAAATAACCTTAATGAATCAAAATGCATCATATTTAATGTACGTTGCATTCTCAAAACACATGGATCTTAAATATTATAACCAAACAACACCTAATTTTAAACATAAAAAATAAATCAAGAACCTAAATGGCATATGATTGGCCTTCAAATAGATACTAGCTTCATCTCTATTTATTTGAGATGAAACAAATCCAGTAAGCTTATTAAATAAAAACTTGAACCTTCTAATAAATGTAGGCTTCATTCCAAACCAACTAATCTAGGCTGATAAAAAGCAAGCAAGCCCTTCCAATCACGCTTAATTCTCAAGCCTTCTAATTGATGTAAGCTCAAACCCAAATTAAATTAAGACAACGCTGTGTTAATAAGACTACCAATCAAAATCAAATTCACTAATTAGAACCACACAAATAAAAAATTCCATGTGTTTTCTTTGAATCAAGCTAAATCTTATGTATAATTAATTGTCATGCCATGCCTCTAAGCTCTTCTCAATCATGTTCAACACTTTTGAGTTGCAAGAGATTACTCTTCATGCCTTCTAAGAATTCAATGTAACAAGTACATTATTGCTCAAAAACACGTCTTCGACACACATTCCACCTCAATGTACTCAGGACAGGAGGAGAGAACCCATTATTACTAATCAAGCACCCTGGAAAAGACAATTCAAAGCTCTCTAATGTTGTGAGACCAATACCACATGTATACCCAATATGACGTAACCATGGGATACTGATCGACTCTAGGTCCACTATGCCAACCATTTCTAATCAAATAACTTCAAATCTAAAGCTTGAACCCAAGTATAAATATGAGCCAAAGCAACCTCCTTTATAGAGGGTGCTCTCCCATGAATAGGAGAGGCAGTTCTATGAAGGTCTATGTCGATAAAAAGTTTTGGCTTCATATCTACATAAAAGTTTAAAACCGAATGCCTTCATTTGGGAAAATCTTGTTAAATTAAACCTAATCAACCTCAATAAAAATCACTAAAGTTTCTCTCATGTACATTGAGAATGCTCAAAGAAGAATTTGGCATTTCCCAATCGATCAATTCTTC
The DNA here is from genome assembly GCA_019925795.1 of Dendrobium chrysotoxum. NCBI lineage: Eukaryota > Viridiplantae > Streptophyta > Magnoliopsida > Asparagales > Orchidaceae > Dendrobium > Dendrobium chrysotoxum. Next base: position 43,139,700 of record CM034309.1, read on the forward strand.
GACTGCATCAATTTTGGGAGCATTGTGATCCCGCACATCTTCAGCAACCCGCACCAAATGCAAATCCACTCATCATCGTTGCTCATCAATCGTTGTTGGTCACTCCTCTAATTGCAACATCTCAATTCTAGATATGATTCACTTCAAGCATCATATCTCATGTCAAAATTAACGTAGCCCACCGTTGCACTTGTCGACTTCATCAAACACCACACATTATGAAGAGAAACCTTAATGCGTTTGACATCCCGTGTTTTTATCCTCCCCTACATGTACAACACGACTATCTGCATCCCGCCCACACGCACAATGTATCCCTCCACTATTTGCATCGTGCAATTATCATGCGTCTATCAATCGCTCATTGCACCATATTTGACCACATGCGAACTTGCTAAATGTTCGCTATGCACTGTTGGATCGCGCTCGCCCAATTGTGTGCTTGTTTAATGCTCGTTGTTCACTTGTTGCCAGACTCCCAATAGTTCTCTTGTTGCATCATAACATTACTTCGCTCACATGCTCAACCATAAATGCATGCAAACACTCTCCCACTCATGCCCACATGCTTTCTTTTGTATTGCCAATCCCACAACTTGTTTCCCCATTTGCATACAAAGTGTCCACATTGTTCCCAATATTCATTGAGAGCCAACACCATTGCGCACATGCATCACACACTTAACACATCTATTTTACTCAAGCTCGATGGCCTATCTGACTTTGCATCACTTGAACAAATGCTGCTTCCATCTCCACATAGTGAGCTATCACACATATCCGCTTCACAAATCTACATTCGAGACTCAAACCAGATGCCCAATCCGCATCTTTGCTAACCGCAACCTATAAACCCAAATGAAAATAAATAAGGATAGTTCAATCATTAAGTATTTTTGGTAGGTCGAATCAATTTAGCAATATATATAAAGACTTGTAAGCTTTTATATGTATTTCCAAAGTTTTGATCATGATATTGAGAACCTGTGATAACAATATTCTATTGTTTTTGCTGATGTAGTGATGTTCTTCCCCCTTATCCTTCTTAGGATGGATTTTACTTTCATCTCCTCTTACTCGGGATGGACTTTACATTCATCTCTCTTTTTCAGGATATATTTTGCTAGCACTACAGCACGATTAAAGGGTTCTATCTCTTCCAACAATAACATTCCAACATTGTAACCCTCCAAATTAGAATTCTTTTCAGCCTTTCGGGAATTGATGTAGTACAAGTACCTTTAGTTCATGATAATGATCATGTTGTGATATTCTCTACTTGTATTTAAGTTAATTATTAATGTGCAACATGACAGTTAAGATTAGTTAAGTTTTTTTTTCCCTCGAGGCTGGTTTTGGAGTTTTTCAATAAGGCCTGACAAATAAAGTTGATGAATAAGAAAAGTTTCTTTTGGCTTCCTGTCCAAAAATTAATCATCCCTTATAGGATTTACTCTACCTTCTGTCTCTTTAACTCATGCCCCCCCTTACTCTGAGACGATCATTCATCTTTTCCCTAATTTTCATTCAATAATTTTCTGTTGTTTTATGTATTAGTTGGTTAGACAAAAGATAAATGAAGAATTTTGAATTGGACTTGAAAAGTGAGCAGTCTAAGCAATCTCCAATGTAGCATAAAGTAGATAACCTGCTTCAGCAATCTTAGGAAAAGGCATACCAGCACAATCAAAGGCTCTGATGCAGCAATGGCTTTGCTACCATCTGCCTCATATATATCACGTACACCTCGGCTATCACAAATATAAACAATTACACCTTTTTCCAACCTGATAAAAAAATAATCATTAAAATTCAACAAGTCTCATACAGAAATCACATGTTCAAGAAGCAATCACAAACACCACAATTAGTTCACCAATAAAGAGAAAAATCAATACAGCAACTCTAATTAGAAGATTAAGCAAAAGAAAATAATAACAAGCACAACCAAAAAATAGCTTTACATTTACAGAAAGTAGATCAGCAACGGTCTGATAAATGTCAACCTCTGAGATAAAGCAGGAGGCACTGGCATAATAGCAGCCAGATGAAATTTTCATTGAAGAAATGACCACTTCTAGTTATGAATCAGATGTCAAATACTGTCCAGTTGTTCCGGATGACTAAAAAAGTAAGAGAAGGCACAAATTTATGCATTTTAATGAACTGAGTATTACGAAAATTCCAAGAGGAGCATGCCAACAGGATTGAACAAAATAAACTAAAAGAACGTTTGAAAAAGAGGCGTTTCCATGAAACCAACTCGGAAAATTGAAAATGCACCTCTCCCATTCCATCAAGCATATAAACATCAAAGCATAAATAACAACATTAGCAAAAGACGAAATCCATCTGCAATATGGAATCCAATAGCCAATAATACATTTATTCCAAGAAAAGATGGGTCATAACAAGGAATATAAAAAGGGCCAAAACCAACATCTAGGCTGTATTGCAAAACTGAAATCACCTAATTTACTCCATTCTGGCCCATCTTAAAATAGAAAAACAGAAACACAAAAAAAAACTTTAACTAGTTATTGGGTCAGAAATCATAAAATGATCTACCACGTGAATAATATCTTTTTAAGAACAAAAATCTTTCCTTATTCTAGAATATGTTGGTCACATAACAAAGATAAAGTTCATATATACTGACCTCCCCATCAAAGGTATATGATGTTTTGTCTCTCATCTTTTTGGGTATCCTTACATTAGTTAAGTTTTAAGAATTTGCACAATGTAGAAAAACATCATTGCACATTCCATGAGGAAAAAGAAAAAGCTCCAAGCAAGTGCATACACACATTTAAAAAAAAAACAATTTCATGGTATCACATTCCCTCCGTAAGAGATATGGCATATTGTCAAAATTTCCAGAGGTGGCTATGAGACCACCGCGCTACAGCAGTTATCACACCATGTTCATAAACTTAACACAGCAACTGGAGCTACCTTCAACGTTCTAGCTACTAATTCATTGTTACCCACACATTTCCTTAGCAGATATTAAACTAATGCAGATTAATTGGAATATAAATAAAATAAAAATTAACAAATAACGGCTAAAAATCAAGAAATAACAAAAAGTAAGTGAAAAAATAGCTTACCAAATCTTAGCAGTTTCAATACCTTCAGCAAACAAACCACCACTGCATCAAAACAACAGTAGACAAATAAACATGCAAGTTAATTTTTTTTTTTAATTTAACATGCAAGTTAAAGTGATACTGATTCATGCTACTAAAATAATCACCTGTTATCCCGAAGATCCAACACGAAGGATTTTACACCGCTGCCTCTTAAAGACTCAATAGCATCCCTTACAGCCACTGCAATCACGGCAATGATAAAAGTTGAAATAATAATAAGAATTTTCCAAGCTATACACAGTAATCATAAATTCTAGCGATCAGAAAAACTATCAATCCAAATTCTTGAGCTACATCATGAATAAGCTCTCAATTTGCATATTTATGAGGCCCTTCCCTCGCAGACAAGTGTGCATTAGAACAGTACAAAAAGTAATAAATAAAGTGCACTGCATAAATCACTGCTCAAATTGTATTTTTCACTCAAAACTCTCACATACCCAGTATCTACGTTCAACTAAAAAGGAGTTACTAACCTACACATGGACATCTCATCCCAATGAAATTTGAATTTTCGTTAATACTTAAAGAAATTAGTAAGTAAAAATTTGCTTTATCGGGCATGATACCATTATTCATTCCAATGAGAAACGGGCAAAGAAAATTTCAGGTCAAGCTTCCTTGCCGTGTAACTAACTTCACCAAGTGTATTATTTTGCATCTCTAGATAAAATTGATTGGAAACAAATATTGCATGAAAGAGACTCTTATGAAATCTTGCATATTTCAAAGAGATTCAACTATACCAATTAAAAAAAAAACAGTATTCATAGAGTTGGAAGAAGGTTTACTAGCAATCAAAGTGAAAGAAGTTGGAAGAAGGTTTACTAGCAATCAAAGTGAAAGTAGTTCTCAAGAAAATCATGAATCATTTAAACCAAATTGATAGAAAGGAAGAGAAGAACTCTACATCCACAATTTGAAACGAATCACATACACACCTTGGATCTAAGGAGCATTTGATTGGAATAAAAAACTATCAAATTTCACTTATTAAAGCTCCATTTAAATATAAGCCAACAATCCCTATTTATAGAAAGGTGATTACAAGAATATAAGTTAAATAATTTGAATTCAAATTTAATCCTATTTAAAATTAAATATAATCCTAACAAAATATTTAAATTTGAACTTTATATTATCCAAAGAAGATAATTAAACTTAATAAAATAAATCAATTAAAAATACATGAAAATTCACCTAAAAATTAAAGGGGCCTAAAAAGCATGTAAATGGCCAATTTAGTCCCACTATGGTTTGGTTTGACTCCTTGTAATTGGCGTATAGTCAATTGAGCTTTCGTGGGCTAATTTGGATTAGTGCCCTAAGGTAGAACAAATTCTTATTTGAAGAGTTAATATTCATGCAATCATTCAAGTGAACAGCGCAAGCTTCTAATTTATCATTGGTCATCAAGGTATAAATTGAAGAAGGCATGCCTTTCCAATTGACTAGAAACCTATGCTCATTATTTTTCCCAATTATTACTTTAACTGAGATGATACTCAACATTCAAGTAGGCAAGTGGAACTAGAAGATAAGATCTATAGAAGCAACAATTATTATAGAAAACCCACTTGTAGAAGAATCAACATGTAATTCTCAATATTCAAATGCTCCTCAATAAGACAATATATCTTCAATAGTGAAAATAAGACTTAAAAATATATCAGGAGGTAAATTTAAAACATAAACATTAGAATTGATTTTACTGATTACTTTGAAGAGGCTATAGACCCTTGCATGCAACTTCTTATATCATCTAATTTCCACAGAGCATTTAGGATGTTGATGGACAGGCGGTTGAGCCGGTGGGCCCCACTAGGGTGTATGGCAGACAAGAAGAGATATGAGGAATTGTTTAAAAAAGTTTTAATTACAATTGAGAGCGAATAGTTAGGGAAAGAAATCTAATTTGAATTTCAAATCTGAGAGGGAATTATTTAGGAAAAGCCTAGGGAAGTTAATATTCATTATGCACGCAGGAATTAAGGGGGAATTATTTAGGAAAATTTTAATTATAATTGAGAGGGAATTAATAAAGGAAAGAGATCTAATTTGAATTCAAATATGAGAGAAAATTATTTAGGAAAAATGGACTGATTTAGGAGGGAATTATGGGAGCCTAATTAAGGCTAACTATGAGGTGATTTTAGATTATGCTTGATTTTGTTGGAATTAGTTTTGCTTAGGTTGAGTGGGCTCTAGCCGACGGCTAGGGATTTGAGAGAGCCGGATCTTCCTCTCCAATTGAAGATCCAACTGTGTCTTATGTTTTTCTTCTTAGCCCTTTCAATAAAAAAAAATTCTTGTGTGTTCTTCTTCCTAAATTTCTAATGTCGTTCTCTGGTTTTGCTGAAATTACATCCACTTCCTATCAGATGCATACAAATCATGATACTCACCTTCATTATACTCTTAACATTCATAATATTAAAATACTTAATATTACGCAATTCAATATGCTTCTAACTATAACATTCCAGAATACATATATAAAATAGACTACAGTAGGTTCAACTGAACCAATTGTGTTGATTCTATTGTGAGGAAGATGAAGAGAGTTGTTTAACTTTAAAATCGTGATAGGGGAATGAACGAGTTTCGAAATCGAATGGTGAAGTATCACGAAGCTAGTTTAGAGAGAGAGAGAGATTGTGAGTAAACTACCAAGCAAGGGGAGAAGTATTATGTGCGGAGCTTTTTACTGTTAAATGAATAAGAGAGAGAGAGGGGGAAAGAGATCGAGCAATAGCTGGGCGAGTGAGGAAGCAACATGAAAAGGTAAAGACTTTTGTTCCGATAAAGATTTATTTAAAATATTATTAACATAGTTTTACGTAATTACTATTTAATAAAATCTGAAATTTAAAATATTATTCAAGTGTTACGTTAAGAATGATTTGTATTCATAAATTAGGATATTTTAATTAGAAAAGACACATATAAGTTATAAGTTAGAAAGAAATATAAAAGAGGAAAGAAATTTGTTATTTATGTAGACTTAATAAGATAGAAACGTTAAATGATAATCCTAAGTTGCAACTTTAGATATTTATTTTGTGTAAGAGAGGAGAATTTATATTTATAAAAAAAAAACAGATTAAATTGAAATTAATAAAGTAATCATTAAATTAATCAATAAACGATTTATGCTTTCATGTATATATATATATATATATATATATATATATATATATATATATATATATATATAAGATTAAAATGAATAAAATTAATAAACTAATTAAATACAGCTTATAAGGAAAATTTACAAACATTGGTTATGATTTATGTATATAAATAAGGATAAAGATTAATATCATTAAATATAACAACAATAATAACAACAAGCTTTTGTCCCACTACGTGGGGTCAGCTACATGAATCCTTTGTCTCCATTGTGTCATGTTAAAAGTCAAATTCTCGTTTAAATCTAATAAAGAAATATCAATTCTAATATTTTCTAACCAAGTCTTTTTAGGTCTACCACTACCTTTCTTAACATAAGTCAAATCTAATACCTCTACTTTCCTAACCGGGTCATCAGAAGGCTGCCATTTTATGTGACCAAACCATCAAAGGCGACTCTCTCTAATCTTATCTTCCACTGGAGCTACTCCAACCTTTTCACGTATATGCTCATTTCGTATCCTATCGCTAAGGGTAAAGCCACTCATGCACCTGAGCATCCTTATCTCTGCAACACTTAACTTAGTATAATGCTTCTCTTTTAATGGCCAGCATTCGGCACCATAAAGCATTTCAGGCCTCACCACCATCTTATAAAATTTTACCTTAAGTTTGAGGGGGACTTTTCTATCACACAACAAGCCCGATGCATTCCTCCACTTCAATCATCCAACTTGAATTTTGCTAATAATATCCCCATCTATTTCAGCATCACTCTGAACAATAAATCCAATATATCTAAAATGTGTGTTCTTATTAATGACTTGATCGCCCAAAGTCACAATCCCCTCACTAGGTCTATTACCACTAAAATTACACTCCATATATTCAGTTTTAGATCTACTCAAGCGAAAACCTTTAGACTCTAAGGTTAACCTCCATAATTCAAGTTTACCTTCAACTCCCTCTCTAGTCTTATCAACAAGAAGAATATCATCAGCAAAAAGCATACACCAAGGTGCATCCTCTTGCAAATGTCTAGTGAGAACATCCATGACTAAAGCAAAAAGATATGGGCTTAAGGTTGATCCTTGATGTAATACAACCGAAATAGGAAAATACTAGGTCAAACCACCTTGTGTTTGAACATAAGTAATAGCTCTTGCATACATATCTTTAATGATTTGAATATAAGTGTTACTAACTCCTTTATTTTCAAGAACTCTCCATAGAACTTCTCTTGGAACTTTATCATATGCTTTCTCTAAATCAATAAATTTCATAAATAGATCCTCCTTATTCTCTTTATATTTCTCCATCAAACCTCTCAATAAATATATGACTTCCATAGTAGACCTACCCAGCATGAATCCAAATTGATTTTGAGAAACATTAGTATCACGCCACAACCTATGCTCCATAACTTGCTCCCATAGTTTTAAAGTATGACACATTAACTTAATTCCTCTATAATTTGCACAATCTTGTGCATCACGCCATCACCTTTATTCTTAAAAATAGGAATTAACACACTCATTATCCACTCATCTGACATCTTTTTAATCTTCAAAACAATATTAAAAAATTTAGTAAGCCAAGAAATTCCTTCATCTCCTAAGCATACCTCTACCGGAATATCAACAGGTCCAACAGCTTTTCCACACTTCACTTTCTTTAAAGCCTCTCTAACTTCGGTTTTACTAATACACCGATAAAAACAGAAATCTTTAATTTCATTTAGGGTGCTAAGGTCACTAAAGTCAATCGTATTTTTACATTTTTCATTAAAAAGTTTAGCAAAATATCTCATCCACCTTTGTTGAATATCATCTTCTAAGAAGAGTACTTTTTGATCTTCATCCTTAATACACTTCACTTGGACTAAATCCTTACTACTCCTACCTCTTTGTTTGGCTAACATATACATATATATTTCTCCCTCCTTAGTATCTAATCTATTATATACATCCTTAAAAGCTAAGATCTTTGCATCGCATATTGCTTTCTTAGATTCCTTACGCACCTCTTTATATCTTTCCCAATTATCAGAATTTTTACATCTAAACCAAATTTTATAACAAACCTTCTTATTTTTATCTTTTCTTTCACATTTGGATTCCACCATCAACTATTTTTACTATTAGGAGATTTTCCCTTTGATACTCCAAGCACATCTTTTGCAATATTCTTAATATCACTAGCCACTTTTTCCAACATAATATTAGCATTCTCATGCACAGACAAAATCTTAAGATCTAAAATCTTACTCTCAAAAATATTTTTATTAATATTCTTTAAATGTCCTCATCTAATCCTAGAATATCATTTTACTTTATTTTTTATTTTCTGCCATTTATCTTAAAGTCCAAAACTAGTAATCAATATTGGGTATATAAATTTTCACTCAGAATAACTTTACAATCTTTGCAATCTAAGCGATCTAATTTTCTTATAAGAAAATAATCAATCTGAGTTTTACTATATCCATTTTTATAAGTGATGAGATGCTAATCTCTTTTCTTAAATAAGATATTAGCAATTAAAAAATCATACAACAATAACAACAATAACAAGCCTTTGTCCCACTACGTGGGGTCGGCAACATGAATCCTTTTTCTCCATTGTGTCCGGTTCAAAGTCAAATTCTCGTTTAAATCTAATAGAGAAAGATCATTTCTAATATTTTCTAACCAAGTCTTTTTAGGTCTACCTCTACCTTTCTTAACATAAGTCAAATCTAATACCTCTACTTTCCTAACTGGGTCATCGGAAGGCCGCCGTTTTATGTGACCAAACCATCTAAGGCGACTCTCTCTAATCTTATCCTCCACTGGAGCTACTCCAACCTTTTCACGTATATGCTCATTTCGTATCCTGTCTCTAAGAGTAAATCCACTCATCCACCTAAGCATCCTCATCTCCGCAACACATAACTTAGTATTGTGCTTCTCTTTTAATGGCCAACATTCTGCACCATAAAGCATTGCAGGTCTCATAAAAAATCATAAGCTAAAGAAAAATCTAATATGGTCTTACCACCTTCATTTGTCGTTCCAAACTAATGGCCACCATGAATACTTTTAAAATCATCTACCTCTCTACCAACATGTTCATTTAAATCTCCTCCAACAAAAACTCTTTCTTCAAGAGGTATCTTTTGTATTAATTCTACTAAGTCATTCTAAAATTTTAATTTTAAACCCATATTCAAACCTACTTAAGGAGTATAAGCACTTATAATATTAACAATCTTAGCATCAACAACAATCTTTAAAGCTATAATTCTATCTCTAATTCTATTAATTTTTATAACATTATCCTTAAACTCTTATCTATAATCACACCTACACCATTTCTAATACGATTCATACCCGAATACCATAATTTAAATCCTAAACTATCAATTTTCTTAGCCTTCTCTCTAACCCATTAGTTTCCTGAATGCACATAATATTTATCTTCCTATGAATCATAATATCTATTAATTCCATTAATTTTTCTGTAAGAGAACCTATTTTTCAAGTTCCTATCCAAATTTTAGTTTCATAAACTAGCTTCTTCGCCTGCATCCGTCCTTAATGTGAGAACTCTTGCCTATTTAACACTGCACCCGGGCATCGATACAGCGACCCTTGCACACTTGTCGCTGTATTCAGGTCATACAACACATCGCTTCCAAGGGACGTCCTAGCATTAACACAATTTTTTAAAAGATTCATGTCATGATTATCGACAAGTTTTACGCTGGTTGTCGACTACCCAACACAACCCTCCACTTTTCTCATCCAGGACTTGGGACCTGGTAATGACAGTGTTATTAATATCATTAAATAATGAGATCAAAATATAATAATAAAAGATGTATATAATTTAGTAGTAATTAACATGACTATTCTACATTAATCTATTCCTCTGAATTCAAAGTGAGTACCCATGTTTCTATTTTGTGGTAATGATGTTGACTCTTCTAAACCAAATGCATAGAATGATATCGATATTTGCTAAATTTATTGTTATTACAAATTCAATCATGATTTATCTTTAACATTCCAATGATTGGTCATATTAAAATAGGTGATAGTTATCATATTATGCTTCAGTTAATTATCTTATATGCTATAGAAAATTATTGAATGATATGAATAAAATGTGAATGAAATAAATACATAAAAATGATTGCATATATCTGCTAACTAATGGAGTGCATCCTCTTATGGTACTTGCTAGGATATAACTTAGAAAAGACTTCAGAAAAGGAAATAGAAAAGAAAGTACATTAATTAATACTAGACAATGACTCGTATGACGATTATATTATTTACAGAAAAAATAAGACACGATATAATTTTGGCTTGTTCATATTATATAATTTAAGGCCATTTACAAAAAAAAATTTTAAAATTTTTTTAAATAAAATTACTATTAAATAGTATTATTTTATTTCATGTTTAAATGTAAGCATGCATATTATTTCAAACTTCCATTATATTATAATAATTTGAAAATATGATGGGTGTAGTCACTAAGCTATACAATAACTCACTCGTATCATTTAATAAATGTATACATGGATCATCTAGAGAAAATAAATGAGTATAAGAAAAGAAAACATCTACTGCAGATATGATGCTACAAAAGAGAGGTATTTATTCTTAATAGTTATATTTTTTTAAAAGTGAATTTAAAGTTTTAGTGGCTCTTTCATTATATTGAAAGTAATTTGTTAATATTAATATTAGAAAGACAGAATTTTATATTTGTTCTCTATCATTCCTATTTATATATCTCAAGGCATGTTAATAAAAAACTTATAATAAATTCCTTTAGTAACAAATAAATTGCCAATATCTTAAAAGCTTAAATGAAATTAAAAGTTTATCTATCATAAATAATCCCTTTATCAAGCCCATGCAGCTTCTAACTAAAGTAGGTAATTAACTAACCTTATTAGCTAGGAATTCCATCTATACCAACATCAGAAGCATCACAGGATACCTGACAAGAGTGTCAGAATATAGTAGTCGTCAATACTTTTTTAGAACTCAAAAGCAAAAATGACCATGATTTTAGAAGATATGGTCTATGTCAGAGAGACAAGTCAACTACAGTAGTTGGATAAACAACTAATAAAAGTTGTAGCCAATCCTTAGGGGCATAATTAGGAGTAGTCTTTGTTTCAAATATATGTCTATGCAGTTGATTAGATAAAGACTACATAACATTAACAACAAACAAACAAATAGAGATGCCATTAAAATTAAAGAAACAACTATTCCCCACCCATTATGGATAAAATCTATATCTTAAAGCTAAGGAAAACCTAGGAGTGTATATAAAACGTCTACTGGGAGGACATCATACCAAATCTTATATTGATAACTATCCATTAGAATAAGTCTTAGCCATGAGTACAAGCAAATAGGGATATATTGATGAAGACATTCACTCTAATATTTTTGTTTTATGTCTATTTTATTATTTGATGTATTAACTTTATGTTAATGTTTATTGTATTTTTCAATTTTGCCCTTCCTTAAGGGTTTAGACATATGTAAGCCCAAGGGGCATTTTAGTACTTTTCACTGTCACTTTGTTTTGGGCTATTTAAAGCCCTTCCCTCCTCCTTTGTGAGGGGATGATGATTATTGAAATAAAATTCAGCTTTGTTCAAGATCTCTTTGTGAGTTCTAGTTTTACTTTGATCTCTTTGTGAGTTCATGAGGGTAGGGAACCTAGGAGAGGCCAAAAGCAACACCCATCAATCGGTGGAAGTGTCCCCGGTTCGTGGTTCTTCTTCCTTTCTTATCTCAAGTCGACGGTCATCCCCTTCCTCCCCCTAGCCGAGCCCCGTCCCCACCCTAATACCCGCCGGTCACCCACCTATCCTCCACTACCCGGCGGCCACCCAAACCCCTTGCTCCTTAGCCGCCAAACACCCTCCACTTCCCACCGTTGCCCACTCCACCATCCACCCCGCCCCCTTCATTAAGCCACCGGCCTCTTTTCCCCACAACCTCCTCTTCCCCCCACCGGAATTCCCCCCTTGATTTCGTCATGAATTCAAATTCAAAATTCAAATCAAATGAATTTGATTTTGTTTCCTAATTAAGGATGCCTATTTTAGGAAAGTTTTCAAATCAAATCCAAATCAAATTTGAATTGGATTGGATTTAAATCCTCCTCCTCAATTTTAGGATTCTTAAAGAGGCAAGCTTTAAAATTTTTCCAAACCCTTCCCCTCTCTCTCTCCATACCGCCGGCCCCAATGCTCCCCTCCCTTTCCTTGATTTGAATTTCAAAATTCAAATTCACCCATAACTACTTTCCTAATTTAATTTGCTATTAATTTGGAAAGGTTTACTTTGAATTCAAATAAATATTTGAATCTCAAATACCTTCCCTATTAATAAACTCCAATTAAGAAAGATCCCTCAATTAAATGAAATCTGAAATTAAAATTCAGATTTGATTTAAATCCTTAATTGAACCCTTAGGGCCCACATACATTGAACCTAGACATATTAAACCCCTCCCCCATATGGCCGGCCCCTCACCATCCCCTTTCTCTCTCCACTTTGCCACCTAATCCTAATTAAACACCTCTTAATTCCTCTTGGCTTCCGCCCCTCCTTTCCCCTCTCCTATCTAATTGATTTCCTTCCTTAAACCCTCAAATCAAGCCCTCACTAATCTCTCCTAAAACTGGTTGTCTCCACTGAAGTCCAAAACAACATTTCCCACTGATTTTCAGAACAACCTGGTAGTTGTCCATGCATTCCAGCAAGAGCATCCTGCTGTCTAGAATTTCTGGAGAGTCTAAACTGCTGCCAAGACTCTCCTAGCAGCTGTCCAGTTATCCTTGAGTGCTGTCCAGAAGAATTTCAGCTGCAGAAACAGCACTTCTGCTGCTCCAAAGCCCTCCAGCTGCTGCTCCAATTCACCAAACAGAAGCCAGGTTGCTGTCCACAAAATTCTGCAGGCTTCCCTGCACCGCTCCTTCAACAGGAAGGCTCCAACTACCATCCAGACTCCCTAGTCATTCCAGATTGATGTCCTAACAATGGAGACTAAGGAGGTTGCTGATATGAGGCTTCCAACTACCGCCTAATGCTTGGTGATGGTAAACTCTTTTTCCTAGTCTCTTATCTTTATAGTCACCCTACTACGTGGTTTAATGGATTCATAAGAAGCTTGTTGATTACTCTCCGCTAAAGCCTAGTAAATTATAGAGTTGTGTGAGGGATCCTTCATAGTACTAATCTCATTGTTAGTCTAGGGAATTTTTGTTGAAATGTTAGGAAAAATTGACGATTTTACGATCTTAATTTCTATGAATGTAATTTGGCCTAAACTTATTTTACCGCTCATTATGTTTTACTTTGTCGTTCAAACTCACTTGAATTTTATAATTATTTTGTTCTCTAAATACTAAGCGTGTAAATTCCTTAATCTTTTCACCCATGCATGTACGTTTTACATCATATATGGTTCACCCAATTTATATAAAAAGGAGAAAGATGTGGCTCAGGTGTCAGACCTACTCCAAGTAAAGCTTCTTTAGATATACATTCATGGAATTCCCACCATTGATAACTAATTAATATATATTGTCCTTAAAAAGTTACATACATCAAGAATATGCTGGTGTGCTTTGATTCCTAAAAAATGGTTAAGGATGCAAAAATGCTATTCATAATATGTAACTGTAAAAGAGCATCCTCATTAATCAGAGGCTCATATCACATAATTAAACTCACCTAGTTTGGTACAATGGAAACAAAATTCGCTTAATTCATCAAAAGATTACTTTGAGAGCATTGCTTGATAGTATGACCCTTAAGGTGAAACTTGAAGCAAGTGATCAATAAAATAGCATCAGATCAACCAAATAAATTCTCTCACCACAGTGTAGACTAAGGCTTGAAGACTAAGCCTTGGCCATTTATCCTACATGGATAATAGTCGATATATGCTGCAATCTAGAATTTTCAACCTAAGTGTAAGTGGTTGATGGCCTACTAAAACAAGTTTGATGTGAAAAAGTTTACGATGGAAACCTATGATGTTTTTCTATCTCAAAATCATTGTGGTAGGCATCCTCAACGCTATAAAAATTATATAGATACAATTCTAATCCTATATAATGATAAAGATCACTGATGAATATGATTAGTAATTGTCAATCATCTTCAGAAACCTTACGCATTGAGATAAGCTCCTCGAATTGATTAAGATAATTAATGAGCGAACCTCAATAAGACATCTACTGTAGTCAAGCTGCAAGTACCCATGAATCAAAATTCCTTTCATCTTTACCTAACCATTTATTGGAGTAGCTACCCAAGTCAATATCACAAATAATGGTATAGCATTATCATTTAGCTAACATTGAATAGCTTGATCTTGACAAATTTGACTGACTGCATGCCATTCACTAAACTTAAGCAACGAAGTCATCTATGCCAGTCCTAATCCATGTAAGCATCGAATCCTGGTGGAGATCATTAAATGTGGTACAGTGGGAGTTTGAAATAGAACTAAACAGGAAAATTATAGTCAAGCACTCAATCCACTCACATTAAATCTCATCAAAGGTAGTAATTTGCATAACTATGGATAGAATGTTATCATGGAAGATTACAAGTCACATTTACATACAAAGTTACAAGATTTATCATAGATATACGATACTCTTGACATCAACAAAGACTATATCTTATCACAGCAGGATGGAACATCAAAAAGTAGCAATCTTTTTGAATGTGAGTGACCCTCGACTGCAGTCATGTATGAATCAACATTGATATCAGTGTAGTCAGAGAAATGATCGAAGCTATGACAGAATAAGAGATTGACGAAGTCATGCATGTTGGGAAGAGGCAATTTTGTTACATGTAAGGAGGCTTGATATGAGTATGTGGGAGTGCAATAGGTGACCACGAAGGGTATATGATCGATTGCAAAGGAGAACACTGGATCAAGATGGGAGACTAAAGCAACGAGAAATGTAGCATGTAACAAAAAGAGAGAATGCAGCAGAGAGATCGTGCGGCAAGTGAGCTAAGCAGTGGATTCAATAGCCGGGAGTCACGAATGATGTAGAGGTGTCAAAACGGGTCAACATATCAGGTTCGGGTCTGACCCAAAATTGATTCGGCCCAAATCTGGTCAACCCAAGTTCGACCCGTTTAATAAACGGGCAAAAAAATTGACCCCAACCCGATAACTTGTTAATTTAAAAAAAATATTGTTATTAGCTTATTAATAATAAATTTTAGGTTAATCGATAAAAAATAAGAAGATTATACCAATAAGTATAAGAAATTAAAAAAAAGTAAACAGGTCAATTTCAAGTCAAAATTGAGTTGGCGTGTTAACCTGAACCCATCAAGTTTAATAAACAGGTCGGAATGCACGACCAAAATCTGACCTGTTTATTAAATATGTCAACCTGAACCCAAATTTTTCAACTCGTGTTGACGGGTCGGATCATTTTTGACACACCTAGAATGATGTTATTTGCAAAAAATGTGCGAATTGAGGCTTTATAAGGAGAGCAATTTGAAGGATTGGGAAATTGTAACAAAAATATGGGATTTGAGGGTTGTGGATTTTTAGATGTGGCATTCATGGCATTTAATGGTTTAAGGTTATGAGGTTTACTAGTTTAGGTTGAGCCATGTGGCTTCTTTCATTAAGCGCAATGGAGCTTCAAGGCATGACCCGAGAAATGAAGTTTTTGGCATTAAGTTATTAGCTTAGTGGATGCTAGCAAGTTAAGAGAATATGGAAGAAGGGCAGGGTTGACGTTTAGCATGAAAGAAGGGATCAGACGAGTGTGTGGAAGTGAAAAAACATGGATTGAGGTTTAATTGTGTGGTTGAAGATGGAATTTGATTGATCAAAGTAATATGAAATCACGTTCTAATGCGTAAATTGAGGGATAATAAGAGAAGAAAAACTCCATGTGCATAGCTTGGATCTAAGTAGTACTCTATTAAATTCATCAAACTTCCATCTGAGCACAAGTCATAAATCTCTATTTACAATAAGAAAATACAAAGATAAAGCTAGATAATTTGAATTCAAACCAAACTCAATTTTAAATTAAATCTAATCATGACAAGAAATTTAAATATAAGCCTAATATTAATCAAAGAGGATAATTAGCATAATATAAGAATCAACAAAAATAATATGATAATTGGGCCAAAAATATAAAAGACCTAAAAAGGCATTATAACGGACTTGGTTCAATTATGTTGTGGCCTAATTTAACTTCTTATAATAGACCTATGGCCAATTGGACCTTGCAGAATGATTTGACCTTACTAATGGCCTACACGGCATCACAAATTCATGTACGCTATTTTAAAAATTAAAAGAGTGGTACTCGTGCAACAGGAAAAAGACTTGTTGACCTCTGTTAAAAAAAAAGAAAGAATAAAAAAATATAGGCATGCTCATTACCTGCCGGCTGCCCATCCCGCGCATCCTGCTACAGTACTGCCCATATCCTGTGCGAACGGCGCCGCTCATGTCGCTTCTACCGCGTGCATAACTCACCTCAAGCGGGCCCCGAAGTCGTCGTTAAATACCGACCCCAAAGCCTTCGACTCTCCCACACATTCGATCTCCACTCGATCCCTCCTCCCTTCTCCGACTCCAATCTCCCGTAAGCCTCGCCCGACCCATTCATTTCTTCGGCCCAGAGAGAGAGAGAGAACAAGCATTTCACCTACCTATTTGAAGCCCTAGTCAGACTCCAACAAGCCCACGGTCTGCCGTCTCTGTCGTGGCCTTCCCCGTCTCCTTCGAAGACGTTCCTACCTGTTGGATCGGAAGCTGCGAAGGGAGCTCCTCCCTTCCCGTTGCTTCTTCAGCTCCTCCGTTGCTGTTCGGCTTCGCGACTTCGACGACGTTCCCTCCTGTTGGTTCGGAAGCTACGACATTTTAGATCGGAAGCAATAGTGGGAGCTCGCGGCTGTGAAGATAACTTTCTACCTTTCCCGTGCTTGTTCGGCCAAATCCCTAAGGTAAAGAGGAAAACACAGGATTTCATATCAATCCTGCTCAAATCCTACATTAATCATATCCAAATCACTTTCTATTTTATTTTATTAAAATTATTCTTAATTATTACTGATAGTAATTAATTATATTTAATTATAATTAATTATAATTAAATATCTTAATTATTTTTAATTATTATTAATAATAATTAGTTTTAATTAAAATAAATTATAATTAATTTTATTATTATTATGGTTAATTATTATATTAATAATTAACTATAATTTATTAAAATTAATTATAACTAATTATTTTAATTTAAATTAATTATTATCAATTATAATTAATTATAATTAAGTTATAATTATAATTAATTATTTTTAAATTATAATTAATTATGGTTAAAAAAAATGCAAGTGCTCTTCTCTTGCTTGCCTCGATCCACGTCCCAACATCACCTCGACGCTTGCAAAGGTATAACTTCTGAACTTAAAACTCCGAGAGCCCGCCTCGAGGCTTGCAGCGCGACAAAATGACCACCTATACACGCTTTTCTTAGCGTGGTGGGAGGAAGTGCGTCACGTGGCTTGCAACGAAACGGGTAATCACCCAAAATCCTGTCCTCGGCGTGTGCGACGAACCGGTTAACCACCTATACACGCTTTTCTTAGCGTGGTAGGAGGGACTCCGGTGCGACGCACGTGACGAGGCAGGTAAGCCTGGTGCACGCTTTTCTTAGCGTGGTCGGGACAACTCTTAAGTACCCGTTACTCGGCTCTGTACCTGCGGAGAAAGCAAACTGTGCTCTTTCAATGTAGGTACATATCGAAGACCCATACACGCTTTTCTTAGCGTGGTGGGGACAAAGACTTTACACGGCCGCAGTGTCCTCGAAAGAGGGTACCTACCATACACGCTTTTCTTAGCGTGTTGGGAAAGGCCCAGTTTTTCGTAATTTCCCCTAAACGGGGGAGATGCCGAAATTTTGGGTGAACAGAAGACAACACTTGGACCTAATTGAACTCAAAAAGACCACATGAACTGAATTCAAATGAACATAAAATCTAACCTAAATCAAAGTTGATTAAATGATGTTGAGCTGAACTCATATTTGGACAAGATTTGGGGCTTGAACTTGAACATGTAAATTCAAGTCAAACTATTTGAACACAAGCGAAAGAACTTGCAAGGCCTTGTGAACTTGGATTTGATTTGACTCAAACATAGCGGATGTCAACAGAACTTGAACCAAATGTTAAAGATTTGGACAACAATGGACTCGAATCAAAATCGAACTGAGTTCAAGCTTGAACTCTACTTGAAAGTGACACAAGGGATTCAAACAATTAATAAAATATTTAAATCTAAGTGAAATAAGTCATACTTGAACCTAATTAAATATTCAGAGAATATGACCTAAACCATTTGGACTCAAACTCAAGTGAATAAGGGACTTATGGTAAAGCCTCAATGACTTGACGTGTTCACTCTCAGACAATGACGCAAGCTCTCAATAATCATGACCACTTACTAAGAGGCCATGCGGAAGAATTGTAGTGAATGCAAACACAACTAGTGTGAGGAGATTCATGGTCGCATAACACTTCAATCATAAGCAAACATCAATCATCGAAACATGTGAATGGTGAAGGTGAACATGATGTAAATGCAACAAACCCCTACAACAGTTCCTATATTATTAAGTACACTGTACTTATAAGTGACATCATCCAATTGTAAAATGCACGAGCATCTCCTACCTGCACCAACGAAAGCTTTAATGCAAAACATAATTAACTTGCAAGTTGAAATGATGAATTTTACAAACGTTTGTAGAAGACTCGCTGTGTATACGACATGTCTTTTATGAGAAGGATGCAAGGAGTCTGCTACAAGTGTTAAGATACTCATACAGCATACAATGAGATCATTCTCAAAGGCAACAAAGAACTTGTCTTTAAACATGAATTTTGACCGCAAGGACATGAATATAACAACAAGTCGATATCTATATACAAACAAGCAAGTGGAACCTCAAAATTGAGGATTGAAGGGTCATTCATGAGTAACAATAACAAACATGTAATAGATTTGATGGATCCATCAATGACCATGTACAAGGAATGCAATGACATCCCTGCAGCCAACCGTCACTTGGCATCAAGTAAGTACACCAGTCTTTTGCAAGCATAAGCTGATGATACAAAAAGAATGCAAGTTCCTACGAGCAGCGGTAGAAGTTCTGCTATGCACACAACATGCCATCTACAAGAAGGATACGAGGAGCCTACGATAAGTACTAAGGTACTTATACAGCCTGTAATAAGATAGCGGCAAGTAAATGTTGTAGTCCCCTACAAGTAGGAGTATTCAACATACAATGAAATGAAAGATACGTCATCTTTGAATAATTCTAGAAGAATGCAGCTTCTATGTAGTCAACATTATTTAGTTGTAGTCAACTACACCAATCTGCCATAGACAAAATAGAAGATGTCCAACAAATTCGAATACTCACGGGCCATTGCATTAGATTTGCTGCTTGAATAATAAACTGTTTACGAGCAAAGGTAGCAAACATACAGCAAATACAAGTGCCTACAGGCTTCTATAGAAGACCCGTCGTATACTCAATACACCACTATGGGCAAATACAAAAGAGAACTACAGCAGATATGAACTCCTACGAGCTGCTGTAGGAAACCTTACTGCGTATCTAATGTGCTATTCAAAAATGAAATGCAAAGTTAATATATCAAATACGGGTCCCCACGAGTTGTCATGGAAGATTCATTGTGCGCCCAGTGTGTCAACCACAAGTAAAATATAGAGTAATTACAACAAATGTATATGTCCAGCACTAGAGGATTTGTATGCAAAGTAATGACTACAAACAAAGGCATCATGCAAATGCAGTTATTTATGGATAGCAAGCAGGAGATTCGTTAGTGCACTATGATCCACCTGCAGAAAGCAAGTTGTGCACGACAGTCTACCTGTACAAAGCGGCAAACAATTTAATCCACAAGCTGCTACGCCACGCCACCGGATCTGCAACATCTATGCAAGCAGACAGAAGGCGTACGAGTCCTCAAATGAAGCTCTATTACAACGCCACCGGATCTGCAACCTTTGTAAAAGCAGACATAAGGCATTCACAAATATTTTCTAAAATGCCCATGCACGTGCACTTTAATTTGTATACACATAGGTACACTAAAAGGGGAAAATACAATATTAAACCCGCATGGGCCCCGACGAGCATGTTATTGGTACACACGTGACGCCTAGGGATGCTGCGCGGGTCAATAAGTGAATTCCAGTTCGAGCCGGATCCTCCTATACGGGTAGATAGGAGTTGACACGACTTAAACCATTAAATAAATATACAGTAGCGAGATCGACCGGGATATTTATTTTATGGTTCATATTAGGCCTTCATAGCCTTCAACAAAGAAAGTTCACCAATAAAGGTCCAAAGCCTACGAAACCCGATCCTCTATCGACCAATAAATAGAGTCGACAGGGTCCAATCAATAAAATATAAATGATCTCATGCACCCGATGATGGCCATGTTGAATGTAAATCTCAACCGGAGGGGTTCATGAACACTATCAAACGCCACTCAAATTCCCACAAAATCATCAAAAATCCAAAAAAAATCTAGAATTCCAAGACATTTAAAATTGAAATCCAACCATCAAATCACTTAAAGTAAAATCCATCCACCCTCCGCAACAGTTTGCCGAGGTGGACAAATTTGAAAATAACTGCAGCTCACAAAGAGCTAATGCCTGGTCGAAAATATCACTAGGATCCATTCTCAAACATCACTAGGATCCATTCTCAAACAATCTCCTGCCAGCAAGGATGTGGTACGAGTCCTCTAACCGGCAGTTTCCCCGCCAAATGGCACTGCAGGATAAACGGTTATCACTCGGGGCCCTCTGAACCAGGTGGTCGCCGCCAAATGGCACCATTATATTATGGTTATGGCCAGAGCCCGTATGCTCCCCAATGGTATCAAATCCTTGACATATGAATCAATAGGATATAATTGATAGGGCACAAAGCCCTCTGTTAGCTAAGGTGGATTCAAATTTGTCCCCTTGGACAAACACTCCCCCCCAGGTCTACAAGGTACCCTTGGACGAAGCAACCCATGGCTGCTGACAAGGATCCTTCTGTCAGGTTGGGTCGACTACCTCCTCTGACTAAGTAGACCAGGGACCACGATGGCCCGGGACGACGGAACCATGGGATCTTGATCGGGTCTATCATCAATTCCCCCATCATCTGCTTTAAGTGCAAGATGGCACAATTTCCAGATTTAAATATTAAATTTTCCAACCTTTCAAATTCCCAAATTCTCTAAATCTCAATATCCCAAACCCATGCTGCTACTATATGCCAGACTCACGTATCCTTACGTATCTGATCGACGACTAGCCTTAATCGAAAGTTCTCTCTCGTTATCGGGAGGGATAATTAACTATAGGGGCTTGCGCCTATAGGAAACCAGAACTCAGATCATAAAGTCCTCGCAAAATGAGGGCGAAATCTCTGGGTAGTGTCCCATCTACTATCTCATCTGCCTTCCAAAATTTACCCCGGAACTTAATCCGTTAAAACTCTCCCCAAAAAAAGCAAAAGCGAGCGGAGGCCGGGGCCGAATTTTCGGAGCCCACAAGACTACTGTTTATTGGAATGAATGACTCAAAGATAAAATAAGGCAGAGACAAGAATTGACACACACTAGCAGTCAATGCATGGATACGAATAAGATAGCCACTTGGCTTTTGTTCAGCAACTATCAAGGTAGATTCCCCCAAAACAACGACCAAAAATAGAACTACTAAATAGTGAAATAGATACAAGACGCATTGTTGCATCCTAAAATGTCAAATGCAAACTTAATATTTCTTATGATCTTCAGGAAGGACGTGCCATGTGTGTGCTTTTTTAACCTGTCAAACAAACAAAGGGAATTATTAAAATAACTAACCTGAAGTATTCTGGTTGAATGATGTTAACTTAATGTAACCAATCCTAGAGCTGTCATTCCCTTGACCAGGAACCTCACAAAGCCTTAACTTCACAGGGTTCAGAGTAATTTTTTCTCTCCTGTCAATTGAATTAGGGCATTAGTAAAGCATCTTAGAGGTTCCGCAAGAAAACTAAATATGCTTTCCTAGATACTAAACAGATCTATAAACTTTTTCATTAAGTGGTTAAAATCATTCAATCAATGACACCAACACAAATGTATCCAAGCTTGCCTCAAAGCCATTTGCTTGATTTCAGGGCCACTGTGGATATCCAATTTAACGGTGCTTCCTTCAGTACCTCTGCATAGCAATGATAGTTTGAAAAATATTGAAATATCAAATTAAGAAAGAGCATATTACTGGAAGGGAAATCAAATAAATAAATGAATAAACATGACAGCTAACTGGAAAAAACAGAGAAATATTGCATTCAGTATCAATTATTATTGGGCTTTGAATTACAGCAATCATCATTCTCTAACGACTGAAATGGCTTGATCCAATTATGAATTTTTATCATAAATTACCTCTACTGCAACATTAGAAGATATCTAACACAAGATACATTTTTTATGAATGGCATATAAATCTAAAACCAAATGCATAGAGTGTAATTTTAATAGTAATAGATTTAGTTGGGGTGGGGAGGGAGAGGATTTGTGATTTTGGACGATGAAGTTATTAAAAAAGAGTACGCATTTTAGATATCTTGGGTCTATTGTTCAAAGTGATGGTGAAATAGATGAGGATATTATTAGAAGAATTCAAGTTGGATGGTTGAAGTAGAGGAAGCATCAGGCCTGCTATGTGATAGAAAAGTGCCCTCAAATTTAAGGGAAAATTATACAAGATGGTGGTGAGACCTAAAATGCTTTTTGCCACCAAATGTTGGCCATTAAAAGAGAAGCATAAAGTTAAGTTAAGTGTTCAACTAGACACCAAATTTGACAAGGAAATTTAATTAGAAAGAGAGACATGAAAAAGGTATTTAAACAGATAAAAAAACTCCATATTTGCTCACCTCACCCTTTTGGGAGATGGAGATTGTGAGAGCTCTAGAAATTGTGAGCATAAGAAGCAAGGAAGAGATGACAACTTTAGTAACAACACCATATTAGCTCACCTCATCCTTTTGGGAGATGGAAAAGGAAAGAAAAGATGATGCTCCTAGAAATGGACTTCATTGAAATTGCTTTCCATCCTCATTGAAAAGCTTTGCATTCACCTTATCAATATTCTCCCCACTTGGGAAGGCGATCAAGTTGAGTTGCATGTATTGTTGGGGTTCAATTTATAGGCAACAGGACAAGATGATTTGAACAAGATTAAAGGAGTTTGCCAGAGGGCAATGGTATGTGCTCTTACTGTAGTGTCAGAGGTAGTCATGACATTAGCTATGAGGGAGAGTACATGGTTACGTGGGAGAGATTGGTGATGGTGATGAGAGCTAAGGGAAGAGGAAAGGAATGTCAAGGAGACCAGAAATTCTTGAAGGTCTAAGGCCAGTCAAATTGTGATCTAATATATCAAATAAATCTAGTTAAGGTAGCTATGAACTCCTTAAAAAAAGTCTCTTAGTTGTATTCCCAATGAGAAAAGTTAAGGTTTCTACGACAAGGCAAGTGAATAAAACCAAATTTCTCCCCATAAGGGCACTGTGCTATATTTAGATATGCCCCCTAAAAGTCCACTATGGATGATTAGTCATGGATATGAATTTGACTACAATGAATGATTGAGTCACGGGCGTTGCAACACGCTCATGAATTTGGGGTGGTTGGAACATTAACAACAAAACTTTGCTTGTACCTTCTGTATCAATTTGGGCCTCTAGATTAGTTGGTTGGGCTAAGTGATTCAATGCATCTTCCTAGAAGTGCAAGTTTTCATAATTAATTCTCTCCCTAACAAGAGAGCATTATCAATTAAAGAGATTGCTCGTCTTTAGCCATCACAATACACACTATGTTACAACTCGGGCTCCCGAGTTTATGATTTTGATGATAACAATATTATTGATTGGCTCTTTATTTCTCCTAATATTTATTGTGTATACCTGTTTGTGTGTTGACTAACATTTCATGTACAACAGGCACTGTTCTTTGAAGATTCAGGGCTCAAGATTGGGTAGAATAGGTTATGTTGAAAGAGTCTGTAATTTTCATTTATTTATTTTCTTTACTTCTTGAATCAAGTCCTGTAAGGGTGCATGATAGCCTGGTGACCGTGCACACACACAAGGGGAGCAATTTTAATTGTTAAATATTTTAATTTTTTTTTATGTACATCGTATTGTACGATTTGGATAGTACTGTACGATCTGGTGCTACAAAAATTAATTAAAATATTTATTTTTTCTCAAAAAAAATTATTTTAAAATATATCTAATCGTACAGTACGAACACCACATCGTACTGGACGATCTGTTATAATTAGAAACCCCGCCGTTCATTAAATTAGGCAAAAATTTGAATTTGAAAAGTTGTTCTATTCGTACTGTATGAACCTAATCGTATTGTACGATGTTTAAGATATTGCCTAATTTAATCCTCTAATTAGTCAATCGAATCTGCATAATTTTGATATTTGGATCGTACTGTACGAACTGGATCGTACTGTACGATTAATAAAGACGATTTTGGTCGTCCCATGATTCGTCCTGGACGAACTGCACTTCGATTGAACTAATCGTACTGTACGATTCTGCGATGGTACAGTACTAACAGGTCAAATTCTGCGCATCGTACTGGACGATCCTGCGATCGTACTGGACGATCTTTGACGGATGAAATGAATTTTTAGGGTTTTTTGAAGCCCTCTATTTAAGCTTTCTCATAAGACTTTGTATGAGTCTTTTGAGCAACAGTTATGAGTTATCACATGACACAATCAATGTAGCATGCCATGTGGCCAAGTGGGCATAAGACAATGACATAGCACTTTGTTGGCCTCCACTTGGTGTTAACCAAGTGAACACTCCTCATTGGGTCAAGCCTATGTTACTGTAGGTGTTGGCATGCCATTGCATATCAAATCGGGTTGATAGTAAATTGTTGACTCATGGACTTACCAAATCCACAATACTTGCCTCGTCTACAAGGCATAATGCCAAAAATCTTGCCATAAATACAGATGCCTTGTTATGGAGGCATGCCACCATTGGTTTCTGGTGTGGGCCAATCCATGATGGATTGTCTCCGACCTCTAAATATGCATTATCTTAGATCTTGTCGAAATTGACTACTTGTATGAAGTTCCCCATAATAGAGATAGTCTTAAATGGCGATGAGGCCGACATAAGGATCAAAGAGGTTCATTAAGTGCTAGCAAAGTATTGTACGCCGATGAAGAACTGACAAACATCAATGCACTAGTGGTCAAAGGAGAACTTCAAATAACCACCCAAAGAGTTAGATTGTCAGCGCAACTTGAAAAACTTGTCGAAGAATAAGGAGTCTAAATAGCACCTAGTGGTACCTTGGATGTCATCCTCACTCTGTGCTTTATGGGGGTACTCATAAGTGTTAAGAAGTCTCAAGGAGGTTGACGGATTTTGTAATCATGGACAACATAGGGCTAGAAAGAAAAGCAACAAAGGTTGTGGTTGGAGAAAGTGGGAAGAAGGAAAAGCAGGCAAAACTGGCTAAGAAAGGTGTAAGGTTTTACGGTGCTCGTCACTTTGATTAGAATAGGAATGGCCTCAACAAGGATCGGTAGAAGCTAATTATATACTTAGGAAAATGATTTTAAAAGTCATTTTAATTCTAAGAAAATACAAGCAAAAAACAAGTTACTTAGAAAATTCTATTGAATAAGTTAGTTCATAAATTAAGTTTTGAACAAATAACTGAATACACTAAACCATTTATAATTAAACAAGCCTGATTATGTTTGACTTGAGGTCAAACAAAACTGCATATTATATTGATTATGTTATGTATCTACGAATTATGCTGGTTCAACAAACTAGTAGATATGTGTTGATCACTTGATCCAATTTATTTTTTTTAAATATCGATGCATACCTTTTAAAGATCAGCAGAAGCTCGTCCACTTAATGATCCAAAATCCAAAGAGGCCTAATCCATTATTTGGACATGGAAAAGGAATCTGATTTTGTTCATATGATAGTTGAGATGCACATAAAAGAGAGTGCATTCAATCGATTGAAAAGAAAAACCTCCACAGACAGCAAAAAAGCACGATTAGGGAAAACAAGGAGATCAGGTAAGAGAAAACGATGAACCTTTCAAATTTTTAGCTTGCCCTTATTAAAAGAACAGCTTGTCTGTTGTTCTCCAAGTATAAAATATTTTTTCCCTCTGTGGAAGCCAAGTGACTATTTATAAGGCACATCGAGCTGCCTCCTTGAAGGTCTCAAAAAAGATAGAGTTTGTAAACAAATTAAACTATAACTCTATTTATAAATAGATGCTAAAAATAAATAAATTATCAAAAAATGGTCCATTGAAAATTTCATGAATAATTTACCCAATATTCTAGTTTAAATTCAGAAACTCAATATATGGAGAAAATAACCAGAACCTTCACATACAATATAAGAAACCTCTTTCAAAACCCCCATATATAATATAAAAAAACTCTTTCTTGTGTGACAGGCATCAAATTCAAACCTAAATAAATCCCCAAGTCACTAGAAATCTTCATTCATATGGTCAGTTCCTTCCTTGCTCCAAAAAATAGAAGTCAACCACATTCATTTAACCATATTGACTCTGATCGAGGACTTGAAAGAAGAACAGTGCAAAACAAGAGAGGTTCAGCCACATCAATATGAATTGACATAGTTTTAGATAAATTTTATTTGGTCTCCACAATTTTTAAAAAAAAGTCCTAATTTTAAAAAGGAGCATGTTATTTGCTAAAATTAGTTCAAGGAGCGTATTTAAAAATAATTTAAAAAAGAGCAAAATAATCAAATGATTTGTCGCATTCTAAATACCCCAAATGATTTGGTGTATTCTGAATGCCCCATATCATTTGGCATATTCAGCTTAAAATAAACAAAATAATAGATATGGGGAAAGAGAGAATGCGAGAGAGAGAAAAAGAGGTAGAGAGAGAAAAGGGGAGAGAGAGGGCCACTGGAATAATAAAAGAGAAAGGAAGAGAGAGATGGCGGGAGGTATTTTTTTATATAATATTAAATAAATATTATTTTTAATATTAGTAATTTAATTTATTAAATAATTATTTACAAAAAACTTTTTAATTAAAATAAACAAGTATACAAAAATATCTTTTTAACTAAATTTTTTAGACCATTTAATATAGATGTAATAGGGATGAAAATAATATTTTATTATATTTTTAATATATTTTTATCAAAATTTATTAGAATGAAATTTAATTTCGAAAAATAAAAATTAATTTTAAATATCTTTTTTTCTAAATATTAACTATCATAAGTATTTAATAACTTAAATTAATAATATCTAAATAATATTTATATTTCATTTATCTTAAAATAAATATAATAGTTATAAAATTCATCATGTTAAAAAAATTAATATTATTTAAATACATATAATAGTTAATATTATTAATAAAATTCATGATGTTAAAAAAAATTTAATATTTCAAAATTTATTATTAATTTGATCTAAAAGTTTTGGAAATGATATTTTAAAAAAAGGATATTTAAAATTAATTTTAATATTTCAAAATTAAAATTTCATTCTAATAAAATTTTGATAAAAATTTATTAAAAATATAATGAAATATTATTTTCATCCTCATTACATCTTTATATTAAATGGCCTAAAAAATTTAGTTAAAATATATTTTTGTATACTTGTTTATTTTAATTAAAAAGTTTTTGTAAATAATTATTTAATAAATAAATTACCAATATTAAAAATAATATTTATATAATATTATATAAAAAAATACCTCCCGCCATCTCTCTCTTATTATTCCGGTGGCCCTCTCTCTCCGCCTCTCTCTCTCTCTCTCTCTCCCCCATATCTATTATTTTGTTTATTTTAAACTGAATACGCCAAATGATATTGGGCATTCAGAATATGCCAAATCATTTGGGGTACTTAGAATGCGCCAAATCATTTGGCTATTTTACTCATTTTTAAATTATTTTTTAAATACGCTCCTTAAACTAATTTTAGCAAATAATATACTCCTTTTTAAAATTTGGCCAAAAAAATAAAACTAGTCATGGAAATATATGCATGCCATTTCAAACAAAAATACTGAATTCTTATACCTTTCTCAATATCCATGTTAACTAAATATTCAATATCCCATAACATGTTACAGCAAACTTGCACAAAAATTCAAGCATAACTTGGCTACTTCTATTCTTAAAATTGGGAAATTTTTTCACCCCGCATAATTTGCTTTTCTTGCACTTCACCGCCTTTATTCTTTAAAAATAGGCACATAATTTATAAGTGGTTTGGAATGTAAAAGCTAATGTTCTTGACGAAATTGTTAAAAATTATATCATTAAAAAAAAGCACTAATTTATCTAAACTGAAATAGAGGTTATTGTATTTTTATCATAACATGTTAACCCTTTTATGTCATTTTTCATATCAATTGCATCTCACATAATCAATTTTTAGACTTGAACTAATTTATCTAAACTGAAATAGAGGTTACTGTATTTTTATCATAACATGTTAACCCTTTTAGATCATTTTTATACTTGCATTTTTTTAGAGAAAAGTGTTTTTTTTTTTTTCCCTTTTTCTTGGGGGTGGAGGGATTTTTCTTATAATTAAGACAATAAAAGAAAAGAAAGTTATCTGATAACAAGAAAAGGCAACACAAATAAGTTGTCAGATAAAACACTCACTGTAAAAGTTCAGCCGCTTCATATATATCCATGTCTTCTGTGCTTCTCTCATCAATTGCCAATATGACATCTCCAGGTTTAATACCAATCTTATTTGCAGGACCACCTGGAGATGTTGAAATCACAACTAGTCCTGCAGATGATAGGTCAAGCCCGGTGGGATAGCCAATCGATAAACCTACACCTGTCAGTGCACCTTGAGTGCCAGACTGCCTTCAAACAAGAAAAAGCAAGGTTTCAAAATGGAGTTAACACCATTATAAGCAGGTCCCAAAATAAAGCATACTTAACTAGAATGATTAATGAAGTAAACTCATCACAACATGCTAATCAAATAATAAAAAAAATAAGCCATACCCGCAGAATCTTGAATTTCTCTGGTTCTAGAAATCGAGTGAATGGATCGTCAAGGGTAGAAAGCATTTTCTTAATTGCCATGTCTGAAAAGCAAAAAATAGATACCATGAAAACCTGGTAGCATGAAATCCAGAAAACAAATGGTAAGGATAAATCAAGATTAAAAGAAAGATTTCGAAGTTGAAGTTACAAATGCAACAATAGCATAGGAAAGCTAATGAGTAACACAAAAGAAAAGTGCAGGCCTAGCGCAATGAGCTTCCATTACTGCAAAGTCTAGGGTGTTGATGTACACATCCTTACCTCATAAGATAAAGTTATTTTTGGACTCAAAGCCTGGTCTGGTCAAAATGGGGCAACTAATCCGTTGCACCAAGTCAAGCCCTCTACATGAGCCAGATAATAGCACAAACTAATTTTGGAATTCCTAAGTTTATCACAACGTCATAATTTCCATTTAGAAACAAGCTCAGACAGCAAAAGTACACATGCATGCATAGCTTACATGATTCTATTTCACGTGAATTACAGTTTTTGCTGTGTTACGTGCATGTGAGCTTGAGGAGGGTGAGCTTGTGGAGTTTCAATATGGGAAAATCCCTAGCAGAATCACAGGAAATAAAGTAGAGGCTTTGAAAATATGATAGCTGTTACCAGCTCGTGAATTCTCATCATTGGCAATCAACATAAACTGCAAAATAAAAAGCTCAGTGGCGATATAGTTAAAGAACATGAGATCTTTTGGAGAAGCAAGCATGGCATTTTGAAAATGACAATGAAATGTACAAAGGAAAACTTTGCATCACACCATCAAACATAGGACGTCCAAAACTTGAGTAATTCTAAAAATGTTATACCAAATGAATGAAGCTCCTACTTATGTAGAGTCAGAGGACAGAGGCTTAGTATAGCTTTATCCTTACATACAAAAGACTATATTTTTTAAGCTCAAATCAGTGACCTCCATATCATAATAAAAGAAACCAAACCATTCTCCAAACCCGTTTTCTAATTTGAAATTTTTTCATCTAACCATAAAAAAGCCAAAACGTACAAGTTTCTTCCCGATTATTCATCGGCTCATTGCGTAGTGCATTTTCTCGATAACGAAACCAACTCTGCCCATTAAAGGTTTTGTCAAAATAGGCACGGTCAACAGTCCTCCATGCCTCCAAGAAAAGGCGATTGTCTTCAGTGAGTGCCCCTACAATGGATCATGAGAGGGTAATGCTCATAATTATGGCACTTCTGAAAGTAATGAAAGTGCTTAATCAATCATTAAATAATTCAAAAGGAATTCTTTCAGGTAGATGTTTGCTTACAAGTTGAGTCTTTACTGACTGTTACAGATGCTGATATAATGAGCATCATGCTCACAATCACACAGGAAAATATAGTACCAATGCTTATTATGAACTTCTCTTGCCAACATGTCACTTTCTGAACTTTCCTTTGAAAAGATAAAATATATGATGATAAAATTTTTGGTGGTGCACTAAAAAGGGTCTGCAATCTTTGGATCAGGGAGGCCGTGTGAGGAACCTTAAGCAGCTTAAAGTGTTTTCTTCCTCCTCTGAACCCACACATCCGGCATTGTAAATTACTCCCAAGATAATATGCCATAGAATTCAAGGCATTCTGATCCTCCCCCGGATCCTAATGAGTGAAAAGTTTTCAATTAGCTCAGTAGATTAATTGGTTGGTTGGAAAATCAAACTCACAAGTCATGCATGAACAACTAAATTAAATTACGATAATTATTATAAATATATGTAACCCACTGAACTGAAAAAAAAAATTGCACTGAAATTCCCATCTCAATTTGAACGAATTAAATGGCACAAATAAATGATTAAATATGCACTAGAGGTTCTTACAATGGAGTGGATCACGAAGATTGTGGTCCCAACCAGGATGAGGAAATAAAAATACCTTTTACTATTTTTTTCTTCAGAAATTCACTCCGAGCTAATCAGTGCCCCAAAAGCTATAGCGTGAAACATAAAAAAAGGCAGCGTAAAACAGCCAATCACCAAATTTCATTATCAAATTGCTCAATAGACATCAACTAAGATAAGCAGGATTTTTTCAATCTTATATTCATGTATAGATTCAATTCCTATTAGAAGTTTTGATTATCTAGAACCATTAACTTAATTAACAAGGGCTTCCTCGTATATAAGTAGATCGAGGCAAGTTTATATGCAGGTATAGATAGGATTGTTCATGCAGTAGATTATTTAAAAGCTAATAATTAATATGAAGATTTTCATTTTAAGAATGGAAAGTTTGGCTTTAGCACAACCCAATCATGCTACAAAATATTTTATTATGGCAAATAAACATGCATTTATAATATTATAATAATTTTTTTGCATTTAAGCTTCATAAATTTAAGCACCATTAATCATCTCTCTTCTTCATTCTAATTTAGAATATTGGTGTGCATAATTTGGAGATGATGTACTTGAAACTCAAGTATTTTCTATCAATGTTCTTAACCTTGCTTGTTCAACATCCACATTTAAACATAATTAAGGTGCGTTCAACTAGGTGCATACAAACAGAAGGAATCTATTGGCTATAGGGCTTATAAACAAGATGTTGTATGAGATATACTATATATGATGATAAATTGATAGCTCAAAAAATCTATGGAGTTAAAATTGAAGATAAAGGAATTGCCTTTAACAATGATGATAATACATATATGATGGCTAACATTGACAATGTTATCGAATTGAGTTACTTCAGCTTCACAATCATCCAAAAGAATGAAGAAAAGTGGATTTCGATCATAAACGACATCAAAATATAATTTAATTATAGTAAGTTAGCTAGTTGTATTAATTTACTACAACAACAACAACAACATCAAGCCTTTATCCCACTACGTGGGGTCGGCTACATGAATCCTTTTTCTCCATTGTATCCTGTTAAAAGTCAAATTCTTGTTTAAATCTAATAAAAAAAGATCATTTCTAATAGTTTCTAACCAAGTCTTTTTAGGTCTACCTCTACCTTTCTTAACATAAGTCAAATCTAAGACCTCTACTTTCCTAACCGGGTCATCGGGAGGCCGCCGTTTTATGTGACCAAACCATCTAAGGCGACTCTCTCTAATCTTATCTTCCACTAGAGCTACTCCACCCTTTTCCCGAATATGCTCATTTCGTATCCTATCTCTAAGGGTAAAGCCACTCATCTACCTGAGCATCCTCATCTCTGCAACACTTAACTTAGAATTATGCTTCTCTTTTAATGGCCAACATTCGGCACCATAAAGCATTGCAGGTCTCACCACCATCTTATAGAATTTTCCCTTAAGTTTGAGGGGTACTTTTCTATCACACAATAAGCCCGATGCATTCCTCCACTTCAACCATCCAACTTGGATTCTGCTGATAATATCCCCATCTATTTCACCATCACTCTGAACAATAGATCCAAGATATATAAAACGCGTACTCTTATTAATGACTTGATCGCCCAAAGTCACAATCTCCTCACTAGGTCTATTATTACTAAAATTACACTCCATATATTCCGTTTTAGATCTACTCAAGCGAAAACCTTTAAACTCCAAGGTTGACCTCCACAATTCTAGTTTACCTTCAACTCCCTCTCTAGTCTTATCAATCATCAACAAAAAGCATACACCAAGGTACATCCTCTTGCAAATATCTAGTGAGAACATCCATGACTAAAGCAAAAAGATAAAGGCTTAAGGCTGATCCTTAATGTAATCCAACTGAAATAGGGAAATACTTGGTCAAACCACCTTGTGTTTGAACACAAGTAAAAGCTCATGCATGCATATCTTTAATGATTTGAATATAAGCATTATTAGCTCCTTTCTTTGCAAGAACTCTCCATAGCACTTCTCTTGGAACTTTATCATATGCTTTTTCTAAATCAATAAATATCATATGTAAATTCTCCTTATTCTCTCTATATTTCTCCATCAAACCTCTTAATAAATGTATGGCTTCCATAGTAGACCTACCCGGCATAAATCCAAATTTATTTTGAGAAACATTAGTATCACGCCGCAACTTATGCTCCATAACTCATTCCCATAGTTTTAAAGTATGACACATTAATTTAATTCCTCTATAATTCGCACAATCTTGTGCATCACCTTTATTCTTAAAAATAGGGATTAACACACTCATTCTCCACTCATCTGGCATCTTTTTAGTCTTCAAAACAGTATTAAAAAGTTTAGTAAGCCAAGAAATTCGTTCATCTCCTAAGCATTTCCACACCTCTATAGGAATATCATCAGGTCCAACAGCTTTTCCACCCTTCATTTTCTTTAACGCCTCTCTAACTTTGGTTTTACTAATACGCCGATAAAAACCTAAATCTTTATTTTCATTTAGGGTGCTAAGGCCACTAGAGTCTATTGTATTTTCACATTCTTCATTAAAAAGTTTAGCAAAATATCTCATCCACCTTTGTTGAATATGATCTTCTAAAAAAAGTACTTTTTGGTTTTCATTCTTAATACATTTCACTTGAACTAAATCCTTACTACTCCTATCTTTTTGTTTCGCTAACTTATACATATATCTTTCTCCCTCTTTAGTATCTAATCTATTATATAAATCACTAAAAGCAAAACTCTTTGCCTCGCATATTGCTTTTTTAGATTCCTTACGTGCCTCTTTATATATTTTCCAATTATCAAAAATTTTACAATTAAACTAATTTTTATAACAAATCTTTTTATTTTTAATTTTTTCTTGTACATTTAGATTCCACCACCAACTATTTTTACTATTAGAAGCTTTTCCCTTTGAAACTCCAAGCACGTCTTTTGCAATATTTTTAATATCACTAACCACTTTTCCCCACATAACATTAGCATCCTCATGCACGGACAAAATCTTAAGATCTAAAATCTTACTCTCAAAAATATTTTTGTTAACATTCTTTAAATGCCCCCATCTAATCCTAGAATATCATTTTACTTTATTTTTTATTTTCTGTCCTATTATCTTCAAGTCCAAAACTAATAAACGATGTTGGGTATATAAATTTTCACTTGGAATAACTTTAAAATCTTTGCAATCTAAACGATCTAATTTTCTTATAAGAAAATAATCAATATGAGTTGTACTATATCCATTTTTATAAGTAATGAGATGCTCATTCCTTTTCTTAAATAAAGTATTAGCAATTAAAAAATCATAAGCCAAACAAAAATCTAATATGGACTTACCACCTTCATTTGTCGTTCCAAACTCATGGCCACCATAAATGCTTTTAAAATCATCTACCTCTCTACCAACATGTCCATTTAAATCTCCTCCAATAAAAACTCTTTCTTCAAGAGGTATCTTTTGTATTAATTCTTCTAAGTCGTTCCAAAATTTTAATTTTAAACTCATATCCAAACCCACTTGAGGAGCATAAGCACTTATAATGTTAACAATCTTAGCATCAACAACAATCTTTAAAGCTATAATTCTATCTCCAATTCTATTAATATTTATAACATTATCATTCAAACTATTATCTAAAATCACGCCTACACCATTTCTAGTACGACTCCTCCCCGAATACCAAAGTTTATATCCTAAACTATCAATATCCTTAGCCTTCTCTCCAACCCATTTAGTATTAATTTACTACTTTATTTAAAATTATATTGAATATATGTTGATTGATATATGGAATAAGAACAAAATGATAAGGATGGAAAAAAAAATTTGAACATGAAACTAAACCAAAGAATGATAGATAAATTACATATGATAGAGGATGATAGACAAATTACATATGATAATTCTTTTAATGCAAGAAGAGACGATGTTGGATGTTCACAAATATTCCAATGCCATGTCATGTTATCTAAAGATGTTAGGTGTTTGATTTGTTAACATCTTTATCCAACTTTTTTCAAAATGGAATGTAATTTCTATCCTTCAAGGCTGTTTGGATTCAAGTATGATTTAGTAAATCTAGTAAATCCAGATTTGCTAAATCCTGAGGGTGTTAAATCCAAAAAATTATTTAGCAAGAAACATGTTAAATTCTAATAACTTATGTGAAACTATGTGGCAACGCAACTCCTGAATATAAAGTGGTAAATTCACTAAAAATGCAAAACTAAATTGTGTTTTTAATTAGGACATATTGAGGACTAAAATTGAATCTTATCAAAATTTTAAAAGCCTTGATTATATTTTTAATTATTTAATAGTTAATAATTAATTTCAATTTTATTTACCATCATAAACTAATCATTATAAATAATATAATTAAGATTTTATTTAATTATTAATCAACTTAACTAATTATTATTTACCAATTATATTATATTCATAATTATATTAATTAAACTAATTAGATTAACTAAGACGGTATTCTTCTATGCCATCGCCTGGCTATTTCAATAATTTCTCTTCTCTATGCTCTTTGAGTCTTTGTGTATGATCTTCCTATAGTCTTATGCCTATCAAGGGTTTGCTTTTCATCTTGTCCATTTCTTCATTGTTGTTCGGTTTCTCTTGCTTCGTTTGGAATTGAGTTTTGAATGAGTCGCTAAATCTTGAATCTTCTTAGCCTCTTTAACGACATTCAATGACGTTCTTCCTATGGGATCAAAAGTTATGATGGGAGCTTGCTATGAAGGTAACAATCTTTCTCCCCCTTTCGCACACTTCTTCAGCCAAATCCCATAAATCCGCCAAATTATAGGATTTACTAAATCCAACATTTATGTCGAAAAGGAGGAAAACAATGATTTAACTTGTCGTGAGATTTGAGGATACATTTTTGGCGCTTAATAAGATTTAACTCAAATCTGCTTAAATCTTGTATCCAAACAACCCCTTCAACAACTATATTTAGATGTCGGATGAAATCATGTCACATTTCAAGATGTCAAACATCCACTAAAGCCTCGTAAAATCATGACCATCAAAACCATGGCCACATTATTTTCCATCCTCATACTTTTGTTATTCGCTGTCACCCTTTCCCCCCTTGTTATTCCTCAACACTCTCCGTTGGACTATGATAGGAAATACTTGGATTCAAGTATTCCTATCGATCCGGGAGGGGAAAACTGCGGGAAAACTGCTGTTCACAGCAGCAAAACAGCCCAAATCTGCTGTTTACAGCAGGAAAACAGTGAAAAATAGGTGGAAACTCAAAGCAAACACTTGTATTCCACTAGTAGAAGCATAAAACAAAAGGAAGATACAATATTCTTCAATCCGAGAGGAAGAACAACTCTCCTAATCTCCGGCAACGCCTAGAGCCCAAGCAAGAAACCCTAGATCTCAAAATACATTCAAATTCAAGATAGATAACCTAATTCCCTCCTAAGCTCCTAATTAACATCAAAGGACAATTACAAAATACCTAAACAGCCCTTACATTCAAAAATTCCCGCCCAAACTAGTGCTTAAACTCCCCTAGGGCCCACAGGAGCTTCCGCCCCCCCCCCCCCCCCCCCCCTCTCCCTGCGGCTCCGCCTGGAGTAAACCAGGACCGGTCCAGCCGGCCCCTCCTGGGCCGGCAAAGGCATAACATTACTCCCCTCCCAAAGATTCACCTTGTCCTCAAGGTGAAAGGAGGGAAACTGATCTTTAATTTGTGCAAATGGCTCCCACGTCGCATCGAACTCGGGGAGACCCTTCCATCCAATCAGCACTTCCTTGTCTCCCTTGTTGCCCGATCTGACTCCTCGGAGCTCCAGTGGTTCTAATATCACTTCCAAATCCTCAGTCAGTGTCTCTGGTAACTCCATACTAACCGGATGCTCCCCGATAGCTTTTCTCAACTGAGACACATGGAAGACTGGATGTATGCTAGCTGATGGGGGCAGCTTCAGTCGGTACGCCACTGCTCCAATTCTGTCCAACACTTCGTAGGGCCCGAAGTACCTTGGAGCCAATTTCTCATTCCTCCTTCTCGCTACTGTCCTCTGCCGGTAGGGTCGTAATTTTAAGAAAACCCTCTCCCCTACTTCAAACTGCATGTCCCTCCTGTGTGAATCCGCCTGTTTCTTCATGATTTGTTGTGCTCTCAGTAGATGTTTCTTCAATTCTTCTAACACTCGATCTCTCTCTCCTAAATATTCCTCCACTGAAGAAACTGGAGTACTACTACTCCCAAAGTGCACCAAGTGAGGAGGGTCCCTTCCATACAACACCTTGAATGGCGTCATCTGTGAAGCCGAGTGAAAGGAGGTGTTGTACCAATATTCCGCCCAGGATAGCCATTTTGCCCACAGCTTGGGTGTCTCTGACACAAAGCATCTCAAGTAGGTTTCCAAACTCCTGTTGACCACCTCCGTTTGGCCATCTGTCTGTGGGTGATATGCGGTACTCCTCTTCAACACTGTCCCCTGCAATCTGAACAGCTCTCTCCAAAAGTGACTGAGGAAGACCTTATCTCTATCTGATACTATTGCCTCTGGTACCCCATGCAATCGGACCACCTCCCTGATGAAAGCGGATGCAACTGTCACCGCGGTGTAAGGATGTCGGAGGGGAATAAAATGAGCATACTTACTCAATCTATCCACCACTACCAGAATTACCGTGAAACCTTCTGAACAGGGCAGCCCATCTATGAAGTCCATGGATATCTCTTCCCAAACCCGTCCTGGTAATGCCAAAGGCTACAGTAGTCCCCCTGGCGACATAGCCATGTACTTGTTCCTCTGGCAAGCCTCACACCTGGCCACCATCTCCTCTACGTCTCTATGCATTCCCTTCCAGTAAAGCTCAGCAGCAATCCTCCTGTAGGTCTTCTGCACCCCTGAATGGCCCCCAACCGCGCTCCCATGAAATTCCTGGAGGATATTTGGGATGTGGATCGAGTTCCTGGGCATCACAAACCTCCCTTGATACAACAGTCTATCCCCCTCTACTGAATACCCTGAGTGGCTCTCATTTCCCCTTACTAGGTCTGCCCTGATCTTTCCCAACTCCTCATCCTTCAAGCTCTCCTCCTTGATTGCTTCCCAATCTAACATCAACGGAACAGACACAGTCACCATCTGTAGTTCTCCCATGTATCTGGACAAGGCATCAGCCGCCTTGTTTTCCCCTCCGGGTCTGTACTGAATTTCAAAATCATACCCCAGCAATTTCGACAACCACCGCTGATGCTCTTCAGTCACCATCCACTGTTCCAACAAGTATTTCAGACTCCTTTGATCTGTTCTGACGATGAAATGTCTTCCTAACAGATAGGGTCGCCACTTCTGGATGGCTAAGACAATAGCCATCAACTCCCTTTCATATACTGACTTCAGCCTGGCTCTAGCGGCCAACACCTGACTGAAGTAGGCGATGGGTCGCCGGTTCTGCATGAGTACTGCTCCCAATCCATATCCTGAAGCATCGGTCTCCACTATGAAAGTCTGAGTGAAGTCCGGTAGAGCTAAAACTGGTACCGTGGTCATCGCCTTCTTTAATTTCTCAAATGCAGTTGTGGCTGGCTCTCCCCATATGAATCCATCTTTCTTCAACTGCTCAGTCAACGGCCATGCTATAGTACTATACCCCTTAACGAATCTCCTGTAATATCCTGTCAACCCTAAGAATCCTCTCAATTCCTTCAGATTCTTAGGTAAAGGCCATCTCAACATCGCCTCCACCTTTGACTGATCAGCTGCCACCCCTTCTTTGGATACCACGTGACCCAAGTACTCCACACGGGTCTGGCCAAAGCAGCACTTCTTCAGGTTGGCTCTTAGCTGATGCTCCTGGAGGACTCCCAAGACCAACTTCAAGTGCTTCAAATGCTCCTCCTCAGTTCTGCTGTACACCAAGATGTCATCGAAGAACACCAGCACAAACTTCCGGAGGTATGGTCGGAACACCCTATTCATCAGCGACTGGAAAGTAGCAGGTGCATTGGTAAGCCCAAAAGGCATGACCAGAAATTCATAATGCCCTTCATGTG
This sequence comes from Dendrobium chrysotoxum, assembly GCA_019925795.1. Lineage (NCBI taxonomy): Eukaryota > Viridiplantae > Streptophyta > Magnoliopsida > Asparagales > Orchidaceae > Dendrobium > Dendrobium chrysotoxum. The sequence continues at coordinate 43,179,171 of CM034309.1, forward strand.
TCCTGAACGCTGTCTTGGAGATGTCTTCCTCCCTCATCCGGATCTGGTGGTACCCAGACTTCAAATCCAGTTTGGAGAATACCACGGCTCCATACAGTTCATCCAATAGCTCGTCAATCACCGGAATGGGAAATTTATCCGGAACAGTCTCCTTATTTAACGCTCTATAGTCCACACAGAACCTCCAGCTACCATCCTTCTTTTTGACCAATAACATGGGACTAGAGAAAGGGCTCACACTTGGTCTGATGATTCTTGCCTCCAACATTTCACTAATCAACCTTTCAATTTCATCTTTCTGAATCTGGGGGTAGCGGTAGGGGCGTACACTAATCGGTGACACCCCCTCCCTTAGCAGAATTGCATGCTCCTGTTCTCTGGCTGGTGGTAACCCCTGAGGCGGCTGGAACACCTCCCTAAACTGCTGTATGACTGGTTGAACTGCAAGAGGAATGTCTCCCTCTTCCCCCAAACTGATTTTCTCCAATCGTTGTAGCTCCACCAAATATCCACCCCCAACCTCCTGGAGGGTTCGGATCATGGACTTGAGAGACACCCCCGTCCTAGACAGGCCGACATCTCCCTGTATCACCATTCTCCTTCCCCCCACTACCAGTTCCATCCGCAGTTCACCCCAGTTCACCTTGGTCTCCCCCAAAGTTTGCAGCCACTTCATCCCCAAGATCACATCTGTACTTCCCAATTCTAAGGGAAAAAAATCCTCCCTCACCTGTATCCCCTGAATGGTCATCACTACTCCCTTACAAACTCCTCTACCCATCTCTACCTTCCCTGTACCCATCATCACCCCATAGCCTCCCGTATCCACCAATTTCATTCCCAGCAACTCAACAATCTGGGTGGAAATGAAATTGTGGGTTGCCCCACTATCTATCAAAACCACCACCTCGTGGTCAGCTATCACCCCTTTCACTTTCATAGTGTGACTCGAAGTGAATCCCACTACGGAGTTCAGAGAGACTTCTGCCACATCCAGATGCAACTTCTCCTCCTCCCCTTCGGACCGACTCCCACCTCCCTCTTCGTCTTCCTCGTCTTCGCAAACAAGGAGAACCTGAAGAGTCCGGTCCTTGCACCTGTGACCCGGCATGTACTTCTCATCACACCTAAAGCACAATCCCTTTGCCCTCTCCTGCATCTCCTTATCAGTAAGTTTTTTAAAATTTCCCCCAGGCCCTCCTCCTCCAGACCTCTCCCTTGGTACCTCTCGTGTACCCCCCAGTGCAGCTCCCTTGGGAGCCAGAAAAGTGGTCGTCATCCGGTAGGATCCCCCGGAGCTGCTGCCTCGAGCCCCTCTCTCCAGATGCTTTTGGTCCTCAACCAGCTGTGCCAACTCCATGGCCTCCCCCAGGTCGTGTGGTCTCATCACTCTAACAGCTGCCCTGATTTCTGGTTTGAGCCCCTTCATGAAGTTCCCCTCAAGCACAGTCTCAGAAAGACGATCCAACCTGCTAGCTAGGTACTCAAACCGGTCACGAAACTCTGCCACTGTCCCCTCCTGTGTCAGAGCAAAGAACTGTTCGTAGAAGTCTCCTCCTCTACTGGTTCGGAAACGCTCTAGCAAACAGTCTTTGAACTCCCTCCAGCTCCGAATAGGTCGCCTCATGTCTCGCCACTGGTACCACGCCAGTGCCTTCCCTTCCAAGCACAGTCCCGCCGCTGTCAGTTTCTCCTCTTCCGTCAACCCGTTGACGGCAAAGTATCGCTCCACCTTGTAAATCCAGCCATGACCGTCCTCGCCCTCAAAGATGGGCATCTTCAGCTTCCTTACCTTTGGATCTCCTCCGTACCCTCGGTATCCTCCATAACCTCCCATTCCTCGAAGGGGAGGTGCTCCCCAAATGTCCCGATCGTCCCTCCGACGATTGTACCCAAACCCTTCCTCATATTCCCCTCTTCTCCCTTCAAAATCAGCACCCCTGCGATGCATTTATTCCCTTCTCCCCACAAAATCAGCACCCCTTCGTTCGTACCCTTGGCTCATCTCCTCTCTAGAGAGCGGTTCTAGAGGCGGCATGTCGTCTTCCCCCTCAAGGATCTCCACCTCCGGATTTTTCCTTCCCCGAGACGGGTTCGGATTTCCTCCTATGCCATGGCCGTCGACGGTCTCTCTTACTTCTGATGTTGTCGGGTTTGTCTTCATCTCCATTAGTTTCTTCAGCATCTCCTCCACCACGGTGAACTTTCCTTCCAACCTTTCATTGTTGGATGTGATTTGATTTTGAAAGTCAAAAAATTTTCCTTCCAAATCTGATTTCAGTTGTCCGATTTCGCCTTCCAAGACTTCCACCTTCTTCCCGGCCATTTTTCCTCCACAAATCACAAGGAGTTCTCTTCCGGATGCCCAAAAGTTTGCTGAAATTTCTGGATTTCAGCCGCCGATGGTCCCAAAAAACGATGCTCTGATACCAATTTGATAGGAAATACTTGGATTCAAGTATTCCTATCGATCCGGGAGGGGAAAACAGCGGGAAAACCGCTGTTCACAGCAGCAAAACAGCCCAAATCTGCTGTTTACAGCAGGAAAACAGTGAAAAATAGGTGGAAACTCAAAGCAAACACTTGTATTCCACTAGTAGAAGCATAAAACAAAAGGAAGATACAATATTCTTCAATCCGAGAGGAAGAACAACTCTCCTAATCTCCGGCAACGCCTAGAGCCCAAGCAAGAAACCCTAGATCTCAAAATACATTCAAATTCAAGATAGATAACCTAATTCCCTCCTAAGCTCCTAATTAACATCAAAGGACAATTACAAAATACCTAAACAGCCCTTACATTCAAAAATTCCCGCCCAAACTAGTGCTTAAACTCCCCTAGGGCCCACAGGAGCTTCCGCCCCCCCCCCCCCCCCCCCTCTCTCCCTGCGGCTCCGCCTGGAGTAAACCAGGACCGGTCCAGGCTGGACCGGTCCAGCCGGCCCCTCCTGGGCCGGCAAAGGCATAACAGACTACCATGTCTGTTGATTCACTAAAGGTTCTTCAACAGCATCAAAATCTCCCGGCGCTACAGCTTGTCACAGGCGCTTTCCACTGGCATTTTTCCCCCAAAAGTAATTCTCTCAGCAGCTGTTTGTGGGTCAATTCATTTTGTCATCAGCGCTTGTGAGTTTTTTTTTTTTCACTTCATCAATAACTCATGCTAATCAAAATGCTTGTCGGTGATTTTCCATAGCCTCAATCTAGGGTGACATAATCTTATCATACATATATGTTGACCTAAATACTTATAATCTATTAAAAAACAGACGTCTTTAAATAAAATTGAACCAAAAGATAACACTGACATCTAAACATCGAGCAGAATTAGCCATAATATTGATTAACTCATATCCATAAACATCTTTAGGGCAACAATTGACAGAGTGATATAAAACAATGAACCTCGTTAATGGCGAGGACTTGATCATTAACCTTCTTCAGTTTCCTTGGGAAGTACCTGATCCAAAGCAAGGAAACGGATCGAACGCAAGATGACGACAGCAATACAAAATCTTAAAGATAACAACAAAGCAAGACAGGTTACCAGAACTTGGACTTAGCTTTAACTTCAATCGTTGCCCACAGCTTCAAGCGGTGATTCTTGGAATGTTCGTCGCTTGGGGCCGGAAGAGCTCGGCCCACCACCTGGTACTGATTAAACTGCCAACAATCGTAAGCAAAAGCTACTTCATTCGAGCCAAAACTATCAATCTAAGGAGAAGGAGAGATACTGCTAATTGGATTCTCCTACCAGGAAGCTGCCCATTGAGACTCTGAGATGCCGAAGACGGTCTCGCAGTCGGCGTCCGTGACCGTACTAATTTGCTCCGGCGTTTGCTTCGGTAGAAGCGCAATAGTTTCTAGAACTGACCGGCACAATAGTTCCGAGCCGTTTGGTACGCTCTGTTTGAATGGTTGGAAGCTATGCATCCGTTCAGGATAAATAGAGTTTATAAAAGATATATATATATATATATATATATATATAATGTTCACTGTTTAGGTTATGTATTCAACAGATTTTTTTTTTTTTTTTTTTTTTTTGAAAAATACATTCTATTTTCTGAATTATATCCACATTAAGCCCTTTTAAGATAACACATTTTTAGTTTTAAAGCTCTTAATCATAATTTTCTTAGCAAAGCTCCAAATTTAACTCCATAACTTTTAAGATATCGTTTGGGATAACTTTCTTATTATTTTCTAAAGCAGTTTTTTAGTACATAAATTTCTAGTTCAAAAATAATTTATGCTAAAAAACTACTTTACTTTTTAGATTATAATCACAATTTTTGCATGACCATTATTTTTTTAACCACTTTCAAAATAATTTTATACTAGCAAGCTATTTTCTACAACGATTTTAAAAAAATTACTTCCTCTACGACACTTCTACGAAGCATTAAAAAAATTGCCCCCAAACAAAGCTCAAATCAAATTGAACCACTCTACATTAGAAGCTTGATCAATGAGAAATATATGCTTTCTTATAAGAGGGAATACCTCCAAGCCAAACTACATAATATCCTTCCCAGAATTACAAAGGATAAGCTTATTAATGTCATTGAGGCAATTAGCCTCAGCCAAGAATATTGGGTAAGGCAACACCCAACATCTTTTGTTTTTTTTATAATATCACACGGCTTATTAAGATTACTATTGACAAACAATTGCATAGCAGAAGAGCCCAGGATATCAGATATAGAGTAACTCTTTAGTCAAAGGCCTAAGAATTAAGACAAAGAGCTATTGTTCCAAATTTTGAAACTAAAGCCCCTGCTAACTTTAACTGTCATGAGCTGCATAGATTTCTAAAGAGTAGAGACCATGAAATTATTATTACCCCAAACAGATTCGCAGTAATTCACATTATATAATCTACAAATCATTTTTTACTTGCAAAAAAGTACTAAGATGTTAGGATTGATTGGTCCAGTTTTAATTATATTGTTCAACGAGACATCACATCTATATAAATTCCTATAAATAAGATGTATATTATGATGTATTGAAGCCCCTTGTAATAGCCTATGAAGAAGAAATTTTGAATTCCCTGCCGCTACTCTCTCCCTCTCCCCATTCTCCCTCTTTCTCATCCAAGATCAAGAAGATTCATCTTCTTCCTCATGCAAGAAATGTAACATAAGGGAATAGCAATGCTCCCTTTCTCTTTAGGAACAGTAATGGTAAGAAAACATATTGTGCTCATTTTGTTGCTTTCACATCAATAGTTGAGTATAGGAGAGGAAATAGTAACACAGATACTTCCATGGCAGAGAACAACAATTAATACTAACCATGTCAGTGAATTGAATAGCATGATTGAAATCAATAAGCTTGGTAAAATTTTGAAGCAGATATGATATACCCAATCAAATAAGAGGAGGAATTAAGCACTTCTTTAAGATAATTGAATGATGGAGGAAGTGGCTTAGCCCTGAATTAAGAGATCATCATAATAGACAATAAGAGATATGGAAACATTATTAGGAGAAATGGCTTTTAAGGTACTCGTGCAAGAAAGAATATCCATAACAAATGTGAATATAATGTGGAAAAAAAAAAAGACAACTTTGCCTTGCATCATAGGAAGCTTTAAAATTCCTCTAGGTTCATCAGCCGTGCAGCCATTAATACAACTAAAAAAGGTAAGTGGAATCCATTTTAAGAATAAGCCTTTGAGACAAGATTTTGATGTTGACAAGTAACACCTTTTGTAGGTCAAATTTGGGGGAATTAGAAAGATTGAGCCCCTTTGAAGCCCTGAAGCAAGTGTAATGATATCATGAATATCTATCTTAGATGAAGGAAGATTAGGCATAGTTAATAATTGATGAAAGACCCTGGTTAAATCAACTAGCAAGTAATTTATTAATGATCTTAAAAAGACTTACAAAGAGAGATATGCCAAAAGTTCATAAGATATTCTGTATGCAGCTTGTTGGGGACAATCACAATGGCAAAGTGCTCTCTATCAAGAAGTTTAACGTTGATGAAGAAGTAATGAATGCCATCCAACAAATCACCACCAATAATATCCCAAGTGTTAATAAATAATTTGGAAGTGGCATCATCAAAACTAGGGCACTTGTATTTCCTAATATACTCAACAAGGCATCGTTTATGTCAAGATCAGTAAACGAGTAAATCCAAAAAGTTTGATTAGAAGCAATAGATCTTTACCTTTAGTGAGACAAGAAAATTTGGCCCACTTCTAAATCCATTTAATTTCCAAAGTCGAAGTTTGAATGATGTAATCACAATCAATTGGTTTCAAGAACAAAACTGTTGCTTTACTCACCTTAAGGGAAGATAAGTGATGAGGACATCCACACTTGGAAAGTCTATCGTAGACGTGGCCGTCGATCAACGGCCACGATCGAGTTCTTATATTTCTAAGTTTATTATGATTATTTGTTTCTTTTATATTAGTCACTATTTTACCCTTACTTAAGGGAGCATGCTTGTAAGCCCAATGTGGGCATTTGAGTCTTTTCATTTATTTCCCTTGTTGAGGCTATTTATAAGCCACTATTGTATTGTTTGATTGGAATGAATGAATTCTACAAAATTTTTCCTGCACTTTGTTTGAGAGTTGATAGCTAAGGAGTTTGAAGAAAGAGAGCCCTTGGAGAGGGAATTGGATCACCCACCAATCTTGGAACGAGTCCGGATTCGTGGTTAGTTTCGTGGGATTATCTCCTTCTCCTCCCTTCTCCCCTATTCGGCCACCGCCCCCCTCTTCACCAAACCGACCCCCCCTCCCCCCTCACAATCCCCTCCACCACCTCTCGGCCCCTCCTCCCACTCCCCCACCCGCCGGCCATCCAAGCAGATTCCCCACCCCAAGCAAGCCGCCGGCCCTATTCCTCCTCCCTCCCCCTTGAATTAGTTTCCTAAATTAGTTTGGATTTGTTTAGGAAAGAATTTGAAATTCAAATTCACATCGAATTAGAATTAAAAACTTTCCTAATGGACTCAATCTATTTTAGAAAAGTTTCCTAATTGAGTCCTATTTGAAATTTTCAAATAAAGGGGATTTAATTAAAACTTTCCTAATACCTAAATCCAATTTTAGAAACCCAAATCAATCCCCAAATCCCCTCCCTATTCCTCTCAAAGCCGCCGGCCCCCTTCCCTATTCCGCCCCCTCTCTCTCTCCAATTCCCCTCTCTCTCTCCCCAATCCCCTCTCTCACATTAAATCCTTCCCTTTAGAAACTAAACCTAGTTTCCTTATCCACCTCCTCCAAATTTCAAAATCTGAAAACAATTTCAGATTTTGGACTCCAAATCCTAACCCTAACCCTAACCCTACCCCTCCAAAATCTGAACCCACTTTTCCCCATTACCTCCCCCTTGGCCGTCCCTTTCCCTAGACCTTTTTCCACTTGATTCTCCAAGGAAACCTTCAAACCATTGAAGGAAAACTTCAAGGGCAGCAAGATATCGTCGGCGCCAACCCCTCTTTCCCTCACTAACATGAATGGAAGTCCCCGAATGGGACTACGGACTGATCCTTGACGAACACGACAACATCGACATCCTACGTTCGCCGTTCTTCGACGTTGGGTTCGATTTCGACAACACCGTCGAAGAATACTTCGAAAGGATCCACATCACGTTGGTGGATACAATCGACGATCAGAGGAAGAAAGGACGGTGGACCATCCTCGGCCGGCTCACGACTATTTCCCCTCCGGATACTCCTCCACTCAGAGGACATTTCACACAAATCCTACGGTTCCTCATTCATACCATTGGCCTTCAAGTGACTACTTTCCGACGACGATTCTTTCCCGGTTAAGGTAAACTTTCTCTCCTCGTCAAGTCACTTCTTCTTTCCACTAACCTCGTAGGTGATGATGAAGTTGCAAAAGATCAGTGCCGCTTGATTTGCTAGCCAAAGCTTAGTAAACGTAGGGTTTCTTTGAGAGCTCCTAATATGTTTACTTATCTTAATGTTAATTAAGGGATTGTGAATGAACATTTACTAAGTTAGCTTTGATTTGAATTTCCCATTTATTTGTTTGTTCAAGCATTTTACTGTGGTTTAGCCTAAACGCAAGCACCCCTTTCTCGTTTTATTTTATCGTTCTAAGTGCTAGTAATTTAATCAAGTAATTGCTCTTGAATGAATACGTGCAAATTCTAAATTTTATTCAAAGCATAGTAGTTCTGCATCAATAAGGTATTAGCAAAATTGAAGTAGAATTATTCCACTCACACCTTTAAAAGAAGTTTAACATTTTCAGCTTATTAGATAAAGCATAGAACGGTTCTTCATTCACATTGATATTCCAGGTAGCTATAACAATACCTAAGAAGTTAGAGCAGGAATAACAGTAGTTTTTATGCACAAAACAATATTGATATTGAAATTTAGGAACATCCCCAATTTTCACACTAATAAGAGGACCATCTAATGAAAATTTTGGATTGACCCTTGTTAGTTCATGTCATTAATCATCGTATGCTTTACAGATATGTCGGGGGTCCAAGGGAGCAAAATCTCCTGGCTGGGTTCTCCTTCCTCCACCGTTGTTTTTCCCAGATTTAGGTTTTCCACATAAATCTTTTGCGTTTGTTTGTATTTTGCAAATCGTCATTTACTATTTCTCTCTATATTTGGTTCATCGTTCCCTAACATAGATGAAATACTATAATAGGCGGTAGAGAATGAATAAAGCCAAGAAGAATTACAAAAAGCTTGGTCCAATAATAAAATTGTCTAGTCTAGTTGATAATTGAATTAAGTAAAGAAAAGACCATTACAAGCTAAGTCCACTAAACCCGTACTAAAGACATTTATTATAATCCATAAATTTGCTTGAAATAAGAATATGACATCTTTTCTACTTTGGCATTGTTGGTGCAATTAAAATCACCTAAGATGATTCAAGGATCCCTTATATAATCAGCCATACTACATAAGCTTTCTACAGAATTTCCCTATCTGAAGTGGCATTCGCAGCATAAATAAAACTGAAAAAATTAATGGATGAAGAGTATTATAAATGGCAACGAATGAACTGTGGGTGAGTGGTAATAGCAGTAAATTTCATCTTGTCCTGATTCCAGTTGATCCATATTATGCTACACGAGTAGTGATAAAAATTATGACAATCACCTTCATGGTAGAATAGCTTAAGATTGTTGAAAGCAAAGGGGTGAGTAATGGAGACCAAAGGAGCCTTTGTTTTAAGAAGATCAATGATATCATCACCATTATCCTTGATAAAATTATTGTAGTCGGAATCCTATTATTTCTATTGAGACCCCTAACATTACAAACAGTTTTGATTGGGAATAACATCAAGTCAGTTCGTTGAGAGTAGAGGAAGATGTTTTTTCCTGGTACTGCTAACTTGGGATATAGAAGGGGAAGCGAAGTTAGGGTTCACATTATGGTCTTTGGTGCTAGTGGCTTGATTAGTGGATTCAATTTGAAGAATAGAAAATGTAATAGCAGATACAGGGGGAGGATGACACTGAGAGATTTCTTGTCCTTCAGGACGGAGAGATTGGAAGAGCAAGTATACCTAGTTGCGGAAGAAAGATAGGAGTTGATATTAGGATCGGGGGAGGGAGGTTTAGGTTTTATTTAGGACAACTTTAAACTTTTTTGTTACTTTCTAAAACAGCTTTTTAGTACAAAAAATTTTTGAACTATAAATTTTTGTACTAGAAAGCTTCTTTAGAAAGCAAGAAGAAAGCTGTCCCAAACGAAGCCTTAAGTCGGGAGTGTTGGAAATATGATTCAAAAAGAGACTTTAGATCAGCTTTCCTGGCAGTTCATTACTTGCTCATCTCTGCTTGCACTTCTGCCCCTATTGAAACTCTGCAGAGGGATCGAAGTGGGGAGCTTATGGCAATTAGAACCTTCATGAGCAAAGATATCACAGTGCAGCCGGGTGGGAGGATTTCCATTCATAAATAACAAACTAAATAATTTCTTGGTAATTGAGCAGCAAGTTGATTTGATCTGGCAAAGGGGACAAAATTTGCATATTGACTCTAATAAATGCCAGTATGGATTTAGAGGCAATAACAGAGTCGACATCTGAAGGATTACCAATTTTAGAAGTCTCTTGCTCATTCCAACAACAAAAAGATAAGTTCGGAAGTTCGATCTTAATCAGATATTCTTTGAAATCCTCTCTAACAAGCTTGAGTAATGGAGTCCATTCTTAAAAATAAATGGATGATCATTAATAACAAGGGCCCTTTGTATACCTAAACGTAAACATCCATACATTAAAATTTGAACAAAAAAGAAATTTCTGCCAAAGAAAGAAGATCAAAATTGCCTTTGTGTCCAGAGGACCACAGCTCACTACCTGCTTGAAGAAAATTATCATAGAAAGGTTGTCTACCAACAGCATAATTGACTAGCACAATATTCCGATCTCTTGCGCCTTCGGTGACTTCGTCTTCGGAAAAGCTCGCCTTGTCATTAGAGCTGGGTACAAACGTGAGAGAGAAGTTTGCCGCATTTCAAAAATGAGGATAATAGCCCCTTCCAGTTCATGAATGCAGGTTGATCATAAATGGTAGCATGCAAGGCGGAGGGGTCTCTACTCATTTGAGAGGGTGCACGGGGTCTGGGGCCTAGGATGCAGGAAGAAGGGGTTAACAAGTCGCCAAAAAGGTAAAATGAAGCAAGGTTTATGTGATCAGAATCCAGGGCCAGAAAAACTATGCAAAATTGAAGGAAATTTACCAGCCGAACTCGAGGAAAATAAAGGCGAGCGAGTGAGGAGGATCAATGGGTCAAAGACACGATAAGAGAAAGTGGCTGCTGACGCCAAAAGGGCATGAGGAAACGTATCCTAAGCAAAACGTTTAACCATTTCCATTTTTTTAAATTCAGAATATAAATATCTATGAAATAAATACTAGCTGAATTATGCGAATTTCTATAATCCTGCTCGCAATCAATATCCTGAAAATTTAAATGACTGTCGACTTCTCAAACACGCTGAATTGATCCCTAAAAAGAGCCTAACTGGGGATAGAAAGCTCACAAGATCATTCAAATACTGTAAGTAATTACATAGAACCATTAAAATCGCACAAAAGAGTAAAAATTTATTTCCTGCGAGAGAAAGCCAACTAATGGCACTTGGGCAAATGCTACTGAAGAAAAAAACAAAACAAAAAGCAAGCACAAATTGTTATCCTTCAAGATCATCTGCCTTCCGGTCCAAGAATCCCATTAACGACGGACAAGCCAATAAGAACACCAACGACCTCCGCCCCTGCGACAACCCCAGCCTGCGCCAAATCCCCAAAAACACCAACCCCTTCTGCCGCCGCCACGATCTCCTCCTCCGCCGCCACCACTTCCTTCTCCGCCGCCGCAATCCCTTCTTCCACTACCTTCTCCCCTTCCTTCACTACCTCCACCGCATTCTCCTCGAGATTCTTCAGCTTCTTCCTAAGGCCGAACAGTGGGATATCCTCTGCTTTTGCCGGAGATGAGAGCATGAGAAAGATCGCCGGAGATGAGAGGACGAGACGCCGGGTTGGGAGGAGCGGATGCTCCGATTGAGAGAAGATAGCTGAGGAGTGGCGGCGGATTGGGGACGGATGAAGAACGAGCGGCGCCGAAGCTGAAGCCATATGGCGAATAGTGATTCTTCCACTGGTTCTGAGGATGAAAAATTATTGAGCTAATGAGGATGATAAGGGCTTGGCTGTGGAGAGTGGAACGCCACAGCGGAAAAAAAAAATAGAAAGGCAATTTTTTTCCTTTTTTGAAATGACGTAAATACCCTCATAGATATGATTTTCTTAGGAGCAATTATAAATTTAGATTTTATCAATTTATAAAATTAATATCAACAATGTTTATTTATTAATAGTATCATCAAATTTTAAAAATATGAATATCATACTTTTTTTCATTAAATTTAAAATGATTTAATCATTACATATATAAATTCATTTATTTTAAGTCAATTTATGCAAATAAAAATTATTAAGTACAATCATAACAATTATAATGCATGACATAAATATTTTAATACAACTAAATACAATCACTTTTATAACACGTCAAACCACGTAAATATTATTATAAAATGTCCAAATTTGACCACACATATATTACTATTAAAGTGCCCAAATTAACCATTTCAAAAATGTGCTCTCAAAGATTATCATATTTGAAACAACATTTCAGAAAACATTTTCAAACCTTGATTGAATCATATTTGAAACTTTTTTTGGAAATTGTTTAATCTTGGTTCCAAAATACAAACAATATTCAACTAAGTTTTGTTCAATATTCAATCATGAGTTGAGTATGTTTTGATCAAGGTTGAAATAAGCTTTGAGCAATGTTCAAAGCTAATAATTTCATGTCTTACTTTCTTCTAAGTTTAGGGTTTAGAGTGCAAATGCATAATATCATCAGAGTCAAAACTTTTCAGATGCATTACATTATTAAACTTCAATGGCAATCATTGACTATGTGAAAGGGGGGATGGAAATGTTCTCTGGAAACTTTGTTTATGTAATATTACTTATGAATGAGAATCATCAAAGATGTTCTTACTTGTTGCATTCTGGAATATTCACGACGATAGAGAAATATAAAGTTTAACATCCTAGTTTTATGAAAAGATCAAGCATACATACAGATAAACATTATGGGTGTAACATTATAAGAGACATCAAAATTTTTATCTGGAAACCCCTAAAAAGAGGAAAAATCACGGGGTCTAGCCTCGTTTGAATGAATCTACTAGTGTTTGCAGTTGATTACAAATGAGGCCCATCCTTAGGGGGAAGGTCTTGGCTCGATGTATATATTATATAGAACACATTACATAATTGGAGAATAACATGACAGTTGTTCTTAAGAAATTGTTGGCATATTTATTTGATTAGTAGGACCGTTGTCGGAAAGTGATGTAGGTCAAAAGGATCGTAGTTCGACGACAGTGGTCGAAAGGACCGTAGTCGAGCAACGGAAGCTGGAAGGACCGTAGTCAGATGATGGTGGTCATAATGACCATAGTCGGGTGAAGATGGTCGAAAAGATAATAGTCGGGTGATGGTGGTCCGAGGGACAGTATTCAGGTAACAAAAGTCAGAAAGATCGTAGTTGGCGGGTGATTGAAGTTGGAAAGCAATAACCAGGTGACGATGATCGAAGGGACCATATTCAGCAGGCAGCAGATCGAAAAGATCATAATTGGGTGAAGGTGGTCGAAAGGACTGTAGTCGGGTGATAGTGGTTGGAATGACCATAGTCAGGTGATGGTGGTCGGAAGGACTGTAGTCAAGCAACGGAGGTTGGAAAGATCGTAGTTGGAGGGCGACGGAGGTCGTAAAAACTTTAGTCGGGTGATAGTAGTCGGAAGGACCATAGTCAGGTGGTGGAGGTCGGAAAGACTGTAGTCGGGTGACAGTGGTTGGAATGACCGTAGTCGGGTGACGATTATGGGCCGTGAAAGTTCATGAGGGTAGTTAAACCCTATAAAACTAGTCTGAGGCTAACCAAGAGGAGGGTGGGAATCAAATATCAAAATCAAAGATTTCAACCACAAAATAAATCACATAAAAGTGTGAAAATAAAATGTAAAAAAAGTAATAAGAGAGAGCACACAGAATTTTATAATGGTTCGGTCAAATCTAACCTACATCCACTCCTCAGAACCACCCGTTTCAGGTATTACACTAATCAGTTAATGTCTCTTCTTTTGCTCCCACAGCAAGATGGAGAAGCCCTTACAAAATTTTTCCACCGACCTGATGAGGCAGAGAACCTTGAATCCTTTTTCACCCTCCTGGTGAAGGCAGAGAACCTAAAATCCTTTTACTCCCACCTGGAGTTGGTAGAGAACTACGGGAATCTTTTACTCCCTCCAGGAGTAGGCAGAGAACCTGACAATCCTTTTACTCCCTCCTGGAGTAGGCAGAGAACCTGAATCTGATGCTGATGAATGTCTCCCTAGAGCCACCAAGGAACCAAGGATGAAGAAGACGATCGAATCATTGCTTGGAGCAACTTTGTGAATCCCCTCACAAGATCCTCTCTCTCTCCCAAACTCTCCTTCTCCTTCTCTAAGCTCTCTCAAGTTAAAACAGTAGCAAAAGATTACTTAGCAGCAATTAAGAGAACTTACATAGGAGGCTTCAAAATAACCTTAATTTTAATTTGGTGGTAAAGATCGTCCAGGATGATTCAAATATCGTCATGTACGATTAGTACAAAACATCCCTTTCAGCCAGTACGATCAGCATTTCCCTGTATGGTCAGTTCAAGTATTCGAACAAATCATCCCGTACGATATTTCTATAATCTTAGATGATTAGTTCACGAGTAGCTATTGATCGTTCAGTATGATGGCTGGCGATTAATTATCATCCCATGCAGCACACGGTTCATCCAGTACGATATAGAGGTATTGTCCAGGACGATTAGTTGAAAAGTTAAAGTTTTCATCATGTACGATATGTGGCGATTAATTATCGTACCATACAGTGCTCGGATAGTCTTGGACGATGGTCTCCGATCGTCCTGTATGATTTGATCGATCAATTTAACTATAATTAATCCCCTAGTCAAGGGATTATTTTAGACATGATTGTCATGAATCGTCCAGGACAATATGGATCGTCCTATATGATTAGAACAAATTTTAAATTTTGAAACCTTACATAAATTGTGATTGGCGGCTGTTTGTTTCAATCGTACTGATCATCCTGTACAATATAAATCGTCTAGAATGATTAATTAAGCAAACTTAATAATCAGGGATGCCCTAATTAGAGTTTCTATTTTTAACTGATCGTCCAAATCGTCCTGTAACATATGATCAAAAATAAAAAAACTCTCTAACTCACAAAATTTCTCCCTCTGAGTGTGTGTGTGCAATGTTACTTAGTTTTAGAATCCATTACAGTACATTTGACTCAAGAAAAGGTAAAAGATGCATTGGAATATAAATTACAGATTGACTCAATCATAGTCTACTTGATCTTGAGCTGATTGACATTTCAAGTGAACCTGTGGACCTCACAGGTTAGTAAGCAAGACAAACAAAAATAGATAACCAAGAATAGCATAAGTAAAAAAAATAGTAATATTTGTTATCATCAAAATCACTGTACTTGGACTCAGATTTGCAACAGGCCGGGCAGAAGTCTTATGATGGTCGGTGGCCAGGATTAAATCTAATGTTAATTGGTGGCCGGGCGTAAATCCAGCATCATTTGATGGCTGGGCAGAAGTCCTGTAATAGCTCATGGTCAGGCGAAAGTCTTGCAATAGTCGATAGCTGAGCGGAAGTCCGGCGAAAGTCCGAGGATGATCAATGAATGTGAGGTGGTTGAGGAGAAATCTGGTGGCAAGAGAACTCTGATTTCTCTTCCTTGCTCCCCCTTGCTTGGTCCCCCCTCAATGAAGAATGAGGGGTCTATTTATATTTTTTGGGATTGGCAGACCAGTAAATAGGGGGAAGATCAAGGTCATATTGGGAGTGGTTCGAATGGATGGTCGATATCGATGCCCTTGATTATAGATCATTTATCAAGTACTTGAGTGCCTTATTGATGTCAGAATTTGGTGATATTGGGCTCGTTGGATTCGACTATAAGAATGTCACATTTGGATATCACTTGATCATCCAATTTATATTTTGAACCTTCTAAATGTACGTTGGGCCCTTGATTTGGACCCATTTGGCATAGGATTGGGTCAAATTTGGTTTTGTTGGGTTCATCTCTTCGAGACATTCAGTTTGACTATAAGTTTACAGAAATATTTGTTCGGATGGTCCCAGATTTAATTTTGAAAGTTTCCAACTCAATTTTGCCTTGAGATTCATACCCGAAGATGATGATTAATTTTTGATGATATATCAACACTAAAAATAAGAGTTGATCAACTTCTTAATCAAAATATCACTTATATAATATGCAGCATATCTTCGAATTTCAAGAGTACTTTGGTTGGAATGAAACTTTCATGTATATTTTCTTAAAAATAAAGGGCATAATGGAGCATATAAAGTATAAATTTTCTATTTATATTCATTGTGTATTAGAACGTTCACAACGTTAGATATATAATTTATCTTCAAGCCTTAGATGAAATTCTACGATGCACAGAAATAATGTTAAGAGTAGCTTATATGGGACATTAGATTTTTCACATGAAAAATCACGAAACAAAAAAAAAATTATGGGGCTTAAATCAATTGAAAATATTTCGCTAGTTTGAGTCAAATACTATAAAGAATATCATTCTTCATTAGAGAAAGTATTAATATAATTGTGTTGACATACACTATGAAAGATATTCATGATAGAAATAAGGGTTTTGATACTTCACAAAAAATTACATTGATCGAGCATGAATCTTGAGGCATATTCAAATTTCCATCATTCAAAATTAAATTTGAGACCATCGGAACTCTAATTTCAACAAACTAACAGTCAAATTGAACATTTCAGTAAGACAAGCCCAACGACACCAAAATCGGTCAAATCCGAGCACAAATGAGCTCAAATCAAGTGCTTAGTGCATCTTTGAAAGCTTCAAAGCATTAATTGGATGACCAAATGACATCTAAATATGGCATGCTAATAGTCAAATTGAGCGGCTCGACAAGATGAATCCAAAAAGTTCAAGATTGTTTTGTTATGACATAATTAAAGCACTTAAATGCTAAACAAATGCTCCATAATCGAGAGAATTAGTATGGATCGTCCGATGGAGTACTCTAAATTTATCTTTGATCTTCTTCATATTAATAGAACATGCCACACTCAAAAATCTATAAATATAATCTCACTTCCCACATGAAGGGGGCTTGGACCTTTGGAGACTTAGACCATGAGCTAAAGACACAAGAGAGCTTTGAGGCTTGAAGCAACCTGGAGCTCCACCCTGACACCACCGGCGACAAACCCTCGCCACCAAACCGCTGCTGCTAGACCTCTACCCGACCATCACTAGTGGACCTTCGTTCGACAGCCATCAACAGACCTTCGTCCAACCACTGTCGTCCGCCGACTACGATCTCTCTGACCACCGTCAGTCGACTACAGTCCTACCGACCAAACGAATAGGCCAGCGTTCTCTTAAACATGACTCTCATGTCACCAGATTCCTCCAACTCCAAATAAGTAATGCGCAACTACAATCCTTCCAACTTCTGTCCAACTATGTAATATGCTATATATGATGTCTATTAAGTCAACAACTCCAATAGGTCGAATTCCGCCAGGGGGCAGGGGCGCTGCCCCCTTGGACCCCCGACATATCCGCTATTGACCAATTTTCTTATAGTGAATGGTCGAGCCAAATTCGAGGCAACACCAACAGCTTCTTATAAGTCCCCCCCCCGGTGAAAATTAAGGCTGGTTCCGCCCCTGACATTATCCCTTGGTATTCAGGGAACGATGATTGATGAAAAACAACAAAAAATGAGTGCCAACGAATGATTTAACCATATCTTTTTATTATAAGAGGAAAAATCAGACCGCCAACGATAAAAAATGATGTCGTTGGATGCCAATAACAGGCTTGCCTAATTGCCTTTACCTCATCACTCTTCCTCTTCCAACACCAACAACCATCCCATGGTCGTTCTCTGCATTCATCCCAAGGACGTTCTGCATCTACAATCAATTGAACTTCGTCGATCACTGTCATAATAAAAATTCAACAGTTCACGAGGGTTGATATCACATTTGATTTATTATAGTTATTAATACTGGGTCTCCTTTTATGAATTATAACGTGCCGTCATCGGGCCGTTCGGAGACCAATCAAGACGCGTCAGGTCATCTGATACACAGCGGTACACAATAACAATATACAATAAATTGGTGACGTGATGCGTCCTGATTAATCTCTGGACGATGTCCGGTGACCACACGTAATAATTTCACCATTTTGTGACAACTTTTTTGTTTCTTTTTAAAACAATTATCTAATAAAAAAATATCTTGAATTAAAAATTTTTTAACTAAAAGGTTATTTTAAAAAATAGCAAGAAAGCTATTCGAAGTGAAACCCGAATCACAAAAGCATATCATTTAATGGCAAACTCAAAGCCAATCTCATTAACTGAAATTAGTTTATTGGCATTCATCTAATTATCTTGAAAAAAAAATCACATATTTATATATAGCTGATAAATCGTATGATTTTCTTAAATAAAATTTTCATAGAAAACTTTCTGTCACGCTTATTTATTTTTATGTTCAAAACTTCCTATACAAAAGCAACCATATTCTCCCATAAATGAATTTTCAGCGCGTACCATTCAGATTCTCATTGATAGTTCATCCCTTGTAATATTTAGACGGTTTTTACTGTTTTGTTTTTAATTGTTGGGAATTTGAGTGAAATTAAATGAAACTTAATGGTAAATTCAAAATTTTGATTTCATTTCAGTACATCCCAAAATTCGAAGAAAGGGCGGTTTTGCAAGATAAACTATTGAACGACTACTTAGCTATTCAACTATCAATAAACATCAATCTATAGACTTTTTAAGAGCTCAACAACTAATTCATCAATTCAGATCTTTTGATCGAACTGCTCTTATTTTATGTATCTCATTCTATAATGCCCAAGCACCAACCCAAATCTATAAATAGGAGATTGGGGAGTGAGCTAAGTAGATGTAATTTAAAAAGAAAAATTATCATATTGATACATCTCTGTACTCAAATATATTTTACTAAAAATTTAAAGCATCTTATTCTATAATTCTTCTTTTTGTATCTATCTTTTCATTCTTTTTTCGCACTTCTTAAATTTAAATTTCATAAGTTGCCAAAAATATATATATATGACAAATCACAAGAGAAAAATAAAGGAATTAAAATTTTTAGAATTCTTTGTAAGACTTTATGCTTGCTACCCTAAATTCTATTATTTGTAGGTATTATCTATATTGATATTGTCTATCTTTTTGTTCATGCATCTTTATTTGATCTGATCCGGATCGCTGGGGCTGCTATTGATGGCTTGACCGTGCTTTGGATTGTTTCCCTGGAGGCTGATCATGGAGGCTGCGTGTGTCTATTTTTGTTTTGTTGCTCTTATTTGCTTTGCTCTGCTTTTTTATCCTCATGTTTTAGGTAGGATTGAAGCTCTTAGGTTTTGTTTCAAATGCTGTATTTTTTGCGAGCTGCGAATCCTTTAAGGATTTGTACTTTTTACCTGTATCAATGCGTGGGCCCATCCGAAAGTTTTATATATATATATATATATATATATATATATATATATATATATATATATATATATATATATATATATATATAATTTTATATATAATAGCTAATTTATGAGCTGAGACAGAGCTAACTCAAATTTGACTCATTTAACAAGCCAAATTTGAATCAGTACAGAAGCTGGCCAACGCAATTACAAAGCCTAATTGATTATATTTGAACTCCCCTTATCCTTTCTAATATCCAGCATGCCATTTTATGCAAGGAAAGCTACTGCTACTCATTTAAGCCCTTCTCCTATCGATCAAGTCTTCTTCCCTAACGCTAAGCTTATCCTCAAAGCCCTTCCTTCCAACTCCTGCAAACACAAATAAAAAATAGAAATAGAGTTAATTCTAAATTGATCCTTAATAGTTAACAGTTTGATTTCCTACCACTCCATTGAGGGATTCCATGGCAGAATCCATCTCTTCCTTGGTGGAGAAGCAAACAAAGCCAAAGCCACGAGATCGGCCAGTCTCGCCATCGTAAATAACACGAGCACTGACCAAGTTACCGTAATCTTTAAACACCTGCTTAAGAGCTTCTGAGGTTACTGACCAGCACAGATTGCCTACGAAGAGCTTGAACTCGCTGTCAAGATATAGAGGCACTCTGGGCTTTGATTTGTCGGAGAATTTAACCCTTAGTGTTCGACCATCATATTGCTGAAATAATTAAAAAAAAATTCTCCTTCAGAACTTTAATTCTGTGAGCATGATCCATCTCAGTTATTCCGGAAAAAGTTTTGAAGTAATTCTCAGGCCTTGTTTGGGAGAATTTTTTTACTGTTTTATTTTTCATATCATAATTATAATTTTTATTTGGCTACTTTTTTTTTTTGTGATTTCAAAGAATTTTTGTATTAGAAAGCTGTTTTCTACAACAACAGAAAACAGCTTTAAGAAATTATTTTCTCTATAACAGTTTTATAAAACAGTAAGAAAACTGTCCCGAATGAAACCTTAATCTTTAGGCTATACAAATTAATCTCAAATGATACCCCCAAGTATAAATTGATAAGAAATGGGGTATAAAATTGATCCCAATTTAGAATTTAGCACTTTGAATGTACAAATTTGATCACATGCAATTTAATCTTTGAGAGACCATTTAAAATCAATCTGAATCGTTGTACAAAATTGAAAAAAAAAAATTTAATATTTTAAAATTTGCATTTCGTTTGGGACGGCTTTCTTACTGCTTCTTAAAGCAGCTTTCTAGTACTAGATATAAAATTTTTGTATTAAAAATCTGTTTTAAAAAGCAGTAAAAAAATTGTTCCAATTAAAATCTAAATTGATCACATATGAATAATTGGAGGATAATTGTGAACTTTTTTTTCCAATGAATAATGAATGAATGTATGATAATAATTGCATCTGTATGGTTATTATGGTAAGTATAGAGGATTCATCCACACATGAGACAAATAAGCACATGTATGGGAAGGAAATGTACTCAACAAATCCATTAAGCTTGGAGATGACAGCTTCACAGTCTTGTATGGAGCTCATGGTAACAACTGCAAACCCTCTGCTCCTTCCTGTTTCTTTGTCATAGAGCACCTGACAAGTTTCCAAGTACAATTCATTATAAAAATGGCCAAACAAGTTACTAGTTATTAAAGCAAAGCAGCTCAAAAAATATCCCAAACAGACACTTAGCCCCAATCAACCTCTGAGGTCCTCTAGTTATAAAATAGATAAATTTTGAATCACAATGTTAATACAATACATGACTGATTAATCAGCTAACATCACCTGAATTTCATGAAAGAGCAGAGGAAACAAATGAAAAAAAATTTGTATTTACCTCAATCATTTCAGGGCTGGCATGTTCTTGAATAACACCAGCCAACTGCTCACTGTCACAATTGTAAGGAAGATTCCCAAAGTAAAGCTTGGTATTCTGCAGCCGCGCCATGGCATCTGCCTGAGCTACCTCTGTCTCGGTTTCTACCTCCCCTTGCGTCATAGCAGCTGTAATTTTAAGAAGGTTTCTTCTATTTTGAACGTAAGCGACTGAAAGCTGATCAGTGAAGTGGTAGATGGCTGACGATAAAGGAAATCGAGGGCTGGTGAATTTGAGAACGGGGATTGAGAGGAGGTGCCGGCGAGATGTGCAGGAGTAAAACCAGGAGATGGATACTGCAGTGGTGGCAGTCATTTTAGCCAGAGCTTGTCGGTGGCGGTGGTGGCCGGCGGTGGTGGGGCCTTCGTTGGTTGATGAAATGGTGGAATGCGAGGACGGGAAGAGAAGAGACGTTATCTGTTGTGACGTGGGAATGCTCCATTCCACTGGATAAAGGACAATTATTTAAAAAAAAAAAGAAGATATATGTATATCTTATAATCCACAGTTAATTAGTCAATATATTCTATAATTAATTAATATAAATAATTAATTAAAAATAAATATTCTTTGCTAATAATTAGGCAAAGACCGATACAAAGATTATGGACATTAAACAAGATGTCATTTTAATTATTAATCTAATTTCAAATAGGATAATTTTTTGATAAATTAAACTAAGTATTCATTAAATATGTATCCTAAATCTAAATAATGAATATTAAAAATATTATAAAACATTTCAAAATTAAATAATAATAATTATTAGTTTTTGTTCACAAGCATTAATTGTGATTATTTTATTTTTAATATACTAATTGATGAAAAATAAACTTTTAAGCAAATGAAGAAAGAATAGAGAGTTCCTAAGAATGTGTTGATTATGCTTGTCAATGATTTAGATTATTGTAGGGTTTTCTCGCATCGGTCATATTTCGTGAGCAATTGCTTTATGAAGCTTTTCAAATGGACTCCACATTTTGACATAAATATGGAGTCTCCCATTGTACTCATTTGGGTTTCGTTTCCCTGTCTGCGTCCCCACCTTTTCTCTCCCCAGATTCTCCATGGTTTGGGGTCTTTGTTTGGTAGACCTTTGCGAACGGATAATGCGACTGTGAATGGTTCGCGACCGTCGGTGGCATGCATCTTAGTGGAATTAGATGTTACAAAATGGTATGCTTCTAATGTTTGGCTGGGGTCGGAGACTTTTGGTTATGTTCAATCAATCGAAATGGAAGAATTTCAGTTGTATTGTTTTTATTGTAAATCACTGGGCCATTCTAAGGATTGTTGCCCGATCTTATATCCGTTTGGGTGTTGCTCCTTCGGTTAAAGAGGTTTTTGCTAATGATGTTCTTTCGAAGAATCTCCTGGATGCTACTCTTATCCCAAGCAATGTTTCTGATGGGGAGATTTTAGGTGACTTGGCGAAAAATCCTATTTGTGCGGAGGTTCAAGGGATAAATGATATTGTCCCTTCATTAATTTGCAATGGGGAGATTTCTCAATCTCAATGTGATGTTATTTTTCTTAGTCCTGGTGGTTTTGTTTTGCAGCATATTATTAATCGGGAGATGGTGGATAAGCCGTCTACTGATTCTGTGGGGGGGTGGAGTTTTTGGCTGTGTCGGATGTGGAAATGCAGAGGGATGCTGTGGTGACAAGTGGGAATGAAATTGGCAATACTTTGGTTGAAGATGTGGTTTCACCTATCATTTTAGAGGATTATATGTTCCCCTCTCCCGTTGGGACTGCTGGTGATATAGACTTGCCTCTAATTGGTGGGCCTGAGAGATCTCTTGTCGATGTCCCTTTAGTGGTTATGTCCCCTAAAGATTTGCTTGCTCAATTTGTCTCTTCTTCAGGTGTCACTTGTTCTGGCCGTTCGGATCGGGACGTCGTCTCCCCTTCCCCATCTTCTATGGATGGTAATGAATTTGATGATAGTCAATATCTTCGGGACCTTTACGGCTTAAGAGTTTGTAAGGCTCCTGATAAAGCCGTTTTGCGTGCCTCTTCACGTAGGAGGAGAAAATGCATGAAGTAACTCTTGTTTTTGTGGTTTGTGATTCATAGGCTGATTTGCTAATAGTATTCTTTACTTACTATGGCTTTGGTGAGCTTTGGGTGTTTCTGGTGATTGTCTGTTTGGTTCTCCTGGGCTTCGGAGCTTCTGCTTGACCCGTTTATAGTTTTGGGGGGTTGTTATCCCCTTGCTGTAGTTCTTTTTTGTTCCTTGATTTGTGCAGGTGTTCATCTTTCTTCCTCTGTGTCGTGTTGTTTGGAAGCTTGTTGTGGCTGGTGCTGGGTTGCTGCTTTGGGATGTTCGTGCTTGTGTTGTTGCACGTTGTTGTTTCACCCATGTTTGATTTTATCCTTGTATTAGTTGGATTGAAAGCTCATAAGTTTTTACTCAAGTATTGTATTTCTAGTGAGCTTACGTTCTTTTAAGGACTTGTTATTTTTTTCAAGATTAACCCGTAGGCCCGTTTTGGGTTTTATCCAAAAAAAAGAAAGAATTAGAGAGAGCAGTCATTGACAATGTATTCTCATAAATTTGATTTGAATGAAATTTTTTTACTCATTAGAATTGTTTTGAGATTAAGCTAATTTAATACTAATTAATGAATTTTCACATTACACTCGTCTAAAATATATCAAATAAATGTAAAATTCAGCATGATTAAGTTTAAGTCAAAAATTATTTTGAGCCAAATTTTCTCCATTAACTATCTCTCTTAAGAAAACAAATCCTACTCATTTGACCTTTTATTTTTTGGTGAATTAATTTTAACATTTTTTGCCTTTTAAAATTTTAAGGTACCAGAATTCATCTGAACATATCATATAATTAATTCTTTCACATTATAAATTTCATTATTCTATGATTTTTTAATAAGATGTTATCAAAAAATAATAATAATAATAATTCAATAGGTTGGATTTGAATCTGATACAAAATGGACTTGACTCAAATACACTCAATTGGACCCCACCAGCTAAATAAAAAGGTAAAAAAGACAAACATGAGTTTGACCCACCAGTGACTCAAGTCATCCGAATCCGACATGTTAACTCATTTTAATTAAATAAATTTTTTATAACTTATAAATAAGAGTTTAGGGCATTTGATAAAAAATGAGAAGATAATGCACACAATCAAAAGAATTTTGAGGAAAAAATGTTAAACGGCTTATTCTCGGTTAAAAAAGGTATCCGAATTGGGATTTTTTTGCATTTTATTTAGATAGGGTTGGTTCATCAGGTCATTTAATGATACCTTAAATATTGGTATTATAATACATTATGAGCAAATGTGTCATAATATACACACACACGCACAACAAAATGAAAGATTCTAGATTTTAATTGTATTATCGTAATATATTTTATATTATTTTTCTTAATTATATTCTACCTTTTAAATAATTTTGGAATGGTTCAAAGATACTGAAGAACTATTCTAAGACCGTTAGTTCGTTAAAATATTCGTCAACTATTTCTTAACTCACAATATAAAACCATCTCTCGCCATCTTTTTTTCTCATTCTCACTCATCAATAATTTCTCCTTCGCCGCTTCGTATCATCATTCTCATCTCAAAGACAGATCTGAATTTACCTCTGGTGGGTGATTGCCTCATGGGTAAATTCACAAGAAAAGAGACCAGGATCGCCAGCATCCTCCTCGAACTTGTTGACCTCATTCCTCGATTCGATCGCCGGAATCCTAGATTGGCATTCCCCACCTGGAAAACAAAAAGGCGTCGATCCTCGCCCCGCCGGTCCCATTTTGTCGGTGATGGGCATCCCATCCCTCACTCAAACTCTTGTTTTCTTCATCTTGATTTCATGGCCCCAACGCTATCTTCTATCTCTCCTCCTGCTCACAACCCCAGTGTGACGAATCTTTTCAAAGGGTGCAAGGATGGAATTATCATCGACCTCAACAAAGATCCAGAGGAGATTTTTGCTTCTGAAGATTTGGATCATTCGCTTTCGGAGAAGCCCTTTAGACCACACAAGGGTTTGAAAGAAGAGAGTTTTATCGACATGAATGGAAGGAATTCTTAGGAGAGAGCTCTCCTGGATGGTGATAAATTTTAGGTCAACATCATTATGAATGTACAATCTTCTAATCCGACATTAGAGAAGAAGAGGAAGAGGTAAGATTCAATGATCTCATAGACCAAGGTGAAGATGATGAGGGTTGACGCCATCCCTTTCCTGAATCTCTAAAATTTTTGTGATGTCGACCTTAATTCTTTCTTCCCCTTATGTATATTCTCGATTTGAAGATCAGCTTGTAGTTATTGATAAAATAACTAATTCTTATGAGGGGAAATAATTATGACATTAAGGCTTATGTCTCCAATATTGTTAAAGTACGATCAAAATAAAGTGATAATATTCTGTTTATAAGTAATTGAATAAAATAATGCTCGTTTGATATAACTTTTTACATACTTGTTTTTTTTAAAAATATTTTTTTCCTTCTTATAAAAAATTGTTTAATTTGCACCATATATAAACTAAATGAATTAACTCGTACGATTTTATTTTGTTTGACATGGCATCAATAAGGTTATTTTAAATGCTGGAACGTGAATCTCTCTGATGAGAAGAAAACACCTTATAAATGAAACAGCCGAAAGGCATCTGCTGCAATTCTACCTTATAGATTTCATTAAGTTTTTTATTGGAAAGGATTTTAAAATTTTTAAAATTTTAAATTTAATTTGATATAAATATAATAAAAATAATTTATTTAATACCCTCATTTAAAAGAATATCGAAGAACTTTTTAAGTTCACCCTTTGTGAAAATCGGTCCGGACAACGAACCGGTTCACGGTTCGATCGGTTTGACCGGTCGAACCGGGATCGAGCCGGATAATGCAATAAACAATAATATAATTAAAAAATTTTAATAAAATTAACATAATAATGAAATATAATAACCATATAATTAATATAAATTATTGCTAATTTGTATTACATATTTAAACATAAATTATATAAAAAAATTCATAATAAAAATTAATTGTTTATAATATATAATTAAATATAAAAATTTAAATAGATAAAAATAAAATATTATTAACTAAAAATATAAAATTTTCCCAAAAAAATATTATTCATATTATAAAAATTAATTGTTTATAATAAATAATCAAATATATAAAAAAATAAATGGATAAAAAATAAAAATTAAATATTATCAACTAAAAAAATAAATATTATCAACTAAGAAAATATTATTCATATTAAAAAAATTAATTAAAAAACCGTTTAAAAAAAATGCTATGCTTTGTATAGTATATACATGATGAAATCAAAAATAACTTTTTATTTTGTATGATTTAGTCCCATATCATTTATGATAATTTTTTATTTTTACTCGTATTAGATGCTCATACGAAATAATAGAGAATGTTACAAGTAATATTTAATTATAGCTGGTTCTGGCCGGTTTTTTCCTCCGCCATGAAGACAATAAATAAAGCTACAAAGTTCTTTATATATATAGAATAATATTACTATATTTGGAGAATCTTAAATTACTTTTAATCCATTCATCTTTGCTGACTTCATTATTAGTCCTTAAAATAGCAAAAAGATAAGGTGAGGAAACATTCAATTAAGATTTTGTTTGGGATAACTTTTTTTACTGCTTTCTAAAGTAATTTTTTAGTAGAAAATTTATAATTTAAAACTTTTAATATTAAAAAGTGACTTTAGAAAGCAACAAGAAAGATGTCCCAAATGAAATCTAAGTTTTGATTTGATTATAAATGGAACAAATTTTAAAAAGGATCTATATTAATTTTTAAATTTTTAAAAGGAGCATAATCTTAAAATAATTTAGAAAGGAGCAAACTAACTAAACCATGTGTTCTGAAAATGCCAAACTGTTTGGTGCACCAAATAGTTTGGTGGATTCTAAATTGAGCAAAATTTTGAACAAAGCGGCATTAGGATAGTAGTTAACTGACAAATAAAATAATTCATAATATGATACTGATTAAATTAAGTTAATAAATAAGTTGTAATCAATAATTTCTAAATAAATTAACACTTACATTCAATTTAATCAACATGCTTTTAAATTGTTTTATTTTCATTTTAAAAAAATTTAACGCATAAATTTATAATATTTCAAAAATAAAAAATATAAGATAAATAATCAATTTTACAATTTATGCCAAAATATAAATTTAAAACTCTTACTAAATTACTAATTTATATCAAACTTATAAATATCCCAAAATAAAAAGAAGACGGTAATGACATTTTGATTGTCATTAATAAATCGCCAAATCTATAAATATATATATGCATTTACAAATTAAAAAGGTATATGATTTTTATTAACAAATGTTGATTATTTAGAATTTATTGATTACAAATTAATTATTAATTTAATTTAATCAGTATCATATTATGAATTATTTTATTTGCCAGCTAATTACTATTCTAATGATGCTTTGTTCAAAATTTTGCTCAGTTTAGAATACACCAAACCGTTTGGTGCATTCTATAGAATGCACCAAACCGTTTGGCGTTTTCAGAATACATCAAATCGTTTGGTGCATTCTATTGAATGCACCAAATGATTTAGCTAGTTTGCTCCTTTTTAAATTATTTTAAGATTATGCTCCTTTTAAAAATTTAAATATTAATATAAATCCTTTTTAAAATTTGTTCTTATAAATGTAAAATTTATCATGATTAAAAATATTTTGAGCCAAATTTTCTCCAATAACTCTCTCTCTCCTAAGAAAACAATTCCTACTCATTTTACCTCATTTTTTCTTGAATTCATTTTAGCATTTTTCACCATATATAGATATACCAATCTTTAGAAGCATATGCCTTTTAAAAATTTAAGATATCAGCATTCATTTGAACATATCATATAATTCTTTCACATTAAAATTTCTTAATTCCATGATATTTAAATTAGATCTTTTTTTTAAGAAAATGTCACCTCATACACTTGCCAAAAAATATAAAAAAAATAGCAAATTGAAATGCTATTAGAGGCGTCAAAATAAATTAATAGGTCATATTTGGGCCTGGTACGAAGTCGACTTGACTCAAATATACTCAACTAGACCCGACTCATTCAATAAAAAGGTTAAAAAGATAAACCCGAATGCGACCCAATAGCAACTTGAATAATCTGAACCTGACATGTTAACTCATTTTAATTAAACAATTTTTTTATAACTTATAAACTACAGAGTTTGGGGCTTTTGATACAAAAAGAGAAGATAATACCCACATCCAAAAAAATTTGATGAATAAATATTGAACGTCTCATTTTTTGGTAAGAAAAAGGTATCCGAAATCGAATTTTTTTTGGATTGGTTTAGACGGGGTTGGCTCATCGGGTCATTTATCTCTCTCTCTCTCTCTCTCTCTCTCTCTCTCTCTATATATATATATATATATATATATATATATATGTTACAAATACACAACAAAAGGAAATATTCTAGATTTTAATTGTATTATCGAACAGAGAACTTTAAAGTGTAGTGATATATTTTATATTAATTTTCTTAATTCTATTCCGCTTTTCAATTTTAGAATGGTTCAAAGATCCTGAAGAACTATTCTAAGACCGTTAGTCTGTTAAAATATTCATCTACTTCTCAACTCACAATATAAAATCATCTCTCGTCATTTTATTTCCTCATTCTCTAACACAACAATAATTTCTCCTTCATCGCTTTAAATCTTCTTTCTCATCTCAGAGACAAAGATCTGAATTTACCTTTGGTGGGTGATTGCCTCATGGCCAAATTCACAAGAAAAGAGATGAGGGTCGCCGATATTCTTCTTGAACTTGTCGACCTCATTCCCCTATGCGATCGTGAAAATGCTAGGTTGGCATTCCCCATGTGAAAAACGAAAAGAAGTCGATACTTATCCCGTCAGTCCCATTTCGCCAAGGTTGGGCTTCCCATCCCTCGTTCAAACACTTTTTTTCTCCACCCTGATTTCATGGCCCTATCGCCATCTTCTATCTCTCCTCCCGCTCACCACCCTAATGAGGAGAATTCTTCCAAAGGGCGCAAGGATAGACTTATCATTGACCTCAACACAGATCCAAAGGAGGTTTTCGCTTCAGAAAATCTAGATCATTCGTCTTCGGAGAGGCCCTTCAGACCACACAAGGGTTTCAAAGAAGAGAATTTTATAAATGTCAACGGGAGGAAATCGAAGGAGAGAGTTCTCCTGGATGGTGACAAATTTGAGGTCGACATCAGTATGAATGTACATTCTTCCAATCTGACGTTGGAGAAGAAAAGAAAGAGAGAAGAGTCAATGATCTCATCGACAAAGGTGAAGAAGATGGGGGTTGACATCCCCTTCCCTGCATCTCTGAAATTTTTGTGATGTCGACCTCAATTCTTTGTTCCCCTTCTGTATATTCTCTATCTGAAGTTTAGCTTATAATTATTGATAAAATAACTACAATGGTTATTATGGGGAGAAATGATTAAGAGATTAAGGCTTATGTCTCCAATGTTGTTTAGTACGATCAAAATAAAGTGATAATATTCTGTTTATAAGCAGTTGAATGAAATAATGCTTGTTTGAAATAACTTTTTTCATGCTTATTTTTTTAAAAAATATTTTTTTCCTTCTTGTGAAAATTACTTTAATTTGCACCATATATAAACTAAATCAATCAATTTGGATGATTTTATTTTGTTTGACATGGCTTCAATAGGGTTCTTTTAAATGATGAAAGTGAATATCTCTGATCAGAAGAAGGCACCTTATAAAAAGAACCCAAAGGCAACTGAATATATATTTTTGTTTTTTCTTTGGAAAAAATTGGCTGAGGATAAGTTTTTTGTTGGTGATATATCATCAAAAAATTATCTTGATCGGGCATGAATCTCAAAGCAAAATTGAGTTGAAAGTCTTCGAAATTAAATCTGGGATCATTCGAACTCCGATTACAGCAAACTTATAGTCAAACTGAATGTCTCGGAAATACGAAACCATCGACACCAAAATTAGCCAGATCCGAGCCCAAATGAGCCCAGATCAAGGGTCAAAAGTATATTTCAACTATTCAAAACTCAATTTAGAATATCAAATGAACTCTAAAGATGACATGCTTATAATCAAATTGAGCGGCTCGACGAGACGAATCCAAGGAGCCCAAGATCACTGAATTGCAATATCATTAAGGCATTCAAATGACCAGTAAATGATCCACGATCAAGGGGATCAATATCGATCGTTCATTCAAACCACTCCCATTTTGACATTGATCCTCCACATATTTACAAGTCATCTCACTCTCAAAAAATTATAAATAGCCCCCACTCTTCTCATGAGAGGGGGAGAGAAAGAAGAAAGAAGAAGGAGAAGGGAGGAATTTGGGAGCTCTCTTGCCACCGACCACTGCCGGAGTTCTTCCCGACCACCACCGGAGTTCCTCCATACCACCACCGGAGTTCCTCCAGACCACCGCTGGAGTTTCTTCCCGATTGTTGCCGGAGTTCTTCCCAATTGTTGTCGGAGTTCTTCCCAAACGTCGTTGAAGTTTCTTCCCAATCGTCGGGGGAGTTCCTTCCTGACCGTTGTCGGAGTTCTTCCCGACCATCGCCAGAGTTTTGTCCTGACAATCGCCGGAGTTTCTTCCCCACCACTGCCGGAGTTTCTTCCAGACAGTCACTGAAGCTTTTCTCAACCACGAACTTACTTTTGTATGTTCATCAATCATCGCCATATTTCTGTATGATTATTCAATATGTTGTAATTTCAACGTCTCCAAGTAAAGGGGCGAATCAAACTTTGTAATCTACCCAAACTTAGTGAAATTTTCGTATATGGGTCATGCCTTGTGATTTTTCCCTTTATGGGTTTTCCACGTAAAAAGATTTCTGGTGTTTCTTTCTCTCTCAACTGTCTGTTGGGGTGCCGGATATATGTATATTGCTAAGACGCTATAGTTTTACTCTACTGTCGCGTATATTTTCGTCCGCAACAGTTGGAATGGATTTTAATATTTTTAAATTTAATTTGAAATAAAAATTATTTATATGTTACACTCATTTAAAAATATATTTAAAAACTTTAGATCCTAATATCTTTTTTTCTTAAATTTTCTTATGAATCGCAATTATGAATTAATAAAAATAGTTTCTTATCATTTGTTGTGCTCTTTTACTATTTTTATGAATGATAATGAAGAATTAAAATATTAATGACGATTAAAAATGTATATAAATAAATATTATAAGTAGTAATTAAAGCTTGAATTAATAATTATTAAAATTTTGAATAAAAATTAACAATTATGTTGTCAAGAGCAATTTTAGCTTTCAAGAAATAGTGCTTAATTATAATTGCAATATTTTTTCCGTAACTGATTCCCTATATAAAAGATCTCCCTGTTGATATAATTATTTGCAGAATATAAAATTTTTCCGAGTAAAAAACTAAAAACAGTTAACGGAACCAAGGTGAAGAATTTGTTAGGATTTCATTAAAATTTAAAAAAAAAACACTTATGATTTCAATTAATAAAGTGAATATAAAGAATCAAGGCAAAGTTTCATTTGGGATAATTTTCTTGTAATTTTTAAGTACAAATTTTTTAAAAAAATAGTGGCTAAAATTTGTCTCAAATAAAGCCTAAGAATAGTTTTCGTACTGCTTTATATAAAACATATTATGATTTATTTTGGCTTCGTTTGGGACAACTTTTTTGCTACTTTTTAAAACTGTTTTTAGTACAAAATTTTTAATTCAAGAAATTTTTGTACTAAAAAACTGTTTTAAAAAGCAGCAAAGAAGCCGTCTCTAGCTAATCAATATAATATGAAGATGAGATAGATGTTGAAAAAATATTTAAATATTCTGATTGAAAGTTGATTAGGATGGCGCTTAAAGGCTTCGTTCGGGATGACTTTTTTACTATTCTTAAAGCAGCTTTTGAGTACAAATATTTTAACTTTTGTACTAAAAAACTGTTTTAAGAAGCCGCAAGAAAGTCATCCCAATGAAGCCGAAGTCTTTAGATATGCTGTGATATTTATTTAATATTATGGTGAAAATATTTCACTAATTTTAAAGCACATCCAAGAGCTTTATGATCCATCTTAACAGAATTTTTTCCCTGGTTATCAATCTCAATTGAAGTGGCTGGTAGGACTGCAAACTACTTTATTTAATTATATATATATATATATATATATATATAAATACTCATTAATCTACGTTCATGTTAAAAGTAGTCCAAAGAGATGCATAAATTAGAAAAAAAATTATTTAGAAATTTCTTTTACAAATTATTAACTTTGCTTTTAAGACTATTTGGACAATTTTTTTTAATTTATTAGAATTATCTTTAACAAACATACTTAAAATAGAAATTTCTAAAATTTGTCTCAAATAAAGCCTAGGTTTCGTACTGCTTTATATAAAGCAGATTATGATTTATAGGCTTCATTTATGATAACTTTTTTGCTATTTTATAAAACTATTTTTTTGTACAAAAATTTTCAATTCAAAAAAATTTTTTGCTAGAAAGCTGTTTCAGAAAACAGCAAATAAGCCGTCTCACACGCAGCCTTCAATATAATATGAAGATGAAATAGATGTTGTCGAATAAAATATTTAAATATTCTGATTGAAAGTTGATTAGGATGGCGCTTAAAGGCTTCGTTTGGGATGGCTTTTTCACTACTTCTTAAAGCAGTTTTCGAGTACAAAAATTTTAAGTTATGTACTAAAAAGCTGTTTTAAGAAGCAGAAAGAAAGCCGTCTCAAACGAAGCCAATGTCTTTAGATATGCTGTGATATTTATTTAATATTAATGGTGTAAATATTGCACTAATTTTAAAGCACATTCAAGAGCTTTATGATCCATCTTAACATAATTTTTTCCCTGGTTATCAATCTCAATTCTGAATTGAAGAGGCTGGCAGGACTGCTTAAAATAGAAATCCAATAAAAGAAAGAAAAAAATAATAATAAAGCTGTAAAAATTCCTTCTACTCTCCAATTAACCGCGTTGAATGCTTCAATACCTTGATTTTAGCTAAAAAGCCACCTCAAAATTTTCCATCAATGAGTTGTCTCTAAGCTCCTAAATCAATGCTTAATCTCACATCATTTTCCCATTTTTCTCGCATCCCAATCCTGCCCTCCCTTTGCCCTAAATCAATGCTTAATTTTGTTAATTCCATTCCATCTTTTAATTTTGGAATCATTCAAAGCTGAACTATTCTAACAATGTCGATCCTTTATCATATTCGTCAAGTACTCCTAAACTCACCATATAAAACCATCTCTCGCCATCTTATTTCATCATTCTTACTCATCAATAATTTCTCCATCGCCGCTTCAAATCTTCTTTCTCATCTCAAAAACAAAAATCTGAATTTGCCTCCGGTGGTCGATTGCCTCATAGCCAAATTCACGAGGAAAGAGACAATGATCGTTAGCGTTCTCCTTGAACTATTTGGCCTCATTCCCTGATTGGATTGCCAGAATCCTAGGTTGGCATTCCCAACCTGGAATACGACAAGGAGTCGATATTTACCCCACCGGTCTCACTTTTGTCGAGGTTGGGCTTCCCATCCTCCGTTCAAATTCCAGTTTTATCCACCATAATTTTATGGCCCCGTCTTCTTCTTCTATCTATCCTCCCACTCACCACTCATTAAGAGAATCCTTCCAAAGGGCCCAACAATGAAATTATCATCATCAACAACAAGAATCCAAAGGGGGGTTATCGCTTCTGAAGATCTGGATCATTCGCCTTCAGAAAAGCCCTTCAGACCACATGAGGGTTTCGAAGAAGAGGTTTTTATCGACGCAGATAGGAGGAATTCAAAGGAGGGAGTTTTCTGTGATTGGGATAAATTAGAGGTTGAGACTATCACGGAAATGCAGTTTTCCAAGCCAACGTTGGAGAAGAAGAGGAAGAGTGCAGAATTAATGATCCCATTGACGAAGATGAAGAAGATGAGGGTTGAGGAGTTCAAGGAGAATGTGGATGATCCTTGTCTCTTTTCTTGTGAATTTGGCCATGAGGCAATAAGCCACCGGAGGCAAATTCAGATCTGTCTTGAGATGGAAAAGAAGATTTGAAGCTGCGATAAAGAAAATATTAATGAGTGAGAATGATAAAATAATATGGCGAGAGATTGTTTTATATGGCAAGTTGATTAGTAGTTGATGAATATTTTAAAGGATTAACCATCTTAGAATACTTCCTCGGTATTTTTGTACCATTCCAAAATTCAAAGAAGGAATGCAATGAAGAAAATTAATATAAAATATATCATTGTGCTTGAAAGTTCTTTGCACGATAGTAGAATTAAAATATGGAATCTTTCACTCTGATGTGTATTGCTGACATTATTATGTAAATAAAAAGTATATATGTTATGATACATTTCCTCAGAATATATCATACTATCAGCATTTTGGGATATCAAAAAATATAATACTTTTGTTAGAGTATATTTGTGACGGCTTTTTATTTGTTTGACTTTCAGATAATAATCATAATTTTATTTGGCTA
This sequence comes from Dendrobium chrysotoxum, assembly GCA_019925795.1. NCBI lineage: Eukaryota > Viridiplantae > Streptophyta > Magnoliopsida > Asparagales > Orchidaceae > Dendrobium > Dendrobium chrysotoxum. The sequence continues at coordinate 43,213,843 of CM034309.1, forward strand.
CTATATTCTACTTGTTTTCTCATTGTTTTTCATAATTTATCGTACTGAAAAGCTCTTTTTTATCAAGGCTGAGATATCATTAAGTTTTTATTGGAATGGTTTTTAAAATTTGTAATTTCAATGTGATATAATTGTAATAAGATTTTTTTATATATTTGAGTATATATATCTAAGAACTTTTAAGTTAATCCTATTCAATTTTTGAACAACATGTCCTAATATAAATAAACAATTTGTTAACCATTTTTCTTCTCCAATTATTAAAACGTCTAAATTAATATAATTAATTTCAAAATATGTAATATACAAAAATATAATGTACCCCATCATTAAAAACATATATAAGATGAAAGACAAATGTGAAAATTAGACTTCTTTATATCTTATAATGTTAATTAGTCAATATATTCTATACTTAATTAATATAAAATTTATCTAAATTTTTTTATAATAATAACAATATACTCTATACTTAATAATAATAATAATAATAATAATAGAATATACTAACGCCACAGCGTTCTACTTCAGAATTTTTTTGTTTTCAAATAAATTCATTTACATTTTTGAATTATTACAATACTGGTTTTGAGATTTTGCTAAATCTCCTAATTTTAATAGTAGGCATCTTAGGATCTCTCTGTGCTTCATTGGCTTGAGCATGCCTTCTATGTTTGTCTTCTAGATCATCATCATACTATATCTCAATATATTTAGAAAAATCTTAAGAAGTCTCATTTATATCCTTGCACATTTTACTTTCATTGAATGTAACATCCTTGCTACTCATGAATTTTTTATTCTAATAATCTTAGAATTTATAGTCAAATTCATTTGAGTCATATCAAATGAATGTACACTTGATAGATTTTGAATCAAGCTTACTTCTAAATCTTACATCAACATGGATATGTAATGAATAATCAAAAACTTTGAGGTGAGATAAACTTATCTTTTTACCACTCCAGGCTTCCTCAGGTAACTCCTTATTTGAAGGAAATAATGGTCCACAATTGATCAAATAAATAGTAGTATTCACAATCTTTATCTTGAACTTTTTGGGTAGACTAGTATGTAATCTCATGCCCCAGACATGCTTAGTAATAGTTCTATTCATGTGCTCTGCAACACCATGTTACTGTGGTGTTTTTGGGACAATGAATTCATGCTTGATCACATTCAAAGTATAATACTCCTTGAACTTTTTATCACGATATTCACCACCATTATCCAATCTGAGACATTTCAGCTTTAGACTTATCTCATTCCCAACCATAGCCTTGTACTTCTTGAAAACATCATACACATTTGAATTATATTTTAAGAAGTGCACTTATACTTTTTTATTGTGATCATTAAAAGTGATAAAATTTAAAGACTCTCTTATAGAAGAAACCGGAGCAGGATGTAACAACCCAAACTTTTAACTATTGAGATATTGTTAGCTTTAGCTTATGGGCCTCACAATATTGTCCTGTTGGTGTAACTTCCCAAGAGTTCACCCATCTCAGAATTTTTCTAGGAAGAGCATGCATAACTGCAAAGTTTTTTAAATGGAATTCTAATAATTAGATCAAAAGGTATCTCGATGTTTAAGAGTTTAGCTTCTTTTACTTAAGGCTTCACACAAGATCGCATACATCAGTATGCACTAACTTTAACTTCTTTGACTTCACCTTTGAACCAATCTTTGAGAAACTTGTCTTATATTGCTTGTCTTTTGCACAATCTTTACAAAAATTTAGATTTCTAAATTTTAAACTAGGAAGCTTTCCTCTAGTAAGAAATGAATTCATATATTTCTTATACATATGGCCAAGTCTATGATGCCAAAGATCTCCATCAACATTTGAATCAACTACTCCAATATAATATAATCTTTTAGTGATAACATATAAGGTAACTTCAATATTGGTATGAGCTATAACTATAGCCCCTTTTGTCACCTTCCACGAATCTCATGTGAATAATATCACATGGCCTAAGTTTGAAAACTGTCTCATGGAAATTAAATTTCTCTTCAGATACGGAACATGTCTAACTTCCTTGAGTCTCTAAGTTGACCAATCTGGCATTTTGATATCAACATCTCCCTACCCTACTGTAGGGCTTATTATCTCTCATATACACTTTACCCAAATAATTATTTGTATAGTTCTTGAACACCTCATTATTAGGATTTGCATGAAATGAAGCACCTGAATCTATAACCCAAAATTCTGAATTATCCTGAGATAAAAATCAGATAATCTAACTGAAACTCTTCAATAGATACATTTGTTGAAAGATTTTTGTCTTGAACTCTACCACTAGCCTTCTTCGAAATAGTTTCAAGTTACCCTTCTTTTCACAGTTCCAGCATACAACTTTTACTCTACCTAAAGTAAACTTTCCTCTCATTGATTTAGATCTCTCTTTACTTAGATTTCTATCAAAACCCATGCCTCTCACTTCAACATTTAAAGCATAATTTGAAGATTCATCATACACCTTCTTGTGAACCTTTTCATAAAACACTAACCCAATAATATCCTCAAAGATGAACTTTAAACTTTCTAAAAAAAACTACTCGTACCAATAACCAGCCCATCCCAGCTATCTGGCAAAGAAAATAACAGCAACAATGCTCTTACCTCACCATCAAACTTGATGCCAACTAAACACAACTAACTCATCACAGTGTTCATATTATTCAAGTGCTTTGCCATTGAAGTATTTTCTAACATATTTATATTGAATAACTTTTTCATTAAAAATACTTTGTATGAGACTGATGGTTTCTCATTCTCATACATCTTAATCAGGGTAGCCATGAGATTAACTGCAATCTTCTTATTTATAATAATAAATGCAACATATGAGGAAAGTGAAAGTCAAATCAAACCAAAGGCAATCCATTCAAGAACCTCCCACTCTATCATAGTCAATGAATATGTCTTCTTGGTGATTTCTTCTAACAACAAATACAACTTCGTCTAATATAGCAAATCTTTAGTTTACATCTACCAGAATGTAAAATTTAAATCATTAAACTTCTTAATTTTGCATCTTGCTTCATCAGCCATTACTCCCACTCAAAATGAAGAATGTGTCTCTGATGTCAGTTATTAGGCAAGTAAAATACGCAGCTAATACAAATAAGAAAGAACAAATATAACTGAAAGAAAGAACACTAAGATTTAACATGGAAAAAACTAAAAAATGAGAAAAATGCCACACAGCTACATCACACCAAGAAATTCACTATGAAAACTTGGAAGAAATAATATGGATTTCTCCTCTCTCTCTCTCTCTCTCTCTCTCTCTCTCTCTCTCTCTCTCTCTCTCTCTCTCTCGTCTCTCTCTCTCGTCTCTCGCCTCTCTTCACTCGTGCACCATTATCACACTTGAACAAACAAAAAGAAAAGCTAATAAAAACCACCAAGTGATGTAAACCTTAATAAAAAATGATAAAGAAAACTACTAGCACATCTCGCAGCACCGATGCTTTCACATCATGACCCAATGTGACTCGACCTAACCTCCCTGGTCATATTGTGCTCGATCATGGCAAGAAGCAGAAACTGACCCCAAAATCTAATTAAGGAAATACTGAGAAACTAAACATTCAATTTACGTATGGCACAGAGCCACTACTAGATATAATATAAAGTGAATTACTAATGAATCTCACAAAAATAATTTTGCATTTATATATCATCTAAAAATACATATACAATCTGAGTTCTATCTATAATAGCGCTTGGCAGGAAAAAAGTACTACAAAATAAAGGTCGAGCCTCTAAAAAGAAATCTAACTAAAAAGCATGCCTATAGCATAGATTAGAGCATGATATCAAAACTGCCCAGCTAGCTCCTTACCATTTTCCTAGCCTGAAAATTAAAGCAAAAATAGGAATGAGCTAACACGACTTAGTAGGCTATGACAACTTAAAACAAAAATCAGGAGCTTAAACAAAAAGAAAAGAAAATTGCTAAATAATTAATAAAAGTATTGTATGAAAAGCTGAAACTGAAACAAATATTGATACTGAGTGCATTTAAATAATTACTAAAATTGTATTGATACTTACTATAATATAAATAAATATTGCGTAGTAATTATCAGAATGATTCTCTGGCCCTAATTTCTTAAATATAACAATTAACTTAATCACTTATTAATAAATATTACTTTCATGCTCTAGAATTTTCAACATATAACAGATAATAGAATCCCTTCTCACTGCCAACATTATCCCTTCACGCCGCCAATAGAATTCCTTCTCGCCACCAATTCAAATATTTTAATCACAAATATTAAAAATAAAGTGCATTTTACACTACTAAAGCAATCACAATATTGTTGTACAATTCAAAAAAAATGCTCTAACATCTCTCAAATAATTCCCCACTCAGTGTTCTATAGTTTGCCAAAATTAAATTTTTAGAATTCTACCACATTTCCAGATATTATGTATAACAACATTTTGAAGCTGCAAATGAACTAAAACAATAATTTTAAATGTAAAAATAAATTTTAGAACAAATAAAAATGGTTGCATTTCAAAATCACCTCGTGAAAAATCTATAATAAACACTCAAAATGATCAGAATAGTCATACAGATAACATATCAAAAGTTATGTTGATGAAAGTTACCAGAATCTAAGAAAATCACATTTTTGTAAAACTAAATTATAAATTCAATCAGAAAAATTTCAAAAACTTTGAATTATTAAAAATTGAAATAGACAAAATATAACCTACCTCAACCTGAGCAACTTTCTTAATTGTACTGACAAATGAAAATGACTCAAAGCATGCCAATTCCTCCTCTCCCTCTATAAAATCCTTCTCCTCTCTCTAGGTTGGCGGCTTGCGTGAGAAGAAATTGAAAGAATAGTGAAAAAAGATATTTTTAAAGAAGAATTTATGCCTTGCATCGGGGCTCCACTCTTCTATCGTCGGGGTGTTTCAGGGGAAAAATTTTATATTTCACAAACATGCATTCAAACCCCTGGAACCAGCTTTACAACACATGCAGACCATTTTCATGCACACAAATTACTCTTAGACACATGCAAAAGAGTTCAAATGTAACAGGTTACCTAACTTCTTGTCAGGATAGACCAGTTTTAGCTTAGCTCTGATCCTGGAAGTCTCACACCAAAGCCGGAGTTTGGAGCGCCACAACGTTCCACTCTCTGTATGTTTGCAAGAAAACTATACAATACCACAGCACTCGAGTACAACACATAGTGCTATATGGTCATATGAAGAAAAAAAAATTGTATGCTAAGCACTCAAATCTATGCAGTAGTACAACCCAATTGATCGACACAATCAGATTCCACACAAAACTAATAATTTTCTCCATAATAACTTTACTACTAACTTTATAAAAAACTGCAATTGTACCAAACAATTTATGAAATGCATAATTTTATATATGAAATTGAAGAAGAATTTTTTTTAAAAATTTGGGTAATTGTATTTATTGAAGGTGGGCAAAATAATTAAAATATTTATTCTTCTAAGAAAAAAAAAAATTTCAAGGTGGGCAATTGCCCATCCTGAGCTCTTCTTAGTTCCACCCTTGCAAATAAACCCTTAGTGCAATTATTTCCAACTAAATTATGTCTCATCATTTTTTATTTTCCAAATTTTAATATAATTTCCAACATCACCCATGCTCTAGTGCCACATAAGATTAAAGAGAGTCACTTTAGATGATTTGGTCATATAAAATCTAGCACAAAAATTTTAATTTTTTACAAAAAAAATTGCTTTAAGAAGTAGTAAGAAAGTTGTCCCAAACAAAGCCTAATTTTAGCATTTTTTATCATAGATATAAAAATCTTCAAAAACATGTGTCTATTAAAATTTTAAGATAGCAGCATTTATTCGAACATACCATATAATTCTTTCATATATAAAAATTTTTCTAATTCTATGACATTTTAATAAGATCTTATTTAAAAAATATGTCACTTCATATAATTGTCAAAAACATAAGAAAATAGAAAATTGAAATGTTGGTAGGAGTGTCAAAGTGGATTAGCTGGTCGGGTTTAGGTTCGACACGACATTGACTTGACTCGAATCCAATCAACACGACCAGACCCATTTAATAAACAGGCCAAAAAATCAAACTCAAACCAATAGCTAGCAACTCAAATGACCAGAACCCAGCTCGTTAACCCATTTTAATTTAAAAAAATATAACTTATTAAATACAGAGTTTAGGGTATTTGATCAAAAATAATAAGATAATACCTACAAGCAAAATAGTTTAGGAAAATAAATATTTAAAGGGCCATTTTTGGTCAAAAACAGAACTCGAATCCAACCCCTTTAATAAATATATTAAAATTTCATATCCGAACCTATATTTTTCTGAGTGAATTGATTGATTCGACGCCTAAATGTTGATAGTATAATACATTGTAAGGAAATATATGATAATATATATTTTTTTATTTATATAATGTCACAAATACACAGCTGAGTTCAAGATTCCATATTTTAATACTACTATCGTCCAAAAACTTTTAAAGCACTGTGATATATTTTATATTAATTTTATTAATTCCATTCTGTCTTTTAATATTGGAACGGTTCAAAGATATTGAGGAACTATTCTATGCTTTGTTAATCCGTTAAAATATCCGTTAATTACTCAACTCACCATATAAAATCATCTCGCCATCTTATTTCGTCATTCTCACTCATCAATAATCTCTCCTTCGCCACTTCAAAACTTCTTTCTCATCTCAGAAACAAAGATCTGAATTTACTTCTCGTGGGTGATTGCCTCATGGCCAAATTCACAAGAAAAGAGATCAAGGTCGCCGACATCCTCCTTGAACTTGTCGACCTCATGCCTCGATTCGATCGTCGAAATCCTACGCTGGCATTTCCCACCTGGAATACAAAAAGAAGTCGATACTTACCCTGTCGGTCCCATTTCGCCAAGGCTGGGCTTCCCATCCCTCGCTCAAACTCTTGTTTTCTCCACCCTGATTTCATGGCCCTGTCACCATCTTCTATCTCTCCTCACGCTCACCACCCTAGTGAGGAGAATCCTTCTAAAGGGTGCAAGGATGGAATTATCATCGACCTCAACAAAGATCCATAGGAGATTTTTGCTTCCGAAGATCCGAATCCTTCGCCTTCGGAGAAGCCCTTCAGACCACATAATGGTTTCAAAGAACAAGATTTTATCAACGTGAACGGGAGGAATTCAGAGAAGAGAGTTCTCCTGGATGGTGACAAATTTGAGGTTGACGTCATTATGAATGTACAATCTTCCAAGCTGATATTGGAGAAGAAACGAAAGAGGGAAGAACCAATGATCACATCGACGAAAAATAAGAAGATGAGGGTTGACCTCATCCCTTTCCTACATCTCTGAAATTTTTGTGATGTCGACCTCAATTTTTCCTTCCCCTTCTGTATATTCAAGATCTGAAGTTCAGCTTGCAGTTATTAATAAAATAACTACAATGATTCTTATGAGAAGAAATGATTAAGAGATTAAGGCTTTTGTCTCCAATGTACATAAGTACGATCAAAATAAAGTGATAATATTTTGGTTATAAGTAATTGAATGAAATAATGCTTGTTTGATACAACTTTTTTCATGCTTATTTTTTTGAAAAATATTTTTTTTGTTTGTACGAAAATTTGTTTAATTAAGACTCCATTTGGGACGACTATTTTAATTTTTATGTTGAAATTTTGTTTTAAGAAGCAAAAAAAAATAAAAAATTTAAGTTGAAAAAAGTTTGAGTAGATTTTAAATTTTTAAATTTAAGTTGAAATAAAAATTATTTAAATATTAAACTCATTTAAAAATATATCTAAAAACTTAAGATCCTAATATATTTTTTTCTTATATTTTCTTATGAATCGCAATTAAGAATAAAAATAGTTTCTTGTCATTTGCTGTGCTCTTTATGAATATTACCATAAAAAATGAATAATTTATGTTGTGCTAATCTTAAAGTAAATACAATGTTTTTAAGCACATTTGTATATAAATTGCAACAAGATATTCTTACAATTTTTTAATTTATTAGAAAATAATTTTATCAAACAAGAATGTAATTATCTTTAATAGACATATATAAATTAGTTATCCAATAAAAGAAAGAAAAAAAATAATAAAGCTGTACAAATTCCTTCTACCCTCTAACTAACCATGTTGAATGTTTCAATACCCTAATTTTAGCTAAAAAGACACCTCAAAAATTTCCATCTATGAATTGTCTCTAACCTCCTAAATCAACTAAATGTGCTTATTTTTACACCTTTTTCTCATTTTTCTCACATCCAAGTCCTACCCTGACATTATCGCCATGTTCCATAGCCGTCATGTCGGTGGCACAGGACTACGACAACATCGCTGTCGCCACCATCATCATCAGCCACCATCGCCACTCCTCTCTCCTCCTCCACCACCACCACCACCACCACCCACCCACCCTCTTCCACCTTCTCCAACTCACAATCATCTCAGCCCAGGATCTAAAGCCAACCTGCTTTAAGACACGAGCCTACGCACAAGTTTGGGTCGACCCAGATTACAAAGTCCAAACTCGGATTGATCGAGTTGGTCGAACCAACCCTGCTTGGAATGACAAATTCTTCTTTCGAGTCGACATCAACTTCCTCCGTTCAGACACCGTTGCCACCACAATTGATATAAAACAGGCCTCCTTAATGGCACTCCGACCCGACCCGATCATTGGGACGTCAAGGCTAGTTCTTAGCATGGTGAACCCATTCCCGATGACCCAATTCTTGGTGGTTCAGGTTCGACGGCCAAAATCGTTACGGCCACAAGGGATACTAAATTTAGGGGTGGCGGTGTGCTCGGAAATTGAGATGGCGAAGAAGGATTTTGTTAGCCCAATGAGTTCGAGGAGGAGAGAGGACCGGGGGGCCGTGGGGAGGGAGTTCAGGAAGAAGGAGAAGGTGGGAAGGTGGGTGGTTGATAAGGAGAGGAAAGCGCTGCAATTGAAGCTGGAGAAGTGGAGGACGGAGATCTCACCGACAGTTATAGATCCACACAGAAAGTTTCCCCTGGAGAAGAACGGGAAGGCGGAGGAAAGATTCTTTGGCTGCTTCACCTGTAGCGGAATAAGGGATTGAGCATAAGCGGCGGATGGTGATTTGATGGGTTGTAGTTTATTAGCACATAAACGTGTACCGAATTCTAAATATTTGAGAACTAAATTATGAATATAATTATGTGGATCAATATTATGCTTTTGAATGAGCGAATCAATGGCAATGCCTCAACATTCATAAATATCTCGTAGATTACACCTAAATGAATGACAACAAGTTGAATTAAATTTCATAAGTTGGTCTAATCTATGGAACACATTCAGAAACATTGGAAAGTGACAATTTCATAGAGAGCTGAAGTTCACAAAAGGAGTTAGTTATAGGCATTTAAATTGAATGTCCATTGTACTTTAGTTGAAATATTAATATACCTGAAATTTAAAGCTCAACGTTCATCAACATACTAAAACTTGCAAGTAATCTTAGATTTTAATTATACTTACCCAAAACTTTTTTTAGAAAACTCTTTGTCTACAAAATTAGTTGATAGTTTATTACACCTAAATTACCAGTGCTCAGACTGTGCTATCAAACAACATGAGGCAGTGACCTTCAACTCAAATAGATGTTCTGCTAAAAATGATGGGTTGATTGTAGGGGCGTTAGTCAAGTCGGCTTGAGAGTCGGCTCAAGCTCAACATGATAAATAGCTTGTGAGACAAATTTGATGAGCTAATAAGTCAAACTTAAGAAAACCTTAACTCGTTAGTTGGCGAGCTGACTTGTTTAAAAAATATTAATATTAAAATGCATTTAAAATATATTAGCATTCAAAATTTAAAGTACAAAATTATTTTAAAAAAATAAATTATGTCTTTTTTTTAATTATTTTATTTTAACAACCCATTTTTTTATCATTTTATTACAATAATAATTTTTTTTTTTTAGTTTTGAGCCAATTAAATAGGTGTGGAGAGAGGAGGGGGCCATGTGTATAGTTATTGTTATATGATAATTCCTGTCTAGCCTCTGTTTTATTTTTATTTTCTTAAATTCTTGATTCTGAAAATCATATCTTATCTGCTTCCCGCGAGTTGATGGAGAGATTATTCTGTGCGGACACCGGACAGGCGAACCGTCCGGTTTATGCTCAGGTACCGAGCGGTACCGAATACTGAGTACCGCTCGGTATCTGACATGGCGAATTTTTATTGGAGTCCGGACGCCATCCGAAATCCACACAGAATAAAAATTCGAGTTGCTGACCACTACCCACCCATGCGTTTTTTTTTAATACTTTCTATTAGAATTGTGAAAAACCTGACCTAATCGATCCTCTTATGGTTGCCTACTCCTGTGGATTTTTCTCCTCCTAATTGTTGTAGCTGGTCACTGTTGTGGCATTTCTTCAAGCTTCTAGTATGATAAATAGTGCTCTCCGTATGTTGTGCAACTAATTGCTGTTGGCCTTTTACCAGTAGTATGCCGTATGAGTATTAAATCATTGAAATACCCATGTATAGCTACCTATATGATGATTGTTCTTTAAACTTTCATCCTCGTCTTTTTTTTTTCCTTTTCATCATATAAGTTTATTGAGGCAACCAAAGTTACATTAGCTTGGTCCCTAACCCAACCGAAAAAAATTAATATAAGCCTCAACTACTAAAACTTTCTAACTCTGCCATTGCAATTAAAATAAACTTAGAACCTAAGATCACTTGGTTCATAATCAAAATTCTCAACCAACAGATCAAAATGAGTTACATGACTACTTAAATCATTTTCTCAATTTCATAATAAATAAGTCGGCTCATGCTAAACCAAGTCAACAAAGTGTATCTAGAGTCATCTTGACCCATTTACACCCCTAGTTGATTATCTTAAACATACCAACCTTTTGAGTTTTGACGTCCAGCACATTGGTCGGGCGATATATAGGCTGTTGTATCCAACACTACACATACTTTAATTTAAATAAAATCATCAAAGTGCCGCAATGATTTAAACATTTAGGCTTCATTTGGTTACCAGTATCTTTTGTATAAGATAATTTTAAAAATATTAGTTGAAAGAATGGAGATTTATAACGGAGAAGCACATACCAAAAAACTTTTAAAAACAGTAAAAAGAAAATGTTTCGTAAAAAGTATTTTACAACAATACCACATTCAAACAGCAATCGATTTTCTCAGTTTCAAAACAGAAAAGATAAAATTAAGTCGTTCCAAACGAGGCCTTAGTTTTTAAAAAGTACCATTCACTCAACACAACATTGAAGAATTAGAAATAAGTGCTACTAAGGTCTTAAATATTGCAATCTTCATCGAAATATAGCAAAAGTTTACACTGAGTAGGGAATATTTCAAGTAATTTTAAAATTGAAGATAGCTCACAAAAAAAAACTAACAAAACGCAGAAGCAGAGCAAACATTAAAATTGGAACTGTTTAAAAAGCACTTGGAGCAGCAGCGGCTGCCCTCTTCTTCGGTGTAGCTTGGGTTCCTGCAGGTAAAAGTGTAAAACAACAACATCGTAAGTTACAACCTTGGGTTATAGATTATCTCAATTTAGACAATCAGAAAATGAGATAAAATCCCAAAAAATCAAGAACATGCTAAAGATTCTATGAAAAATGGCTTATAATACCTTCTCTAAAGTTGCTTTTAAACCTTCGAGGTAAATGGCGAAGGTACCTCATCCTGCCTGTGCCAGTAGTCTTCCGCCTGATTGCTTTGATACTCCAGTTGTCTGATTCATGATTTGAAATGATTGGAAAGAAAGTTAGGTTGATCCTACCGACAATCTTTAAAATAAGTACCAGATCATAAAAAGAAGAATTTACTGAAAGAAACTTGCTTACTTCAATACTAAATGACCTAAATTTAGGGAAAACGGATGATTCATTTGTTGATTATATTGCTAATACCAGCCTTTACAAAAAGCAACAAATACAACAACAAACGTGGGGTCGGCTACATGAATTCTTTTTCTCCATTATGTCATGTTAAGAGTCAAATTCTCATTTAAATCTAATAAAGAAATGTCATTTCTAATATTTTCTAACCAAGTCTTTTTAGGTCTACCTCTACCTTTCTTAACATAAGCCGAATCTAATACATCTACTTTCCTAACCAGGTCATCGAAAGGCTGCCATTTTATGTGACCAAACCATGTGAGGTGACTCTCTATAATCTTATCTTCCACTGGAGCTACTCCAACCTTTTCACGTATATGCTCATTTTGTATCCCGTCTCTAAGAGTAAAGTCACTCATCCACCTGAGCATACTCATCTCTGCAATATTTAACTTAATATTATAATTCTCATTTAATGGCCAACATTCTACACCATAAAGCATTACAGGTCTCATCACCATCTTATAGAATTTTCCCTTAAGTTTGAGGGAGACTTTTTCTATCATAAGCCTTTACAAAAAGCCATGCCAAAAAACAAATGTTTTAGTTTAGCAAAGATTAACAATGAAATTTGCATTAAAATGATATTTCCATTAAAATAAATAAATAATACCACCTAACAAAATTAATTAAACTGCATGTTCATGTTCACCATAAGGCCATATCATTCATCAAATAGAACTACTATTACCATATAAAATTGAAAAATATTAGTAAACCCCCCTGTTCCTGGCAGCACAAACAACATGATTCACAAATCAGCTGAAATAGGCAGTATTACCAAACTGTAGCTGCTTATTGATCGTATAAGCAAATCGTTACAACATCCTCTGTAACGTCCAGTTTAGGACAGATTTCAGATTGCCCAAAGCTTAAGTTGACAATGGTTTTTTGGTCATCAAGAAGTAAAGAAAAAAAAGACTACTGTAATGATGTAACTGAATATAATTAAAAAAAACATGCAAGTGGCAACTTCCCACATTTATCAAAATCAAACCATTTACCATCATCAAGAGCTCCAGTTCTTGATAATCTAGATAATAGACTACGGTATTAAGAAGATTTCAGTTAAACAATATAAATAAGATTTTAATCAAATTAGATATATTAGAATCAAAGATAATAATATCGTAGCTAACAATCTAGGCAACAAAAAACAGATGAAAAATAATCCTGCAATAAAATATTGCATGAGTTTAAAAAAGTATTGAAAAAACAAATGAAAAAAATAATGATGTATATTATAAAATTAAAAAGGAGTTATCAGGGAAGGAATTGCATAAAGGTGAATTCTAAAGTTCAAATGAGATGCATATTAAGATAACTCATTCAGAGTTCTAAGAAAATCTACAGTAAGCCAAATGAGCGGACAAAAAGCATTTTGATGCCAGTAATATGGAAGATAAAGATTGTGATAACTATAAAGAATTCAAACATACAAGTCATCGAACAAAGCTATGGAAGAAAATTATGATCAAAAGACTCAAAAGAATTTTACACAAACATAAAAAAATCAATGATGGAAACAATCACTCCTAAAAAGAGCGATGAAAAAAGCATTGAAAATAGAAAAATGATCTTCATATGATTTGTAATGATCTTAAAGAGATACAAGCGAGTATCGTGAGAATTGACTTGGTGCCCTTGAGAAAAAAATCCACGAGTCAGGTTGGGCTGTCAAAAAAAGCTCATCGTCCACGAATAGCTTGTGTTCAACTCATTAAGAAGCTTGCATTTGATGATGTGTTCATTAAGCAAACCAAACATAAACAAATATTTTGAACTCGATTTTTAAATGAGCCAAACACAACAAACCTTTGTTCAATCATGTTCAGCTCATTATTGGCTCAAAATAAATAAAAAGATGAATATATCTTTAATTTATATATTATAAATTTTATATTTTTAAATTTACTAATTAATTAGTGAATAAGTAGAGAGGATTCTATTGCATTCGGCTTATTATTTTTTTATTTTCATTTGTTCAAAATTGACTCATGTTTGAATCATGTTTAGTTTAAATTACAAAAAGTAGACACAAACACATTCACAAACAATTTTAAACACGAGTCAAATACAAATAAACTAAATTTTAAATGAGTAAAACTCCGAAAAAAATTGCCAGCTCACTCAAGCTCTGCCCATTTACACCCTTAATATAAAAGGGTGTTTAAGCGATTATTAAAGAAATATGGCAAAGGGGCATTTAGTGTTATATTTGGTGATGAATAAAGAGTATTCAATTACAATGAGAATGCATCAAAGATATATATTCAATTCAAAACATTTATGTATTTGTTATGAAGATGCTTATAATGAATAACCTCAAATCCATAGTCAGATACCTTAGTGCATACATTTCATGTATGATAAATTTTAATTAGTGTGGCATCGACTAAAATCAATAAGGGAGAAATCACTTAGAAGATAAATGGTTTAAGAATAGCAAAATAAAAATCAAGAATATGACATACTCTTTTGGTAGGTATAAAATTAGCATTTATTAGCCAATATTAATAATGGTACGTGAGTGTGATAGATTTATGTATCTCAAACTGCTATACAGAAAAATAATGATATTGAAAAGCATGTAAGTTCTATGACTAAGCTCCTAAGGATGGATGTTTAATAAGAGTATTATTGAATAATTTAATGGATATCAAAAGTTGATTTTACATAATTGCAATTACATTAGCTATCTTGTATGAATTTACGCAATCGGATTAAAAAAAACACAAATAGTTAAGTTTGACTAAAATGAGAATGTTAAAATATATGTTTGGCAAAACAGTGAAGAAAATATTAAGTAAAGTATATCAAAAGATTGTGTTAATAGCATCTATTGAAGATAAGGTAAATCATTAGAATGAAAACAAATGGAGAATAATAATTCAAATAACCAAAAACGGTTGGGGCAAAGATGATGGCAAATCATAATAATGAAAACAAATGGAGATGATGATTCATTTAATCAAAAATAATTGGGGTAAAAATGATAATGATGAGGTATTTGTAACTAGGGGTGTCAATTATTGACACGATCCGACAACCCGACCTAAAAAATTCAGGTTATGGTTGACCCGTTTAACAAATGGGTCGGACTCGGGTTTCAATTTTTGACCCATTTAAAAAACGGGTCGGGTGCGGGTCAACCCAGTAACCCGAAATTGACCTGGGATTGACCCGGCTACCAAGTGCCAACCGGCATTACCCACCTCGCGTATTCGCATCCGTCACGGCACTCTGCAGTCTCGCGTAGCCCTCGCATCAATCGTCGAACCGCGAAGCGGCGGAGCCACACCGGTCGCCCTGGTCGCGTGGTCACATCCGCCGTGTCGTCGCATCCACACCAGTCTCGTGTAGCCCTCGCGCAGTCGCGTGGTCGCATCAGCATCGCGGCGTCACCCAGTCGCCGATTTCGCCCGAGCTCTCATGTCGAACCGCAGAGCCGCACCGCACTGAGCATGCTCGAAGCCTCGCAGGCACGCTCCGTCGCTCCGGTCTCACGTTAGGCCCTAGCTCTCGCAGATCAGGTCGGGTCAACCCAGTAACCCACATGGGTCAAGTCCGGGTTAACAAACTTGACCTGTTTGCAAAACCGCGTCGGGTTAATGTCAACTCGTTTACGGCCGGGTCAAGTTGGGTTCGACCCGAACCCGACCCGTTGACCCGAATTGACAACCCTATTTGTAACACAATATCAATAGTAATATTAGTAGAAGTACTTCTAATTTTTAGCATTTTATTGTCTTTTAAAATAATGTCTAGAAAACATTAAGACAACATAGTTATGACATCTTATCATTACTCCATTAATATTGATGACTTCATTGTATCAAGAGTGACCTTATAAAAAAGTATTTTCATTAGTTAAATGGGGCTCACACAAAAATCCAGTGACAACATGTAGCAATACTTTAAATTTTTATACTTACTATGTATGCAACCCAAAAAATAGCCTTTCTCTGGGAAACTCTTTGATGGTTAGTTTCACGCATTAGGAAAAACTGGGTAAGGCATCTACCCTTGCAATCAAGAAATCTATTTATCCTATGAAAACTAGCATGCAACACTTAACGGCGATGACAATAGAATAATAATTCATAAAGTGTTCGGGTATGGCAAGTAATGATAAAGAAGAGATGTCACCGCCTATTGAATGTTCAATTCTAAAAAAATTCACATGTAAAGAAAAGGTAGTATTTAGACAAATATAATAAGAATGCATGTAATACAAAGAACTTTTCTTTCCAAAAGAATTCCAAAATGGATGATTCCATGCAATAGGAAAAGTAGGATAATGAATATTTCACCACAAGCAATAAATTAGCTAAGTATATCTTTGTAAGGTAAGACATTTCACATTCCACAATAAAACTTTATGCAAAAGGCAAATAAAACAACATAGACAGAAGATCATTGAATAAGATGAATTATAGTAGAAAACTACAATAAATGTTTGGGTGAATAATCTACACCAACTAGAAATAAATAATACCAGCCAGAACAAGTTCTATTAGCAAGTCCTTTCATGCACGAAGCAAATGTGGGCAGCAGACCATTTAGACTCTCTTTGTTAAAAAAATCACATTTTATACGCAAAAATAATGTTTCTTAACATTCCACACTGGGAATAATAACAAACTGCTTTAGGGATCAAACATTTATGAGAATAATCATCTTCTATTGTCTTTCTAGTTACAATTAATAGTATAACATCAAAACTCAGGTAATGAAAATGGATTTGTGTATAAAAGAGTGATTAAAAACCTCCAAATTCATTAAAAACGAAATATTCCAACAAAATCATACTTTAATCTAGAGTTCAAGTTATTTTTGAGCTTCAACCAGGTACTTGTCACCAAAACTTCCATAAAGAGCAAGTATCCCCAACATCGACATAACATTTCAACGCAAACTAAAGATCAAGCATACAACTTAAATTTTAGAACAAAAAATATATTATATATCTGTTCTTTTGAAACTGGGAAATAGCAATAAAGAAGAAAAATGAAATTAAGATAAACATAATGGAAGCACGTAGAAGATTAATAAAAGAAGAGTCATTGAACAGAAGTTTTCTCTTAGCTTTCAATTGAAAAAAAAGAGTAAAAATACCTTACCAACGAATTGGAATTGTGGCCACGTTTATTGGCAGAAAATGTATAGATAATAAAAATCATTACTACAGTTTGATGACATATAGCATCAACATATGTAATTCATAAACAAACGAAATCTCAATGTTTGTCCGATAATGGCCATCCAGACATAAAACTTCATATAATCATAAAAGTATCAAACAAAATCAAAGAAAATTACAGAATATTGAACTCGCATATCCTGCAAATAATAGCATCCTCAAATATCAATAAAAACTGTTAATCATCACTCTAATCAGAAAACACAAAACATAAATTGCACGATTACTCCCAAAAAGTTTCGAGAACAAAACAGGGCTGAATCCGTGCTTACACTTGCGGATGCGAGCGGCCGGATAGCCGCAGGAGGAGCATGTACTCTTCTGGAGGTGAAAGCTCCTTCTGCCGCACCTCACGCAAAGCGTGTGAGTCTTGTTCCTCCGCTTACCGAAAGAGCCTGTGCCTTTACCCTAAAAGGAAAAATCAAGCAGCATTAGAGCTTACAAGCTAAAATTCGCGTATTACATCATGGATCTCACCATTTTCGCTTGGCGGACTGCGCGAAAGAGGCAGCGTATGAAACCCTAAAAAGTTCAGTAAGTTCTTATTGTAGGCCTTCTTATAGTTCAATGCCGTGAGTTCAATTACCTTTTTACCCTTTTATTTAAAATTTCTGCAAATTTCTTTTTTTATATGATATCGTTAAGGTAATGTTAAAGAAGACACTTATCAGGCTATAGTAATTGAAATTTGATGTTCATAGTTAGACGGTGACAAATATATGATGTGTATTAACTCTCATATATATTAGATTAATAATTTATTAATATCATGTTAATGATCAAATAAAATCATATTAAAATTATGATATTTTTGAAATTTTTGCATGAGAGCATTGCAGTACTGATCTGGTTAGCAAAGTGGTTTTTGCCTCTTTGTTTGGAGGGTTCTGAGTTGGTGGGCACAATGGTACTGTAGTTGGGCACTGAAATGTCAGCATCTTGGATCTCGTGTTCTGGGGACAACGTCGTGTTGCTTGCACTGGGTCTCTAAAAAAAATTAATATTTCATTCAAGTATCTATTTTAATACCCCAAAACCCATCAAAAACCCCTCATTTCAACTGCCTTAGGAGGGATAACATTTTATTTCAGGGAATTTTCATCCATCCTCTTATTTAGCAAAATTATTATGATCATGGTAAGGGACTTTAACTCTACTTATATTTTTGATAATTTTAATTTTACTAATTTGATATTTCTGAATCTGATTGAAATACATTTTCTCCTAATTTTAGCAAGTTTTCACTGCGTAACTTTTTATATGTTGTTTAAATGATTAATCTAATATGATCACATTGTAATTTTACTCATTAGTTTTGCATGTACTACATTTTAACTAAAATTATAAGGATAAGGGCGTATATAAAATGAGTAAAAGCTATTGTATATGATATAGACATAAAGTACATGGCATGCAGAGTATTGTCGTGCATCTGATCCGACATACATTCTAACATAAGTATATTGATAAGATATGCATATTTGCTATGCGAGTCTATTGTACTTCAATTGTACAAGAATGATTTATATTACTTTTTTTCATTAGATGTGCACATTGAATATAATAATGTTATTAATTATACTATGAATAAATTTGGCATATATGTGTAAATAAGAATGGTTGGCTGATGTCATTGATTAATTAAAATTGGTTGTAATAAGATACCTTGGACAAGAGAGTGAGATGATGAGCTTCCATTTAAATAAGATGTTTGTAGTGTGAACCCAATATGAGATACAAGAAGGAAACCATAAGGGAACAACATAATATATTTCATGACTGATGGCTCTTACAAGAAGCCACATGATTATGATTTGACTATAACTAGTTATGACCTGTAAGATAAGATGCAGGAAAAACGCATGATTAAATATGGTTCCTGACTTACATAATATTATGTTGTTTGTATATATGACATAATTTCATATAATTAAACATGATATGATAAGATATATGCACAGATCATTACTAACTAAACTAATACCGTAGAAATATGACATGCATTAATAATCGATTTCACTTGTACATGTGTGATGTGCGTATCTTGATAGGCATGGATATGTTGCACTGATAATGGTTGATATATCGCCAAAAAATTATCTTGATCGGGCACGAATCTCGAGGAAAAACTCAAGTCGGAAACTTCAAAAATTAATTCGGAGACCATTTAAACTCCGATTTCAGCAAGCTTATAGTCAAACTGAGCGTCTCAGAAATACGAATCCAACGACACCAAATTCGACTCAATCCGAGCCCAAATGAGTCCAAATCAAGTACCCGAAGCGCTGTTGGAAGCATCAAACAGCTATTTGAGTTACCAAACGGTCTCCGATTTTGACGAGCTTATAGTCGAATCGAGCGTCTCGACGAGACGAATCCGACGAGCCCAAGATCGTAGAATTCTGACATCATTAAGACCTTCAAATGCTTGATAAACGGTTCATGATCAAGGGATTCAATATCGGCCGTTCATCCGGATCACTCCCTATTTGCCCCTGATCCCTCACATATTTACGGGCTATGCCACTCCAGAAAAACTATAAATAGCCCCTCATTTCTCTTAAGAGGGGACCCAAGCCAAGAAGAAGAGAAGGAGAAGAAGAGAAGAGAAATCTAGGAGGGAACAGCTCCTCCTCGACCACCGTCGGAACACCGCCGGAACACCGCCGGAACTCCGCCGGAACTCCGCCGGAAGACCACGGAGGCATCCCCGGGTGCCCGAGGGACGCCGGAGCAACATCAGAATCCTGCCCGACGCCAGAATTCTATCTGACGCCCGAGTGACGCCAGACTTCTTTCCAAGTGACGCCGGAATTCTGCCGGACACCCGAGTGACGTCGGAACTCTGCTTGGCCTTGTAACCGATACTCATTGTAATCTGATCGTCCTGAATCTAAAGGACGAATCAGTCTCGTGTATTTCATACAACACTAGTGGAACTTTTTCAACTGGGCGTGGCCCCGTGGTTTTTCCCTTTTTCAGGGCTTTCCACGTAAAAATTCTGGTGTTCTTTCATTCTTCTGTTTGTGTGCTGGATATACGTACAACGCTGAGACGGAAATTTAAACTCTATCGCCGTGTATATTTAAGTCCGCAACAGTTTGGCGCCGTCTGTGGGAAACTTATCCCACAACTTCAAGTATTGCTACGATGGTCAATAGGCGTAGCAATCGCCTCATAGGAGCCTCCCGCTCCCACTCTCTCCAATCCAGAAACCAGTCTATAAATCGTGGACATCAAGTTTCTGTCTCCTTTCTTCCTGGGGGGCAACACATTGCTGGAGAAGGAACCTCAAGGCCTTCTTTGGAGGAGCGAATCCGAAAGATGGAAGAATCTCAAAACGAGATCCTACACCTCCTGCGAGAGACTCGACAACCGACCCTAGCACCTCAGGAGGAGGTTCTTCTCCCTCGAGATCCGCCACGTGTTGAAGCTGTTCAAATCGAACATCTTCAAGCTGAGATTCCTCTTCCTCCACCCAGGAGGCGTTCGCAGTCACATCAAGATAACGAACTGGCTGATACAGCAAGTTCTACCCATCCTCCGCACACAGGTCGGCAATCTCTCCTTCCTCAAGACCTCCCTGAGGAGCTAGCCCAACATCACATTGCTGAGCTCCCTCGCAATACCCTACGCCACGAACTGCGACGATTGGTTCGAGAAGAGTTCCCTATAGGAGGCGTAAGGCAACCTCTTCATCAGTGGGACTTCCAGGATTCGTCACCCCTGACGGAAGCTATTCTTCAACACCCTATTCCGACAGGATTCAAACTACCGAACATCGACCCCTATGACGGGACAACTGACCCGTACGAGCATATCGATCATTATCGAACAATTATGCATATCCAGCGAGCCTCAGACGCTCTCCTCTGTCAGGTCTTTCCTGCCACCCTCAAAGGACAAGCTCGAACATGGTTCTATTCGCTTCCAGCCGGAACCATTCCAATGTTCGTCAAATTGGCAAAAGTGTTCGTCGAACAATTTGTCGCCAATCGGAGAATTACTAAGGACTCTTCTCACCTCTCGGGGATCCGTCAGAATGAAAGTGAGTCCCTCAAGGAATACTTCAAGAGATTTTCTACTGAAGCTCGTCAAATTCCGGGAGTAGATCCCGAGTTACTTAGAGGCGTTTTCCTCGGAGGGCTTCATCCGGGCCCCTTCTACTCAGCACTTATGCGAGACACGGTCCCTTCGTATGCCGACCTGATTCATCGTGTGGAGGCACAAATCTCCGCAGATGAAGCCATAAATGCTCACAAAAAGCAGTTCGAGCAGATAAATGGGAAGCGCAAAGGTGCTCCTGGGATGGATAATTCTTCCTTACAATGGAAAAAGCAAGGGAATAGCAATCTACCTCCTAGGCCCCCATTACCACAACGAGAACCTCGGCAGGAGAAAGAGTACACTCCGCTCAACACATCTCGAGCAAATGTGTTAATGGCGATTCAAGATCAGGACAAAGTGAAATGGCCGCATCCTTCGAAGCCAAATACAGGAAATCAAGATCAGTACTGTCACTTTCATCGTAGTCGTGGCCACTCTACTGAAGCGTGTTGGCAACTTAAGGATGAGATTGAAAGACTTATCCGCCAGGGCTATCTTCGACAGTTTATTGGGAACCCACCTACCCGAGAAGAAGCTCGCCCCACTGGGGGGCAAAATCAACAACAACAAAGACAACCATTGAATAATATTCAAATGGTTGGTGAGATTGAGTAATGCTGCAACTTGAACCTTTGTGTTAGTAATACTACTTGTCATGTGTCACCATGTATTTCTTCTATGATCAGTAGGATGTCATTCTAATGTCCTTAGTATTTCTACCAAGTCGAATGATGTGGTTGTCCCTATATATATCTCTTCTATTGTACAAGGGAATTATTGTCTTACAGTAATATAATGTGTTATTCGTCCAGTTTTGAGATTGTCTCTTTCTTTAAAAAAGAATACAAATGACAATGAAAACTATCGATAAATATGATCTCTTTATTCATGATCTGAGAAATATGCAGTCTTTATTGCTTCTCGATCATTGGAAGATCGATCCTTGGTGGATTCTCCCGACCTCTTCCATACAGGTTAACGTCGTCGAGCAAAGGCTCCGACATACAACCTCGGATAGGTCTCACATCCTTGGTGGATTCTCTCGACCTCTTCCATACAGGTTAACGTCGTCGAGCAAAGGCTCCGACATACAACCTCGGATAGGTCTCACATCCTTGGCGGATTCTCCCGACCTCTTCCATACAGGTTAACGTCGTCGAGCAAAGGCTCCGACATACAACCTCGGATAGGTCTCACATCCTTGGTGGATTCTCTCGACCTCCTCCATACAGGTTAACGTCGTCGAGCAAAGGCTCCGACATACAACCTCGGATAGGTCTCACATCCTTGGTGGATTCTCTCGACCTCCTCCATACAAGTTAACGTCGTCGAGCAAAGGCTCTGACATACAACCTCGGAAAGGTCTCACATCCTTGGTGGATTCTCTCGACCTTTTTCATACATGTTAACGTCATCAAGCAAGGGCTTTGACCTACAGTCTCAAATATGTCAAAAAGGATGTCTCTCACATTCGTTCAGACTAATAATACATCAAAAGCACAAAGCATGTCTTACAGATGCAATAACAATTCAGGTCCCTCTAGGGGACAAATCCTCATTTCATATACAATATCATTGGAGTTACATAAATCCAGATTCAGGTGTACATTTATTCTCACTAGAAGTTGAAATTGAAAAGTACATTGGCATCATCTGTACAAATTAGTATCATCAAGCAATAAGCAAACTTTAACACAGTCAAATATCCTTGGTGGATTTAAGTGACTTCTCCCTTACTGCACGCAAGCATCTCCTACAACTGCTCCTTCAAAGAAAGGACATAACTGGATCATCATCGGATCTCCACTCGGTGTTAATGTATTGCCAAAATGTTGGCATATCACCCTCCTTCGGCCCCTTGATCCAGTAATATCTGATGTTGGCACACTTCAGTATGGATGAATATTGCCTTAACACAATATCACTGGACACCCGCCATCATCGACCCTTCGTCGGATATCTGCCGGCGGTCCTTTACTTCATATCAGCCACCATCGGCTTTCTCGTTCAATTGCTAGCAACACCGTTGAACTCTCTCCTTCTGCTCCCAACTTGGTCGTTGACTGCCAACAGACTTCCACCCGATCGTCCATCATCGACAAACTAACATCGAAATTCTATTCGATGCTGAGCTTCCTCCCGTTGGAGGACTTCTGCTAGTCGTCGGACCCCCGTCGGATATCTACCCGACGCTGTACTTTTACGTGACGTCGGACTTCTGCCTGTCGTCAGATGTTTGTCGGGCTTCTACCCGACACCAAATTTCTACCCGTTGTGGGACTTCTTCTGGCCGACAGATTTTCGTCGGAGTTCTACCCGACGCCGTACTTCTTCCCGCCGCCGAACTTCCACCCGGCCGCTAACCGCCGCCGGACTTCATCCCGACCTTCATCGGACCACCGCCCGGTCGCGGACCGCCATCGAACTTCAGCCCGACCTTCGTCGGACCACCGCCCGGCCGCTGACCGCCGTCAGACTCTCTCTGACTAAATCTCACCTCCACATGATCTCTTAAAGAAGAGAAACTCTAACTTCTGCGCAAAGGGAGGGGCGCCGAGTCAAGTAGGGAAAGTCACCTACTCAAAAACAGCGGAAGGCCTCAAAATGCCAGAAACTAGATGAGAGAAGAAAGAAATTTCTAACTCCTGTACAAGAGGAGGGGCGTTGTCTCAAGTAGGGAAAATCACCTACTGAATAACAACGGAATGCCTCAACTGTCAGAAAGCCAGAATGAGAGAAAAAAGAGGAAAAACCGCTAACTTCTGTGCAAAAGGAGGGGCGCCGAGTCAAGTAGGGAAAATCACCTACTCAAAAACGGCGGAAGGCCTCAAAATGCCAGAAACTAGAGGGGAGAAGAGAGGAATACTCTAACTTCTGCGCAAAGGGAGGGGCGCCGAGTTAAGTAGGGAAAGTCACCTACTCAAAAACGGCGGAAAGCCTCAAAATGCCAAAAGCCAGAGGGAGAAAGGAAGAAGGGGCGAGTTTCTACTAGGCCCTGGGGGGTCTATTTATAGTTTTTTTTAAGGGGGGGAGGATTCCAAAATTCTATTAAATTTCCTGAAATTTTTCAAAATTTTCGGAATTTTTTGGGATTTTTCCGGATTTTTAATCACATGTGGGACCCACAATTTAAAAAAAAAAAAAAAAAAAATTTAAAATATAACCGCGCCCCGCGCGGTTATAACCGCGCGGTTCCGCGCGGTTCAGCGGGCAGACGCGCCCGCTGGCGCGGGCGCCGCCGGCGGCGGCGGCCGGCCGGCCGGCCGGCAGGTTCGGCCGCCTACGCGTTGCCGGGCTCCGATTTCGAGCCCGGACGGTCCAAATTGGACGTTTTTGGGGTCCCCGGACACGTTTTTCGACGTTCCGGACTCAATTTTGACACTTTCGGAGCTCAACGGGGCCTCTATGATCAAGTTCGAGCAAATATTTAATTTCTGGAACGCAATTTTTTGCGATTCGGCCAACGTAAAATACCGGTGAAAGTATTTTCGGACTCATGGAGCTTCGATGTCCGAAAATAGGGGGGCAACTGATATATCGCCAAAAAATTATCTTGATCGGGCACGAATCTCGAGGAAAACTCAAGTCGGAAACTTCAAAAATTAATTCGGAGACCATTTAAACTCCGATTTCAGCAAGCTTATAGTCGAACTGAGCGTCTCAGAAATACGAATCCAACGACACCAAATTCGACTCAATCCGAGCCCAAATGAGTCCAAATCAAGTACCCGAAGCGCTGTTGGAAGCATCAAACAGCTATTTGAGTTACCAAACGGTCTCCGATTTTGACGAGCTTATAGTCGAATCGAGCGTCTCGACGAGACGAATCCGACGAGCCCAAGATCGTAGAATTTTGACATCATTAAGACCTTCAAATGCTTGATAAACGGTTCATGATCAAGGGATTCAATATCGGCCGTTCATCCGGATCACTCCCTATTTGCCCCTGATCCCTCACATATTTACGGGCTATGCCACTCCAGAAAAACTATAAATAGCCCCTCATTTCTCTTAAGAGGGGACCCAAGCCAAGAAGAAGAGAAGGAGAAGAAGAGAAGAGAAATCTAGGAGGGAACAGCTCCTCCTCGACCACCGTCGGAACACCGCCGGAACTTCGCCGGAACTCCGCCGGAACTCCGCCGGAAGACCACGGAGGCATCCCCGGGTGCCCGAGGGACGCCGGAGCAACATCAGAATCCTGCCCGACGCCAGAATTCTATCTGACGTCCGAGTGACGCCAGACTTCTTTCCAAGTGACGCCGGAATTCTGCCGGACACCCGAGTGACGTCGGAACTCTGCTTGGCCTTGTAACCGATACTCATTGTAATCTGATCGTCCTGAATCTAAAGGACGAATCAGTCTCGTGTATTTCATACAACACTAGTGGAACTTTTTCAACTGGGCGTGGCCCCGTGGTTTTTCCCTTTTTCAGGGCTTTCCACGTAAAAATCCTGGTGTTCTTTCATTCTTCTGTTTGTGTGCTGGATATACGTACAACGCTGAGACGGAAATTTAAACTCTATCGCCGCGTATATTTAAGTCCGCAACAATAGTTATAATGACTCTGTTATGATAATTGATACAAATTGATCGAGTAACTACAACATTGCATATGATAGTAGTTTATGTAATCCATTAATACAATTAATGTGATTACGCTAATTCATATGATATTATATAATATAACATTTCATGTGAAGCACTGGATAGGATTGAATATGAGACTTTTGGTCTGTCATATGTTTATTTTTCACATTGATAGATAATATTTTCTATTTTATCTAATATGATGAAATGTATGCATATTGATTATGTTTTGTGTAGATATATAGTTATAGATTCTGGAGACCTACTGGGTTGTTAGTTTTATCGATTATGTTGTTTATATATTTTTAGGAAGGATAAGGACACAATATAGTGCGGCTCATTCAATTTTATTAGTTATACATATTTTAATTTTTTGTTGCTCTTTTTTTGTCATGAAAGTTATTGATAAGCTAGTGTGAGTGATAAAATTCATGATTGTTGTACATGATTCTTTTAGGACTTGATAATAACATATGTTTTGATGTTTATATGAAATGAGTGTTAATTTCGCTATAAGTTAGAATATAAATGGTTGTAATGACGTTGGAAAATGAAATAAGAAGATCAAAGACAATTCTTTCCAAATATGTTGTGGGCATGTTTGGTGTCTCTTCTCTAATGCAAGTTAACGTATTAAGGGTACATTTAAGTTGGGTTGGGGCGTGACACGATAATAGTCGAATGATGGAATATAAACTATCATAACTAGAGGACAATAGTTAGATGGTGAAATTTTGACGATGATGATCTAATGATGACAGTCAAATGATGGCGTTATCTGTAGGTGATCATCAGCGTCAAACATCGAGTATAGCTATTGAGTTTTTCAATGCTCCAAGATCTTTCCAATCTCAAATTTTTCATTCATTTGGAGAATGTGGGTTTATTATCGTGACTTGAGAGCAATATTTTGATAAATCTAACCATAATTTCATAACACTGTAAGATGTGTCATACTGAATCTTTTGATTATAGATTGATTATTTGGCATTTAAGTACCTTAATGATTTGGGGCTTGTTTGATCTGTCTTGTCAAACAGCTAGATTTGATCACAAGCATGTGAGATTTATAGACCATTTAGTCCTTTGATTAATGTCATAATTTTTTCAATCATACTACATGTGCATAATCTGGGCTAATTTGACTCATATGTAAACATCTTTGGTGTCTTTAAATTCATCATGTTAGAATGTTTAGTTTAATTATAAGTTTGTTGAAATTTAAATTTTGGATAGCCCTGAATTTAATTTTGAAATTTTATAACAAAAAATAATACATCAAAAATTGTGCTAAGAAATTGCAAATTTTTGAGACATTTTAAAACTAAACTAATCACATGAAACATGGTAAATATAAAGATTAAAGCATCAAAGATTTATAGGAACATAAGTTCTCGAGTCAATCTAGCATGTGAGCACATGTAGAAGTTATAAATTTTTTGATGGCAAATAAGGGCAGAACCAACTTTACTTTTGAGGGTGGGCAAATTTGCTAGCAAGTATTCAAAGAAGCACAGCTGGCAGGGGCTTTTAGTGGGTCGCAAGGGAGGTGGAGTCCAAGCAATAGTCCGACAAGCAAAACTTAATTTTGAGGGTGGGCAATTGCTCACCCTCGGTTCAATATGGTTCCATCCCCGATGGCAAGTTATTGCAACTAAAAAATAATTGTTGAAGACCATGAGATTATTGTAATAACATATGTATTTTTAATTTGTACTTACATGTTCAGATCATCACACTTAAATTTTAAGAAACATTCAAGAATTGAAATAAAAAGTCCAAACAATAATAACTAGCTAATTTCAACTAGACTATCAAATGGCCAACCCTTGCATTGATCTTCAATAACAAATTTATTAAATATCAATAGAAGTTAAATTTATCAATGCTAAATGCTGTGTCATTACCTCCAATGTTGAACACAATAAGGTCATTAGTCTCAAATTGCTTAATATATATTTTTCATAATACCACAACGTCTATATATAATTCAAGCAATATACTTTTGTATTATAAATATACTTAAAGCAACCAACTATGTACGTAATAATTGACTCAAATGAGTTAATGACAAATTAAGATAGTGAGAGAAGAACGATATAATTTAAACACAATTCAAATAATGTTTAAATGATGATGAATGATGTTTGGATATTTATTTCATGATTTAAAGTGTGTTAGTTAAAATAAAATTTTAAAAAAGTTAATAATAATAAAAATAACATATATTATATAACAATAATGAAAATAATCAAATCATATTGTAATATAATTATTATATATTAATTTTCTAATAATTACTGATTAATAAATTATTAAATTAATAAAATACAAACTTTAATTTAAAATTTTGTATTAATGCTAAGTAGATTAATTAAATTATACTTGTTATATATTTCTTAATCCAATTTTTTTATTAATCCTATTTATCAATACTTTGTATTTTATCTCTATCATTGTCTATCTATTCCTATAATTTCTCTTCTCTTTATTTTGTCTACGTTCTTCCTGAAAAAATCTTTTTATCAATTTTAATTAAATCAATTAAATTATACTTATTATATAAAATAAAAGATAAACAAAGTAAGAAAAAGATGAAAGGAGCCCGGGAAAACGGTATTTGCCTGTCTATTTCTACAACTTGAAGCTGAAGCAGCGACTTTATTCTCCTCCGCCATTCGTTGGTCTTTGTCTCTGTTCTTCCGATAGCGTTAGGCCTGTGTAGGGTTTGCTTTTCCTCGTTTCCATGTCTTCGTTGCTGCTTCGGCTTCGCGTGCTACGGGATGAAGTAGAGTTTTGAGAAAGTCGCTAAAGAAAGCTGCTTTGCCTCCTTCGACAACGTCGTTCCTGTTGGATCGGAAGTCACGACAGGAGCTCGTCGCCAAGGTAATGATCTTTCACCCCTTTTGCGCGCTTCTTTAGCTAAAACTATCGGATTTACTAAATCCGGGATTCAGGAAAAAAATGTCAAAAACGCCGTGAAGTGGAGTCTAGACTTATTACATTCTAAAATTGGAATCCGTAGGTTATAAGCCATTTTTCCGTTTTTTTTTTTGTTGGATAGATTTGTATCAATGAAGGCACTTTTCAAACAACTATTCATAATCTATTCGATTTCAACATTGTTATTCGTATCTGTAGGTGATTTTTGGCATGGATATTCCTATTCCCCAGGATAAGTTGGTCCTGGGGCATCCCGAAGAAGCTAGTTCCTCCTTAACTCTAAATAAGTAAGCACACTCATATCCTGGTTTAGCGAATATATGCCGTGTCAGTTGTAGGAGTTTACTGCATCATGGCTATATCGTTCGTTCAAATCATTTGAGCTGTCTAATGGGAAAAAAAATGTAGATACTTGAACATTGCATTCGTCAATACAAAGTTCCTTTTGTTTTAGTGAGCGAGCATAAATTTCTATTAATCTTTATAAGTTGACACGAAAAGGTTATGATAAGGCTAATCATGATGATGATGAAATTTCCAATGTGTGGTTCTCTTTCACATTTTATGCGGCAATGCTTTGTCAGCTTTCACGTGTTAAGTTTTTTAATAGCTTATGCACATTAATAAAAAATATCTTCCTAGCATGTATTTTCCTTTGTGTACTTTTTATGCAATTGTCAGGAATTGCAACTTTGTTGTTCTGGTATCTCCCGGAAGCTTCAATCCTCCAACATACATGCACATGCGCATGTTTGGTGAGTTTTTTAAATGTCTTCTAATGTTTTTCACTGTTCTTGAAAGTAGGATATCTGATAGTTATATTATGCTGTGTGGTCAAAGATTCATGTCAGGTTCCTGTATTTATTTCTATGATTTTTTTTTTCTGATAACGGCACATTCATTTGGGCAAATGTGACGATTACCTTATCTTTCTTATATTGCATTTTACCTGTAAACTTTGAAAACTTGTAATGCTGCTTTATGCTGAAATATTGGAAACTATACTTACCATATGATGAATATGCATATAAGGATATGGATCTTAGTATCTATTTTCTATATACCAGAAAGTTGAATTTATATCCATGTTGTTATGCAAAAGCACCAAAAAAAATAGTCAGCATAAATTAACATTAGATATGGTAGATCTTATTCATTAATCTTATAAATGTCTTCTTTAATCCTAGTTGTCACCTCCAACCACCTTTTATCCTTGTGAATCCTCTAAGTGTTTCCCTGATATTTTATCAGATCATTATTCAAAGCAATCTTCTAGAATAGAATTTTCACATGCTTCTTTATGTACTTGTACTTTCAAATGTATTTTCCAAAACCTTCTTGTGAAATATTGTGATCTATAACTTCAGAAAATTCTATGATCTAAGCTTAGCATGATTGCTTCAACGTTTGAAATGACACTAAGGGCTCGTTTGGTTTGAAATAATCTCTAGCATGATGCCTTGTTTGTCGCACTGAATCTGGATCATCCATCCGTTGGGGATATCTTCCATTAAGCCTAATTGTATATTGCAAGGCAATGGACACCAACTGTTCTTCAACGTGTTGCTCAACAACTAGTCGTGGTTATCCTTTGGTCACCCATTCGGGTAGTTGAAACCTATGATGTATCAAGACTTTGTAATGATTAAGTGTGTTGTGTCAGATTGGTGTAAGACACTTGCATTGCTTGGCACACATCTGACACGTGTCAAATATACCATGTATGTGTCCATTAAAAAAAAGGACGCACATATCATACACGTGTCTTGAAATTATAGCTTTAATTTTAAAAGTATATTACATAAATAACTTAAGTTTATCCTTATCTTCTTTTTTCTTTTTAAAAGTTATCATTTAAATAATATAATAGCTATTTAGCAATAATTCTATTTATTTATTTTGCTCTATTTTATCGAGATTTTTTGATAATATTTATGTTCATATAAAAGAATTATTATTATTTTTTAACTTTAAGCTCACAATATATGATATTATGTGACAATTTCTTCTTTAATTGAGTTTAAGATATTTAGTAAATTTAAATATATTTTTAATTTTATAAGCAATTAGAAGAAAATTATTTTTATATGTATTCAAATATATATAATTTTTAAGGTATAATTTTGTAATGACATGCCTAATGTGCGTTTGTGTCTTATATTTTCAATAATTGTCGTATCTCATGTTCATGTCTTTGTATCTATATCATTGCATCATATATTGAGATAAGGTGGCGTACGGTTGGAAGTTTTCATAACTGTCATGATGGTACACCTAGATGTTCCCCCTTCATGTTTTCCGCTCACCTCACATAGGCAACAATCGACATGTCAACCAGTAAGCACAATAATGGGGATATCCTAATTGACTTTATAAAAGGGAGGGGAGTGATTGTAAAAGTGAACTTGTTTTTCTTCTATCTGGTTCTTGTTATTAAAAGCTAGTGAATTTTAAGTGATGGGTGCAGGAGAAGGCTGCCGAACCACTTGCACCTTGCTTTTCTTACCTAAGTTATTCTTTTATCAGTTTACCAAGCACTTACCTTCATAGTGACAACAATAATCTAGCCCCGAATACTCATATATATCTATTCTTCTCCCTGATCATGGACAAGGAGGACCGAGCTCAAATTTTGGCCAAGGTTGTGTTGATGACCTTTGTTCATCAACAATTAGGTTTGGAATAACACTAGGGGCTCGTATGGATGCTTGAGGTTAGAAAGCACATTCTAAAAATGTTGAAATTTTGTTAATTTTTTTAATTTTTTTGATGTAGTTAGAAATCTATGTTGATTTAAACCTGCAAACCCTTTCAAAACCCCTCAAATATATTGATTTTGCTTCTACAAAATGAAATAATTATTTTTAAAACATTCTTCTCTACTTACTAAGGGCAATGAAATAAGCCCTTAGTGGAGTTTCATCAGCATAATTCTTAAACATGTTATATGATTTTGCCAATCCACTCAAAAATTCAGTCCACGTTATCAATTAAGCTCAAATATCTTTAATTGTAGAAGACAATTGAAAGTTTGACTTGAAGTCATTGACCTTGAGTGTTGATATTTGAAACTCTTGAGTATAAAATATGGATATCAACTGAAGAACTTACTAGCTTGAAGAAGATGATTGGCCAATCAATTGACTCGACTATTAAAATTCACTGGTTTAGGGTAACATGTTTCCATTTTTGTAAACGGGAGAGGCCTCAATCACTGTGCCATGTGATGAGTAGGAAGAGGGATCAAACTGCTTGTATTTATTGTGGTATGAAAAGATTCTATGTGATGGGGGCTGGTTGCTTAGGAGCTTGGGATTTAATTTGGGGTTTGATATGGTTTAAATTTATGTAGGGAGGTGGCTTGGTGAGTTGTTGGAAGTCTGTTTTGAGGTTGTTTTATGCTTAAATTGGAAGAAGTTG
This sequence comes from Dendrobium chrysotoxum, assembly GCA_019925795.1. Classification (NCBI taxonomy): domain Eukaryota; kingdom Viridiplantae; phylum Streptophyta; class Magnoliopsida; order Asparagales; family Orchidaceae; genus Dendrobium; species Dendrobium chrysotoxum. The sequence goes on from CM034309.1 coordinate 43,246,077, forward strand.
GGTTGATTAGGAAATGGATTAGAATTTGAATTTGAAAGGAATTTGTTGGTAAAGGTGCTTGGAAGGGGTTAGGGCTGGGTGGATCATAGGGATTTTTGTGTGATAGTGTGATGGTATGAACATGGAATGGTGATTGCTATAGTGAGGGTCGAGTCCCATGGGGGGGGGAGGGGAAGGGATCACCATGGGAATATAACTCTTTTGCGATAGCTTTTACCATCATGTTTCTGAATGCAACCTCGTATTTACGACTGTTATAGTCATGTATGATCCGTCATAAACAACTTTGTGGCAATTAAATTAAAACCATATAGAATGATCGCAGATATTCTTGAAGCTCCATAATTTTTTTGCGACTAGATCCTGTCGTAATGTCCTATAGATCAACCATTATTTGGTTGCATTTTGAATTCATACAACATGCAAATACACAATGCGTCTAACAAGACAAGCGCCACTATATATGCAATCAATTTTCAGATTAATAACTCAAAATAACCATAAAATTAACTTAATTTCAAAACAATTTGACCTAAGTATATTTGCAATCAAATTTCAATTAACTTAATTTTTATACAAATATTAATATAGTTTCGTGCATGAGTTCCTACACAATAATTTTAACTATTGTTTTCATCAACAAGAAACACACAAAAACTTAAAAATGAAGTGAATAAAACTCTTACTCCTCACTTTCATTACCATTATCATTATTCTCATTGTCATCATCATTATCATCATCGTCGTCGTCGTCGTCTTCATTTGTATTATCCCAAGTACCAACCAAAACACCTATTTTTGTAGCTTTTTTTAGCATGGACAACATGCTCTCTTTGACTTCTCACTGTGTAACCAATTATTCTTGATGCTAGCTCCCTTTTGCTCTCTATGGGTGGATGATCATCTTCTATCCTCAAAGGTATATATGTGGCACCTAGTCACGCCCCATAGCTTTCATCCATACATAAGGGTCGAACTCATGCAGCGTAGCATCCTCCACACAATATTTTAGCTCGTAGTTGTCTCATCGTTTTTCCTGCATAAATTTGAATATATGTGACATTGTTACTTATTCTTCATGAAAGTTAGCAAGAAAAATTATAATTCCATCCTTACGACAAAGTCATGGGGAATGAGATTTTATGAAGTCATTTGTCCATCTTCATACGATTCCTTTGGAAAAGCTCAATTTTTACTTGAGCTCTTTTCAATTCTTTTCCTTATAGTGCGTAACACATTAATTAATCATTATAATAAGATATTTATTTTAATATTTTGATATTTAAAGTTATTCAAAACTAATTTACTACTTATGTCATGACCCAACCCAAAATCTTGAATTAACGAGGCTGAACAGACGGTCGAACGAATATCATTATTTTTTATTAATAATAAATATTCAATAAACTAAATATTCAAATATAACTAAAGAGCTACTAAAATAATTTTCCGATCTAAGCATACCATAAAACAATTTTTACCTATTTCAATTGACCCTCTCATTCTGTACACGAAACATTCTTTATTAGCCATTTAATCAACATGGAATATACCTGAAATTTCAATTTAATAATTTGAATTTTCAAAAATAAACTAGTAGTTTCAATTTAATAATTTGAGTTTTCAAAAATAAACTCATAGTCAATTATGATTTATAATATAACAGTAATAATCTTATGCATTTAAAAGTTATGGTATAACATTAGACTTTTCATTACATGATTATATATATATATATATATATATATATATATATATATATATTATATTATAAATCTTTGATTTCATAATTCTTCTTTAGCATGTCTATCATTTAACTCATAAGCATTCTCTAAGCATTCTCTAATAAGTATCAATTTAGATACTTCCATTTCCATTTATATTTCCTTTTTCATTTGATGTGTATGGGTATGTTGCGTTCCCAACCAATATCAGAAAGGGGTGACTTCTTGAAGTACATGTATATTCCTTTTCTATTTTAATAATTCTCATTTCATATTAAAATTTAATATCATTTTCATATGCATAGTAATCTCAATAGAATATAATTACTTTGTAAGAAATTCTTTCTATATCTTCAATATATAATATAAAATTATCAATAAGAATGTATATAATTATTTAATATTTCTCATTTTCAATATAAAATAACATTCATTTGAATGAACTATCAAATATATAAAATTCTATATCAATAATTATACAAAATTAAATAATATGAAAGTGTTATACTATAAAACATGATTAAACACTTTTCTTTCTTCGAAGGCTGAATCTGTCACTTCTGAGTTTTGCAAATTCTTAATGAGTCTTTGTTAGAGCACGACCCAACTATTAATAACATAATCATGTTTATCTATGCAAATAATTTAGAACTACCTTAACATAAAATTTCAATTATATTTTCATTAATAATATACCTCCGTACCTAATCTCTCCTTGAGCATACTCTCATGCAAGACTTTTGCCTCGGCTATACTACTTGATTCTCCCACTATTCAATCACAACATCAACAATTTTAATTAACATTAAAATTTTTACCTTTAAGAAGTCAAAACTTGTTAAAGAATGTTGAATGCTACAAACATCATCAAATATAACATAGGATGCATCGAATGTTGCCAAAGACAATATCAAACATTGTCTAAGTCAACCTCAAACTCATTGATTATCATCAAAGACAACATCAAACACCTCCAAAAATTTCAAGCCATAAATTTAAATTACATTAAATACCTCAAATAAATATTTTTTTTATCAAATCATGGCTTTCTCCGGCTACACTTATTCTCGTTAAAAAAATTTATTATAGCATATTAAGAAAAATACAAAGCATAAATTTCTTCTTTCTAATTTAAATAGAAATCACTTACTCTTTCTCCTTCGCTGAAAATGAAATCCTCAAACCCTTTTTTGTCTTCTCTTTCTCTTTTTTCAGTGAATGCACTAAGTACAATTCCTTTCTCCTAACACTCTCCTCTCTCTGTATCATACATGAACATCTCCTCAACTGGCCTGGACTTCTCTTCTCCTTCTTCGATCGAAGTCATGGTCTCACTCTTTTGTGTCATCTCCATCGAACTTCACATAATACATCAAATTTCAAAATTAAATATGTGAGTCGCATTTATCTCTTGCTTGATCGAGCTGCTTCGTTGCCGCTCGCTCGCTCACCCACTGTGCTTGGTCTCTCTCGCTCCTCATGCTTCGTCCATGTGCCTCACTCGCTCGATCTTCCGCTGCTACTGGACCAGTTTGATTAAACCGATTCATTCAACCAGTTATAACAATTTATACCAAAGTGAGTGTGACTAATTTCCAAGATTATCAATTAGAATCTTTCTTGATAAACATAGTCTATTTTGGAGGAGCTAATATTGAGTCCACCAAGGATTTTGTCTATTCCGGGGTTGTTGATCAGAGTCCAATTCGATGCCTATAATCCATTGTGAAAGAAGTCAAGTTGAATCCATGTAGGATTTTAACCATTGCTTGAGACATTTGGTCATAGCCTTGCACGATGACTATAATATGTTATGAGAGAAGTCGCAAGTCCACGAAGGATCAATTTATCCCTTTCAAGGTGAGTTGCATATGCTTATAACCGTTAACAAGGTTATGAAGGTCATGCTACTTGTACTATTCTTACCAAATCTTATGTAGGAATATAGTTTGGCAAATAATGCAATGCTTGTTTGTTGTTTTTTCAAAGACTGTTATACGACTATAATCTTGCCTAGAACATTGACGTGACGTTCCTTTGAGGCTGTAGTCTGGGGTACCTCCTATTCTTGACTTGCTTACCATGGATGTATCAAGACTAATTTATGTGATGTTGTCATGGTGCTGCATTGACCTTCCTAGGAGATCAAGTAAGAAGGTAGCAGAATTTAGGGTCTTTGTCGAGGTTGTTGGTGGATGAGATTGGGAAAATTTCACAAAGACGATATTAAACTTTCTTATGTTAGAGGTTGTGTTGATGGATGGTTTAATTGCCTCAGCTACATGCACATATTCACAAACTCAATTAGAGAAGTAAAGTTGAGTGAGCAGAGTACACATTCTTGAAGCAGAAAAGCTATAAAGGGTAAAAATCATATGACAGCTCAATTGAAACAACTTGCATTACTATTAATATTGAACTCAAAGAAGTGGTCAATACAAAGTAAGTAAAAGTAGGGTATTGTTAGTATCAGTAGCATTGGCTGCACAATAAAGTCAAATACTAGGGCAAACCTCCTTCGATGGATGAAATAGGCATGACCTTGTGGCAATGAACTATGCGGCATTGAAAGATCTGGAGGGGGGCTGCTAATGAAGACCTGGATGATTGTCCTTCTAGAGATACAGTCAACATGAAATGGCGCGTAAAGGTTGTGTTGGTAATTAAGGATGATCACAATTATTTTCTTCTTGGTGGTGAATATTGCTCTATCTAAAGGTGACAAATAATATGGCATAGGAAGGTTATAGAGTTGAATAAGGATGATTGGGTTTGTCCTTCTGAAAGTTAAAGTAGCATAGCCTTAAGGCGGTAGATTATAAGAAGGCCTTGGAGCTATTGAGGATGGTCAGTTGACCCTTCTCTTTGAGGCAAAGGGGATAAATTCTGGTAGTAACGGTTGAGGTGGTGCAGGAAGTTTTGGAGATAGCTATTGGTAGTCTGGTCAATCCTCATCATGAGAGTGAAACAACATTACCTGAAATCTACGGAGAGGAGGGGCATGAAGGTTGTGGAGGTTATTGATGGTTGTTAAGCTTATTTTCCTTTAGGAGGTTTCGACAATGAAACTTGAAGGCAGTGGGCTAAGTGGTGCAGGAAGGTTATGGTGATGACTAAGCAATCATGACGATCCTCTCTCAGGAGGCAGAGATGACATAACCAGCAGGTGGCAGACAAGGCAACTAAAAAAGGTCTTTCTAGAGATGTAGACAAACAACCAAAGGCGACGGGTGAGGAAACACGAGGTTATGGAAGTGACTAACAATAGTCAAGATGATCCTCCTTTCGGAGATGGTGATGACATGAACTATTGGTTGTGGACAATGCGATGCGAGAGAATCTTGGAGGTGATTGATGGTCGTTGAGATAGTTCCTATTTTGTTAGGAGAAGGGATATTGAGAACCTAATTCAACAGACGACTAAGTGCTATTGCTAGGATAATCTCTATTTTTAAAGGAGGGGGGATTAAATAACTTGATGTTGATGGATGATTGAAAACAGTTGGGATAATCCCTTTCCTAAAAGTGAAGGGGATTGAGGGGCTATTTGTTTTGCTGAAACAAGTATGCAAAGTGAAATGGAATATGGTGGAAAATGAATGTAATGTATTTGCAATATTTGGAGTTATTTAGATGAGTGTAAAATAAATGCAGATAATTATTATTTTTGTTTAGTTTAAAGTGAAATAAATGTAGTGCAAAACCTAACACGATGGCGTTGGCCAATGGGCACAACTTGGCAAGCGATGGTGGTGGTGCAACGAGCAATGGTGTCGGGTTGTGGACGGCTGAAAACCAGCAACGACAACTAAGTTAGCTTGCAATATATTTGAAATTAGGCTCAAATGGGCTAGTTTTGAACACATAAAAAATGAATTACATAATGAATTAAAAATCACTAAAATGTTACTGTGCATTCCTTTTTCATCAAACTAAAAACCAATATTTCTAAAACCCCCGTAGTTGGAATTTCTTACACTCACTTTTCATCAAACCAAAAAACCCTTGAATGTCTTGAAGTTAATGATAGATCGAGGGTAGTTAGGATAATCCTTCTCTGAAAAAGAGAGGAGACTAAATGACATGAAGTCAATAGGTGAGGGCAAGTATGATAGTTTGAAGTGAGCTTTGTTTGATCATGCCCTACTCCTAGAAAGGGGGAGGGGGAGCCATATACAACTAGATGGTAATCGAGGGATGTAGGATGAATCCAAGAATATTAGAAGTGATTGGCTTGAACTGTAGATCATGGTCATAGCCCTAGGAGAAGTTATAATGTTCCAAATGAACATAATTTGAGTCTATTTATAAATTGGTTTGGCCCTTATTTAGAATTATGTAAGAAAATTTCATGTTCTTATAAACAACAAATGGACTATATTTCACCTCCTCTCCATCTAAAAGTGATTAGATGATCTCTACCATGGGTTGACCTTTCAGGAAAATGAACTATGGGAGTTGGTTGAGGTCCGATGAAGAATACTGCTAGCCTAATCTTTGATCAATAAACAAAATACCATATTGTAGATTTATCAATGCCACATCTGTTTTAGATATGTTGGGTCTATTGTTCTAAGCGATGGTGGAATAGATGGAGATATTATTAGTAGAATAGATGGAGATATTATTAGTAGAATTCAAGTTGGATGGTTGAAGTGGAGGAATGCATTCAACCTGTTGTGTGATAGAAAAGTATCCCTCAAACTTAAGGAAAAATTCTATAAGATGGTGGTGAGACCTGCAATGCTTTATGGTGCAAAATGTTGGCATGAGTTACTTCACTCTTAGAAACAGAATGTGAAATAAGTATAATACACGTGGCATATAAGATTAGACAGAGTCGCCTTAGATGGTTTGGTCATATAAAACATCGGCCTTCCAATGATCCGGTTTGGAGAGTAGATGTATTAGATTTAGCCTATGTTAAGAAAGGTAGAGGTAGACCTAAAAAAACTTGGTTAGAAAATATTAAAAATGACATTTTTTTTATTAGATTTAAATAAGAATTTGACTCTAAACAAGCACAATGGAGAGAAAGGACACATGTAGCCGACCCCACGTAGTGGGATAAAGGCTTGATGATGTTGTTGTATCAATGCCACATCCATCAAAACTTATGGATCAAAATTTTGTCGATAAGATAGCCATGAATATTTCCATCAAGGTTCAATTGTCAAATTTAGTGCTGTCTGAATGGCGATGATTGATCATCTTTTTTGTATCAAAATATTTATTTGCTCAAGTTTAAACCACTCACTGTGAATGATTCCTGGAGGTCTCAACATGTTAATATGAACATAAAGATATTATAATTTGTTGAACGACTTATACATAAAGGTTGTGTTGATAGCTTTTTGGAATGTTGGTTTACCATCCCATTGTCATGCCCCAGGATCTATAGTGAAAAATTTCATCTCTATTCTCTTTCAATTTTTTAATTTATTAACAACCAGATTAATTTGACATCCAGAGCTGATTAATTGCATTAAAGAAAATAAATAAACAGCAAAAAAACATAGTTATATTTATATAATTAATATTTACATTCTGTCATAAAAGTCCATACAATATATGCAATAGCCACTATTGGCTACAAAAGAATATATAAAATCCAAGAACTAAAAATTGAACTAACTATTATTTCTATATAACCTCACACTGCAGGCTCCTTTCCTTTATCTGAAATCATGTAAAATCACATAATGAGTATATAACCCAGTAAGTAATCACAACTTACCCCTGAAATTAATGCAAGACAAAAGAGAAACTATATGCAGTAAATCATATAAGAAAATCTATGAATAAATATATGTTATCTCTATCGGTAATTTGTATTAATTTATCGGTCTATTATATATCACATCTCAGTCTGTCAATCATCAGTTCTAATGCTAAGTTAATCTCATTTTGTCAATCAACCAATTAGTCTATCTTTATCATTCAATCAGTATTATTTAATCAGTTAATCTTATCATTCATTCAATCACATCAGTCAGTCAATTATCTGTAAAGCAGTTGTATCAATATTCTTATCGTTTATCAATACTATCTAACATATATAAGTATTCTTATCGTTTATCTGATATTCAGATGAATGTATCTTGATTTTTGCTCCTGCCCTCTCCTTATGACTCCTAATCAGTGAATCATGTGGATCAGCCGCCCCAGCTTTTTATGACTCCCGATCAGTCTTCAGCTTCTTATGATTCCCAATCAGTTTCTAACTCCTTATAACTCCCAATTAGTGAATCATATGGATCAGTCGCCCAAGCTCCTTATGACTCTCAACCAGTCTTCAGTTCCTTATAACTCCCAATCAGTTGATCACGTGGATCTTGAGGGTATCACATGAGGTTATCATATATATATATATATATCTAATATATATATATCTAATATTAATCAGTACATCATTTTACTACACCCATGGTGTTTCATATTAGCATTTCGGCTTCCCAATTCTGCACACATATACAGAATATTCTATTCTATCTTATCAGATTCATACCAGTATCAATATTACAGTCTATTACATATCAATCATATTCATCATTTCAACACTTGTTACATTTCACTATTCTCATATCAAATCACAATACATCACTTTTCACCCATTCTCAGTATATATTTTTTCTACTCATTTTACGTAGAAATTCCTATACACATATTTAACCAATAAAAATTTAATAACATCATATCAAATTGTTCAGAATGATCAAATCTATAATATATCAAAAGTTACATGATGAAAACTTACGAAACAAGGAGATAATTTATTTTTTAGCAAATTTAAGAGAGCCAAAATTTGTAGAACTCAAAACCATCGAAAACAAGAGTAAGATTTTAGTCATTTACTTCAAATAGAATAAAATTCGTAAGAGGAATGACGGATGAAAATGACCCAAAGTAGCTTTCTCTTTCTTCTATTTTTCCTCTTCTTCTCCCACTTTTTCTTTCTTCCTGGCCAAGCAATGTGAGTGAGGGAGGGGATGGGTGGTGGTGAGGGATATTTAGAGAAAAATATATAAAAAAATATTTTTAGTGCCTGGTGCCATGACGCTTCTATTCGGCACTAGAACGCCGCATGTTGAATCAACGTCGCAACGTTCACATCCTTAGTGCTGCAACGCTCCAATTCAAACAAAATTTCAAAATTTCTTTTTTTTTCTTTTTCATTTTAAAGTAGTTTTCAAACTATTTGGGCTGTTACACCCCCTCCCTCTCCTTTTTGGTACGAGTCATTGTTTAAAATTGCACGATATGAGGCTGCCTCAGCGCAATTCCAGTGAAAAACACCTCGAGGTTTACGCCTCAACTTGGTTGAGGCTCGCCTTGAGGAGCGCCTCGCCTCGCCTCGCTGCCGTGAGGCTTACGCCTCACCCTATTTATATATATATATATTTACTAAAACTTACATAAATCCTAAGTCCCAAACAAATCACACCTTCATACACCCCGGAGTTGCAGCAACTTCCTCTCTGCCTCAACCTCCAGCCTATCACCTTCACCACAACTACCACCATTATAGCTGCTATCAAAGATCACTTGAAAGCCGTACACCACCACCTCCTCCGCCCCTAAAAATTTGGGAGTATTAATCTCATCTTTATGTTGATGAAAAATATTTATGAAAGAGGAAGATGCCTAGAATAAATGAAGAAGAATCATATTAGGAGGCATTGGACTCCACAGGATGAGGCATGAGAGAGACCAATTTGTTATAATGACGACTCAAATAAAGATCCACTCAGTGATGACATCACATATAATTTTTTAGTTGCCAACTATTTCAGCATTTTTTAGAAATTAAATGTAGATGAGCAGGGAAGTAAGAAAGAAAGAATTTGGAGTTGAACTTAATGTTATATGATACTTTTATGTAGTTTCTATATTTAATACTTTTTTTGCACATGTAATATTTGTACAATTAAATCTCATGCAATTTATCACCACCCATTTTACGTCTTGTGAAAATTTTTGATTCAAATGTATGCAATGTGTTACTTCATAGTCCAATAGAAAGATTATATGTCATCTTTTAACATATTATTTAAAAATTATATAAAAAATCATTTTTAACATTTATTTGCACTTTATGCAACTTTTTATTGTGAGGCTCACGCCTCAAAATGCCTTAAGGCTTATGCCTCGCCTCATGAACAAAAAATGCCTCAATACCCAATTGCGCAATTTTAAACATTGGTATGCAGTAGCATTATCGATTGTGTGACATCCTTTTACATGTGAAGTGGGAATGCTGTGTTTGGTAGTATTGTCTGGGCCATTGGTTTGTCAGGTTAGAGCCCTTTGTGTGCTCTGATTTGGGTGTTTTTGGAGCTATTAGAATTGTTGCGCTGATCATTGTGGTGTTAAACTTACATCATTTGGAGGTCGTTTGATTGTTGAGATAATTCTTAAGTCAAAATTTATAGTAGGTTTAGATTGTTTTGAGTTAGAACTCATGTTGTTGAAAATTTTATGCTTGATTAAACATAAATTTTTACAATTCCTACAATTATCACACAAGATTCTACATCTCTTGTTGATTTTGTGGTTTGTCATCAGTGGACTTTGTTTACTTGATGCGCTCTTTGTTAATTATTCATATGCTATAGCTTTTTAGTTGTTGAGGTCATCGGAAATAATTGGCTTATAAGGTTATATGCTTGGTAATGTTCTGTCTTAAATACAAACTTCCGAATGTCTCACAATTCTTCCTACGTATATGCTGCTTACGCATATCACTTGCTGTTGATTTCTATGCATATGTTTTGGTATGTGATGATCATACTGTTCTTTTGGATACTTAGCTAATGCATTCTGTGTATTGCGTTCTTGGTTTAGAGCTTGCAAGGGACGCATTAAATTTACTTGGATATTGTGTTATTGGAGGCTATATGTCACCAGTGAATGATGCGTATAAGAAAAAGGTACCTTACATTCCATGTGAGTTAGCACCCTCATCTGTATATATTTCTGACAGTGTTTGTTTTACTTTTTCTGATTATTTGCTAGTTAATAAATGCGTATGTTTTTTAGTTAGGATCGTGATTTAACGTAACTAATTTTAAAAGCTTTTTCAAACACTGTTTGCCTCGTTATCCTAAGCTATTTTTACTTCTGTCAAGTGCCATTTTCATCATGAGAAATAGGTTCGTCAAATAATACTTTATTATGTCAATTGGGAAATAATAATTTATTCTATCATAATTCATCAAGCACTTGATATTTAAATTCTCGAAAAATGTGAGGCATTCATTAGCATGCTAAATCTGTTGAATATCTATAATAATATACTTTGGTAAACATTTTTCTGATTAGAAGTAATTTTGTTGATGCCGTAAGTCGGATATAGATTATCTTACATGATTGGTTTTGATTTTATCAAAAATGATTATATTGCATGTCAAAGTTTAATGAAACATATGATGCTAACTAATGAATAACCTATGGATTACATTGAAATTATAATTTGAGATGAATATCTATTAATGAAATTCATCTGTATAATTTTTATTCTTCTCAGTTTTATTATTTTGAACTACATTGTGTTTCTATTGTAGGACAGTCTTTAAGGATAAAATTATAGTTATGACAAAAGATAGATATTATTGGGTAAGTTTATTGAGAGATGTCAAATATAATTTTATGGTATAAAACTTGGCTAATAGCTAAGGGTAAAAGAAAAAAAAAGTTTTGTATACTTCTCTAGATGTGCTTTATAAATAAACCTTTGGAAGATATTAATTGGATTGTGTTAGGATTGTTGCTTAATTTTAGGAAACATCATTTTTTATGGTAGTGAGCTACTTTTCTAAAATTTAGTTTCCAACCGTAAATTTATCACACAAGAAAATTTTAGTTAGTCAAAAATTTTAAATTAACTTAATCTACCTAACATTATCGTATTTGGCAGAGATATAATATTAATGATTTTTTTAGTAAAACCTTAGGAAAAAGTTGCAAACTTAATTAAGCTTTCAAATTACTTATCACTTACAGATAGATAAACAAATTGAAGCAATTAATTGAAGTTTAGGTGACCTATTGATCTCTTATTATGTTTAACTTATCTGTCATAATTCTACTATTGTAAGCTTATTTGAAATTGTTATTGGTTTTGATTTTAGGAAACTTGGAGATTTAATTGACTTATCTAAAAAGTTTAGAACTAACTAGCAAATTTGCAGACCAACACAAAACATATGCCATAAGCTTGTTGTTAATGATACAATGATAAGTCAATTGTAGATTTCCACTGAAGATAATATTGAATTGAAAGAATGTGATAGGATGCTATTCCATTAAAATCCAGAGGATTTTTTTTTCTAGTGATCATCGTTAAGAAATTAATTGCTAGAGAAACACGACCATAGATAGCTATAGAACGAATTTGGATGAATGCATAAAAGCCAGAAGTTCTAGAAAATTTGTCTTCATCCAATTTTTAATATATTTATTATGATTTATATTATGGATCATCGATTAATGCTTTAGATTTCTTTCTTTTTTCACCTCCTATTTGCACGTCCAATAAATTGTCTTCACATTTCCTTGAAAATATGATTTTGTTCTTGAAGATTTATTAGCGTTGAGATTATGTGCACTATTAATAGTGGATATCAAAGGGATTTTTTAAGGTGGAGAGAGATGCTTACTTATGAGTTCAAGAATATTTTTATACCCTTATTTATTTGATGAATATCAACTAAATAATTCGTCGAAGCTAGTTTTTTCAAATTGGTTAATGTTGATGTGAATCTTACAAATGCTTAATGTTTGCATTATAATGAGCATTTGAATTTTGTATTTCATATTCTAATTTTAACAAGGTGTTTATATCAGTTAGCATTTGTTATTTTAAGACTATGATGTTATTCTGTTTCTTAGTTTTTATTATCTTACTCTTGAATCTTTCATTATCTTATTCTTGAGTCTGTTGGTTGTTTAAGAGTTTAGTTCATAAAATTTGAATCTCATTTCAATCACCATATTATAAGCGCCTTTTGGAGTTAGTTTGTTGGTGAAACATTTATTTCATCTTGCTATTTTCAGATCATAGGGGAGAGTTTGTTAGACAGATTTTTTTTTTAAATTTTGTGCACTCTAGGGTTGTGCCCTCTTTTATGGATCAATGTTTTATCCACATGGAATGAGTTTTGATTTATTGGGTGTATATATACTTAGAAAAGTTTTTATCTTCATATTTATCCTTTATGTGGGTTCACTTTATACATGACATAAAAGAGTGTTGGAAGTAAATGTTTTGGAATATTGCATAATAAAATTGTTGATTTAGAATTGCACGGTCATTCAATGGCCTAATTGATGATTTTAGAAGATTTTTTACAATAGTTCAGTAAAGGAATTTTAGGGCAATATTAAAGAATTTTTTAGGTGGCTTTAGAAGCATGATTGCAAGTTCATGAGAAGGGACTTGCCTTTTACTCTCGAAGGTAATATAAAAAAACATTCTTTAATTTGTTTGAGATGGAAAATCTATTTCGAATCACCACCTAATCGGGTTATTGGGAATGTGCTTTTTTCTTGGGCGGGAGACCAAATCCATGCATCTTTATTGTTTAACAATTTTTTTTGATGATGGACTCAATTCTAAACTTGTAATGCCCTCATGAATTTATTTTGAATCGAGATATTTTAGCTAAAATGTATCCGACTTTTTTTCTTCTTTTTCGCCTTGTATTGGGTGCTTTGCTTTTCTCAATTCATAAAAAGCATAGAAAGTTGAAATTTTCTGCCCCCGGACTTGCTTGCCAACTTAAATAGCGAAGTACTAGAGTAAAAAAATCGATCCTTGTTCATACATGAGTTCCTCTAGTATAAAATAAAACACTTCACCAAGTTCATTGCTTTTGTCTGGAATATTTGTCGAGCTACATTGCCCTCTTAATTTATATAATATTAGAAATGTTGAGGTTACAAAATTTTTTTCTTTCAAAATGTTTCATACAGATAAATCCATATGTATTAGATTATTCAGAAAATAGATTGATTCCTTGTTTCTTGTTGCTTCTATTTAAATTATTGACAGATTAGGGAATTTGGATGCTTGAATGGTAGAAACTATGACTCAATCAATAAATTCAATTCTTTAAAAAGCATCGTAAATAAAAAGGTGTATAGCATTATAAAACATTAGAGCAAAGAATCCGTTTCATTTCTAAAAATTGGATTAAGTAGCTTATTACTATTAATTATCACTCTGGGTTACCTTTTCCAAACATGGATCTTGTTTGCTTTTGAATTGCTTCATCATAGATGACGTGAATTTAAAGTATAATAATATCAAGTTTCTATCTATTAATACATCTGGCAATAAGTAATTCATCTCTTCCGCTTCAATAAATATTTGTATGGGTGTTTTCATCGATGGTGGAATGCTACCCTATTAAAGCATTTTTTTTCAATTCACAGCTTCTTTAGATCAATTAGTCTTATTCTTTTTTGACGCAATTTGTCTTAATCAATGAGCTATTAAGGAGTTTTTCAAGGTCGCTTGCTTCTACATACCAAATATGAGAATCTTATGGCTTTACTCGAAATATTTCCCTGTATTATCCAAGAAATATTTCATTCATCCATTTTATTGAATTGTATTTTAATTAATTAATTCATAAAAAAAAGGAAGCCCTAATTTTTCAATCAAAAAGGTTATTTGACTTGGACTTAACACGTGAAATACTTAAATATTTAATATTTTAACTTAAGGATACTTCTGACCATTGCTTGGTTTGAAAAGATATCATGCTACATGGAATTGGATCTGTTATGTTTGCACCATCTTCATTCCAAAACAAAATGTTAATTCCTTTACGGGCTCTTTGGTTTGCTGAAAAAGAAAAGTATAGAAAATGAAATATAGTGTAAAGTGAATGGAATATATTTTAACTACTTAGAAGTTATTTGGTTGTCTTTAAAGTTAATAAAGAGGAACTATTTTTTCTATTTGTTTGGGCGTATGCAGAGTAATGTATAAGCAGTGAATTCTGAATACTTATTGCTATTTGGTTGGGTGGTTACATAGTAAAATAAAAACAATCTAAACATATCCAGAGTAGAATTATCAATAAAAAGATGAACACATTCATATTTTTATTAACTATGAGTCTTTTTTAAGCACTAATTCTTTTCATCATCCAGTTTAATTTGTTGAGTGCAAAACTGAGTTTGATAATTTCATAGCTTTGCCCAATCTCCAGTAGCATGTTGTTTACCGCAAACCTTTTCGAATTCTATATAATTTGTGATAGGAATATTAAAAAATAGTATATTTAGGTAAAACATGTAACACAATAAACAAAAAGCATTGACATTAGTTGATTTTGCAATCTCTTAAAATGATATTTGATTATAAATAATGTTTGGATATGAAATGCATACTCTTTTTGACCTATCAATATAATATTTTTACTTTCATCTTAAGATATTCCAGATTTCTTTTTAAAGTCTTGATTGCGATTTCATATAATTTTTTGACGTCTAAACAAATTTTTATATCACTCAATTGTAATCTTAATTCCTCATTTATTTTTTAGTTTTTGAGCAACACCTTGATAGACATAATCTTGAAAGCTTTCATAATTCTCATATTAACATTGACGTACTCAAATATAATATGTAATAGCCTCTTTATCCACTCAAGTTCTAGTCTTCATAATTTTTTGTTTTTTTTTGCTTTTAAAAGCATATGCAACATTTAGCTGTGTATCAATTAATTCTAAAAATAATAGTTTATATGTAGATAAACGCATATGTTTAAATACCACAAAAAGATGCACTGTTTCATTGACAACTATTTAAAAAATTGTACGATTTCATTCATGTCTTCAATAAAAAAAATTTAAATGTATTTATGAAAGTATATATGTATGCTCTTATAATATATTATTAATAAAAAAGCATGTTTTAATTAAAAAAAAACATGTCTTAATGTGTCAAGTAGCTAACATGTTTTATGCAATTTCATTTTCATATGACAATATCAATTTGGTCTTGTTTTCTTTAACCGCTTTCAAAATTCATCTATCATAATTTCATATCTACTACGAACACCTATCCACTCAGTTTTTGATAGAATTAAGTCAAACCATCAATTACGTAAGATATAATAAATCGACATAATATCAACTTAGGTTTCCAGTTGAAAGTAAGTGTTGCACTCTACAAGTATAAAAATGATTCTTCAATAAACCAAATGCACGCTTCACAATTGTGCGTAATGTTGAAGATTGAATAGCTCTTTATAATTTTTGAGCTTGATGCTTCTAAACTTCTTTAAGTGATACTTTGTGGCATAATACTGAGATATAAAACCCTTTTCAAGTATATAATATTTACCTATAGCATTTATTATAGTTACATTATCCGAAAGTTTTAAAACTAGTTATGAAATTTATTTGGAGCCAATCTACGTGCCTTCTGGAACATACAAATTATTAAGGCGCTCTAATATATTTCTAAGGATGGTGACATCATGTGTTAGACCTTCCCAGCCAATTAGGACATATGTGAAACTCAAGTTAAATTCTACCGCTGATAGCATACTTGTAGCATTCTAGGAAATTTGATATGAATTAGGAACCCTTGATAGTATATTAACCTCATTTAAATCTAATTTGGTCTTTTTTTTTAAATTATGACTAAAAGTTGCTCCCATATATTTCCCTGAATGCAAATTTATAGATTTTTATTTGCAAGGCAAGCCTAGAGAAACTGAAATCAAACAGAGCAAAGCTTTTCTCATCTTATGCTCGATGATCTAGAGGATGCATTGGTGTCGCTCATGAACTAGGGCTGGTGTGGAGCTTAGGGTCATGAGCTAGGGTTGGACCTTGGGATTGTGAGCTTGGGTAGCAAAGGATAGAGTTGCGGCAACGACGACACAAGCACTAGAGAAGCATGAAGGAATCAGGATGCAACGATCTTTCAATGTCCCCTTCTTGCCCATAATGAATTCCTTTTTTTGCTTGATTTTGGGCGGATTTATAATACACACAATATGACACCATTTGTTAAAAACTTTATTAAAAATCTGAGAACAAAATTCTTGTACAGACAATTGAGCAGGGGAAGAAGAGAGAATCGGGAAGAGAAAGAACATGGAATAACAATGTTGCAAGGACACCACCTAGTTGCAAACCCAGGATAAAGACATTCAGCCCAATTGACCCATGGATAATACCACCTGAAAACTCTACCCTTAACTACACAAAAGGGCTGTTTAACTAGACACCCCAAAAGGCACCTGCAACTAGCCCTAACCCAGACTGAACCAGTTCGGCAGCTATCTGCAAGATTCGGTCTGGTTTTGTTATGTGAAGGGTCTGAATGGTAAGGTTAGGCCCAGTTCTGCTACCCGTTGCTTCTACCTCAACTCCCGTGTCATTTCCCTGGTCTTGAGAAGATCCAACCGAGTCTTGAAGATCAACACTTGCTCTGATTGTTTCCATCTTGTCTATGTCATATCCTGGATGGTGAGATGAGTTTGCTACATTAGTGGAGGTCCCGTTTTGTTTGTAATTGTGTGATAAATCTGCAATGTTCAAAATAGGTGAATTTTGCAAATTTCAAGGTAACTCAATTTGAAAAGTATTATCATTAATGCGTTTAAGGATACGGAAGGGTCCCTCTGCTTTAGGCTTGAGTTTATTGTATCTTCTATTAGGAAATCTCTCCTTGCTCAATCTTATCCAGACTAGATCTATTTCTTTGAAATGTTCTTGCCGCCTTGATTTGTTTGCTTGCTTTTGATACTTAGCATTTTGTTTTTGTATTTACAGCTGGACTTATTTGTGAAGTTGTTGGATTTCTTTGACGCGAGCTTCAGCATCTGAATGAGTAGCTATAGAAGAAACAAGAGGTGTTAGTTCAAGTGGTCCCATTGGATTTTGCCCATAAACAATTTCAAAAGGTCTGCGACCTGTAGATTGGTTTCTCGATCTATTGTAAGCAAACTCCACTTGCCTTAAAATTTCATCCCATAACCGAATACTTTTTCACACAAAACATCTCAAAAGGTTTCCCAAGCTTCTATTAACTGTTTCAGTTTGTCCATCCGTCTGCGGGTGAGCCATGGAACTGAATTGTAGCTTAGTTCCCAATTTAGACTATAGAGTTCTCCAAAAATGACTAAGGAATTTAACATCTCTGTCAAAAGTGATTGTTTTTGGCATTCCATGTAATCGAACAACTTCATGAAAGTAGAGTCTAGCCACATGGGAAGCATCCAACGTTTTTTGACAAGGTATGAAATCAGCCATTTTCGAAAAGCGATCGACTATCACTATAATTGAATCCTTTTTCCGTTGTGTGAGAGGAAGACCCAACACAAAATCCATGCTAACATTTGTCTAAGGTGAATCGGGCACAGGCAATGGTAAGTACAGTCCGGTATTTTGTTGCGTTGTTTTGGCCATTTTACAAATATTGCATCTCTTAATATGTCTTGTCACATCTCTACTTAGTAATGACCAATAAAAATTTTCTTGAATTATGGCAAGTCATGCCTCGACCAAAATGACAAAGATAAACCTCCATCATGATTTTCAGAAATGATAACTTCACGCATAGAACATTGTGGCACACAAAGTCTATTACCCAAAAATTGATAACCTTGTTGGATATGGAAGAGTTTATAGGGTTGAAGTTTACATTGTTGCCATATCTTATGAAAGTTAGGATCCTTCTCATACAATTCTTTTATAACTTCAAATCCAACAATTTTTATTTGCAGAGTATTTAATAGCATGAACCTTCGATTGAGAGCATCCACCACTTGATTGGTAGATCCAGATTTGTATTTTAAAGAATAGTGGAAGGAAGATAAATATTCAACCCACTTGGCATGTCTTCCATTGAGCTTGCTTTGGTATTGCAAATGTTTGAGGGATTGATGATCTATAAAAAAGAATGAACTCTTGAGCTAGTAAGTATTGACTCCAATATTGTAATGCTCTGACAATGGCGTAGAATTCCTTATTATAGGTAGAATATTTTTGATGGGACTCGTTAAGCTTCTCACTAAAGTCTGCCACCGAGTGGCCTCCTTGGCTTAACACGGCTCCAATGCCAATGTGGGAAGCATCACATTCAACTTCAAAAATCTGAGAGAAATCCGGTAGGGTAAGAACAGGAGCCGACAACATAAAGAGACTTGAGCTGTTCAAAACTAGTTTGTTGCAGTTATCGGAAGGCCGACGTTTTAAATGACCAAACCATCTAAGGTGACTCTCTCTAATGTTATTTGTCACTGGAACTACAACCTTTTCCCGGATATGCTCGTTTCGTATCCTGTCTCTAAGAGTAAGTCCACTCATCCACCTGAGCATCCTCATCTCAGCAACACTTAACTTAATGTTAGAGAAAAACAATCGTATTCTATTGTCACGCCCTACGCAGACCCATTTCTTATCAATCAATGCAAGACACATGTAATATCCAAAATCAGGTAAATAAAATAAAATTTTATTTAGAAAATTATTATTGTTAATTAAATAAGTTCAGTTTAATTATAATTCTTCCCTAATTCTGATTAGATGCATCTATTGGCATTAGAGGAGTTATAATTGCAATTGTTGTGGTGGGCCCTCTCTTCCAATAAGTCACACAAGTCAAAAATTTCCGCAAGCAGGCTTTGGAAATACTGTAGTTGGAATCGACATAATGTAGTGCTTAGTGAAGAATTTGGCACGCACAGGAGGAATCGGCACAGTGTAATGCATTTATCACTTCCAATAAATCAAGTGATATCATATATATCTAGAATTAATAATTTTTGCATTTATAAATTATAATTCACATAACTTACATTCCTGATGAGTCGTCTCTCCCAATCATTTACCTCTTACTCTTCGACGCTTATAATTTTATGATTTTCACAATTTATAATTCAAATAAATTGTATATAATAAATTTATACTAACATAAGCGTTTATCTCATAACCTTCCTTCTGCATATATCCAGGTAATTCCTATATATAATTGGTATACTTGCTTTAGAAGTTTTTATTGGCTTTTTAAAAATTTAAAAGACAACTATGAATATACCAAAATCCTTACCTTCATTCTTTTCCTTCAATTCTCTATTATTCTTTTTAACTGGAATTTCTTCCCTAAAATTCCACTCTCAATTACTGTTGTAATAATCACTTAATCTTAGTAAAACACCAAAATAATTCATTTTTAATCTTACTAAAATTAATTACAAGTCTACTTACTCAAATCGGTATTATTCTTTGATCTTTTGTTTGCATTCAACATTCCTCCTTTTATTTCCTGCACTATGTCTATTCTTACTGCACTGCACTATGTTGAATGCCTTCACGACAATGTGCCGAACACCTCTTCACAAAGTGCATCTCCCTGAACCGCTCCCTCCAGCAATTCACTGTGCCGCCCCTTGTTACAATGTCTGAAAACACTGTGTCGAACACTGCTACAAGAATTTCTACACTAAGTCGAATTCCTCCTGTGCATTATGGCGAACTGATCTACAGTCCCGCAGGTTTGTTTGCGAAATTTTGGCTTGCGTGCATTACGAATGGAATAGGAAATAGATAAGGCTTATTTAATAACTGCTCTTCACAACTTCACATCCCTTGCAAGCAGCTATTCAGAAATTAAGATAATTGGAAATATTTACTTGTAATTACCTTACTAATTAATATAAATGTTAATTCTAATTTAATAGTAATGAATTGTTAGAATAAGATAATAATTTCTTAAATAAAACTTTATTATTTTTACTTGGATATTTGAGTATTACAAATCTTCCCTTCTTCTTAGAATTTCGTCATCGAAATTTAACTTTTCATACATCTTCAAATACGTAAGGAAATTTATGTCTCATATCTGCCTCTTTTTCCCATGTAGCCTGTTTTACTGACCCGTGCTTCCATTTTACTTTTACAAAATGAATCATATGCTTCTCAGTTTACAAGCATCCCTTTCCAATATCATTTTAGGTTCCTTTCCATATGTCAAATTCTTCTGAAGCTCAATTTCATTCTGAGAAACTCTCTGAATTTCATTTGAAACCCATTTTTTGAGCATTGTTACATGAAAAATATTTTGCACATCAGACATGTCTGCAGGTAATGCTAGTTTGTAAGCAACTTGTCCTACTTTTTCAATAATATCAAATGGATTAATATATCATGGACTAAGTTTTCCACCTGCCCAAATCTAGAAACACATTCATTGATCTCACCTTTAAGAATACAAAATATCTCACTTCAAATTCTATCATTTTATACTTGGGATCATAGTATTTCTGCTAGTGGTCTTGAGCTGCTTTTAATCTGTCCTTAATTAATCTGATCATTTTAGTAGCTTGATCCACTAATTGTGGACCCAATAGTTGCCTTTCACCAATTTCAAACCAACTCAATAGAGTTCTGTATTTTCTGTCATATAAAGGTTTATATGGAGCCATCTTGATACTGGATTTGTAACTATTATTGTAAGTGCACTCTATCAATGGAATATGATCTTCACAGCTACCTCCAAAATCCAAAATACACAATCTTAACAAATCTTCTAGTGCTTGAATCAGTCTTTCTGATTGATCATCTATCTGTGGATGAAATGCAGTACTGAACATCAATTTTGTGCCCAAACTTTCAGGTATATTCTTCCGTAATTTGGATGGAAAACATCCATCTCTATCTGACAATTACCTTAGGAATTCCCTGTAATATGCTGATTTCCTTTACAAATAACTTAGCCAATTTTTTCACTAAATCAATCTGACGAATAGGTAGAAAATGTGCTAACTTTATTAGTCTATCAATCACAACTCATATAGTCATGCCCTTGCCTTGACCTTGGAAATCTTGTAACAAAATTCATGACTATTTCTTTCCACTTCCATTCTGGAATTGGTAGAGATTTAACATGCCACTGAGTTTTTGATGCTTAGTTTTAACAACTTGACATTTTTCAAATTTAACCATATATTCTGCCACATCTCTTTTAATTCTTGGTCACCATAATAAAGTCTTTAAATCTTTATAAATCTTCGTGCTTCCTGGATGGATCGAATAACCTGAATTATGAGCTTCATATAAAATTTTTTGAATCAAATCTGATTCCTTTGGTATCCGTAAATGCTTATTGTTCATGATTCTTTCTTGATCATCTATACTTAGATCATTTCTTTTTCCTGATTGCCACTGCTCAATAATTTTCTGGTATTTAGTATTAATCTTCTAAGCTTTAGTGATTCTTTCTTCTAAAGAAGGATACAATGTCATTTGGTTAAGACTAACTGAATCTTGATCTCCATGCATTTTGACTTCCAATTGTAAAGCTTCCATATCTTTAATTAACCCTTCCTCTAGAGTCAACATACAATTCACATGTTATCTAGACTTTCTGCTTAATGCATCAGCTACTATATTAACTTTGCTAGGACAATACTGGATGTCAAGATCATAATCTTTTATCAATTCTAGCCATCTTCTTAGTCTCAGATTTAATTCTTTCTTAATGAAAATGTATTTTAAACTTTTATGATATGTGAATATATCACATCTCACTCCATACAAATAATGTCTCCAAATTTTTAATACAAATACCACCCTATGATGCACAAACACGGATACGACACGACACAGATACGTGACACATCAATTATTGAAAATATTGGACACAGATACAGGTTGGACACGGTATTATAATTTTTATATTTTAAAAATAGTGTATAAAAATTGAATAAGTATAATTTTAACAACAATTTAGAAATAATAAATCATTTAACTACAATTTGTTCTTAAAATGATTAATATAATGATGTCGAGGGTCGGGCGTCGATGCTGTTTATCAATCATCGAGAGAGGAGATGACAATGATGTCAAGAGTCAGGCATTGATGTTATACAGTGAATATTGGGCGTCAATGTTAAGAGGGCATTATCGTTGATGTTGAGAGGGCATTGGTCGTCGATGTTGAGAAGGCGTTTGACAAAGATGTGTCAAGTTGCGGGTGTAGAAATTGCTAGCATCGAGCATCAATATAAAGGCAGAGTCAAACTTTGATATAGAGATCATTTTGAAATGCTGATGTTATAACGATGTTAGACGTTGATGTTGAGATGATATCGGGCATTGTTGTGAAATCTAAGTTATAACCCGCCAAAGAGAAATGAAAATGAGAATATTCGATGAATGGGGTATTAAGTATGGGCGATTGATTTGGTGTTGTGGATAGGATAAAAAATTAGTTTTAATATTTTAAATAAGTAAAAATTTTAAATGTAAGAAATTATATTTAAAAAAAATCATAAAATATTTAAGATACACGTGTCTAATTTGTATTTAATATTTTTTAATTGGATATATTTTCGGCATATCCGACACTTGTCGGATGCGTGTCGTGTTGGATACGTGTCGGACACTGCATGCCTCTTTGAGAAGTGTCGGTGCATCATAGATATCATCGCGGCCAATTCTAAGTCATGAGTTGGGTAATTTCTTTCACGAGGTTTTAATTGTCTGGAAGCATAATCAATCATCTTTTTATTCTGCATCAACACACAACTCAACTCTTTT
Source organism: Dendrobium chrysotoxum (assembly GCA_019925795.1). Lineage (NCBI taxonomy): Eukaryota > Viridiplantae > Streptophyta > Magnoliopsida > Asparagales > Orchidaceae > Dendrobium > Dendrobium chrysotoxum. The sequence goes on from CM034309.1 coordinate 43,269,370, forward strand.
AGAGAAACATCACTGAACAATTGAAATCCTTCAATTCCAGATTGAATTGTAAATACAGGTGCAGTTGTTAAGCACTGCTTTAATTCTTGAAGACTCTACTCACAATCCCCATTCCATTCAAATTTTATATTTTTCCTGATCAACTTAGATAAAGGCAAAACAATTTGAGAAAAGCTTTTTACAAATCTTCTATAATAACCTGTTAATCTCAAGAAACTTCTGACCTCTGTTACATTAGTTGGTCTTTGCTATTCCACTTCTACTTTTATCTTTTCTGAATTTATTGATATATCTTCACCACTGATAATATGCCTCAAGAATGAAATTCTTTTTAGCTAGAATTCACATTTAGAATATTTAGCAAATAATTTATGTTGTCTTAATAATTTCAGCACACATTTCTAATGATCAATATGTTTTTCATTCTTGGAATAGATCAAAATGTCGTTAGGAAAAATAATTAAAAATTGATCAAGGAAAGGTCTGAAAATTTTGTTCATCATATCCACGAACACTATTAGGGCATTGGTTAGTCTAAATGGTATAACAAAAAATTCATAGTGCCCATACTTGGTACCAAAAGTAGTCTTTTCCACATCACCTTCTTTCACTTTAATCTGATGGTAACTTGATCTCAAATTAATTCAGGAGAATACAGAAGCACCTGTTAATTGATCAAATAGATCATCTATTCTTGAAAGAGAGTATTTATTTTTAATAGTCATTTATTTAATTCTCTGTAATCAATACAGAGTCGCATTGAACCATCATTCTTCTTGATAAATAATACTGGTGCACTCCAAGGAGATGTACTAGGTCTGATAAAATATTTTTCAATCAATTATGTTAGTTGGCTTTTTAATTCTTGTAATTCTTTAGTTGCCATTCTATAAGATGTTTTTATAATTGAATTGATTTTATGTTGAAGATTTATTAAAAATTCTACCTCTGTTGTTGGAGGTAAATTCTTCCATTCCTCTGAGAAAACATTTACAAATTCATTCACTATATGAATATAATTTATATCATCACCCATCTCTTTGGTTGCTTCTAACTTTGCTAAGAAAATAATTCACCCGCTCTTAAACTTTTATTGATCTGATTAGAATCAATCAATGATGAAATTACTCTCTTTTCACACTAAAAATAAAATACCTCTTCTTAGGCAAATCAAATCTGACACTTTTCTTCCAACATTCAATGGTGGCAAAATATTTAACCAACCAATTCATTTTCAAAATTATTTCAAACTCCATCAATAGTAGTACTATCAAGTCTGATTGAAATTCCCTACCAGCTATTATAAAATTGACTAAATATAATATACTGGCATTTAAATAATTACCCGCAGGTAATCTAATACTTAACACAGGAGTAAAAACAATAGGTTTCACATGCAATTTCTTATAAAATATCTCAAATATAAAAGTATGAGACGCACCAGAATCAAAAAGAATTCGAGCAGATAAATCTGAGATATTTATAATACTTGTCACCACTTCAGAAGATTCCTTGGCTTCTTGAGAAGTTAAAGCAAATGTTCGAGCGGATGCTAATTTGACTGTTTCACCTAAGGCTTCTCCTTTTATCTTCAAAGCTAGTTGATTCATTTGTGGCCTGACACTTCTGTATTAATCTGTCCTCTGAATGCTTTTATGTTCTCTACCTCCTAAAACATTCTTCGGACAGTTTCTCTTAATATGTCTTAATTCCTCACACAAATATATTTTTCTGAGCTCATCAGACATCTTAATGGATGAGATTTTTCATAATTTGTACAAACTGATATTGCATGGACCCTTATAGACTGATGTTGTTGATTATGATGGAATTTTTGTCTTTTTGATGATAAACTCCTATGATCCCTTTATCTCTTTCTACCCTCAGTCTTCCATTTCTATTTGACTATTTCTATATCATTTTCCAACAGTCTAATACTTTCAACTAGTTCAGCAAATTCTTTTATGTGAAGTGGAATTAAATATTGTCTCAATGAATCCCTCAGACCTTTCAAAAATCTATAACATTTTTTAGCAGGAGTACTGATAAGCTGAGGAGCATATCTTGATAGAGATGTAAATTCTGCTTCATACTGATAACAGTCTTTGCTCCTTGCTTTAGATTTATAAAGCTTTTCTGCATTGCATGTCTTGCTGATTGAGAAACTATCACTCTCTGAATACTTGTTTAAATTTCTCCCAATTAATTTGATCCTCTGCTCTATCTTTGAATTTTTTCAGATGTTGCCCCCTCCACCACCGTTTTGCTTTACCTTCTAACATAAAGATTGCAAGGGACGTCGGTTCTCAGGACATCTCATTCCATTAAAAAATTTCTCAATCCTGATAATCTAGTATTAGCACTTCTAGCATCAAGTCCTTTAAATAATAGCGATTTTAGACTCTAGAAGAGCTTTAAATGCTTGTCCACTTCAGCACTAATAGTAGCACATGCCTCTGCATTTGCACTTGCCACTAGGAGTCGTAGGAATAACTGGAACAGTTGCAGGTGAAACATTAAGTGTTGCATATCCTATCATAGACTGCATTCTTTCTATCATTTACATCATCATGCTCATCATTTGCATTTGCATTATATTCCCTGACATTAAACTGGTAGGATCAGACATTACTGTACATTGTCTACTCTGGGTGAATTTTCTTTTACTAGTATAACATTTTCAGGACCTTCAGTTATCCTGTCATGTTGAGACGACTGATCATTAGTCCCTTTCAGGTATTCTTTCAGCCATTATATCTGTAATGTATTATATTATAAATTATTCATTCATAAAATTATGTACACATAACAAGTTACTTTTATATGATACTTACAAGCAAGATTAAAATTAGACTTATTACTAACTTAGAAATAAAACACTGTTCTAGGCTCTGTAATAATTCCATTAGATCCAATCTTATTCTGTTATACGACTAAATTTTCTTAGGCTTTCGTAATTAAATCCTCATAATTTTAAATCTTTTCTCTGATACCACTTTGTAACACCCCATTATACCCCTTATTAGTATTGTAAAGTGCCACAGAAATTAGCATAATATTTTCAGTCTTAACATATGATACTTTTTATTATCTGAATATTTATATAAAAGATCCTAACATTTATATTTATTATATAAACAGAAGCATCTAATAACTTCAATTACATCAAACAATTACTTACAGAGCTACTAATAAAATTCAAAATAGTATACCACTGAACTCTCTACATATCTCAATTATAGACTCACAAACAAAGCTAAACACTAACATATAAAATGAAATAACTTGAACATATTCTGTTTCGACCTTTTCTTTTCTTTTTCCTGTAATAACTGTCAATATGAAAAGAACTAGTGAGCTATGAGGCTCAATAGGTTATGCAATTTATATAAAAAATAACATGATTGAATTAACTTAGAAATATTTGTCAAAACAATATAAATCATCTTTTTAAAAATCATCATTTCATTTATTTGAAGTTTATACAAATATCAATATTAGTCTTTAAAGATTTGGCCTATTAAATATTTTTATGAAAGTTTAGTCAATCTTTAAAGACTAATATTAATATTCTGTATAGACTTCGAATAAATGAAAGGATGATTTTTAAAAGATGATTTATGTTGTTTTGTAAATATTTCTAAGTTAATTTAATGATTCTATTATTTATAATCTGACATTTAATTTTTATGTAAATTACATAATTTATTGAGCCTCATAGTTTACCAGTTCTTTTCATACTAGTTGTTGTTACAGGAAAAAGAAAGAAAAATATCGAAGCAAAATAAGTTCAAATTATTTCATTTTATATTTCTATTGTTTAGCTTTATTTTTGGGTCTACAACTGAGGTATGTAGAAAGTTCAGTGGTGTACTATTTTGAATTTTATTAATGGCTCTATAAATATTTGTTTGATGTAATTAGAGTTATCAGATGCTTGCAAGTAGCGTATAAAGTAACATATTAATATATGTGTATAATTTTATTAAAGCATAATTCATAATATAATGTATTGCAGATATATGACTGGAATGGTATCAGAAGGGACTAATGGTCAGTCATCTCAGCATGATAGGATATCTGAAAGTCTTGAAAATGTTATACCAGTAGAAGACAATTCACCCAGAGTTGACAATGCACCAATAGTGCCTAATCCTACCAGTGTAATGTCAGGGAATATGATACAAATGCAGATGATGAGCATGATGATGCAGATGATAGAAAGGATGCAGTTTATAGTGGGATCTGCAACACCTAGTGTTCCACCTGCAGCTGTTCTAGTTCTTTTTACTACTCCTAGGGGCAGTGCAAATGTAGAGGCAAGTGCTATTAGTGTTGAGTGGATAAGCATTTAAAATTCTTCCAGAGTTTAAAACCCCTCTATATAAAGGAGTAAATACCAGAATTGCTGAGGATTGGATTATAAGAATTGAGAAAATATTTAATTGAATGAGATATCCTGAGAACAGATGTGTATCTCTTGCCATTTTTATGTTAGAAGGTGAGGTAGAATGATGGTGGAGAGGATATCATCTAGAAAAATTCAATGGTATAGTTGAAGAACTAATTACTTGGGAGGAATTTGAACACGTTTTTTAAGGAATGGTATGTTCCTCAATCAACAAGGCAGACAATACATGAATGTTTTGTCAATCTAAAATAATGAGCCAAAACTGTTATTCAGTATGAAGCAGAATTTACATCTATATTAAGGTATGCTCCACAACTGATCAGTACTCCTACTGATAAGTGTTATAAATTTTTGAAGGATCTCAGAGATTCATTGAAACTATCTTTAATTCCTCTTCGTATAGAGGATTTTGCTAATCTTGTTGATAGTGCTAAACTGTTGGAGCAAGATATAGATGTGATCAAACAGAAATGAGAAATTGATGGTAAAAAGAGGCAAAATGATCATAGTAGTGATTTATCAAAAGACATAAATTTCATCAGAATCAACAGCAACAGTCTGCAGGGTTCTGTGCATTACCAATTTGTGCAAATTGTGGAAAGTCTCTTCCAGGATGATGTTTGATGAACTCAAGAAAATGCTATATGTATGGGGAATTAAGACATATCAAAAGAAACTGTTAGAAAAATGTACAATGAGTTAGAGATTTAAAGGCATTCAGAGAACAGATTAGTACATAAGTGCTAGATCACATATGAATTAATTAGCTTTTATGATAAAAAGAGAAATCTCGGGAGAAACAATGAGATCAGCACCAGCTCGTGTATTTCCTATAACTTCTCAAGAAGTCAAAGAATCTTCTAAAGTGGTGACATGTATTATAAAAATATTAAATTTACCTGCTAGAGTACTTTTTGATTCAGGTGCATCTCATTCCTTTAAATCTGAGATATTTTGTGAACAATTACATGTGAAACATGTTGTTTTTACTCCTGGGTTGAATATTAGATTACCTGCGGGTAATTATTTAAATGTCAGTACATCATGTTAAGTGAATTTTATGATATTTGGTAGGAAATTTCAATCAGACTTAATAGTACTTCCATTAGTGGAGTTTGAAATAATTTTGAGAATAAATTTATTGTTCAAATACTTTGCTATTATTGAATGTTTGAAGAAAAGAGTTAGATTTAATTTGCTTGGAGAAAAGATATTTTATTTCCAGTGTGAAAGATGATTAATTTCATCACTAATTACTTTTAGCCAAGTGAACAGAGGTGGTGAATTATTTTTTTAGCAAAATTAGAAGATATTAAAGGGGTTAGTGATGAGATAAATTCTATTACTGTAGTGAATGAATTTGTAGATATTTTCTCAGATGAATGAAATGATTTGCCTTATAAATGAGAGATATAATTTCCAATTAATGTACAATTGGAACCAATTTACTTGTAAAAGCACCTTATAGAATGACAATCTAGAAATTACAAGAATTAAAAAGTCAGTTAGCAGAATTGATTAAAAAAAGTTTTCTCAGTCCCAGTACATCTCCTTGGAGTTCACCAGTATTATTTGTCAAGAAGAAAGATGGTTCAATGCGACTCTGTATAGATTACAGGGAGTTAAATAAGGTGATAATTAAAAACAAATATCCTCTATCGAGAATTGATGATCTGTTAGTAGGTGCTTATGTATTCTCGAGTATTGATTTGCGATCTGGTTATCATAAAGTTAGATTGAAAGAAGGTGATATTGAGAAGATAATTTTTTGTATTAGGTATGAGCATTATGAATTTTTGATTATGCCATTTGGACTAATTAATATCCCAGCAATATTCATGGACATGATGAATAGAATTTTCAGATCTTATTTAGATCAATTTGTAATTATTTTTATTGACGATATTTTGATCTATTCCAAAAATGATGAAGAGCATGCAGATCATTTAAAAATTATTCTGGGATTATTAAGGCAATATAAATTGTTTGCTAAATATTCTAAATGTGAGTTTTGGTTGACAAAAATTTTATTTTTGGAGCACCTTGTCAGTAGTGAAGGTATATCAGTAGATCCAAAAAAGATAAAAGCGGTAATAGAATAGCCCAGACCAATTAATATAATAGAGGTCAGGAGTTTCTTGGGATTAGTAGGATATTATAGAAGATTTGTAAAAGGGTTTTCTCAAATTGCCTTACCTTATTCCAAGTTACCAGGAAAGATATTAAATTTGAATGGACTGGTGATTGTGAGCAGAGTTTTCTAGAGTTAAAGCAGTGTTTAACATCTGCACTTGTATTGACAATTCCATCTGGAACTGAAAGGTTTCAATTGTTCTGCGATGCTTCTTTAAAAGGATTGGATTGTGTGTTGATGCAGAATAAGAAGGTGATCGCTTATGCTTCCAGATAGTTGAAGCTTCATGAAAAGAATTATCTAATACATAACTTAGAATTGGCTGCAGTTGTGTTTGCCTTAAAAATTTGAAGACATTTGTATGGAGTGAGATGTGAAATATTCACAAATTATAAAAGTTTAAAGTACATTTTTACTTAGAAGGAATTAAATCTGAGACAGAGAAGATAGCTAGAATTGATAAAAGACTATGATCTTGACATCCAGTATTGCCCAAGCAAGGCTAATATAGTCGCAGATGCATTAAGCAGAAAGTCTAGAGAACAAGTAAATTATATGTTGACTTCAGAGGAAAGGTTAATTAAAGATATGGAAGCATTACAATTAGAGGTTAGAATGCAGAGTAATATGGACTCAGGTAGTTTAAACCAAATGAATGTTTATCCTTCTTTAGAGGAAAGAATTTGTGAAGCTCAAAAGATTAGTGTTGATTATCAGAAGCTTATGAATCAATGACAATCAGGCAAAAGAAAGGATCTTAGTGTAGATGAATAAAAAAGAATCAGGAGCAATTTGCATTTGTGGATACCAAAGGAATCATGTATTGTTTAAGTGATTTTATATGAAGCTCACAACCCAGGTTATTCAATCCATCCAAGAAGCACAAAGTTGTATAAAAATTTAAAAATTTTATTTTGGTGGCCTGGAATGAAAAGAGATGTGGTAGAATATGTGGCTAAATAGTAGTTTTTGAACATCAGAAACCCAGTGGCATGTTGAATGGAAGTAGGAAGATATAGCGATGGATTTTGTTACAAGATTTCCTAGATCAATGCAAGGGCACAACTACATATGGGTTGTGATTGATAGACTAATAAAATCAGCACATTTTCTACCTATTCATCAGACTGATGAAGTGGAGAAACTAGCTAAATTATTCATGATTGGAATTATCGGATTGCATGGAATTCCTATGGTCATTGTGTTAGATAAAGATGGAAGATTTACAGCCAAATTATGGATGAGTATTCATGAAAGTTTGGGTACAAAATAAAATTTAGTGCTGCATTTCATCCACAGATTGATGGTCAATCTGAAAGGTTGATCAAGTGCTAGAAGATTTACTAAGATTGTGTATGCTGGATTTTAGAGGTAGTTGGGAAAATCATATCCTATTGATGGAGTTCACTTATAATAATAACTACCAATCAAGTATCAAGATGGCTCCATATGAAGCATTATATGATAGAAAATGCAGAACTCCGTTGAGTTGTTTGAAATTGGTGAAAGGCAATTATTGGGTCCGCAGTTAGTAGATCAAGCTACTGAAAAGGTCAGATTAATTAGAGACAGATTAAAAGTAGCCTAGGACTGTCAGCCGAAATACTATGATCCCAAGCATAAAATGATAGAATTTGAAGTGGGAGATTTTGTGTTCTTAAAGATTAGACCAATGAAGGGTGTTGCTAGATTTGGTCAAGGTGGAAAACTCAGTCCTCGTTATATTGGTCCATTTGAGATCATTGAAAGAGTGAGAAAAGTTGCTTATATGATAGCATTACCTATAGAAATGTCTGATGTGCATAATATTTTTTATGTTTCAATGCTTAAAAAATGGGTTACAGATGAAATTCAGAGAGTTTCTCAGAATGAAATTGAACTTTAAAATAATTTGACATATGTAGATGAACCAGAAATGATATTGGAAAGGGATGTTTGAAAATTGAGAAGCACAATAATTCTTTGTGTGAAAGTAAAATGGAAGCACAGGCCAATAAAGCAGGCCTCGTGGGAAAAAGAGACAGGCATGAAACATAAATTTCCTAATCTATTTAAAGAAGTATGAAAAGTTGAATTTCGGGAACGAAATTCTAATAAGGAGTGGAAAATGTAATATCTAAAATCTAGGTAAATAAAATAAAATTATTATTTAGAAAATTATTATTTAATATTAATAATTATTATTGTTAATTAAATAAGTCCAATTTAACTATAACTCTTCCCTAATTCGGATTAGATGCATATATTGGCATTAGAGGAGTTATAAGAGCAGTTGTGTTGGGTCCTCTCTTCCAATAAGTCATACAAGCCAGAAATTTTCGCAAGCAGGCATTGGACATGCTGTAGTTGGAATCGGCATAGTGCAGTGCTTAGTGAAGAATTTGGCACAGTGCACAGGAGGAATTTGGCATAGTGTTTAGAAGGAGGAATTCGGCACAGTGCTTAGAAGAAGGATTCGGCACATTGCTTAGAAGAGGGGTTCGGTATAGTGCATTGAAGAAGGGCTCGACATAGTGCAGGTAGTAATTTTAACAGAAGTTTTTATTTTTTATTTTTAGTAATGGAAATTGGTTTATATTGAAGTATATTTTTTTTCCTTAAGGGTAGGATCTATATTCGGTAGAGGAAGTGATGAGATAGCATAGAAGAGTACAGATTTAGTAGGCTTTGAGAGTAGGAATTTAATAAAGAATTTCAATTAATGAAGAATACTAGAGAAATTGAGAAAAGAAGTTAAAGTAAGCGAATTGGTTTTATTGCAATGTTATTGTTGTAGGCTTTGTGAAAAAATATTGAAGTATATTTTTTTTCTTTAAGGGTAGGATCTATATTCGGTAGAGGAAGTGATGAGATAGCATAGAAGAGTACAGATTTAGTAGGCTTTGAGAGCAGGAATTTAATAAAGAATTTCAGTTAATGAAGAATACTAGAGAAATTGAGAAAAGAAGTTAAAGTAAGCGAATTGGTTTTATTGCAATGTTATTGTTGTTTTGTGGACTTCCCTAATATTAGTAAAAATAATTAAAAGAAAAAGTAAATCAATGATGTAGGAATTTATCTGGTATATGAGGAGGAGGTAATCTGGTTAGAGGTAAGCTATATTTATGCAAATTACTAGAAGTATGATTTATGAAAGTTATAGAACATTTAGAAGGGAATTGTATAAGTTACTTACAATCGCAAAAGGGTAAAGGTGGAGGATTTGAGGAGTCAGCTCGTCAGAGAGGTAAGTTATGTAAATTGATTCCAATAATGAATAGGAGTATACATTCAAGTATTTCTATACAAGCAACTGCATATCCATATAAATAATTGAAATATGAAGTAATATCAAGTATGAATGTTTACAACTTTTATTATTTGGAAATATTATGAAAAGAAGTTCAATTTCTTATCTATTGTAGACACATTCTCTTCATGCAAATAGTATAATAGATATATTGTTATGAAAGTATGCAATCATATAATACACATATGAACTATGAATATGTGAAATTTACTGAATATCAAATTAGTAAGATTGACAATAAAATGATATGATACTTACAATTGCTGATGGAGTAAAAGGGACCCCGAGTATGATACCTGCAATTGTAGGTGGTATGATAACTGCATAGCAGGTGGGGCAAAAGGGACCCCTGAAGAGGTAAAAGAGACCTCTGTGTAATTCAATGGCAATAATGCCAGGTTTACCTGGGCTCCATTGAACATTTTTATGAAAGTTTAGTCAAATCTTTAAAAATTAATATTGATATTTTATATAGACTTCATATGAATGAAAGGATGATTTTTAAAAGATGATTTATGTTGTTTTGCCAATATTTCTAAGGTAATTCAATTATGTTATTCTTTCTAATCTAGCATTTAATTTTTATGTAAATTATATAGCTTATTCAGCCTCATAGCTCACAAGTTCTTTTTATACTGGCTGTTGTTACAGGAAAATGAAAGAAAAATGTCGAAGCATAATAGGTTCAAGTTATTTCATTTTATATTCTACTATTTAGCTTTGTTTATGGGTCTACAATTGAGTTATGTAGACAGTTCAATGATGTATTATTTTGAATTTTATTAGTGGAACTGTAAGTATTTGTTTGATGTAATTGGAGTTATTTGATGTTTTCATTTATGTTGTAAATGTAAATGTTAGTGGATGTTTTATATAAATATTTAAATGATAAAAAGTATCATATGTTAAGAATGAAAATATTATGTTTATTTCTGTGGCACTATAATACTGGTAAGGGATATAGTAGGGTGTACAACACAATAGAGGAATTCAACAATTGATAAAATATTCATATTTGACGCAACTCTTTATATTGAAAAATAAAGCTTCACAACATATAATGAAGCGGGATCAGTTTAATATTTCATTGATAATTTATATATATAGTGCAACTAACAATCCCAAATTTTCATAAAAATAAATATCTTACATATCTCCCATTAGCCCTTAACATAAAACTTTACACAGTAAAGCATAAACTGATTTTTAAACCTATTTCTATTAAGGCTCGACCTTATTTTTTCTATTTTTTGTAAAAAAATTGTTAGAATAATAATCGGATGAGCTATGAGGTTTATAAAAATATGTAGCTTTATGACATGATTCAAATGTACAAAAGATATAATTAACTTACAAGTGTAATGATTATATGTAATCAAGTAATGCATGCTTTATAATACATCATTAATATATATAAATTAAATGAATGAGATGTATGTAAAGACCATTTAATATTAATATGCTCACCTGAATCAAAAAGGCAAAATACACATCATGATACTATAGGGAAAGTAACGTCATGTTAGTTGTAATTCTTTAATCTTAGATTTAATCACATAGATGTTTCATTTAATTGAACATCTTTTCTTTCACATTTCATATCATCTCTTGCCTGAGAATGTGTAATGTTAAGATTGGTCTAGGTCTAGGTTATCTTTAGCCTGTTGGCTTAATCATATTGAAATCGCATTGCCTCCATAGCCCGTAGGCTTCATCATATTGAGGTCGCATTGCCTCCATAGCCCTTAGGCTTCCTTATAGCCCGCATGCCTCCTTGTATCGAGGTCGCATTGCCTTTGTTTGGGTCATATTGCCCATTGTGATCACACTGCCCCTCTTGGATATCACTTAAATATGACATTTTCTCAAGTCTATATATATTTACTTCATCAATTATACTTTGTCATACATCAATTTAAAATAAATGGGTATACAATGCATTTATAAGAGAAGACATGTACATATCACATGCCTTTCATTTAATAGTGTAACCCATCTATCAAAACATGTGACTCCATTCAATATTATGCAGAATTGCTAACGAGTAACATTCTAAACTGGTTCCGGTGTAAGGGTACATTAAAGAGGCTAATGTACTTGCTTTATGTATTAGAAGTTGCATATATTATCTCCGCCATAAGTTACTTCCGAAATTTGGACAGCTCAAACTAGCCTACGCGAATATGTCGCCTACAACAATCCAAATTTTCTCAATTTAATAATTCATACAATTTATATTTGAATCAAATACTTCATTTAAAATTTTAATCCAAAAATGACTTTTACCTCAATATTTCCTCTCAGTATATGTCACTTAAATCTTCAAACTTTCCCTCCCAATATATTATGGGATTCCTACGTAATTAAATTAAATTTACATCAAAACTTTTCACAAAATAATTATTTACTCCATTTATACATAAAATATAAAAAATATAATTTCTTGCCTTTTTTCCTTCTTCCACGTTTTTTTTTCTTCTTCCACGTTTTTTTCCTTCTCTTCTTTTTCTTTCTCTTCTTCTTCTTTCTTTTCTCTGTTTTCCTCTTACCTGATCACCATCAGCGACCCGCACTTGAACTCCATCTCCCCCCACCAATGCATGCATGGATAAGTGACTAAGCCGAACTTATAAATGACCCGGCTATAGTATTTTGTATGAATCAACAGTTAACAAATTTTAAACTTTAGGAAATTTATTCAATTGGCATTTAATTCAATAACTTTCACACATTTACAAATTAACATATACTTTTATATATCAATTTACTTTATTTGATGAGTAGAATACAATGACATTTTTTTTTATGATTTTTGTGAAAGTTGGTATTTTTGGGTATATTTGAGTTAAAGAAATTTGGCATGTACCTTAGTGAAATTTTGGTATTACACCTATTACAATCAAAACTAAATAAGATATGCACATGCCTAGCCACCAACACAAATAGATCTTGAATGGAATTAATTTTTTGCCATCAAAATGATTCTAACTGTCTAAAATGTTTTCTTAATTAATATGATGTACAGTCCAAATTCAATCAAAAGGATTCGATTATTTGAGCTAATGTAATGTTATTATTATTATTATTTGTTTAATTTTTTAGAAAGCTTCTTCTCATATATGATTATGTATGCTTTTTTTTTTCTAATACTGTTTAGGAATAATAATAGGGCTTGTTACCAGCTGTTCATCGATTGAAAATGTGTGAAATTGCTTGCCAAAGCTCTTACTTTGTAATGGTAGATCCATGGGAGGTAAATCATACAATTTTTAACTTACCATCATTTTTTCTTTTGTTACACTTTTTTTTTTTAATTTCTGGTTTTACTTGTTAGATATATGAATCATTAGCAGCTTAGCAAATGCTTTTATCTTACACGTTATCTTTTTCTTTTTAGTTATCTTTTTCTTTTTAATCATTAGTCTATAATGTTGCTCGAGGTAACTTAGCTAAGTTTCTCTTATCTTTGATGGTTTTTTTTCCATAGGGATATAATAACTTTTGATGGTTTTAGCACTCTTTGGTGGGGATGAATTGGATGTGTAGTGGACACTTAGAATTTGCTTCAATTTTTCAATTATTCCACACAATATGCAAAACACAACCAAATCTAATTGTAGAAGATGGGTTAGTGAGTGATCAATGCCTAAGTACAACAATGATGGTTATATGACTAAACTTGGCACTTATAAGCAAGATAAAATTTGCAAATGTGCACAAATAGGTCTCCTATGGTGTTTGGATAAAAGATTAACTATGCATGTGCATATGCACGCTAATGAGCGCAAAAATGATGAATTAACTCAACAACACATATCATTTATCACTTTACACATCAAACACCAAACAACAAATTTTGTAAGATTCCGCACAATATATGATGGTGATGCTGAGAATATTAAAAGTAAGATTATAACAATGTGAACGCAGGTGTTACGATTTTTTGCTACAATAACATGAGATCATATAACATCAGATCATCATATGAATATATAAACAATTAAACTGTGCAAGTAATAGTGAGTGAAGAAATCTAACGATAGATATGGATACTGCAAGTTTTTATATTGTTTGGCAACCAATTGGCTTACATCCTTGCATCAGCACACTGTGGCTTAGGATTCCACCACACTATCTCCTTGTGTTGGAAAACTTTCTCTTTGTTGGAGTAGCAACCAAAACATGGTTGATTCGACTAGAATACTAACACAAGCCTCTTGTTGGCATATTTGATTAGTTTCCAATGCATCAATTTACTCATTAATTTGGTTTATTGTTTTCTTTTGTACTTTTGTTGATCATGTTTGCGAACAACTCTCTTGGTTTTATAAAATGGTTAAAAGCATCATCCTTATAATTTACTCCTCTTATGGTAGCACAAAAATCTAAGACCTCTACTTTTCTAACCGGGTCATCGGGGGGCTGCCGTTGTATGTGACCAAACCATCTAAGGCGACTCTCTCTAATCTTATCTTCCACTGGAGCTACTCCAACCTTTTCACGAATATGCTCATTTTGTATCCTATCTCTAAGGGTAAAGCCACTCATCCACCTGAGCATCCTCATCTCTGCAACACATAACTTAGAATTATGCTTCTCTTTTAATGGCCAACATTCGACACCATAAAGCATTGCAGGTCTCACCACCATCTTATAGAATTTTCCCTTAAGTTTGAGGGGTACTTTTCTATCACACAATAAGCCTGATGCATTCCTCCACTTCAACCATCCAACTTGGATTCTGCTGATAATATCCCCATCTATTTCACCATCACTCTGAATAATAAATCCAAGATATCTAAAACATATACTCTTATTAATGACTTGATCGCCCAAAGTCACAAACCCATCACTAGGTCTATTATTACTAAAATTACACTCCATATATTCTGTTTTAGATCTACTCAAGCGAAAACCTTTAGACTCTAAGGTTGACCTCCACATTTCTAGTTTACCTTCAACTCCCTCTCTAGTCTTATCAACAAGAAGAATATCATCAGCAAAAAGCATACACCAAGGTACATCCTCTTGCAAATGTCTAGGTAGAGATAGACCTAAAAAGACTTGGTTAGAGAATATTAGAAATGATCTTTCTTTATTAGATTTAAACGAGAATTTGACTTTTAACAGGACACAATGGAGAAAAAGGATTCATGTAGCCGACCCCACGTAGTGGGATAAAGGCTTGATGTTGTTGTTGTTGTATGGTAGCACAAATAAGGTCTAGGATTGTTAATGTAATTTAGGATGAGATGAATAATGAAAACAAATAAAAATCCTAAAATGTAGATTCCAAACCATTAATTGTTGAAAAAATCAACGCTTTTAATGTAAAAGCAAGTGCACTACATTCATTGAAAATAATAATTTAATAGTTATCAAAATCTGAAGTTCCACATTAAAATACCAAGCGAATATAAATTTTCATTGTGACCGAGTATTACACTATGAAACGAAATCCAACATATATCACACTTGATGAAATTTCCATCACGCACACACACCAATAGCTAAATAAATTAGAAAGCAAGAACATCGATATAAATCACTAGACCTCACGTTGTTACTAGTAGATTCGCATCCTAAAGTGTTTTTCAACGCCTTTGAAACACTCTAAGAATCCATATCTAGCCAGCACACAAGAATTGAAAAAAGAAAAAAAGGATTTTATTACAATACTTGATGTTCACTATTCTTTATATGCCTCGAAGGTCCCATTGAATCCTCCTAGATCTAGTTAAAAACAACGGAGTTCATCTCTCTCATCACATAAACAATATGAGTCAGTTGTATTTCTCTTAATTTTCATGTGAATTCAACTAACAAAGGAAACCATAGGTGGCAAAATTGTGGTTCTGCTATTTATGGCATTAGGTTGCTTGAGATTGTAACAAATTGCAAATAAAGCAGCTGGCTTGAAGCACAAGTTGTTGGACTATTAGAGGATTGAGAGAGCTACCTTCGGGGTTATGGGAAAATGAAGGCAAATTTAGAAATCACAGGGTTTTAAACAATAATTATGATAGAATAAAAATAATCATGGAAGTTGAAACTTGGATTGTTATGATATTTAATGAATTGGACCCATGTAATAGTTAACCAAGCCAAATGAGGATGTCATAATATTGGACAACACAACCCGTTCTCTATAGTATCAATGTTATGGGCATGTATAACATAAACTACAATGATAATGCATTGATATTTGAACTTTATTTTTTGTTCTTCCAAATAGCATATTTGAGACATTCATTATAGGGTCTCATTGAACACCTTAAGACAACTCCGCATAAAGGCTATATATGATGTCTCATGCATCCTAGTAAATTCAAACTCGGATTCAGGGTAAGCATGCCTCCACATGCTTTGTGAGGCTTAAAACTTATTTATGTTTGGCTGTATAATCTTTTGCGAAGAGAAAATCCGCTCTTCTATTAGAACAATATGATAGTTTGCTATTACTATCTGTCAGGCCTTCGAGAATTCAATTTTGATATTGTTGTGTACCACTAGAGTTTCGGTCGTATGTCTTGAGCTGAACGGGTGAGTTCTCAGTTTCATATATGTATGCTATGTAGATTGAAACTAGGGAAGCCCTCACTGATGAAGTATAAAAAGCACCTGGGATGGATCGAATCATTCAAAGGAAAGCTGGGTCAGAAAAAGCCAAGTATTACAATCTTAATCTATGCCTTTGTTAATGTCTTGAATAGTCAAAGGCTTAACCCACAATCTTAACCTTATACGGATTTTCTTGTTCTTTAATAATTGAAAAATCAACTGCTTAAAGATTATGTGGATCACCCATTACGGATGCTAATAAGCTGGTAATAAAAAAAATTGTTGTGACATTTAGCATGCAGTCCAAGTAACGCAACCACAATGTAGTCTTTAAACTTCTTTGTGTGAGTTGGATAGCCATGTGGTTTCAACTTGGGTTGCAGCATGCTTAACTTTCGTAATGGAAATTTTTTGTTTCCATATTAAAAAATCTCTCTTCATTATGTTGTTGGAGATTTTTTTTTCATGGGAAAAAAGACGTTAGGGACCTTTGTTACGTTGCTAGTTTGGTTGAAATGGCCTTCTTTGTAATCTTTCTCCAAATGTAACTTGCAGGTAGAAAGATATCTATGGTAGGCCTATGATAGCTGAAACAAAACTAACGACTTTTATAGCTAAGCTTATCAAATAACTCTTTTTAATGCATACCATTCTTTTTTTTGTTGTTGTTGCAAATCATTGATTATCTTGAGTTCTTGCAGGCAAACCAAAGCAGCTATCAAAGGACATTAACTGTTCTATCCAGAATTCAAGATGGATTGTGTAAAGATGGGTCGATTAAAAGAGGTAGATATACAATCAAAGCAGAGCAAACTTTTACTATAATTTAAATGGAAAAATTGTCACTTTTACTATTTTGCTGTCTGTGATGTAGATTCACTTAAAGTCATGCTTCTATGCGGTTCTGATTTGCTAGAGTCTTTCAGCATTCCTGGGGCTTGGATACGCGATCAGGTTTTTTCTTGATACACTTTTTAGTTTTTATTTGTCTCAAGAAATAATATTGGGAATTTTACTTATCATTGTTGCCCAGTAACGATAAGTGAGTTTAGCTATTAGATATTAAACCTTATGTTCAAATTTTTATTTGTACGTTTCCTGTATGAATCTATTTTTTTGAATGCATGCTGCTGGTGAATTTGATCGTGAATTTTTAGCAATATAATTTTTACATGCTCAAATTGATTGAGGGATCGTCTGATTTGATGTTATCCAAATAACATTGTTCAGAGATATTAATGTTATTTGTCACCTGCAATCTATTTGGTCATCTTGATTAAAAAATGAAGTGTGATTCATCATGGTCAGTGATGACCCTGGCCTCATTTTATTGCGTATCCCCTCCATATTTTTAGCCTTCATGGTTATGGAATTGAGTTAGAATTCAATTTGGGTGTTACATGGAGTATCTCAATCTTGGCCACTAAAGTCATTCACTTTATCGCAATCTAGATATCATTAAATCAAACGCCTCCAACTTTATTTATATGGTATTCTTATCAAGATAACATTGATCAGAGCAGCCCCTAAAAACTTATCCGCTTCTTTTGGATGGTTTATTATTTATATCTTCATGATCTTAGATCACCCAGTGAGTTTAAGAAAGACAATTGTTGACCTCTGTTTGAAAAACATGCTCATCGGTCGAATGCTACAACAATAAATGTAGACGGACATAATTTAATGTGCAACTGGCCCATAACATCTGAATAAATGTTCATTTGCACCTATGTTGCCAAATAAACCATTTTGATGCATCTTAAATGCTGAAATGGTTTGAGAAGCCCCTCCTATTGCTCAATATGATGTGTTAGGAGAAGATAAAAAAATCGCTACACATGAAAGGAATTATGAGCTTGTAGAAGAACAAGTGCTTAACATTGCCTTATGGTGCTCATGTGGGGGGACATATGCCACCACCCATGTATCATGCAACGTTACAGTGCTAGTGCAATGATTTGCACCCATTCACGTAAAGAATTTTATATATACACACACACACACACACACACATAAAGAACTAAAAATCTCCATTTCCCAATTTCCCTTTGCCCACTTGTGCTCTCACTTGCTCACCTTTTTAGTCACTTGCTTGACATCCTCTTTCTTCTATTTGTGTATATGCTAGTTCACTCTCTTTCCAAACCCTTTTTTCCTTATGAATACTCTACTATTGTCACATGAGGTATATTGAGCAATCACAGTGCCTTGTATGCCTCCTCGCATGCATATTTGTTGACTCAATTAGAAATTATTTATTTTATTTTGTGATTCTGTCTATACATTTCTAGTAGAAGGCCTAATTTAAGTCACGGTGTCCTATACATTGCTCATATATGTTTTTCTTGGCATGGTGGCTTGGTGGAAAGGTGTTAATAGAAGTTATGAATGATTCAAAATTTTCATATCTAATAAAAAATAGCATTAGAAAAATATTTTTTTGCTCGTGAGTTTGTGAATAATATGAATAAATTGAGTGAGATACTTATGAATGTCAATTCAATAATAATTAGCAATTTTGTGAGTAAATGGGTTATTGGCCTTTTTAAGGCATATTGCGTGGAATATTTGTTGTGTTTAGTTGGCAACATAAAAGAAAATCTATTGAGAATTGCCGAGAAATTGAGAAAGAATCCATTGTTTGGTGAGGAAGACCATGAGAAAGTTGTATTAGATTTAGAATGGAGATTATGTATATGTTCTTGCCGTTATTTGGGAATCTAGAGATGTAAGGAGACTTGTTCAATCATTGAAACATGAACATAATTTTTTTGGTAGAGTTGCAGCTTCTAAAGATTTGGCGTGGAGGCTTTGCTTTGTTTTTTTAGACATCATAAGGCATGAGGAAGGTGCATCTTATTTATGCTGAGCTACTCTCCTTTTATAAGCAAAACCTTATTATCTTTCTAGCTTAGAAAATAAGAGTGTAAGGTCTTTAAAAGTTAATTGTTAATACAACAAATGCCTTAGGCATGTACAAAATAATTAAAAGATGCTTTGAGAATTTAACAAATGCCTTGGGTACAAAAGAATTAATTGGTATGTATTTATGAATAATGAATGTATGTTGTATGTTTTATGTTTTATATGTTGTATGTTGTATGTTATATGTTATATGTTATGTATGTTCTATATGTTAGATGTTGTATGTTATGTTTGTAAGGTCTTTAAGAGAATGTATGGCCTTTATGTTTTGTATGCTCTGTGAATAAGAGTGTAAGGTCTTTAAAAGAATTAAACTTTATGTTGTATGTTATATGTTCAAATGAGTAAAAAATGAATATCACATTGAAAAGCATGCACATGGCCAAAATGCAATTAAATTTTCAAGATCACAAAGCCTTGTGTGCATTCTAATAATAGCACATCAGCTAACAAAAGACAATGATTTGATCCTGAAGGGTCAAAAAGTGAACACGTTCCTTGAGTCACAAAAAAGCATGTCCTACAATTAAAAAAATTATGCAAATATAAAATAATGCGTGCATTTTAGAGAACACGTGGGTGTTAATGAGAACATTAAAAATTGAAATCAGAGACTTCCTAAAGCGCTTCACACGCTTTTTGTGGGAAATTTGACTCAAATTGCATCACTTTGAAGCGTGCAAGTCATTAATGAGTTTGTAAGCATACTCTTGTGCTCAAACTCTTCACAACACTCCATACACTTATGCTTGAAGGAGTCAGAGGATAAGAAATGCTCCTAAGATTTTATGTTATTTTTTTTCTAACAATTTGAAGAAAAGGAGAAAAGAAATAGGAAAAGAAATTTTTAAGAAATATTAAAAGATATAAAAAAATGTGAAATTTTTTAAAAATATTATGAGCATTCTTAGACCATTTGCACTCATTTTACTACATGACATTCTTGTTTTCTCACTCGAAAAATATGAATGCCTTGTCAAAAAATTAGAAAATTATAACAAAAAGGTACTAATATGGAGCTGACTTTTCAAGCTATATATTCCAGGCGCCACGACTACTTTCCTAGTGACAATAATATTTACAATTTTCTTTTGTTTGATCGTTTATGCATGTGTGGCGTAGTTGACATGACTTGTGACTTAATGTCCAATCAGAGGCAGAATTATGAAAATAAGAGATGGAACTTGAGAAAGCAACCTAGAGTATAATATAAATATATAATATAGTAATAGTAAATAAGTGGTATTTTTCCATATTTTAATTTAATATTTTATGAGCTATCTTGAGCTTAATATCGAGTATTTAACCAGTTACTTGTTGATTAACAAACAAGTTGTTCGTGAAAAAAAATAAATCAGTTTGACTATGTTCAAGCTTGGTTTAACCTTTGAATTTTTAAGAATCATTCAAACTTATTTAATCACTAACATAAACAAACTCAAACAAGTATTGGCAAGCCAAATTCAAGTTGCTCATTGAGTACTCTAGTTCACTTTTAACTCTGTATATAAGGCCTTCATAGCATTTATGGAGGTGCATATATAAGAAAATTCACAAAAATACCCTTTGACAACCCTGTCTATAGGGTATGATCTTAAGTCCCAACTATTAGGTCATCCCCAAATCATCGGGATGTAAGCCCCAACCCTAATGTAATCCACATTAACCCCATATTGTAGAGAATTGAATTCAGCTAAACATATAAATTTAGTCGGACCCAATCCTCTATAAGCAAGCAAGTAGAGTTGACATACCCCTAGCTTGATTTTCATCATTTAAAAGCTTAATTGACAATTCTGTGAGCCGCTTTGCCTATAAAGCAACATCTTAAGTCCCAACCATTGGGTCTTTCCCATATATTTTGCATGTTAGCCCCAACCATCAATGTAACATATGAGGCTGAGTTGTCAGTCTCAATCATTGGGCCTTTCCCAAATCTTCAAGGTGTAAGCCCTCGGGAAATTGAATTCAAATGCCATATATACATAAATTCACGATGTAGTCGACATAGTCCATAACTCAACATAATTTTGAGCTCAATCCTCAACGTGCAAGTGATAGAGATGACCAAGTTGGCATCATAAATTTTCACCCATTTTAGATTTGATTATCAGGAGATTATAATTGAAGGGGTTTATTCCATAAACCAAACTCGTGGTCATAAATACAATTACTTTGAGTTATATCTCTGGTGATGGATTCAATTATTAAAATGTTATGATGAGGAAAGGGTCTTTGTAAAAAAAAATCCCTGATAAGTACACCCAAACTCTTTTCACAATGATGGATATGATCAAAGCAAAATCATAACCGCAAGGAAGCCTATTTAAATTTAGCCCCTACAAATAAATGTAAAAGAAAACCAAAAATAGATAAAAATAAAAAAAACTCGACCAATAATCTATCATTTTGTGCTTAGAGTAGCCATGCTTCCATTCTCCGCTCTAATTTGCTAAGGATGACAAAATTATGATCATATTCAAAATTTTAACCCCAGTAAAGATGTGACACATGCTCCCTAATCAAGTTGTTGGCGTGCTTTTGAAGTCACTATAATATTACGGTAACAGTCTAAACCTGAGTGTTTCTAAATGGCTAAGCCAAATTTTTAGAATGTAATTCTCATCCCTCAATTTAGTCTACATTCACAAACACCAAGTGGTAATCCTGATTCCAACTCTAGGGAATTGGCTTTGGTATGGTTATTAATGTAGCACTGCATATCTATCATTATGTTATGGGTTGTTAATGTTGATCTATGAGATGTCCAGGGGAATTACTTCTCACAACATCTACAAGATGTTGTCATTTGTGACTATAAGCTTGAGTCAATGCTAGCTATGGGTGTAAGTGAGCCGAGCCGGTTTGTTAAGGAGCTCGCGAGTCGAGTTTATCAAGCCACAAGTTAGAGCTCGAGCCTATACTCGAGCTCGTATTTTAAACGAGCTCGAGCTCTAGTTCAACCTGGCTCGGCTCGAAAGCTTGTTGAGCACTCGATTAAATTAAAATATATTTACTAATTAATTAAAATTAGCATTATATAATATATTTTAATATTTTTAAATTAATTCTATATTAAAAAAAATCTAAAAAAATGATTTTTTTTTTAAATTTAAACAAGTTCGAGCTTTTCAAACGAGTTCGAGCCTATAAATTTTTTACCGAGTCAAGCTCGGGCTTAGTAAATAAGCTCGAGTCGAGCTCTAGGTCAGTAAGAACTAAACAAGTTTAGCTCAATTAAACAGATACTCGACTCAACTCGTTTACACCCCTAATGCTAGCAATCAATCTTCATCTCTATCCTCTTCTAAATCCAATCCAAAGGATAGGGGCTTGAATGTAGTATGGTATCTAAACCCAATTTCTACACTAAATTGACATGAATGAGATTATTTAGAATGCCGGCTGATGATCATAATAACCACTTGATTTGTATTCTCAAAGTGAACAACTCCTATTTGTCCTATTGGTGGACGATCCCATCGTTATATCCTTTGGCAATCCCATTAGAGATAGAGACGTGCTCAGCTTGTCCACAAGTTTGAGCACACTGTTTTCCCCTTCTTGTCTTTCTTTCTCTTTTCAAGAAAGAGGTTATGGTGTGGCTTACAACATTTCTTCTTTGTGCAACTATCAAGCTTCTAGGCATCCCCATGTCCAAAAGTTAGCCCAAGTGTCATATTCTTAAACAAACCACCCAACTCTTGTAAAAATTTCAAAACTTGACCCTGATTGGCCCGGTAGACTTTGTTAGGGCTGCTGCTAAAGGTAAACTGCCTAAAATCCTTTCCCGAGATGAGACCGAGAGGAGGCATGAACCATATGAATGATTCTTCCAACAGAAATATCTATTTTGCCTGCCCTATGGCATGTGTGGAAGAGTAAGCCGACTGGGAGATGTCAGTGCCTGGAGATGGGAGGCATAAGGTTCATATGTGCCAACAAGGAGAATGTAACACCCCACAGTATCTCTTAACAGTATTGTAAAGTATCACTTGCATAAACATACAATTTCCCATCTTTAATCATTTACATACATTTCATTTACTATAGAAAATTTTTTTAAGAACAGATCATTCACTTAATACACGGAAGCATCTAAACTCCAAGTCACTTCAAACATAAACTTACGGAGCCACTACTGAATCCAAAATTAAAAATCACTGAACTGTCAACATACCTCAGATACAGACTTATACACAGATTTAAAAACTAGCATATAAATCAAAATACTTACAACTTAGTCTTCTTTAATTTTTTTCTTTCCATTTCCTGTAACAACAGCTAGTAAGAAAGATACTGGTGAGCTATGAGGCTCAATAAGATATGCACATTTAAATAACAATTAAATTGCATTATAAAATTATAACATTTAAATCATCAGTTAAACCATAACAAGAAAATCTCATACAATGCAATGTGGCATTAATCTTCTTCTTCCACTGTAGACTATACTGAATATCAACTTTAGACTTTTAAAAGATTGGCTTACTTTTATAAATATATTCAATGGAGCCCAGATAAACCTAGCATTATCGTCATTGAATTACATAGAGATCTCTTTTGCCTCTTTAGGGGTCTCTTTTGCCCCACTTGCTATATAAGTATCATATTATCTGGGATCTTTTTTGCCCCACCTATAATACAGGTTTCATAGTTGGGTCCCTTTTGCCCACCTGATATTGTAGAAATCATATCATAAATCAGTCAATCTTTATTAATTTGACATTCAACATAATGCAAATATGATTTTGCTATTGCATCTATCTGTTGCATGAAAGGGTTTATATGCATTATATAAAGAATAACACTTCATTTCACGATATTTTCAACTAGAGAAATCTTTCAATACTCATTTTACATTTTATTTTTAATCTCATTCATTCAAATGTGCATGTGATTGCTCATACATGAATACTTGATTGTTAACATGCATAATGTAAAATCATCTACTTTAATCATTATCTTTCTAAATTGTCATAAAAATCAGTGTACATGTTAACGAAGATACCATATATTCTTTTATTTAAAACTTTGCATTACTTGCCTCCCTAAAGATTCATCTCTTCAATTCCTCTACCACGCACTCTTCTTCAATTTTCAGTAACCTACACAAATTATTTTCAATTTTCTCTAGTTTCCAGAATTTATTATTCAAAAACTCTATATAAAATTCATTTATACTAACATTGCAATTTTATCTTGTAACCTCCCCTTTGCATAGATCCAAAGAATCCTCCTTTAAACTTTCTCTCTTAATCCTCCTTCAATGTTTCTACAATTAATTTGCACACTTACATCAAATTATAATTCATCCCATAATTCTATATTAATTACATTCAAATTTTGATAACAGTTTCCAATACTTTCTATTAAAACCTACGGTTAATACCTGTTAATTTCTACACTGTTGAATTCCTACTGCACTGTGCCGAACTTCTTGCTACAGGAATCTGGCCGAAATCCTCCTCTATGTGCCGAATTGCCTACAGGATTTCTACCATCGGAGCCTAGTCAGTTTTCCGCCTCTTGCTACAGTCCTTTCTCCACCGTGCCGAACTCTCCTCAGATTTTCTAACTGCCAGCCCTGTTTACATGCGCGAATTCTTATCAAAAGGAAGGAGAAGAATGGGCCCACTAGTAACTGATTTCCAAATAATTCCTACAAGCAGCCATTCGAATAAATGATTGAATAGTTATTTAATTTAATATTACTTATTTTTATTTAACCGTAATTGATAATAAAAATAAAATTCAATTAAAATTGATTGATTACTTACCTTAATTAGGATGTTACAGAGAATGTCAATCCCTCTGAAGCAAAAGGTTCATCAACTCTGAAGGCATGACATGACCCTCCTCTATTAGGACAAATCTTCACTCCATTCTTAAGTTGACACATTATATTTTATTTATTATTTGAACGGGAGAGTATATTGTTATGTAACTAGAATGGGCTGTTATTCAAGTTTAATTACTTTATTGTACTGATAGAATTTGTTTTGAAATAATGGAAATATGGTCTCTAAGTGTCATTTGCTATATTGTTTTCCAGGTCAGAGACATATGTAGGGACTTTGGTGTCATCTGTATACGCAGAGAAGGGACGAATGTTGAACAGATAATTTCCAATGACGAAATATTGCAAGAAAATAAGGTGTGAAAAGTAAATTTTTTTTTTCTTAATGAGAAAGCATGTTGAAGATTTTTTAGCTCATTCTTTACTAATTTCTGTTTACAGATCAATGTCATATCAGTAGATGAGATCATACCGAATCGAATTAGTTCAACAAAAGTGAGGTAATTTTTTCCTTTGTTATGCTAGCCTTTGTTCTTCATGAATTTCAAACTTAAAAAGAACCCTGGAACTCATAGCATTTATTTGTTTAGCTGGCTTAATCCCTTTATAAGGCTCTCTTCCCTCCCACCAACTCAAGCACCTGCATGAGTTCATCTAATAGTGGCTTGTGATTTGTTCAGCAAAGTGTTCACACTGTGTTGGTTGGTCTCATGTTTTAGCAGTATATGAAATTTTGCTCGTCTCTTCTTCACCGCAGGGAATGCATAAGCAGAGGGCTTTCAGTGAAGTACCTGATTCCTGACGAAGTTATCGAGTATATCACGGACCAAAAACTCTACCTGGAATAGCTGCAACAGTTTCTGTTCCACCTAATTTCCTTGCGATTGAAGTTGTTGTGCAGATCTTTTTGTTTATGTATAGTGGTGGGTCTTGCTTGAACAATGTGTTAATTCTTCCAGTGCCTGCACTTGCGTTGTTTTATGCATTTATATTAGACCATGTAAATGTTAATATTGTTCCTATAGAGTTTTGATTCAAAGGCCATAGATAAAAATGAATAAATTTGGCTATGTTTGAGTTGAGGGACTGATTTCGCAGTTAGGTGACAACAGCCATGTTATTAGTCGATATCAACAAATTGATTAGACGACTATCTTTTAGTAATTGTCTTATAAATGATTGCCATTTTCTTTTTTTAAGGCATCATATTTATAATGTACCAATTATTAAATTTGATCGAACTGGAGTTGAAGTCTACGTAGTGGGTTAAAGGCTTGATATTGTTGTTGTTATTGTTGGAGATGAAGTCTTCTACCCCATTGATATTTGATAGGTAGAGTTCTACATCGATAAGTATTTTTGGTTATCGGGTATGTATGACAAAAAAATTGGTATCTGCTATGGGAGATTATTACATATGGAGTTCGGACGTAGCTTTTCGTCCGGACTTCAATCACATAAAAATACGTGTATTTTTTCTTTCTTGTATATACCTTGTGTAAGAGAGAAAAAAATCTACTTTTCTTCACATGATAGGAGTCTAGATGGCATCCAGAGCCATCTAGACTCCGTGTGTAATACTTTTTTTAGTGGTTCATTGGAAAAATAGTTTGGGCTCAAATTTCTTTTATTTTATAATAGAAATTTTGTTTTGTTAATTCATAAATCCTAACCACTGATGGTTGGCGCCAGTCAATGCGGGCACGTGGCCGTGTCAGCCACGACCGTGCGGGCAGGCGCGCGGTCAAGGGGGTAGTCGGGCAGGCGCGCGGCGTTCCGGTGGTAGCGGCGCGTGGCGTTCCGGTGGCAGCGGTGAGCGGCGGCAGGCAGTTGTCGGCGATGACTTGTCCGTCCCAACTCATTTCTGAGCCCAGTTTTGAGCCCAGAAAGGTCAAATCAGAGATTTGTTGGGTCTCCGGAATTGTTTTTCGATATTCCGTTCTCAATTTTGACATTTTTAAAGCTATTCAGAACCTCTACGCCCAATATAGGAGTATTTTCAAAGTTCAAATAGCACAAAAAATTTGCTAAAGGCTAGGACACATATTTTCGGACTTCTGAAGCTTCAATGTCCGAAAATAGGGGGGCAACTGATACATCCTCGAAAAATTATCTTGATCGGGCAAGAATCTCGAGGCAAAATGAAGTTGGAAACTTTCAAAATTAAAATTGTGACCATCCAAACTCCGATTTTAGCAAACTTATAGTCAAATTGAGCGTCTCAAAAATACAAATCCAACGACATCAAATTCGACTTAATCCGAGCCCAAATTGGTCCAAATCAAGGACTCGAAGCGTTGTTGGAAGGTTCAAACCACAACTTGGATTACCAAACAGTTTCTAAACATGACGTGCTTATAGTTTAATCGAGCGGCTCAACGAGACGAATCCAACGAGCCCAAGATCACTGAATTCCGATATCACCAAGACCTACAAATGTCCATCAAACGGCTTATGATCAAGGGATTCAACATCAGTCGTCCATCCAAACCACTCCTCATTTGCCCTTGATCTTCCACCTATTTACAAGCCATGCCACTCCAAGAAATCTATAAATAGAGCTCTCTTTCCTCTTGAAAAGGGACCTCTAAGCCTAAGGAGAAAAGAGAAAGATCGGAGATCGCTCTTGCCTCCTCGACCACCGCCCGGAGCTCTGCCGGATCACTGCTTGAGGCCCTGAGCTCCGCCGGACCAACGCTTGACGCCCTGAGTTCTGCCAGACCAACACTTGACGTTCTGAGCTCCGCCGGACCATCGCTTGACACCCTGAGTTCCACTGGACCACCATTTTAGTGGAATTTTTTCAAATGGGTCAGGCTCTGTGATTTTTTCCCTTTTTATGATTTTTCACATAAAAATTATTTGTTCTCTGTGTGTGAGCTGGATATCCGTGCAATGCTAAGACGTAAGACTACAACTCTATCACCTTGTATATTCTAGCCCGCAACAGTAGTATAGATTTCTTAAGTTACTTCTCTCATTTAACATGCCCATAATTTTATATTAATTTCAAATGTTCCATGTTGTTGTTCACAGAAAACAAAGAATCAAGAATGCATTTTTTAAAATGTAAACCTATATTAAACTAAAAATTTAAACCTCTAAGATTCAAAATAGTTAGGCATATATAAAGTTGAGTAAAAAATTATTAAAGAAACTTATTATTTAATTTATAAAACATAAGAAACTACGTAACCGTTGTTGGAGTTTAAGAAAGTTGAGAATTTTTTTTACTCAATAATAACTTTTTATCTTGGCAGATATATCTTAAGATGAATTTCTACTTTTTTTTTTTTAATGTTAAGTATAGGTTGGTTCAATGCGAGCTTGATTTGAGCCCAACATAAGTTGTTAACTTTGATATTAGTTTGATTTGAATTAAAATATGATTTTATAAATATTTTACATTCAATCCCTCAAAGATTAGTTCTTAATTCGGTTCATAGGGCTGCAATTTGAGATGCAAATATAGATCAATTCTTAGTTCTATACACAATAACATCAGTTGATTTGTAAATGCATACATAAATATGATTAATAGAATTAATTGAATGCCAAGGCAATGGAAGAGGTAAGAGAAAAGGAAATGGAAGATTAAGTCAATGAAAAATTAGTCAAATAGTGAGAATATATGTTTAAATAATCTTCTAAAAAAAAGAATTTATAGGGAAAGAAACAAATTCAAAGAAGCATGTTCCTTAAAACGAGTCCTGGGATATAATAAACGAAACTCTGAAGAAGATTAATAAAAGAAGAATGAGAGCAACTGAAGCTTGAAGTTAAGATCTTGATAAGATTATACTACGAGCCTACAACCAATGGAGGCAATGGAGACTTAATTGGCTCGTGTATAAATCCATTCAATTGCACTATATGTGAGGATAGAGATTTCTTCTATTTATTCATAATAATAGATAACGAACATAAAACGATATATAGAAGAAGAAGGGATCAAACTAAGCTTTTATCTCGTTTGGTTCATTTTATAACACAATTCTATAAAAAAACTAAAAAAAATTTTCCTAAATCATATAATGATACACAAAAATTACAATTTATAAGAAATCATATAATGATACACAATTTCCTAAAACCAATTAAACACAAAATTTTGCGATATTGTGTATAGAAATGAGAAAAATCATGCCTTAATCCATTTGAGGAAATAAAATAAGCATATTGATTTATATTGTGTACACAAATGAGGAAAATCATGCCTTGATCCATTTGAAGAAATAAAATAAGAAGATTGATTCTATCTATTTATAATAATAGAAAAAGAACAAAAAACGATATAGAGAAGGAGAAGGGAAGAAAGGGAAAAGCGGAGATGAAGCAAGGGAAAATGATGAAGAAGAAAATAAAGAAGAAGAAGAAATGGAGAGGAATATGAGGAAGGAAAGAAGGAGGAAGAAAAGGAATAAAGGAAGAAGAGAAAGAAGCAATAAGAAGAAATGGGTAGAAGTTACCTGAGTGAGAGAGGGCTAGCGGCAGTGATCGTGCGCCCAGGGCAGTAGGTTGACGATGAGCGGTGATGGGCTTCGAATCGCACAAGAAAGGGGGAGACGGAGGCCTTCGTTCCATCTGGGGTGTGTGAACAAGAGGGAGAAGCGCGGGAGAGTGAGAGTGGCAGGACAGTTTCCATTATCTAATGCAAACGAAATTTTTATTTTGGAATAGACGCGATGAAATGTCAATAGTCAAAATAATGAAGGACTAAGATTTTATTCAGCAGTTTGTAAGCTACGATCAAGATCTTATGTGGGGAGACTCACAAGCTACATTTATAATAGTAGTATATATATTTATAAGTAGACTGATTGTATTAAAGAAACTAACTCTAATTAGATTAAAAAAATCATCTGATCTATGTAGTAATTTTTATTTCTTCTTACTACGACCATTCCCATGCAAGCTCTCTTGAATAGTGAAATGTGATGATACCAAAATAATCATATAAATATTACCTTATATTGAAGTTGAAATATAAGTGCTAAATCATTTAACTCCATAAATCTTAAAAATTTTACAATGGCTGGTTCGTTCCTGTGTTCAGAATGCATCATTTGTGATATAAGTTTTAAATTACGTATAAAGTGAATTAATAATGTTTAATAAATCAATAGTACGTAATTATATGATTTGACAAATGACAAATACTTTATAATAATAAATTTACCTTGAATGATGGGTTGGGCTAGAGGAATTTCAACAAACAACATGGATCAGTGAGCAGGACCAAATTGGACGTTGGAGGCGATGGATAGGGGATGCTGCACCATAGGATATTAGGTACCCAAAGTGAAAAAGAGGAATATCAATACATTAATAAAAATAACACTGAAAATATTATCTCAATTGTCTAAGTGTTTGTTTTCTACCTTTCTTTTCTTATTATTCTTAAGTCATTTTCAAAAAAGGAAATAAAAAAAATAACATAGTGAAATAACATTGTAAGTATACCTAAAAAGAAAATATTTTATAAGATATGTAATATTGTTATTCTTCAATCAATTGGAAACAAAAAAGATACCCATAAGAAATGAAGTAGACGAAAAGCAATCCTCAGACAGACCTAATTTCACTAAGAAAATTTCGAAAGGGGAGAGGAATTGTTACATGCGAAGTGAGTTAAGTAGGCCAATTCGAGAAGAAACTTAGGAATGAAGAAGAGGAAAAGTCAACAACGAAATGGAGTATAGGAGAAGAACACCGTAGAGAGGAGAAGAACATCGTAGAGGAGAAGAAATGGAAAGGAGGAAAAGCAAACAACGATTTGACAGGAGAAGAAGGTACTGCTATTGGGAGATCAACCTTTTCAAGTGGATTGATGCCGTTCTTTTCTCTACATAGCCACCCGGAAGGTTTGTTGCCATCGACTGTGCCCAATGACGAAGAAAAAAATGCGGTATGTAAAACAAGAGTATGTGGCCATGGGAGTAAGGAGACAGAGAGATTACCGAATTAAGAACCCTAGAAAACATTAAAGTAGAAATTTAGTGCTTAAAAGGGGAAGAAAAAATTATAATTTAATAAGAGGGGCAAGCGCGAGAGACAAGTGGCTTGGGAGAGCAGCTTCGACGAGCGAAACAAACTCGGGAAGAAGGTGACGAAGCCAAATGCGAAGGAAGAGCAGAGCAAAAGTGCATAAAAATCACAGAAACTAAAAGAGGCGTTAATAAGTTCACCTTTTCAAACGGGATGTTTGCTAGATCTGGCGAGTAGGACAGTTGCAATGACGAACGATAGGAAGAACAGAATAGGAGGACATTTGTTTGCAAGTATATGAAAGAAGGGAATGCGTCATTTGATGTAGGGATGCGTTGATACGAAGAAGAAATACGAAAGGAAGAACAATGGGATATTCGTTCGCGAGCGGATGGAATGATAGATAAACACGAAATGCGCCATTTCAAATTGAAGATGGAAGAAGGTATAGGAATATAGTTAAAACAATTAACGATGGATATTAATTTAAGGTTTTTTAAGGAACGATCAGGATGATATGGTGGGAGATTCACAAGCTATACTTTAATAGTAGTATATATATAAAGTATTGTTAGTGGCCTAGCACTACAGCGATAGTTGAAAATCAAAAATTTCAGAGCTGGGAGAGCTGCAATGTCACTATTTGGCGTCTGATACTATAGCAGCACCGAGGTGCTCAGACACCTAACATTGGGATGCTCAAATAGTAAATTTTCCCAAATTTTGCCAAATAACATTCCAGGCCCTAGGCACTCATTCTAAAACACACAACCATTTTCATACACCAAAACACTCCCAAAGACATACAAATGGTTCAAAATTTTATTTTTTTCCAATCGGGTTAGAATCGCTTGAATGAAATGTTGAACGTAAAGGTGTCACGTGCGTTGTCCGAGGGGTCTCTGAGTAATGCCTTATCTTATATTTAAGATAAATTTCAAATCCTATACTAAACTTATTACTACTACACACTAAGCATTTAATACCTATCTAATGACTAGCCTTAATTGAAAGTTATTTCTTATCACTAGAAGTTATAATTAACCATTGAGCCTTATGCTTATGAGAAACTTAGATCTAGATCATTAAATCCTAGCAAAGTAAGGATCGGGCTCAAGCATCAATTTTGTTAGGTGTCATACAAGCGTTAATCTTCGGAGTTTATATTTTGTAGTGAATTTGCTTTGTAAAAAGCTCTAAAGGCCTAGTGTGCATGTAAACTTAAATATCATAGTGGATTTTATAATTATATGTTCATTCATGATAATAGGACTTATGATGCACCATTTAAAACGTAATGTTCAAATATTTCTAATGAGGTTCAAGTCTAGTCAACTCTAATTCTTGTAAGGAGTATCTTACTAATTTGGAGTCACATAATCTCACTTTTGGTGCTATTGCACCGTGTTATCAAAACGTTCATTTTGATAATAAGTGTTGAAATCAATACTTGAATGATTATACAATTTCTAAATTGAATATTGCATCATCATTCACCTGTGATTGATTGACCTTTTTAAATAAATTTGTTATGTATAAAGAATGGGAAATGCCTTTTCATATGAAAAGAGAGTGTTCAAATAATGCTACACTAATTTACTAACATGTCATAAAAGTTATGTTTTTGCATGTTATCTTTTTTTGGGAAAAATTGAGGGCTTAACCCATTCTATAAAAAAAGAACGAGGGTGTACAAAAGAGAACCAAAATTAGCCAACAACAAAAAATGTGGCTAAATAAAAATTAAGAAAAAACACATGTACAACCCAATAAAAATAAAGAAGAACAAAATTCGGGCAGAAACACAGCCTGGCCGGGACTCAGTGCGTGTATAAGTGATCATAAAAGAGATTCATATACTCCTTTGGCTGCCCGTAGACCATCCGAAAGGAGATGGCAGGCGTCATCATCGTCCACAGCCCAAAAAACCTGCCTCCAAAATCGAGGAAGCATCAATAGCAACAGAACCCAAGAGCAGCAGATAGGCAACTCTTCAGTTAGCAAACAACAAAGAGGTCGAGCAGCAGAAACTTGCCACCAGCGAACCCACGCACAGAGTGCCAACCAATCAGCCTTTAAGAAGTATTGATCAGGCAACAAGGTGATCCAAAAATGATTCCAGTAGTGAACGAAGCAGAAAAGCCAAAATAAAACCAAAACAATCATCTGTAGTGCAAATGTAACTTCCCTTTAATGAGATTCCCACTTTTCCATCTATCAAGTTTGAGGTAAACATATCTAGAGATCTTCTTAGATGAAGTAATAGCACAAATAGCCCTCTCATTGAATTTCTGGTTATTATGTTCATTCCAGAGGAAGTAAATAGTAGCATGAAGGGTAAGAAGAATGCCATTCTTTAAGTTACAATTGATATAAAGACCATCAATGTGATGTAAAGCCTAAGCAATGTTGGGTCTTAAAAAGAAATTGTTGAAATGAGGGATAAGTTTAGTTAAGACCTGAAAAGAGAAATCACACTTGAATATCAAGTGTGTGGTATCCATGGCAGAGAGGACAACTGAGATCCAAAATTTGGATATTCCTCTTAGAAAGACCTTCTATAGTTTTAAGCCCTCCACGCAAAGCCATCCAAGTAAAAACAGAGTATCTAAGAGAATGGGTTTTGGTGCCAAACCAAATGGGATCAGTCATAAGAGATGTTAGTAACAAAAGATTCTGCATAAAAAACCTTAAATGAAGCATTTTCATCATTGTCCCAAATGATGTGATTAGAGCAGCTAAGGGAGATAGGAATAGCCTGAATGAAATCTTTAATATTCTAACTAAGAGCATCGGGTAGGGACCAGTTATGATCATGCAACCAATCCGCAAGTGTGGCATTGAGATTGCCAAGCAAGCTGAGAGGAAAGTCAGGAAATTTAGAGATGAAATTATCATTTAAACACCAATGGTCCCAGAAAATTGCAATAGGGCTGTTAGGGGAAACATGGAATAGGAATTTATTTTTAAACAAAGCAGCAGTGTTGTAAATGCTCTTCCAAAAGCCAGAACTGTGATGCGGATAGGTTTTCCAAGGGGAAATGTATCTATATTTCAACCACAAGATAAAGGAGAATCATTGTTATATAGCTTAGTAATAGTCCCACAATTAAAAACAGATCTTAACGCATGAAAGGAGGTAATGCCAAGCCCCCCTTTAGAGTAAGGTTTGGAGGTATTCGTCCATGAAATGAGGTGTAAGTGCTTAGATTGGGATCCACCATTATATAAGTGAAAGTTCGTGAGGGTGGTTAAACCCTATAGAACTAGCCCGAGACTAACCAAGAGGGAGGGAGTGAATTTGTGTTTTTAAAAAATCTTTTTATATTTTTAAATATTTTAAAACCAAAATAATCTTAAGCAGAAATAGATATCAAAATCAAATATTTCAACCACATAACAAATCAAATAAAAGTGCAAAAATAAAGTAATAAGAAAGAGCACATAAAATTTTATACTAGTTCGGTCAAATCTGGCTTACGTTCACTCCCTAGAACCTCTTATTCCAGGTATTGCACTAATTAGTTAGTGTCTCTCCTTTTGCTCCCATAGTAAGGCAGAGAAGCCCTTACAAAATTTTTCCCCCGACCCGATGAGACAGAGAACCTTGAATCATTTT
Source organism: Dendrobium chrysotoxum (assembly GCA_019925795.1). Lineage (NCBI taxonomy): Eukaryota > Viridiplantae > Streptophyta > Magnoliopsida > Asparagales > Orchidaceae > Dendrobium > Dendrobium chrysotoxum. Next base: position 43,304,097 of record CM034309.1, read on the forward strand.
TTGCCCTCCTGGTGAAGGTAGAGAACCCGGAATCCTTTTACTCTCACTTGGAGTTGGCAGAGAACTAGGAAATCCTTTTACTCCCTCCTAGAGTAGGCATAGAACTTGATAATCCTTTTACTCTCACCTGGAGTAGGCAGAGAACCTGGATCTAATGCTGATGATCATCTCATTAGAGCCACCAAGAAACCAAGGACGAAGAAGGAAGAAAATGATCGAATCCTTGCTTGGAGCAACCTTTGTGAATCCCCTCACAAACTCCCCCTCACAAGATCCTTTCTCTCTCTCTCTCCCAAACTCACCTTCTCCTTCTCTAAGCTCTCTCAGGTTAGAACAACAGTAAACGATTTTATCATCAGCAATTAAGAGAGCTTAAATAGGAGGCTTTAAAAAGTGCTCTAATTTTTAACTTGCCGACAATATCGTCCAAGATGATATGTATATCATCCTATACGATCAGTGTAAATCAGCCCATCTAGTCAGGATGATCTGAGTTGCCTATACAATTAGAGCAACAAATTTGTACTGATCGTCCCGGATGATATTGCAATCATCTTGTACGATTACTTAAAAATAATATTTATTGTCTAGCAGATCGTTCGGGATGTCCAGGATGATTAGAAGAAAAATTACTGACCGCCCTGTACAATTAGTTTAAAACATGGTTTATCGTCTGGCAGATCATTCGAGACATCCAAGATGATTAGAAGAAAAATGTATTGATCATCCCATACGATCATAGATAATCATCATGTATGATATAATCATTCAATATAACCATACTTAGATTCTTATTCACAAAATTATTTTAAGCATGATTGCTGCACATCGTCTATGATGATTGGAATCGTCCTATACGATTAGAACAAAATTTTAATTATCAAATCTTACCTAAATTATGTCTGGAGGCTGGATTTTTTGATTGATGCATATCTCCCTGTACGATGATAGTATCATCTAGGATGATTGGCTTAATTAAGCTTATTTGACACATAAGCCCTAATTAGGGTTTCTATTTTGAATTGATTGTCTAAGACAATTTAGATCATCCTGTATGATATGATCAAAAATAGAAAAACTCTCAAACTCACCAAATTTCTCCTCCTGAGTGTGTGTGTGCAGGGTTACTTAGCTTTAAGATCCATCATAATACATTTGACTCAAGAAAAGATAAAAATTATATTAGAATTAAACTTACAGACTGACTCAGTCCTAATCTACCCAATCTTGAGCTGGCTTGCAAGTGAGCTTGTGATCCTGAAATGTTAGTGAGCAGGGAAAACAAAACATATAAGCAAGAATAGTAGTAGTAAGAAACTAGTAATGTTTGTTATCATCAAAATCACTATACTTGACCCATATTTACAACAATAAAAACTTTGAACAAAATTTACTAATAGCCTTAGCGATAGTTTTAGGAATGATGGATCCTCTTAACCAATAAGCCACCAAATTGGATAAAGTGTATTTGATAAACTGCATCCTACTTGCAGAAGAGAGAAGTTTTGCTTTCCAACTGGAAAGTAGGTTAGTAACTTTTTCAATCAAAGGGGAAAAGTCAGAGAGCTTGGTTCTTCCTAAGGAAATAGGAAGATCCAAGTAAGAGATTTTAGTGGAAGAGTTTTGAATGTGAAGGGCTTGAAAGATGCAAGAAGCATTGGTAACATGAGGGAAATAAGGAGTGAGCTTTTATGCAAGTTTAAGTACAGTCCCGAGAAATTAGAGAAGTTATTCAGGATCCTCATAAGGCATTCACAATTCATGGTATCCGCTTTGCCAAAAACCAGGAGATCATCAGAATAAGTGAGGTGAGTCAAGTGGAAACTTTCATACTTAAAGCCTTCAAAGCTCTCGGGTTGAGAAGAGTCATCTATGAGACAAGATAGAGCATCCATAATGATGCAAAAGAGATAAGGACTGGGAAGGCAACCTTGCTTGAGCCCAGAGCTAGAGCTAAAATATCCTTCAACCCCCATCAATGCAAATAGAGAATTGAGTATCATTGATACATGCTTTTATCCAATTGATGAAAGTGGAGGGAAAACCCTTTTGAGATAATCTAGCAAAAAGGAAATCCCTCGAAGTAATGTCAAAAGCTTTTTTGATGTCAAGTTTAGCACAAAAAAATTTATCTCTTTGCTTCTTAGAGAAAAAACCAAGAATCTTAGCCACTAAAATAGGGTTGTCAATAGAGAGTCTTTTGGAATGAATGCAGCCTGACTTTGGTGAATGATACTAGGCATAAACGGTTTCATTCTAGTGGCAATAATCTTAGCAATGGTCTTATGAAATCCATTGCAAATGGATATGGGTCTGAAGTCATGAATACTTTCAGCATGAGAATTCTTGGGAATGAGAGCAATCGCAGTAGCTTTTACACGGTTAAGGAGGTAGGACTTGGTGAAAAATGATCTAACCGCTTTGCAAACTAGTGGACCCATGATTGTCCATGTGTTCTTAAAGAAAGCAAAGTTGAATCCATCTGGTCCAGGGGGCCGAAGAGGAACAACCAGAAGAAATCACTGCCAGAATTTCCTCTTTAGTGACAGGTAGGAGAAGAGAGTGTGTGGCATCAGCTGGAAGTACATTCTCGGACGGAATGGTATCCAGATTGGAGAGAATTTGCTTAGGAGAGTTATAGAGATCCTTGAAATGAAGGAATGGGCACAACAAACAGTGATGTGAGTGTAACAAATTGGGCCATGAGAAAGGCAGCATAGATTAGATTCCATAACAGCCTCAACATGGTGGAGCAAGGCATTAATATAGAGCTAAGTACTATCGATGAGTTGTACATTTTTTTTTGATACAACAACAACAACATCAAGCCTTTGTCCCACTACATGGGGTCGGCTACATGAATCCTTTTTCTCCATTGTGTCCTATTAAAAGTCAAATTCTCATTTAAATCTAATAAAAAAGATTATTTCTTATATTTTCTAACCAAGTCTTTTTAGGTCTACCTCTATCTTTCTTAACATGAGTCAAATCTAATACCTCTACTTTCCTAATCGAGTCATCGGAAGGCCGCCGTTTTATGTGACCAAACCACCTAAGGCGACTCTCTCTAATCTTATCTTCCACTGGAGCTACTCCAACCTTTTCACGTATATGCACATTTCATATCCTATCTCTAAGGGTAAAGGCACTCATCCACCTAAGCATCCTCATCTCTGCAACACTTAACTTAGTATTATGTTTCTCTTTTAATGGCCAACATTCGGCCCCATAAAGCATTGCAGGTCTCACCACCATCTTATAGAATTTTCCCTTAAGTTTGAGGGGGACTTTTCTATCACACAACAAGCCCGATGCATTCCTCCACTTCAACCATCCAACTTGAATTCTGCTGATAATATCCCTATCTATTTCTCCATCACTCTGAACAATAGATCCAAGATATCTAAAACATGTACTCTTATTAATAACTAGATCGCCCAAAGTCACAATCCCCTCACTAGGTCTATTACAACTAAAATTACACTCCATATATTCCGTTTTAGATCTACTCAAGCGAAAATCTTTAGACTCTAAGGTTGACCTCCATAATTCAAGTTTACCTTCAACTCCCTCTCTAGTCTTATCAATAAGAAGAATATCATCAGCTAGAAGCATACACCAAGGTACATCCTCTTACAAATGTCTAGTGAGAACATCCATGACTAAAGTAAAAAGATATGGGCTTAATGCTGATCCTTGATGTAATCCAACTGAAATAGGAAAATACTTGGTCAAACCACCTTATGTTTGAACACATGTAATAGCTCCTGCATACATATCTTTAATAATTTGAATATAAGCGGTATTAACTCCTTTCTTTTCAAGAACTCTCCATAGCACTTCTCTTGAAACTTTATCATATTGAATCAAGTCTTTTTTTTATTAATTTGTTTCGGGCATTAAATTATCAGTTCAATTATTAATTATAATTATTTTTATTGGGCACTAATTCAACCTTTTATTATTGAAAAATCGATCAAACAAAAAAGTTGAACTATAATTATTTTTATAAATATCAAGTCAATAAAATTCTTGGACTATAAATAAATAAATGACAAAAATATCAATACATATATAATTTTATTAAATTTTAACAAATTTTATTTAATTTTTTTAATAATGTTATTTAAGGTTATAATGATTAGGTTCATTCTTATTATTAATTATATTTTGGATTGTTCAAAAGCAAATGGAACTAACAAAACTATAATTTGATTCAATTAGTTCATTCGAAAAATAGTTTGGGCTCAATTTTTAATAGAAATTTTGTTTTGTTAATTCATAAATCAAAATATCCAACCGATCAAATGCTTACCCATACTATAACAAGCGTTAGGTCATATAAAGCCACAATCTAGAAAAAAGGCATGACGCAAGATGTCATGCTGGGGTGACTAAGTATATGCTATGGAGAAGATATAGTTGAAGTCTTTAAAAGAATATCATAAATTACTTTTATTGTGTTTTATGATATTTCTTTTAATAGTTATCACATTAGGTGTCAATGCACCTTCCTTTATTATATAATTTTTGTATCTATAAATATTGCACAAATTCTTTAGTATAAAATGAACATTTCCTTCTAAATTATAATATCTTATATGGTATCATAGCCACTTATCCCAATCGAGTTTTTTTTTTCTCGTTATTCTTCCGTACTGGCTCCTCCTCCAGTATCTCCTCCAACCCAAGTGCTCATATCATTCTAAAAACAAGATTGTGCCGATCTCATCAAGCTATCCTCAATGACTAATCAGTTTATTATCAACCTTGCCATTCATATGACTACAAGCATCAAGATGCTTGTGATGTCAACAACAATAGATTCATCCCTTTTGCATTCAACATTTTGGGCTACTTAATATGGGTATGCATTTGATCGGTTGCATGTTTTGATTTACGAATTAACAAAACAAATCTTCCATTATAAAAATATAGAAATTTCAGCCTACTAAACTATTTTTCAAATGAACTAATCCTTTAATCATTATTAACTTAAATAAAATTATTATTATTTGTTAAAATTAAATAAAATAAATATCCTTATTGATATTTTTTTCATTTATTTATTTATTGTTCAAGAGTTTTATTGACTTGATGTTTATAAAAATAATTATAGTTCAAATTTATTGTCCGATCAATTTTTCAATAATAAAAAGTTGAATTAACACCCAAAAGTTAAAAAAATTATAATGAAAATTAATAATTCTACTGTTCGTTGGGCCCATTCCCTTTATACGAATAACATGCAAACACATAACTTTGTATCAACAGTTCATAAATTAGGGTAGCATTACTTCGTACTATTATTTGCATACTCTCTTTACATATGAGAAGGCATTCCCCATTCTTCATACATAACAATTTTTTTGAAATCTAATTAAAAAAGTCATTCAATCAAAGGTGAATGGTATACAATATTCAAATTATAAATTTCATAATCATTCAAATATTGATTTTAGTACTTATTATCATAAACATTTCTCGACAAGACGAGCGCAATAACATTAAAAGTGATATAATATTATTCGAAAATAAAAATTTCATGATCAAATCTAATGTATTTATTGTTTAAATGAGCACATTAATGAGGGAAATTTAATAGGTCCAATATCATTTAATGTCATTAAAGTATAGTAAACCTTAAAAGAATATTTTATGATTAACGGAATCAATTCGAGCCATCAATGAAGTGTTTTATATTTTTGGCTAAATTTGTCAAAATACCTCTGCCAAAAAAGATTGAATAGAACCTCATTTCCTCATGAAAGGGATCTAAATTTAGTGTGATAACTCTAAAACCCAGTCTGACAGTGGACACTGCTGGTCATCATTTGTAATTTACGTCACCCGATCCTTTTTGCTCAACCTGTGTCGTTCGATCATCGTCCTCATCATCATTTGACTACTGTTGTACAACCATCATAGCTCATTCATCGTCACCCAACCACATTGTCCAATCACAGTAGCTCATTTGTCAGTGCCTAACTACCAACACTCAACTACCATCGTCAACTGTTATCGCTCCATAAATGTCATCACCCTTTAGCATTACTTTAACATCTTTTACAACCACAAGAGATACTTTGTAACTTCATTTATATAGTGAAATATTTTAAGTAGAACGTGCACCATAATTTTTTTGTTTCCTTTTCTTATTTTTTATGTAAATATTTAAATCTTTTATATGAAATTTTTTTGCCTGTGTATGTGCAAGACCTTCATGTAGGATTATGACATAAAAGTCTCTCACATAAGATGATAATTCTACCACACAACACTTACATATACAGTTTCATAACTTGACACTGTTCAAATCATATTGACGTCTCATGGCATAATTTACAACGAGGTATTTAATTTAATATTTAACTATTACTATACTTTGAACATCTCACTGTCCTTATTATCCAAATCCTACTAACATAAACTTGGAGTAGATGATGGAAGAATGATGATGAACCGAATCAAGATTATATGATTTTATCATCCCAAATTATCATGGTCTCTAATATGCTTAGTCCAATGACATAGTTGTCTTAACCTGGCTAACGAATCAGTATCAGTATTCATGAGCTGCGTCGTCCAGGTGGTCTCTAGATAATGCCTTATCTTATGTTTAAGATAAATTTTCATCCTATACTAAATTTTCTTACTACTAAGCACTTCGTACCTATCTAACGACTAATCTTAATTGAAAGTTATCTCTTGTCATTGAGAGGGGTAATTAACCCATTGAGTCTTATGCTTATGAGAAACTAATATCCAGATCATAAAATCCTTGTAAAATATGGACTGAGTTCAAGTATAAGCTTTGTGAACTATCATACAAGCGTTAATATAGAGAGTTTATATTTTGTAGTGAATTTTCTTTGTAGAAATCATTAAAGGTCTAATGTGCATGTAAAATTAAATATCATAGTGGATTTTATAATTATGTGTTCATTCATGATAATAGGGCTTATAATGCACCATTTAAAGCTTAGTGTTCGAATGTTTCTTATGAGGTTCAAGTCTCACCAGCTTTAATCCTTATAAGGAATATTGTACTCATTTGGAGTCATATCATATCACTTTTGGTGTTATTGCACTTGTATTATCGAAACAATCATTTTGATAATAAATGTTGAAATTAATATTTGAATAATTGCACGATTTCTAATTTGAATATTGCATCATCATTTAACTTTGATTGAGTTAAATTTTTATTGAGATTTCAATAAATTTGTTATATATAAAGAATGGAAATGCCTTTTCATATGAAAAGCGTAATGTTACCCTAATTGTTTTTTTTTATAAAATTAAAATATTGCATCAAGTTACTTTTTTAATTGATTTGTCTCAGTTGTTAGATTATCAGTTCAATTATTAATTATAATTATAATATTTTTACTTTTGGACACTAATTCAATATTTTATTATTGAAAATTTGATCAAACAAAAAAAGCTGAACTATAAATATTTTTATAAATATCAAGTCAATAAAACTCCTGAACTACCAATAATTATAGAAATATCCATACGGATATTATTTATTTAATTTTAACAAATATTATTTTATTTTTTAATATTGATATTAAGTTAACAATGATTAGGTTTATGATTGTTACGTCCTGGAATATTCAAGATGGTAGAGATTTATAAAGTTTAGCATCTTAGCTTTGTACGAATATCTAACACACAAATAAATAAAAGAGTATGGTGCAATATTCATAAAAGGCAGTAAGATTTTTACGTGAAAAACCTTGAAAAATGAGAAAAAACTATGGGACCTAGCCCAGTTTCAATGAATCTATTAGTATTGATGGTTGAGTGCAAATAATATCCCTCTCATTGGAGGAGGGTGTTAGCTTAATGTAGCAAATACATATTGTATAGAGTGCATTATATGATAACAGTTCTTAAAAGAGTTTTAGTATGTTTATTTGATCAGTAGGACTATAGTCAGCATGGGACGGTGTTCGGAGGGACTGTAGTCGGAAGTGTTGTCATGTATAACTACATTGCTATGTAGAGTAATGCTATGTAGAGTACATAAGAGGCATTATTTGAATAGCTCTATTTCCAAAGAGATAGTTGCAAGTGGTGTCATGTGAAGAGCGAATACCATCTTGGTGTATGTCAATACAAATTTCAAATCAGCATCTACTCGTTTGAAGGATCTTTGAGCTGCTTAACAAGAGTCAGAAAAGCTAGAGCTTGACAAACCTTTTATACAAGCGTCAAATGCAAAAGAAGATCATCAAAGGCGATATTATAAAAAATATTGACATCTCGAGCATGACCATAGAACAACACATTAGAGTTGAGGATCATCAATAGACAAAATGATTATAATTAGTGAGAAATTCATCATCAAATTATAATTAAAACCAGCTACATTGCTGATGATGCAGCCATCATCCAAAATAAAAAAAAAGTAATTTAATTAGAGCATAAGAACTCTCTCTTTGATTCTCGGTAGGGGTATCAATATTTGACATGATTCGAAAATCTGACTCGAAACTGACCTGAAATTTCGGGTAAGGGTCAACCCGTTTGACAAAAGGGTCGGGTTCGGATTCCAGGATTCAACCCGTTTGAAAAACCGGGTCGGGTCCGAGTCAACCCGCTAACCCCAAGTTGACCCAGATTTGACCCGTCCTCCCGTGACTTGCTAACCCGCTAACCTAGACTTTGTCACTTGTGACTCGCCCACCCGTCCCGCACAGGCTCACAGTGTCGTCGGGTGTGAACTCAGCAAGGGTAGTAGGCAGGGAGGCACCGTCACCGGAGCAATTAGTCTTGCCGGAGTCGCAATTGCCTATAGAGCAGGAGAAGAGACCAGTGTTAGTGTCAGTGGAATAATGAGTGCGGGCCTAGAGCCGGCCGGACCAGGAGATGGGGATTTGAAGAGGAAGCGACTCTCCGCTTGAAGAGAGAAGCAGGTGGTGTCAAGTGGAGCCGTGGCACGCCAGATAGAATGCCCGACCACACAGTGCGAATGTGCGCTTGCCTCATCCCGCCGTTTCAGGTTGCGGGTCATTTCGGGTTGACCCGAACCCAAATCAGGTCGGGTTCGGATTCAGATTCCCAACTCATTTCTATAGCTAGGTCGAATTCGGATTGGGTCAATTAAGAGCGGGTCAAATTTGGATTGGACCCAAATCCAACCTAATGACCTACTTTGACACTCCTAATTCTCGATCTATTGGTATCAAATACAAATTGAACTAAATTAGGTTCACACCAGACTAGAAAACAGCAACCAACGATATTCATTCCGAGTCAAATTCTCAGCCTAGGCGCGCTTTCGTAAATCCCCACGATGACAAATTTCGTCAGTCGAGAAGACAATGGAGGGAAGCACCAAATCCTAGAGAGAGGAGAGGGATTCATCCGTGTAAACCGGTGCTCCTTTCGATGAGCCCTAAACCTTTAATTGCGCCTTCTTCGCTCGTAAACTCATAAAAACAAAAAATGTTATAGCCAACTCACACTCTCTCCGGGGTTAGGGCGAGTATTTACAACTCCCGACGTTTCCCTCGAGTTTCTCGGGGCCGAAGTGCTGTATTTCTATGAGAAATCGGGAAGGAGACGCTCTTGAGCCACATTACGCTAACCTTTGATCGCTCCAGTGACTGCCCCTGGCCTCTCCTTCTCTTGCGTCAAGTATTTTGCTATCGCAGGAGTTTTTTTTTTTTTTGTCTCAAATTAGGCATTTTTTTGGTTTCTTGGCTTCTTGCATCCTAGGTTTTTTTTTTTAATTGTATTTTAATTTTTGCCGGCAATGCATATCATTCCTGCTTGAGTTTTGGACCTTCCTCGGGCGACTCTCTCTTTATTTATCTTGACAAATGCAGTGCCAATGCAGGTCTTCTTAGAGGGCAGCTTAAAGTGGGCTTTTGCCACTTTCAGGACTTGTTAAAACTAGTTAGGGATGGCTCCTTCCGCTCAGTTGCAAAGAGCACAAGCGGCTGTTAAAGCCATGAAGCTCATTGGGTTTGATCAAGCCAAAGCGAAGGCAGTCTTGAAGAAGCTGCTCAAAGTTTATGAGAACAACTGGGAGTATATTGAAGCAGAAAACTACAGGCTTCTGGCGGATTCAATACTCGATGACCAGGAATCAGTGGTAACTTCTGTGTCGGTTCTATCTATTTCTTACTGTCGCTTGGTACCTATAGTAGTTTATCGGTGTTTCTTAAAGCCAGCAAAAATGAATTAAGTGAATTCTCAGATGTTGAAAGTTGGTTTATGAAAGCATGAGTTTGATGAGCATTTATGTTTAATGATTTGACTTTGAATAACGTCCTTTCTGAACCAGGACCCTGAGGTGAATGAAACAGATGCTGCTGCAAGTGATGCACCTGAGGTATCACGGAAGAGGTTAAGGCATAGGCAAGAGGATTCTGACCATTTTCCATTAACAGTTGAAGCTGCTGGGGAAACTTCACCCCAGAGACCGAGACTTGTTCGATCACCTGAAGACCATCCCACAAATTTCAGAGGTAAAATGATTAAGCCTGTGGAGGCTCAATGCCCTCATGACGGAGAAGGATCATCTTTATCGCCTCATGCAATACGTAAAAATGGACTAACTAGAGAGAGAGCGCCTCAAAATTCTCATAATTGTCAAGAGCTTAGCCCTATTTCAGGCCGTGTAGTTCCTCAGATGACGAGGTTCAATAATCCTGCAAATGTACCACATTTTGAAAAAGGAAAGTCAAGTTCGCTTGTGATGCAAGAAAGAGATAAACATCAACCCTGCGGCACATCAGGAAATTTAATATGTTATAAAGAGCCAAAGATGGAACCCGACACTGAAGTTCCTCGAGATATTGTTGCTGTTGGTTTTTCTTCTAATCCAGATATGTCCGTGGATGAGGTTCCTTGCTACATCTCTGATAATTATGTGCCTTTGGCATTGCCATCACCTCATGGAACTCCTTCAGGAACTGCTGGTATAACCATGCTAAAAGTTCTTGAATTCATCAAATATAATAATTTTTTTCTTGTAAGGCTGTGAATGTATATTTTGTTCCGTGACAATCAGTTTCTTTAGCTGCTCGATGCTTCATAAATAATGCCCAGATTACAAAACTTCACTAATGATGTTCATAAATAGGTTGTGTAAAGCCCGCATATCTAGCATTGGTGATGAATTGCAGCTGCCTCAGCCTTTTCTTTGATGAAGTTTTTGATGCGTAAATGAAGTTTTTAATGCCTTCATAAATACTATTGCGTAAATGAAGTTTTTGATGCGTGGCATAAAAAGTGCCAACCTTTTCTTTTGCAGTTGGTTCTTTCTAGAATTTTGTTTTTCAGGTTGAACATTACTTAAAAAAAAAATTAGAAGTATTAGTTAGGACTAAATCCTTACTTTCTTGATGCAGCATCATTAATTTGTAGTGTCATTGTCAAGCTTGAGAGCATAGTATTCTTGTCTGTCTCATGAGAAATTATTCTGTCCGGATTCCGGATGTAGAGCTACCTCCGGATGCCAATAGAATAGTTACGCGTGTTATGCTTACGTGGACGTCCACTTATGGCCCGATATTAATTTAACTGTTTTGTCAGCCCGACCGGAGGACACCCGCCCACCCGAAATAAATGTTAAAAAGTAAAATGGCGGAAAATTTTCACATTTCCGCCTGTTCAGTTTCGAATTTCTGCCATTCGCAATTCTCCGGCATCCTACTATGCTCAAATGGAGAAGAAACAAACGGTGGAGAAGAAACAAATGAAGCAGAAATAAATGGAGGAGTCACCTGGGAAAAAAAGGTTTGTTTTTTTCTATTCTCTGCGTTTTTATTGCGTACAATAGTAGGTTGTTTTAGGGTATTCTCTGCGTTTTTATTGCGTAGAACAGATTAATGTTTTTATACGCAGAAAAAAATGTATTTACCCTAACATTCTAACATTTTAATATAATTACTATAGAACTTAAAACCATAAAAACCAAAGAAAATATTACGATAGGGAAGGAAGAATATTTATTTCTTATATTATCGTGCTTTAAATGTAAATAATGCGTGTTTTCTGCATATCTTCTGTGAATATTCCTTCTGCAAATTTTTTAGGAGTGATTTATTCGTAAATCTGCGTATTTAATGCTTATATAATGCATATATAATGCGTATTAAATGCGTATCATATGCGTATTTAATGCGTACCATATGCGTATTATATGCGTAATTTATATTGCGTACAACAATTAATAAAAACCAACATTTTCCTATAAATGAATATTGTGCGTGCCATAAAAACCAACATTTTCCTATAAATGAATATTTTTAGGAGTGATTCTTTGTATATGCTACGTATATGTTGCGTAATATTTGCGTATGTACTGCGTATATAATGCGTATGATATGCATATTTGATGCGTATTTAGTGCGTGCCATATGCGTATCTTATTTCAATTTTTTTCTTCATTTTCACAGATTTACGTACATCCCATCTCTTATCGTTGCTACGTTTCAACTTTCCGAAAAATTTGCGACAAGTTTGCTGAGATAATTCCTCTGAAAGTTGAGGACAAATTGAAGAGATTAAATATCTACCAATTTCTTCAATTTCCTGCATTCGAGCAAAATGCCCAACTTATTTACCAGCTGATGACAATGTGGGATATTTCGAAAGAATGTTTTATGATAAAGGGTCAGGTTATACCTTTTTCTGTTGATGAAGTCGTTTTTCTTGCTGGTCTGCCAAACAGAGGTGCAGAGATTTTCTGGCTTAACTTGCCACCAATTGGAGTCACCTCAAAAGATATAAAGCTGGAAATGCTAGAGTTGAATAGACATAGCCCTTCGGAGACTATGTTCAAAACATTTATTTTGTATTTATGTTCAAATTTATTTTTTCCACTTAGTAATTTTAGAACCCCTAGGTTTTTACATACAATATCAAATAATGTTGATGAGTTCTTATCAATTAACTGGGCATGGGCTATTAGGGAATGTTTGGTTGAAGAGTTTAATAATATATCTACGAAGATTTCAAACAACAAGCCAGCTGGTTACATAAGTGGTTTTGTGCCTTTGCTAATTGTGAGTGCTAATATCATTCTAATTTAACGTTTAATTTGACTAATTTATTTGCTAAAATTAACTTTGATCTTATGCAGGTTTGGTTCCTGGAGCACACTTCCATTCATTCCCCTATGTACCTTGACAAAAGGCCCCGTTTTCTTCGATGGCCCGATGACATTGTATATAATACTGACCCGTTTTCTTCAGCCTCCTCATTCAGCTGCGCTCGTGTGCTCATTTCATATGCAAACCTGCTGATATGATTTCTGAATATGAATCCACTACTAGCTTCAGAATTATTCTGAGAAGATCCTTTCAAATTTAGGCCTGAATATATATCTTGTCGAGCTCTTGCTGACCATCGCTTTAGTAGGTATTTCTCGGGAATTTTCACAATATCCAACTGCCTCAGAACTCTCATGCAGTGAGAACACAGTAAACCCATATTTTCAAACTTCCTGCAGGAGCATTGAATGTTTCCATTATGTGAATCATAATCAACAACCCAAGGGTTCGAATGATGCTTTCTCTTGTGCCAGAGATGAAAAATTTTGAAGAATCACAGGACACAAACTCTATATTCATCACACTCACGCCCTGTAAAAATTCTTGTTCAAAAAAATTATATAATTTCCTTGAATAAAATTGAGCAGCTTGCTTTAATAGTTGACAACTTTTTATTACAGGTTCTATTTCGGAGTGGCTGCATTTGTAATCCTCATCCTGTTCATTCATGCGCCAATTCTTCATCAACAACTCTAAACTCAGAAAACAATCAGTTATAGAACTAGTGGGCTTAGAAATGTCATGTTACACATTATTAGTAGACTCACTACGCTGTGTGGATAGAATGCCCATGTTAAAACAATCCTTATTGAATGCTGTTGACCACTTATTCTTTATTCTATAAAGATCCTCCAACCAAACATGATCGTGGAGGTTCCCTTCTATGATCATTTCAGCCCATGTATTCTCAAACTCCTCCTCAGATTCACATTTGCTCAAACACTTATGGAAGAGGCCTTTGACTTTGTTGTTGCTATTGAGCACGATACTTTTGATGGAGCCTTTTTACTGATATGCCATTGGCATAGTCTATGGCGACTGTGAGGAAATGCAACTTCTATGGCCCTAGCCATTGCCTGGTCTTGATCCGTAAATATTGTTTTTGGATGTTTATCACCCATCACTCGCACAAAAGTTTTAAACAGCCACGTAAATTATTCAATCGTCTCTTCTGACAAGAAGGCCACCCCAAGCAAAATATTTTGCCAATGATTATTGACCCCGACAAATGGTGCGCATACCATATTATACTTATTAAGCCTATAACTTGTATAAAAAATTACCACATCACCAAAGCAGTCATAATCTATCCTATCAATCCCATCAACCTAAAAAAAATTTAACAATCTATCAAATTCATCAATTTGGACATCCCAAGCGAACATGTTGTCATCGACTTAACGTTCTTTAAATAACTTAATCAAAGTATTAGTGTCCCCAAATTAAATCTTTTCTCTTTTCATTTTTTGAATTAAGTTGTACGCATCCCTCTTAGTGAATCTAATATTCTGGACACCTCCAACTTCATTAGCAAGGAAGGAAAATGCATTAATGGTTCTTATCCCTGCTTCTGTCATTGATTTAAGAACTGAAGCTTTTTCATCGCACACATTCCTGCATGATCTAAGTAGATGCCGGTCTTCTGCCCTAGGCAAATCATGATTGTGGTTTTCAATAAATTTTTTCACCTTCCAATATCCAGCTTCATCAACAGAAAACTAAATCATAGCTGGACAATCAGTTCGGGTGTCTGATTTCCGATATTTCATTTGGATATTAAGATCAGGCATCTTCTTGAAACCCGCTTTTGAACAAACAAAGTCTTTGGATTTTATTTTTCAGGAATTTGGCCAGAAACTGTGATGATCCTTACGAACACTAAATCCAAGATTATGGCCATAATTACAGTAAGCCTCGTATGCCTCTTTCTCATTAGCATAAACGTCCTGATAAATAAGCAATAAATACGCAATAAATACGCAGAAAATACGCATAAATAGCGCAACTAATACGCATAAAATACGCAACAAATACGCTGATAATGTGCAACAAGAACGCAGTAAATATGCATAAAAAGCGCAAAAAATACTCAAAAATAACCATTGATGCAGTAAATACCATTTACAAAGTCTATAAGGTACATTCAGCTCACTACTGCTTGAAAGAGCTAAAAAAAATAACCTATGAGCCAATGTTCCCTCATATATACTCAATTACAATAATTTGCTGCATAGTGCAACAACAAAGCGAATACACAACAGATCTTGACTATCAGGTCTCCCCATATAATGCAAGGCGCCTCTTCATGGCAATTCCTGTGCTGAAGATTTAGGCACTCAGTTTTGCTAAACCATCAGCACTGGAATTCCACGAAGAGGCGGAAATGCTCGTTCACCGGATAGTGGGATTGCTGTCTATTCGTTGTGTAGTTGCAAATACGCAGTTAATACACATATTATACGCAGCTAATACGCTTCTAATACGCAGATCGTACGCATCTTATACGCACACCGCATTCCATTACAAGGCAAGGAAGAAGTAAACTGCGAACAAGCTTATATAGAGAAGATGGTCAAACCAGTAATAAAGACAGTAATAAATTAGGTCAAAACAATAATAAAGGGCCATTCATGCTAGTAGAAATAGGAGATAGAGCCAAACGGCCACCTCAACCAACTCGACCAAAAGCCAAGCAAACAACTGTAGAGATACAGGGAACAACATAATGACAACAATAAAAGCGGTCAAACATACATAATGGCTACATTGCTGTAAAGAAAACATGGAAGGTGGCGAACTTTACCGATAAGCCGAACTTTCCCTCTGGTTGCGCTTTGTTTAACTGTTCTGCTTCGTGGGAGCTCGCTTCCTGGACGTCTGCGTACCGATTTTCAGCCTCCACGCCCTGTGAGAATATCGTCTGCTCGTAAAGAGAAACATCCTCCTCAATCTCCATCTTCATCGGCATTCTTCTTATTTTGCCCTAATGGAATAATATATGTTGCGGTGATTCGCGCCTGAAATCCTGAAAAAATAAGCGCCAACTCTAAATTTAATGTTTGGACTGGTCGGGCTTCTAGTCTCATGATTTGGACCGGGTCGGGTTAGGGGACGTCCATGTAAGCATAACACGCGTAACTATTCTATTGGCGTCCGGAGGTAGCTCTACATCCGGAATCCGGATAGAATAATTTCTCCTGTCTCATAACTGCATCTTTACTATGTTGACTGGCCATTTGTGTTGATTGCTGATTTTTAATTGCCAAACATATCGTTCTTATTTTAGTTTGTTTATTTCCAAGACCGGATAAAATTACTCAGTTTGGGGGAAGAAAAGTTAATGGTATTGAGTAAACGGCTTATGATGCATTGAGCAAGGAGCTGTTTCACAACATAGAATTTTAATTATGATGACTGAGATTACTTTGTTTCAACGAGTTTCTTCTCCTTATTGCTGCTCAACTTGTCACAGTTCCTTGAACCTTTAATACTTCTTCCTGCCTTTGGACTGAATTTGGGCCCACAAAATGCTCAGTCAGTTCCATATAATTAAGGCAAAAGGTTGTTATCAGTCTGGCTAACTTATTTTTTCAACATGCACTGGGTGTCTTTGCTTTCTGCTGATAAAATTTATGTTCTATGGAAATGTTTATATTGATTTTTCCTTGGCAGTTCAGATTTTGATTAGTCAATTTACACTGTATTAGATGTGAAATTAAGAGGTTGAACAAATCTTTTATGATTGCTTTCTCGCTGATTGTACTCTATGGTGATATTTTCTTTGGAATTCTGAGTGAATTACATGAAACTGATTCAAATGGGCTTTTATTGTTAGTTCAACATCCTTTCAGTTGTTTTTTATCCTTTTTATTTTTATTTTGTTGGGTTTTGTTAATATGATAGTTACATAGCTGTTGTGCTTGCTTTTAATCTGTCTTGCTGATGAACTCTTAATTTTACTCTTTTCTATATTGTCATCGCATTGCTTAGCCAATCATGGCAAAGCACGGAAGGGTGATTTTCTTTGGGCAAATGCTTCAACTTGTTTAACTGGTGCAAACAGTCAAGATGCACCAATCAATGAGAATGAAAAACGTCTTAAAGTAGCAGTACAAAAGGAGACCACTAATACTGACATAGCTTCCTCAATCACGGGGGAAGTAAAACTTTCGTTGACCTATAGCTCTGACCATCCAGATTTTAAAATGCCAAGCATAGAATCTATCTTTAAAATGGTTGAGGATAGGTGTTTGAAATCCTATAAGATTCTTAAACCAGATTTCTCACTTATGAATCTAATGAAAGATATATGCCAGTGTACGGTGGATTTAGCAGCTGAGTCTAGTAAAGATGACCAGGAGGAGGCCAGAAAGGTGATTCCTTTGTTAGAGCCTTTGAAAAGAGCTCAGTCTCCTAGTCCTAGTCATGGAATGGTCAGAAGATCTTCTGCTGGCTCACTGGATTTGGTTCCATTGGAAATTCCAAGGGAAGGCTTGAATAGTCATGGTGGCATTAATGGCATTCAGGAAAACAGTGCCCCAGAATCGTCAGGTAATAATGTTTCACAGAGTTTGGCAATCATCCCACAAGAAGATCATGCTGTCAGTGCCCCCCATCCCCTGCATGATGAGAATGACATAGCAAAAGGTGAAGAGAGAGTAAGAATTTCGCTTATCAATGAGTTCACTAGCGAAAAGTTCCCAGCTTACTTTCATTACATTGCTCGGAATGCTGTTTATCAGAATGCGCATGTCAACTTTTCCCTTGCTCGAATTGATGATGAAGACTGCTGTTTGAATTGTTTTGGTGATTGTTTAAGCGCACCTATCCCATGTGCCTGCACCCGAGAAACAGGTGGTGAATTTGCATACACACTGGATGGTTTACTCAAAGCTGAATTTCTGAATGAATGCATTTCTATGAACCGTGATCCTGATAAGCATCATCATATTTACTGTAAGGATTGTCCTATAGAAAAGTCTAAGAATGAGCATATGCCTGATGCCTGCAAGGGACATCTTGTTAGGAAATTTATTAAAGAATGTTGGATCAAGTGTGGCTGCAGCAAACAATGTGGCAATCGTGTTGTTCAACGGGGCATTTCACGGAATTTGCAGGTCATTTTAGTGTATAGTTTTTAAGATATTCTTTGGTTATGATATGCATATTTTAATATTCATGTCTTTGCAAGGAACACTGCTTTTTGATTTCTGTTGCTATCAGATTACAAGTAATATCCTTTATTTGCACTCAAAATCCTATTTGTGTGCTTTAGGTGTTTTTTGTAGCTGATGTGAAAGGATGGGGTCTTCGAACCCTTGAAGAATTGCCTAGAGGAGCATTTGTTTGTGAATATGTTGGAGAGATTTTAACAAACATAGAACTGTATGATCGTACTATTCAAAAGACTGGTGGTGCAAGGCACACCTACCCTGTATTATTGGATGCTGACTGGGGTTCAGAAGCGGGATTGAGAGATGAAGAAGCGCTTTGCTTAGATGCTACTTTCTATGGAAATGTTGGGAGATTTGTGAATCATAGGTACCATGCTTTAAATTGTCTCCTTCTATCAGATAGTACTTTCTAGAGATAGACTTGTCTTTCCATTGCGCATTTTTTTGGCTATTGGTAGAATTAAATGAATGTAAATATGTATTTCATGGGGTGTCTTGGATAACTGAAGTTCCTTAAATGCCAAAGCCAAAATGTTTAGTTACGCTTGCATGTACTTTTAGATTTTTGTGGTTAAGATTAGTTATTTTTTCTTTTTTGTTTTTGTTGGAGCTAGCATCCTCCTTTACATGGCTATCTTATATGATAAAAGATACATTCTATTTTGACAGAGCAATTTTTATTATGGGTTAGATGGTTTGTATATTATTGTTGACCTCAATCACTGCCTGATGCCAATCAGACTGAATATGGCTAAAAAAGGTAAGCGAATGACTTGACGTTGCTCGAATACTGTCTGAAATGTGTCGACCAAAAATTGAAATAGCTTGAACAACGTCCGTTCGTGAAATGGACTGCGTTGATGTATTTGAGATAGCAGAAACAATTAAGATTAACACTTATATTGTATGGGTTGTCGCATGATGAAAATCGTTACGAAAAATTAACGTGCGAGGTGGCGAAGTAGCTTCGATGTTCGCGAAGGAAGAGAGTTTGCTAAAAAAATATAAAAAAAACCTGACAAGAAGCAATATATATTTATTCTTATTATTTTTATTATTATGATAATAATAATTAAAAAAATTAAACAAATCCCCCCATTCTCTCTCCCATTGTGCCCATTTCTCCCATTGTTGAGCCTAACCTCGGGCCTTAAAAAAATAAAAAAAAAGGGGAAGAACACGAATCCCCCCGATATACCTATCTCAGTCTCTCTTGCTTTTGTTCTTCACACACACGTGAGCACTCTCTCCTTCTCACTATCACTTCTCCCATCCTGCTTAGCCCCACCGGCAATCAATTCCAACATCTTTGCCCTAGTTGCTGCCTATGTCGTTTCTCTCTTTATCTCTATTACACTCTATTTGTATCACTTGCTCTTTCTCTAATTGTTTGAGATGTTTAAGGGTCTGACCTAGCAATTATTTAAGTGAATGCATTGTCTTTGAGACGTGCACGCAACTTTCATTTTGATTTAATTTTTGCTCGTGTTATGTCTGCTTGTGCCTATGTTGCATATTTGATTGGGAGTGTCACAAGTTGAAATTTTGTGTTCTTTCAAATGGATGATTTATTTGCATGTGATTTGAATTCTACTATGTTGGGCCCTACTGGGAGTCATTTTTCCTCTTATAAATAGACACCTATCTTAGTTTGTGTTCATTCCACCAAGTGCATTCTCAAGGGTTCTAAGTGTTTAGGAGAGTTTTCGGAGCATGGAAAAGTTCTAGTTCTGCCCGTAGGGAAGTCATCAAGTTTCTTGCAAGTCTTGTGTAAGTTTCATTTGCGTTCAATTACTGCCACACATTTCTGCTCTTTTTTTTGAATTTTCATTGTTCTTCTTTTAGAATTTTTACTCCTTCATTCATTTATTTTATCATTTTTTGCCTGCACTCTCCTAATGTCTCCCTTGCATACGGGATATATTCGGGGAGTCTGTGCTTGCACACCACATAAAAAATAATGTGAATGAGAAATTTAAACATAATGGCTATAGCAAGAAAGGCACGTATGAGTCTTCATATGTGCATGAAAGTTTTGCAAACATGATTTTCCTACTACTTCAAGAAAGACTCGTACAAGCACTTATACTTTTGGTGGCATAATCTTGTTTCCCATTACACCAAGAAAGATGTGTAAGAGTCTTCTCCCTACTCTCCAAGAAGTTCATGTATGAGTTACGTGCACGATAAGCAAGAAAACAAAGTAGGCTTTCCCCACCTTTTTAAGAAAAATGCTTACGAACACTTAAGCTGATATTGAACTTGCTTTGCATTATGCCTCAAGTGCAGAATGACATTGAGGTGATGTGGGTGCATGTGCGGTGCACTGATTAGGCAAATATACAAAAAAATTTCTTCTTTTTTCATTTTTGCTTTTTTTCTCTTTTAGAGAGAGAATGCGAGAGAGTTAGAGAGGGAGAAAGCGGGCTCGAGAAATAGAGAGAAAGAGAAGTAGAGAGATAGAGAGCAAGAGAGGAGAGTAGTAGAGAGAGCAAAAGAGAAAGAGAAAGAGAAGTGAAAGAAATAGAGAAATAGAGAGAAAGTGGCTATGAAGGAGAAGGCAGAGGGCTGTAGCGAAGTTAGCATCATTGGAGGAAGTTCTGGCAAGGTTGTCATCATCGGAGGCGTTCAATAGTAGGATACAAGCAAGATTTAACTTAAATATGCAAGTCTCCCAAACTCCTGTCTCCTTCACGTGCTGTTGGTCCCTTTGTGCCTCCTCCTGCAGGCTCTCAATCATGCCCACCCCTTTGCATTACTACAGGTTGTGTGGATGCTTTCTTCAGCGAACTCACTACATGTCTTCCTCTCTACATGATACCTTCTCTAGCGAACTCCGTTGTGCGACACCCTAGCTTCTTTGTTCATATCTCATTGACATCTCGCGCGAGCTCCTTATGCAATTTCTTTGCTTCTTTGACGTAGGGGTTTTTTGGGAATTTTGAAAGAGTGGAGAGAGCAAAAGTAGAGGGTTATGTACGAAAGATGGGAGAGGTGAGGTTGGCAGGTGGATTTGGTAGGTGAGATTTTTTGCTTTTTATTTTATAGTAGGTCAACACTATACATGCATTAGATATCCATGGTAGAGGAACCCATGTCGTTGATGGTAAGCAATCAGTTTGCCTTGTTCAAGGGCTTCCAAGTCTTCTTGAAAATCTTGGTCCATTATGTGCAATGTGTTTAACTCATGGTCCATCAAAAAGGGCTGTATGATCATGACAAGGTCACAAAAGTCATTGTGATTTATCAGAAAAGCATGCTTACCTTTTTTACTCAGTGCACTCCGTTTATATTTGATCACCAGATTGAAATTATTGCTAGTATATCATCCTTTTCATGTTTTATGCTTATTGTGACTAGCATTAGGTTTTATAAATATTGTACTTGTATTTGATTTGTATGTTGATAGGACAAGATGAGATCAAAGTTGATAACATAGCAAGAAACATCCATCTCTAACTTTAATGGATATCGCATTCTGGCTAGGTCTAGTACTTGTGCTTAAATGGATGTTACATGTTGGGGAGGACTAGCACTTTTGCTTTGGTGTTATTTTCACGAGCAATTGGAAGGTGTTATCTTCTTTTTCTCCCGCTAGGAAGGGTGATTAGCACCTATAAGAGATGTTAAGGTGCAACCAATAGTAATAAATGATATATGAACTTGCCTATGAGCAGGCTTCCATAAAACTCCTATATTTTAAAACTACAATGGACCAAGACCATTTCTAGATTATTACTACCTTATTTGGTCTATGGAAAGTTCTCTTTTGCCCGTGATGAAATCTTGACAGACAAGTTTAAGGTTTCTAAATCCACACTTCTTGAGATGACGTATGAGATTGATATCCTCTAGAAGCCTCGAAACTTATTCTAGGTGTTGTAGATGCTGTCTTGGCTTTTGCTATACACTAGTCTTGATGGTAAACAATGATGAATTGATTTTGGTAAGTAAGAAGTACTTCATTCATTAATTGCATGTCACTGACATATTGCATAATGCCGTAATCCAAATGATATCTCTCACCATTTGTATGAACCTTGTCTTGTCTTGAAGGTTGCCTTTCAAGTTATCTTTTCTCAGAGTTATATCTGGTGGTAGCCGGATTGGAGATCTGACTTGATAAAGTATATCGCTAGTTGCAATAGGTCAATCAAATCATCAATTTTTGGCAGTATGTAACAACTTGTATGATTATTTTATTCAATGAACTATAGTTGATGCACATACGTCATCCACCATCTTTATTTGGCTTTAGCACTACTAGTCATCCACATTGCAAACTTCTCATCTCTTGCATCATTAGATCTATTACTTTTCATTTGTTCTCCAAACAAAGAGTGTTGATGCATCATTTGGTTTGCTAGCGATGCTTCCTTTCCTAGTGACAATTCATTTTTAGTGGTAAACCCTTTACCTCTTTAAAAATGGCTGGAGATCTCTACAAGAGCTAGTTAGGTTGCTTATCATGGGTATAATTGAGCGTTAAGTCATAAAGGCAGCATTTTCCAATTCTACCATCATATCACACAGGATAAGGAATAACTCTAAGTTAGAATTTGCATAAATTATTTTTTTTAACTTTCTTAGGAAAGACTAAATCAAGATGGAAGGAGAGGGGGTGTTTGAGATTGAATTTTTAACTAGTTTTTATCAATAGATACTTCAATTGTATGTAGTGGTACATGACACTCTCCCGAAGGTACAAAATTCTATATGTCATGGGCAAATATCTAAAGGAGCAAACTAATGGGCGACATTGTCTATGTAATGCTCTGTAATCTTGAACTAGGGCATGTCTATGTAATGCTCTGTAATCTTGAACTAGGAGGTGCCCGAAAAGCTCCTTATTGGCTTTTTTGCATTGTTCTTGTCACCATCAGTAATGTCCAAGCTGCAATTACAATTGTTTTTGTTGTCTACATCGTTGTTGTCGCTGCTATCCAAGCCGCAATTATTGTTGTTCTTGTTGTCCAAATCGCTATTTTGTTTTTTTTTCCCTGAAATTTTTGGTTGTTGATGCGACTTTTTTGTTTTTGCTATTCATATTGATGCTTATGTGATTTTATTAACGGTTTGGGATGGCTGCTACAAGTGTTGTGATTGTAATGGATTATACTGCTTGCAAGTCTCTATGAATTAGTGCTGACTAATGGGGCCATTAACAATATGTATTGTTATGGTCTTGTAGTTGGCAATGTGAGCAAAAAGACTATCATTTTCCTTATTCCCATCTTTATCTATGCCCGATTACTTTTCTTTCTCTGATTTGTTTATTTGTTTATTTTTTATTTTTTCTGGAGGCTTGAGCTTGTGTATTGCTTCAATGGCAATCTCCTTAACGCTTGCCTCAGCTATAGAAGGAATTGGGAATAATGCTAATTTCCATCAAGGTTTGTCGGCATCACAAGTAAAACATCCAGGGTGATTGCTTGATTCATAATTTCACTATGTACACTAGCATGGTTTGCATGAACCCTTACCTTTATTGCTGCCATTGTCATTCCAATCTGATTCACTTGTCTTATTTTTGGTTGATGCGGTAGAATTGATTCTTCAATATCCCTTGAATCGTGGCCTTGATATTCTTGATGGGTTCTGATTTTTGGCATTCCACATTCCATTACATTAAAGCATGTTTAGAAAGCTTTTGTCATGTGAAGATCTTTTGTGTCTGGTATGGTCATTTTAACAAAACGATAGTATGTCTCTTATGGCTATTGCTATTTGATCCAACGATCCAACTTCTTGATAGTTTCATTTTAAGTCGATAACTTAGACATCATATCTAACATTGAATGTAAGTTGGTTGTTCTATGAAAAAACTTGGCAAATATTCTTCTTCAGTGACATCCTTGCCTTCAAAGTCCATAGTTTCCTCGTCACTATTTCCATGGTGGGATGTGAAATGGCATTGTTTGTTGCTAAAGAGTCATTCATTTCAAAATAATTTGTCAAATTATACAACTCGTTCTCAATTACATACTAATAGCAGTCTAGGGAGGTCCTTTTAGATTTTTGGTTTCTTGATTATTCTTGATGTTGATTGGGCTTAGAATTGTGTGTAAAATCAAGGTTGTCATTCATTTTATTATTTTTGCCATGATTTTCCTTGCTTCTACAACCTAGAGTCTATGCTTTAAGATCAATTTAAAATTGATCTAGACCTAAGAGTTTCATGTTTTAGAACTCCTAAGAGAGAGATGCATGAGTTTTGAATGTTTGGTTTCTCTTACTCGAACATGATAAACCTTGCTAATGGTCGAAGGCACTATCCAATTCTTGAATCACCATCCATCATTCGTTGGGCCCAGAAGGCAGAAAATGGCTTCTTAAAGTTGGGAGAGGTTGTTGGACTTGTGGGTAGATATTTGAGGCGGTTGGGGTATTGCTGGTGATAGTAGGTAGAGGAACGAATATAGTAAAGGAGGAATGGCTATAAAGTTTTGGGTAAAATTGATGGGAGAAAATTGATTGCTTTATTTCTTGCCCTAATAGGGGTTTAAGCAGATCTATAGGGTCTAAACAACAAAATAAAAATGAAAAAAAAATAGCAAGGGAAATAAATATCAAATTAAAAAATTCCCAATAAAAACATAAGGAAATAAAACTTTTTTTAAATTCTGAGAGCTTTATAAATTCCTTAAGAGGATCGGCTTTATACAAGCACAACTATTTATATCATCTCCCATTTTTGGGAGGGTTAATTAACCATATTGAAGTTTGTGGCCATGGATTCTTGAACCAAGAATGTCAAGTTTTGAATTAGGGTGAAATCCCTTGGTTGTGTAGTATTATTTGCTTAATTAGTCTTCGTGTAGTTCGTTTTTTTGGTTTTCATGAGCCTGAAGCTTTTAGAGCCATTAGTTTCTTTGGGCATTATTTTTGCTACGATGGGACTCAAATGCTGTTCAAAAGCTACAATTTATTATAATTTTTAGATGAAATTGTTAGGACTCTGTTAGACCGGCTGAGCTGGCTAAACCAGTCCCTCCTGGACCGGTTCACTTAGGAGGCGGGCCCAAACGAGGGGGGCGGAAGCATGAGGGGGGCGGAACAGGGGTGGGGCCCACTCATTGATTGGAGCAAGGGTTTAGGAGTGAAAATTCAAAATTGGGGGTTGTTTAGGGATTAATTAATTATATTTTGCTTTAAGTAATTCTCTTTTGGCTAGGGTTAGGGTTATCTTGAATTTGGAGTCTGTTGAGATCTGGTGTGTTGCT
Organism: Dendrobium chrysotoxum; assembly: GCA_019925795.1. NCBI lineage: Eukaryota > Viridiplantae > Streptophyta > Magnoliopsida > Asparagales > Orchidaceae > Dendrobium > Dendrobium chrysotoxum. The sequence continues at coordinate 43,329,573 of CM034309.1, forward strand.
TTTGGGCTCTAGGCTTTGGCTAGAGATTTGGAGAGTGGAATCTTCCTCTCGAATTGAAGATTCATTGTATCGGGTTGCTATTTTTCTTCTATTGCTGAATTTCAAGTGATTTTTTCTCTTATTTCTCGACAAATCTTGAAAAACCTACACCTTTCTCTGCATTATCGGTGGTTTTTCTCTATCAAATTGGTATCAGAGCATGTTGATCTAAGGGGAATTAATGGCTGGAAGGAAAGTTGAAGCTTTGGAGGGAGAATTGGGTCAACTAAAATCAGATTTTGAAGAGAAAATTTTTTATTTTCAGAATCAGTTTGCATCCATCCATGAAAAGATGGATGGAAGGTTCGTCATCGTGGAGGACATGTTGAAGAAACTTCTTGAAGCCAAATCCAATCCGGCAACATCTGAAGTGAAGGAAACTACTGGCGGCCATGGGAGAGACAAATCCTCCTCTCAAATAGAGAATAAATTGTATCTTGGTATTTTCCTTCCGTATCTTTGATTATTGCAATAAAACTACTGTTTTTCTAATTTTCATTAGAGTTTGGAAGAGTTTTCTCGCTTTTTTTTTCCTGAAATTGATAGGATTTACTTAAAATCTTCAAGTGTTTCCTATCAAATTGGTGTTCTTAAAATTGCGGCCCTACAGACAGAAGATAGTGGCCAACAGGAGAAACGAGAAATTGTCCCCGAGGTACTTCGGCCCCTACGAGATATTGGACAAGATTGGGGCAGTGACGTACCGTTTGAAGTTACCCCTATCTGTCACTATACACCCTGTGTTTCATGTGTCACAGTTGAGGAGAGCTCTAGGAGAGCATGCAGCTAGTGTAGAGTTACCAGCGTCATTGATTGAGGAGATGGAAGTAGTGTTGAAACCATCAGAGCTAAATGGAATGAGATCGGGAAAAGGAGGGAACAAAGTGCTGATTAAATGGAGGGGCCTACTCGACTTCAACGCCAGGGAGCCATATGAGAGGGTGAAACATCAATTTCCTTCAATTTATCTTGAGGATAAAGTGAGTCTTTGGGAGGGGGATAATGTTAGATCAGCTAGGTCGGCTGAACCGGTCCCTCCTAGATCGGTTCACTTCTACAGGAGGTGGGCTCGAAGGAGGGGGGCGGAATAGGGGTGGGGCCCACTCATTGATTGGAGCAAGGGTTTAGGAGGGAAAATTGAAAATTGGGGGCTATTTAGGGATTAATTAATTGTATTTTGCTTTAAGTAATTTCCTTTTGGCTAGGGTTAGGGTTATCTTGAATTTGGAGGCTGAATTTGAGATCTGGTGTTTTGCTTTTGGGCTCTAGGCTTTGGCTAGAGATTTGTAGAGTGGAATCTTCCTCTCGAATTGAAGATTCATTGTATCGGATTGCTATTTTTCTTCTATTGCTGAATTTCAAGTGATTTTTTCTCTTATTTCTCTACAAATCTTGAAAAACCTGCACCTTTCTTGCTGAAATTCAGCAAACTTTTGCATTATTGGTGGCTGTTCTCTATCAGACTCTTTTTTGTTAAGGCATGAACTTTCCATATATCAGAAAGCATGTCTCAGTCATGCAGCATTTGCGTGGAGACTAAAGTACATGATGTTACAACCTGCCTCGGGAGGTTGGAATACTAAGATAGGATTAGATGGTTGACAATAGTTTTATTTCTTTCTATTAATATGATAAATGGTTCAATAATAACATATTCTATAAAAAAAAATAGAGCCAATAAACAATATAGTTTTTGTTTAAGCACAAATCATACATAAATAGTCTTATAAATTTCAAACAAACTAGAATAAAATATATATTTTCTTTAATATTTATTCTCATTTGCACTTCGTTTGCATTGGAATTTTTTTTTGTAACCCATTTAACTTAAAACTAGACTTTCCTTAAAATGAATGTCAACTAATGGGGAGAGTAAAACAAAAACTTATTGGTTAATATTAGTTTTATTTATAGCAATTTCAGGAATTTAAATAATATGAATAGAAAAGAATAATATCTTATTTATCGTTTTTTTATATAATGCATCCATCATAGTTGCTCCATCTAATTGTTATGTACATTTAGGAACTTATATATACTTCATGTAATTCACATTTTTTCATATCACTGGATATCTTTCTATATAAACAAATCATTAGATAAATAAGTTAAAGATGATAAGCAATCTATAGCATTCATTTTATCATGAGAAATACATGCAAGATTGGAGATGGATCATAAGTAATTTGCAAAAAAAAGCTTGATTGGATTATTATCAATATTAATTCATGTATTTAATTTAGAAGAAATAATATTGATAATATAATTTAGGAATAAGAGTACCTATCTCAGCCTAAACTGACTTGCTTTTGCCTTGTGGTCCTTCACTCCGCTTTCTTTAATGGAGTACTTATAATCAGATATTTAAAGCGTCCTTGTTAGTTAACTTTCTTTAAATTACGAATATTTCTTTATACTACAATTTGATATCATTATCTACTAACATCTTGCTAACTATTAAATGTATCAATCTTTCTAAGTTTATCTTTATTTTAATTAAGTATATTAATTATCATTACTTATAACATATCAAATTAAATTTTGTAATGTAAAAATATAAAATTTTGCTCATGTTAAATTTAACGTTTTCTATATAATATTAATTTGCTATTTCATTCCATCTTCACTTAAAATTTAGATTTGTATACCTTCAAATAATATTAATTATTGTCTTTTCGACAAGATCAGATTCTAGGTTTGAAATTTTTTGTCTTTATTCATAAATTGAAAGAACAGTGAGATGCAACCTATAAGCTTTTAATGGAGCACATCATATACTCATAAACTCATATGACAACACAATATGATCTAAAACTCTTCTTACTAACTTTTACATGCACCCTTTAATTTAAATCAGATAATGTTTACTCTTATGTTAACAAGGAAATGTAACATAAATTCTTAAATTATATCACTTATTATTGTTCTTAAAATTTCCTCAAAACCAAAGTATAATTAAGTTCTTGGATTACCTTTTTTCTTCTCTACAATCAAACATCAAAGCTCTCTCAAATCCCTTCATAAAGCATATGCCTGCATAAGGATTGAAAACAAAGGTTTTCTAATTTGATCCTTGAAAAAATAGAGAATAAAATAAATCTAAGTTAGAGCTTAATTTTATTTTTTTTGTGAACTCATGGGAAGAAAATGAATGACTCTTATCTCCTCCTTTGCTAAAAGATTATCGTTTAAAGTACTGTATACATTCAACCCGTCCACAAACATGTTTGGCACATCGACACAAGGCTTCACATGACGGTATGTGCACAACTTGCCTACGGCTCAACACCTTTGCCCACACACTGTTGCTTCCTTGCTTGCTCTCACACGTCCCCTCTTAGTCTCTCTCAAGCCTTTGTTTCCTTCTATTGCTCATTCGCTATCCATTGCGTTGTCTGTCTCTCGCTTTGACTGCCTGGCTTTGCCCTCACCCATTCTTTCCTTCTCTTGATCTGTCTCCCCTATCTCTAAAGAATAAAGGCGGAACTGACTAATGTCAGTTCAGTTGAACCAAGCTTTTACACTTCATAGGTCTTTTGTGGATGGTTTCATTTAACAAATTATTTTATGCTGCATAAGCGCAGACAACTTTTAAGTGAGATAAATAGCATTGTTTTTGCAATATGTGTTCTTACATATCTTGATTAATTTATGATTACTGCCGCTTTTCATACTTCTTACCTTCTTTCATGGTATGTGATGTGTATTGTTTGGAAAAACTTCCCTTTCTTTATTTATGCCGTTTTCTTGCTCTTACTTGATTTTTCTTAATTACATATGATGGATTAGCTGTTCATTTAGCTCCTGATGCTGAAATAAATATTCTATTTATTGCAGATGTTTTGATGCTAATTTGGTTGAGGTTCCTGTTGAGTGGGAGACTCCAGATCACCATTATTATCATGTATGTGATTTTTCCTTTCAATGGGTACTTGAAGTCTTTTTGCATAAATAATACTGCTTAAAACCTTGTGGAAGTTAAACTCGATTTATTTTGCATCCATCAATACATGCAGCTTGCCTTTTTTACTACGAGAAAAGTAGAAGCTTTGGAAGAGCTTACATGGGTGAGTAGCTTCAACTGTTGATGCTGTTACAGTGGTATTTTATTACTTATCTGTGTAATATCTGAATATTACTTTTACTAGCATACTGTAAGCCTTCTATTTTGTCCTTTTCATGACAATTGGCACTGATTGGTTACGGCATGGAATGGATGTCTTTTTCTAATTGCTGTATTACTTAATGCTTTTTGCTATTTCGTATACCCTTGTTCTAGAGGAAAGATATTACATGAAGGATTGCTAGCTTATTGAAATTTTAATTTAGGGGATTAAACTAGACTTGCAGGCTGTCACATATCATTTCATCAGGAAGATGGCTGCAGAATGCCTAATGGACGAATCTGTGAGAAAGCACTTATCAGGTTGGTTGGTTGAATAAGCATAGAAAGAAATAAAAATGATAGATATAGAACTTAGAGGTATCCCAGAAGCTGTTTAAAATGAATCAAACAACTATAAGCTACACTAAAGGCAAACATACCAAGATTGAATGTAAAGAATTCCTAAAGCATACTCGGTCTGTTGGATATGGTGATGAATATGATAATTCAATCGGTCTAGAAATTTTGATTCTTAAATGTCCTTGCTCATGCTCCAAAGAGGAGAGGTTTCAGCTTTTTGGTTTAGTCGTTTTGGCAAATCCCGTGCTGAAAGTTGCCCAATTATTCTTTATTATTTGAATTTTCTGTATCTCTGTTTATAGGTCCACGTTACGAATAAATATCTACTTCAGACTTTTCACATCGTTGGTGCATTGAGATAATTTAAGACGTGGGTATACTAGGGATTCACATGCCAATAAATTTGTGGAAGTTGCTTTAGTGTTACTTTTTGTAGGATGTTGTTGGATAGTTTGTTTGTGCTAGAGAAACATTTAGTGTAATAATGTAACCAAATTTTTCTAATTTTTGGAATATACAGTGATATCTTATTTTTGTTAAATTCATTATAGTTAATAGCAGTTGTCAACATGGAATACATGCACACCTTTCCAGCAATTTTGGTGAAACTAGCCTGATGCTGAGCGTAGATGTGAAGACCCGTTTGGCTGTGAGCTTGAGTACCTAATCTAGAAGAAGTATTTCTGTTTGCAGAGTTTGAGAGAGAACAATTTGAACATGTCCTGTGGCATTTCATGGGAGAGTTGTGATTTGTTCTATTTTTGAACTGTAGCTGACAATTTTATCTTATACAGAAACATAACTCATGACCATCATCTTTAGCTTTATCCCATCCGCTTGATGTCTGCTTGATTAACTCCATTTTGTCTTGTTGAGTACCAGCAATGTGGCTGGAAGTTATGCAGAAATATTTGTGCCAGTCTATAATGCACTCTCTTTTCCCCTCCTAACTCTTCTTCACATCAATTCATTCAACCGAAACATTGCTGCAATACTTAGTATTAGCTGGAAATGTACAACTCTAAGCCAACCACTTTGTCAAGTTAGTCTACTAATAGAGTACGTTCCCCACAACTAGTAGAACTTAGTTTGTCGCTGATCAGCTTATCAATGCGTGGATGCACATGGCTCATTTTCCAGGATTTTTCATGTTATATTTGCACTAATTTGTGCTTAGCATGCTATGTGGGCATGCATGCATTTACTGATATGCAAAAATACTTTTTGTACATGATTCATTTGTGGGATTTTATTGTGTATTTCTATGCTGTGCTAAAGATTCTCAATACTGTTGTCTTTTGAGGGAGGTCTTTGCTTACAAGTGATTTGCAGGATTACGGGATTGATTTTGACGATCGTTCACATCCAATCAAAGCCTTTAAATGCCTTTGTGGGAGCAGATTTTGCCGCGATAGGGTTCGATCAAGTTAGTGTTTCTATTTCTAACCATATTCATCATCTTAAGATTTAAGATGTGTTTGGTATTTTTTAATCTCATACTCTTTCTGGAAGAATTTTATGCGGGCCAGTCTTGAGGAGGATTAAATTCCTTTTCCAAACTAATACAATTATTTCATTAATGATGGTGAAATGATTCGTTTACCATAACAATCATAAGTGACCCAGATATTTCCATCTTGAAATTTGTGGGGGTTAAAATGTTGAATTATCTCACAAATATGTTAGGAGCTCCATTGTAGCTATTAGAAACAAACTTTTCACTGCAATAACAAAGTAGATTTAATGTTCAATTAAATAATCTCTGCATAACAATGCCATTGCAGAAGTACGGAGGCAGATATAGCAAAATAAACACACATTCCTCACTAAATATATAGTACTTTTCTAATTTGATTTTTTTCTAAGCTAACATTATCCTCACGTTAGTGCATATTTCAGTTAGCTCCAATCTATACCATGCTTAAGAAAAAGGTAGAGGACCCAGATTTTTTATAAACATATGGAATACTTGTTTTGAACTTTAGACTTGAATGGTGCTTGTGTTTTTTATAAGAAAATCTTAAATGGAATTATAATCAATCTCAATATGTGTAGTTCTTTCATGAAGTTATTGGCATTATAGATAGCAACATGATTGTCATAATACATAATCGTAGGCTAAGTAACTGGAAAATCAAACTCCCTTAAGAAACTCTTTTCCTATATTAATTTACATGTAGAATGGGTCATAGCTTTGTCTTAAGGCATTACATGTGTCCACAACAATTTATTTCATACTTTTCCATGTGACTAGGTGTTGACTTTGATGCCAGTTTTGGGGTCGAGGCAAAGTGTAAAGCAAAGGATGCAATATTGCACGAAAGCCACTCAAAATGCATCAACCAAAAGTCAAAATCACTGAAACGGTGTCTGCTTGCAAAACAGGCAACGTCGGTGTATTTAGTACAATTGAAATAGCTAAGGTTGACACTCATGTTGGCCGAGATTTTTGATTGACCAAATCCAAAATTTGTGTGTGGATTGAGGACGAAATCGTGTGCGAATGACCAGGATTTGGTGAGCAAATTGATTCATGATCAGCACAAATAAATATTCATTGTTATTTTTAAAATCTAAAATGAAATTTATGTTTAATGTTATATACATATAATTAATTAATTATGGAAAAAAAAAGAGAACGCAGAAAGGTTACTTTGTCTTTTGGACTACCTTTTCGGGAAAATCTAAAAAAAACCCTAAAATATTCTAACCCTCTGATACTCCAAGGGGGGCATTTGGCTGGCTGGCCCAGACCAGGCCGGCCAACGAGCCCAACCTTGGCCGAACCAGCCCTTTGGCTGGGTGGAACCAGGGGCAGCAGAGGAGGAGATTTCGGCTCCCCTTGTGGGGCCCAAAGGAGCTATTTATGAAGGTTTCCTAATTGTGTTTATGCTATTTCGAAAGGTTTTCCTAATTGTGTTTACGTTGTTTAGGAAGGTTCCAATTGTGTTTATTGTGTGTGAGGGCTATTTTAGGGGGAGTTTTGTCTAGTGTTATCATCATATATGTGCCGAGTTTATTTTCTAGGGTTTGGTGTGAGTTTCCTAGCGGCGGTTAGGGTTTGTGGGAGAGTTGATCTACCTCTCGTATAGTAGATCAATTGTATCTTTTATTATTGTTGAAGAAGTTATAAAGAATCAACCCCCATATTTGTATTCCTGCATTTTTCTTCTATCTATTTTGTTGAGGTTTTGGAGAGATGTTAGGAAAAAAAAATGGATGCGTTGTAAGGCGAAGTGGAGCAAATTAAATCTGGGATAGAGGAGAAGTTCTCAACCATTGAAGAAATATTTTCAATCATGGAGAATTGGATGGAGAACTGATTTGGAGGCTTGGAGGAGTTAATGAGGAAGCTTATGGAGATGCAATCCAAAACTATATTGGTGGTTCCGATTGCTAACCCTAACCAAGATTAGATCGATATTCCCTTGACCGAATCTAAGGGAAAGGAGATCGGACGTAGGAGTTTGATGAGGTGAGTTTTTTTTTATCAAGAACCGCCTCCTACGGCTCCGATAAGGGGTGAATCTGGGTTTTCGAATGAGGGAACAACAAGGAGAGAATTTTGTGGTGGAGGTGGTAGGGTGGCCAACCACTATGAGAGGCATTTTGGGTTAGGGGGGTGGAAGACCGGAGATGAAGGGGATCCAACTTAGTTATTGGGATCGGGTCATGCAAGGACGATGGAAGAGAGGTGGGATTCCCACCCTCGATGCACAGGGGGAATCGTTTGAGGGAGAGAAAGTTGGAATGGAGATGCTAGGATAAGGAAGTTGAAGATGTTGATATTTGAAGAGGAGGATGCCCATGGGTGGGTGTACTGAGTGGGCATATATATTGCGGTGAATGGGTTGACCGAGGAGGAGAAGCTTACAGCCATAAGGCTATGTTTGAGGGGAAAAGCCCTAGCTTGGTTCCAATAGAGGGAGGCTAGAAATTCGATCCACTCTTGGGGGGAGTTTAAGGATTGTTTGTTGGTGCTTTTTTGAGTCATTCATGAAGAGGATCCACACAAGCAATTATTTGCCTTGACTTAGGAGGGGACCGTTATGGAGTATAGAGAGAGATTTTAGTTGCTGTCAGGGCAGCTAAGGGGGATTTCGGAGGTGGTGTTGTAGGAAAATTTCATGAAGGGCCTAAAACCCGATATACGGGCAAGCTGAAGGTGTTGAGGGAGATGATGGAGCTAACCTAGATAATGGAGCATCGGAGATAGATGGAGAGGAACAATAGGAGCAGAGTCACGGAAGGCTCCTACAGGAGTTCCTCAACTTCCCTGGCACTGAGGAACCAGATGGTGTCATTTCAGCGGGAGGCACTGAGGAAGAAGAGTGGAGGAGTTTGCCCTGGGGCCAACTTCAAGTGCCTCTTAAAGGCAGAGGTGCAGGACAGAAGAGCGAAGGGTTTATGCTTACGATGTGATGAGAAGTATGCATCAGGCTATTAGTGCAAGGACCGCACACTCCAGGTCCTTGTAGAATCAGAAACCATGGATAAGGCGATACAGGGAGCAGGGTTGGGCTACTTGGTGGAACTGCAAAGCCTGGAGGAGGTCTGAGATTTAAAGTCGCTCGAGTTCCCTGAGTGTGTAAATCATCTTTTACAGTAATTTCCTGAGGTTTTTTAGCAGCCTAGTGGATTACCATCACCCAAGGAGCATGAGCATGCTATTTCCTTGAAAGAGGGAGCATCTCCTATCAGTGTCAGACCATATCAGTACTCGTAGATTCATAAGGATGAGATAGAGAGACTCATCAGAGAAATGCTTGATGCATGGATTATTAGGCCCAGTGTGAGCCCATTTTATAACCAAATTTATTGATAAGAAAGAAGAATTGTAGTTGGAGATTTTGTGTGAATTATAGGGTCTTAAATAAGGAAATTGTACATGACAAGTTTCCCTATCCCCTAAGGGTATCAAAATGGGTATTCAGGTCAGATTCGGGTCGAACCTGGAATTGACTCGGGTCTAATTCAGCTAAACTGAATCTGTCCCGATTTTCTAAACGGGTCTAGAAGCTAAACCCTAACCCGACCCAGGCTAAACGCGACCCAGTTCGACACGAGCCACCGACTTGTTTGATTTAAGGGATTTTTTTCCTGAATTAATTATTTTTCTTCTCAAATAATTTTTTTTAATTTTAGCTGGTTAAAAAAGTTTTGGAATGCAAGTTTAGAGCTAGAAAAATTACTAATCTAACATATACATATTCAACCATTATGAAATATAAATTACACATCCGTTTACAAATTTTAATTACACAATCACATCTCATGTACATTTATAAATTTTATTTATAAATTACACAAATATTTACATTACAAAATTCACATATTATTTGCCCACAAATAGGCAAATGCAATGGCTTAGGTATCTTGGTCAAATTATCATCCAAGTTCCATTGTTCCAACAATCCAACCTTTAGCACTAAGTAACCTATTCAATGTATTCATCATTCCATATGCAACTGCAAGGAAAAAAAATAAAAAGAACAAGTGAAACTGAAAAAAAAATGTAAAAATACTAAAATAGAAAGTTTTAAGTTTATTGAAATAAAATGTAATAATGGAGTGCAGGCTCAAATTGACCCTATAAAAGAACTTTCAGCTCAAAAAATATCATAATTTGTCGCCCTCCAATGCAACAATTTGGCAATTTGCATTTGATCAATTAGTATATGTTCAGTTAAATAGCATCTGCTTAGGCAATTGTCTTGAAATCATGCAGTTGCCTCGAAAAGTACACTTTTACTTGAAAAATAAAAATATCAATAATTAGCATACATTGAAAATATACCAATGCGCTTTGCAAATGCATTGAAATTGTGCAAGTACTTTACATGAATGCATAAAAAAGCGTGCAAAATACATTGAAAGTATGTGAATGCATTGTCAAATGTATTGAAAAGCATATAAGGGCATTGAATAATATCCTTGTCATTTAAAAGTAAATTTAGATTCCTAGCATGTGCTTCAACAAACGTGTTAAACTCACAAATATAAATTCTCAAAATACTATTGATGCAGGACTAAATGATGCAATAAGGATTAATAAAGAGTTTGCATGCTTCTTTGTTGAAAACAATAATTAAGAATTAACTTTAAGCGATTTAAACGAGAAAATAAAATAAAAGTGGGGTGATTTCAGTTTAGACTAAGCTACACACATCAAGTTAAGATCTCAAACAATCATTTGTTCAAACAAAGCATACAGAGAGGGTTTCAACAAAATATCCCTAGATTAACAATGAGTTTAATTACTATGAGAATCCACTCACTCAACTCTCTAATTCACTAAGTTTTAGCGGAGAAAAAAAATCAACATGATCTTCATGAATCAAGATATAACCACAATGGAGCAATAAACTAGGAAGATATATGAAATATGGAAGAGTTTACCCAAAGAAGAGAAGATACGGAGCTCAAGTGTAGTCGTTTGAGTATTTGAAAGATGACGGACAACAACACATAACTCCTTGCTACCTTGGACAGCAGTTTGGCAACTTCTGGGTGGTGGACAGCAAGTGGACTTGATCTGGAATCCTGGGACAGCAACCTGGAGGTTCTGGACAGCAGCTTTCTATGTTCAGAATTTCAGGGTAGCACTTAGATCCAGTCAAGAATTCTGGACAGCATGTTGGAGGGGAAAACTTCCGGGTTCTCCACCTTCTGGATGCACAAGAATTAGAGGAATGTGGTGGGGAATTGTGGGGGCAGCTGTGGGGAATAATATTGGAACTAAATTACTTGCTTAGGTGGAACGTAGATTTAATTTCCTGATTCAAATAGAAGGGAGAGGGTGAGGAGAGAGTGGGGCGGCTGTAGAGAGAGGGGGGGGGGGGGGAGGGAATTAGGGAATTAATTCCTTGATTTGGACCCATGTTAGGAAGGCCGTGCAAGAGAGAGAGAGAGAGAGAGAGAGAGAGAGAGAGAGAGAGAGAGATGGAGGAGTGTCTAGGTTCAATGTATTCGGCTTAGGGATCAATTAATCCATTAATTTCAGTTTTGATTAATTAATTGATTGAAGGTAGTTTCTAAATTGGATGTTATCAATTAAGAAAGATTTGAAATTCAAATTTGATTAATTTGAACTCAAATTTCTTCCTAAATTAGATACAATCCAAATTAGGAAGGAGGGGCATTTGGAGGGAAGTGGGGTTATGGTTGGAGAGGTGGCCGGCGGGTAGGTAGTGGAGAGGAGGTTGAGGTGGCGGCGTGGAGGTGGGGCGGGTGGCCTTTGGCCGGCGGTTGGGTGGTGGCGTGGGGAAGGAGGCCGGCGGAATTGTAGGGGAAGAGAGGATGGTTGACCGTGAGGGGGAAGAGGGGAACGGGGAGGGAACTTTGCCGACAGTGGAAAGGGAAGCGGGAGGGAACAAAAAGGGGAAGATAGGAAACCAAGAGCTCACCGACAGTGGCTGTTCGGTACTATGCGAGGCCTCTGCTAGGCTTCTTCTCCCTAACTTTCTCTCAAGCTCTCTCAAGAACACCAAGCGGAAATTTCAATAATAATTCTTCATCTCCCCTCAAAGAAGGAGAGGAGGGCTTTAAAAGCCAATCCAAAGTGACAAATAAAAAAATACTAATATGCCCATTGGGCTTACACATGTCTACACCCTTAAGTAAGGGCAAAAGCGGAAAAGACATAATAAAATTCATGAGTAATGCTAATACATCAATAATAAAAATGAACATCAAAAGTAGAGCGGCACGATCGTGGCCGTAGATCGACGGACACGCCTTTGATAGACTCTTCAAGGCCAGATGTCCTCATCAACTATTCAAGGTTAAAAGCAAGTTAAAGTTAAGTGTCTTTTCAAATTAAAATCAACTGCATGTGCTTAAACCAACACATCAAACTCCTAAATTTGATACCCAAGAATGTTGCATGGGTTAGAACAATGCACACGGGTTAGACTCGATCTTGTGCTAGTTCGTAGAGCTAACATGGTTAAAAATAGCGAAGTTAACATATTTGAAATCTTTGATGATGGTAGTGTATAAAGTGAATCTCAAACAGAGGAGACTCTATCATTAAAATGTCATAAATTCAATTCAAACCTGATCCTTTGCCAACAAGTGGGCAAAGTTGACAATGCACAAATATGAAAATTAAAATGGGCCAAACCCTCCTCGATGATGGTTGTGTTGAAAAGAAATTCTCAATTGAAGTGGTTAATTTTGGAAAACAAATTTTTAGGTTGCAAATACAAATATTTTTAAGAGATTTCAATGTTACTTTTATGATAGTCTTGTTGAAAGTAAATCTCAATAAGAGGTGTTAATTCTCAAAATTAGATTTTCACAAAATTCCCCTAAATTTTGAAGTTAATCATTCCAAGCCTATATTCTAATAAGTTCTAAAAAAATTCAATATTTAGCAAAATTCAAAAATATTTCTAGCGAAATCTATCTCCTAAAACTTTAAGTAAAATCTATTGATCATCTGCAATAATTTGTCGAGGATAATAAATCCAAGAATAACCAATATATTAAAAGCAAATATCTTATCGAAAATATTGCTAAGATTTATCCTGAAATGATTTTCTGCTAGTAAGGGCATGACATGCATCCTCTAATCAGTGTTTTGTTTTCAAATGGCATAATAGGTGAACAATTATGATAAGAGCCCTCTAATCAGATGATTTTACCGCAAAAAGACACTATCAAATAACAATTGCGGCTAGAGCTCATGTGCAAAGACTAAACTTTTGATTAATCAATCGTAGGTTATACTTGATATGGCACAAAGCCTTCTTTTTGCTAAAGTCAACTTGACTTTATCCCTTTAGACGAATATTCACCCCAAGTCTACGAGGTTCCCTTGGATGAAACAATCTATGATTGTTGGATTTCAAACAAACTATATTATAAATATTTATTTTTTATCAGGTTGGGCTGACGATGTTCTCTTAGTAAATAAAATATAGATCATGGTAATCCAGGATGACAGGATCATGGATCTTGATCGGATTTGTCTTAATTCCCCCACTATTCGCTTGAAGTGTAAGAGGGTAAATATCAAATCCAAAAATTCAAATTTGATGATATTATATGTTCGGCACTTAGGGCTTACCAAACGATTATCCTTAATCTAATGCACTCTCATGTCATCGAGAAGTGTAATTAATTATATGGTCTTGCGCCTATGAAAATTTTGATATAAGATCTTAAAGTTAAATGAGGGTGAAATCTCTAGGTAATATTTTATCTTCAATCTAATTTGCCTTTTGAACGTAGAATATATCTATTAAAACTCGCTCAAATGTGGAGAGGTCAGGGCACGAATTTTTGGAGCTCATAGATTTTGACGATCATCTTTAGCTAGTCGGAAGCTATAGTAGTAGCAAAAGCATAATGACTTGAGATTTAAAAATTTCTAGAACACCAACCGGGACGTGGAACCATCATTCAATTGGCCAATTTTGTCATCAAAATCGGAGACTCCATGGCCACCATATATTTTGGTCCACAAATTCCTATAGCTGCTGCTAGGGTTGTCGCCATTCTTGTTCACAACATGTTTGTCTAAGAACGCATTCATAAGCCTAATCCTACTCAAGCGCTTGCACTAAGTGCATATTAGCTCGTGCAACAAGTGCAAACCGCTTGAATTGCCACTGATGGGGAGGTCCCTTAGAAGAGCATCTTAGTTTTTGAAACCCTAGCCATGAAGAGAGTTATTGTCGGGCATAAAATTTCTTTGGCACTTACAAGCACCATCATTCTGCTAACTGGGTCATTTGCACCCATAAGACATCTTCTTATGCAGTAAAACCATCCATAAGGTAATGGAGAAGAATAATCGTTGAATCAAGAGCTTAAAAATTTTAGCCCGAGCATCCATTTACGCAGCTGCCTCCAAAGTTGGAAGTAAGTATTCCTATCCAAAATAAATTTAAAATTTTGAAAAGGTAAAAAGGAATAACTTTACTGGCGACGTGAAGTAATCCTTCTGGGCTCAATAGTATTAAGCTCTGGTCCCTCAAAACAATGAGCTTGAGACTCTATCTGCCAAAGTATATATAGTTATAAATGTTGTTAAGGAAAAGGGCTAATGAAAAAGAAGTATTAATAGCCATTTATAATTAAGGTTAAATGGATCTAATCAAGAAGGTTATCATATGCAGTTATAACTAAAAGGAAACCAAGCCTAGCTACACACTTGGACCATGTATCAGAGAATCCACCATTGAAAGGTCTTGGCAAAAAGAAAAGCAATTATGGAGGCCAAAGCCTCTAAGATAAAAACTTACTAAGAGAAAGAAAGACACGACATCTGGTATGTAACCCATAAAGATCCATCATTATAGAAATTCACTAATAATGGGTGTTGAGAAGCTCCCCAATAATGCCACCCGTGATGGTCAACAACCTAGAGAACCCATCACCTTTCAACTCCATCCTCTCAAGAAGAAGCCAATTTTGACCTGAGTCCCCCGATCAAGAACCTCTTCATTCCTCACATTAAACCATAATCTAATAGAAACATCGCTTGGAAATTCAATATGAACCCTCATAGTTGGATTTAAAATCACAATTTCAATGAGAGTTTAGACGATTCATATTTTTGGCGTTTTTCAACTCGGTATAGATTAAGTATTCAACATCCATTAAATCAACAAGCTCAAATGAGTTCTTTATTACAAGCGTGTTGTCGAGCTCATGAAGAAAATTTGGAATATCACTTTAACTCAAGTCTCTTGAATTCTAAATAGCAAAGCAGGTTCCCTAGCAAAGTTGGTCATATAAATGACGAGCATGAATGATGAGTATGTGTTAATTGAAGTCTACACTTGTTGAGTGCTACAATCAACCTTCCCATAAATACTATAGGAAATTATGTCGTCGAATTTAGGCTAGCCTAATACAACTTCAGTTGATCCTCAATCTCTTACTGAAATTATTCTTGAGAGCCCTTGAGATGAGCTTTATATTTTTCAGAGAAAGCATAAGTCTAATGGAACCTTTGAAGCATGGTTGGAAGCCTTCATAGTGGAAAAGTAAGGTGATTGGAGACAATCTTTCATTGACTACTTCTAATAAGATTGACTTCTAGCAAATAAATTGCTAGCTATATAATTGGGATAAGAGCATTGTAGTATGTGTTTGTCAACAATACTCTATACCATAAATCCTTTTATCTAATATGGCTATAATATTTGGGGATTGAAGAAGCTCAAAAGATTATGCTCTGTGTCTCACGCTAGTCAAATCACAAGATGGTCCTCAAAATTAAAAAAAAATTATATTCAATATGCCAAGAGGTGTCATGAATGCCATGTTTAAAGCAATACGCCGCATCAACCATTAATTCCATGTACCCTACAATTGCATCTTGGCTGCTTGAATGCTAGGGCACATATGTAGTTGGCCCATTCGATCCGTCATCATTAGTGGGACTGCTTCATCTTAACAACAATCATCTATTTTCTCAAATGGGTTGAAGAGGCTCCATTCAAGGAAGTCATGGTCGAGCATGTGATTAACTTTTTTACTCATAATTTATCTATAGATTTAGTGTGCCAAACCACACTACTTCAAATAACTCGGCTTTTAAGAGCACCTAAATATATAGATTTATCGAACGATATAAAATCAATTGGTAATGTTTATCATTTCATAATCTAAGGGCAAATAGCTTAGTGAAAACTTTTAACAAAACACTGGTAGATCTACTAAACAAGACTCTCATAAAAAATAAAAGAGAATAACATACCAAGATGATAAAAGTGTTGTGGGTGTACCATACTATCTACAAAGCGTCAATAAAAGCTACTGCTTACACGTTATTATTTGGAGTTGAAGTGGTACTCCCACTTGAAATTAAGTTGTCATCACTTTGAGTAATTATTCAGTGTAATCTCACTGAAGAATAAAACACTCATTTGTGTATGACAAAGCTTGATGCACTAGATGAAATCAGATTTTAAGTTCAATAGAGTAGTAAAATTCATCGATCAAGGATGCCTATATCTTTTAATGGTGCTTCCTCAAATATTTCAATAAAGGGAGTTGGTTCTAGTGGTGAGAAGGCCAATCACCACTCATTGAATAATGAGTGATAAATTCAAGCTGAATTGAAAGGGCCCTTTTCTCATTGAAAAAATATACCAAAGATGAGCCTATCAAATCATCATCTTGAACAATCAAAGACCCATGCCACCTATCAACAGTTCATATTTGAAGAAATATTATGCCTAAAAAGCAATTTGAAATGTTGTACTCAAAATTTCCTTGTTAAATGGAGAAAATTCTCTCTACATATATCAATGAGTATGCTCAAATTTTCTTGAAACTCTTTTATAAAACGAGAATGCATTTATAGACTATTGTAAAATGTATACTTAGATTTTTTGTGAAGCTCTGTTACAAAACGAGAACTTGTTTTCTAGATAATCACAAGAAATTCTCTTGCAGGATTGGGTATTTTTAATTTTAAAATCTAAAGACGGTTGAAATTCCATTCTAAGGTAGGAGTATTTTAAATATTTATTTGTGTTGGCATCATGCTTAATGTTGATACCCCAGATAAATATTTATAATTATTGATAATGCAATTAATTTTATTAAATAAAAATAGAGCAAAAGCTAATGCATTCAAGTGAGCATGCTGATATGCCTTGAAGATGAAATCAGCAAGAAAAGATAATAAAAACAGCAGAAATTGAGAAACGACGACTATTTTTTGTATTAATACTTCAACACCAAAGTAAGATAAAATGATTTACTATTAGAGAGGTAGATCGTCTCTCCCACTTGACCTAGAATCGGCTAGGAAGCACTCAAGAAAACTCCAGAAAAAAACTACAGCAAACTCTCAAAACAAAACATGAAAAACAAACCCTAGAATCGGCCCTAATTAAACTCCATAATTCCCCCCAAAAAGTAGCCCCCTTCCTTAATTAATTTCCTCTCTCTTTGTCTAGTTGACCGGCCCTAGCTGGGCTAGTTGATTGGGCAAGCTGCCTGTCTCCCCCGTAACACATGCATGTGGCCAATACAAAAATTGGAGATGTGTCTGTTGACTCGCTGAAGTCCCAAAAGAACAGATGAAGAGATTTTTAAGGTGTACAATCTCAATGAATCAGGCTAAAGATGCATAAGCTTTCTTAGAACAAGTTCAGTGCTCGAACATGTTTATAAAGTCGGATTCAACAAGCTTAAATATAGCCAAATTGTTGATAACTTTTTTTACTCAACAAGCTATAATAAAGGTTGCAATAAGAAATCCCTAGGGCTGCAAATGAATCGAGCGTTCGACGAGCTGCTCGTGGCTCGGCTCGATAAGAGCTCATTAATGTTCGTTCGATAAGGTAAACAAACGAGTCTGAACGCTCTCGTTAAATACTCGATAGTTTAATGAACGAGCTTAAATAGCTTGTCGTTCGGTTCATTTATGTTCACGAACTGTATCGTTCAAGCTCCTGAACAAGCTCGTTAAGAAGCTCGATTAGAGCTCGATTAGTGATCAATTAGAATTAAAAAAATACTATTAAATCTACTAATTTAATAATTTATTTTTATTAAATTAATATTTTTAACTTTAACCGTATTCATTAGACATATCTTTAATTTTTATTTTTACTAATCTAACTAATTAGAAATATTAGTCATATATATAATATTTAGAAATATTAGCTAAATAAAAATATATTATATACTACTTTTCTCATCTCCCGCCTCAATGGCTCAATTCCCGGTATCCAATTCCTGCCTCACTCTCCCACCTCAGTTTCCCCTCCCCGCCTGGTCTTCCGCTCAGAAGAAAAAAAAAACTGGTTTAGTCCCACACCGTGAAAAAAAAAAAGAAGATTTTGCTCTATATAATAAGGCATAGAATTATGCCGACTGAAGCGTGGCGGCTGGGCTCTTTAGCTGGGGCGGATCCTCGATTAGGGGATCGTTTAAGCGTACTTGCATGCTGGCTCGCTAGCCGTTCGATTCGAGCTTATACCGAGCTCGAATCTGTTCGTGAAATGAACTCGAGCAGTTTATTTTTAAACGAGCTCGAGCTCGAACATCTGTGGAAGAAGCTCGACAAGCTTCGAACCGAGCTTGAACATGATTTTGACAAACGAGCTCGAACACGAACACGCCGAAGCTCGGCTCGGTTCGGTTCATTTGCAGCCCTAGAAATCTCCAATTTTTGACAGCCTAATGACAAATGCTATCAAGCTCAAAGCTTGTCCAATTTTACAAGTTAAAGCAACTCAGATCTGGAAGGTTTTTCTCAACAGGCCAATAGATTATGGAAGAGTTGATGAGGAAAAACTTATTTAACAAAATAGTTGTGCAATCAAACCAAGAGACTTCCAAAAAAGCAAATTTCAAGACCTCAAAAGCCAAGATGAAAGGCTTTACGCTTGCAAACGTCAATTTAATCAGGTAAAAAAAACACCTTCTCTTATAGCTCAAGTCTATGGCTCTTGGATTCAATAAGAAAAAAATATGGAATAGTCGCTGACAGATTTCCCTGCTCTACAAGCCATAAGAACTGTAATAATAGAAAAACCCCAGGTGTATTAGGTCGGATTCAATAAGCTCAATATGGATGAGTCGCTGATAGTTTTTCTTATTCAGCAAGTTATAAGAAAGTCCTTGTTTCTTCAGCCTGATGACAAGATTTATCAGTCCTAAGCCTATCCGATTTGATGAATTTAAGTTGCCTAGATCAAAGTGTTCTTCCCATTTCGTCAGAGGGTTAAGGTATGGCCAAATTATGGTCTGTTGCTCAAGAAGGCACAAAGTCAATTTGATATTTCTATCAAATTCGGAGTATAATTTTCTTTAGTACATTTGCCAAACATAATTTTCTTTATGGGTGCTAAACCGAGAATGCTAAAAACTGGAAAAAAGCTAAAAGTGATTGCAACAGTAAAAGCTTGCATGCAGCATAGAGAAAGATCATAGAAACTAAATTTGCAGCCAATCCATGTTCAAGCTTATAAATTTAATTAAGTAGACTATCACGACCCATCCCAAGAGCTTGAAATACCAATATGGGGTACAGTCGGTCGGGCGATTATTTAATTCTTTACAATTAACATTACAAGTAATTCATCAAAAATATCTTCTATTGAAGCCACAAACAATAATATTTTGTTACTAATCAAATCATACACAAAACAATTCCATTTCATGCATCTCAAATACGTGAATTGAAATTGTATACATGTGATTAGTACATACCTATTCTCACTCTTCTTTGATATACCAATCTTTCTCTTTCACCCATTCAACCTTTAGGGGCATTTCCTAAGATGTTAACATATTTAAGGGGTTGAATTCATACAACAAAATATTGTGACTAATTAGAGTTCTATAATATGGCAATTTCAAAAATAGAAAATAAAATACATAAGTTTTTGTAAAGAATTTACACAAATATGTTACTTTTGGAAAGTAAAGACGGCATTAGTTTGCAAAAGATAGCATTTTGTAATATTTTTATTATGTCATATCTTTTGATATGACATTCGTCTCAAGAGTACTGTCTAAAATTCGCACCATTTAAGGCACAACAATTTTCATTTTATTTTTCTTTTCCAAATTGTTCTCATTTTATGTGCACAAGTTATCATATGGTGATAAACTCTTTTATTTAACATGTATATACAATTATACATTTTTTATTATATTCATTTCATTATCTTATCTTTTATTTATATTTAAGTTTGCAAGTGCATGGGTTTCAATAATATTTTTTCACATTTAATGTTTATTAAAATGTTATATAGTTCATTTGATTATTTATTCAATGTAAATTAGTGTTACGAATTATATAAAGTGTTCATACAATAGGTCCTATCAGTTAATGCATTAAATCATAGAAAGAATTGCAGTTACTATAAGATAGAAATATAATCACCCACCTCATTCTTAGGTAATGTTTCTCCCTTTTCATTCTTTCACTTTAGGTTTTTTGGTAGATTGCCTATCAGTATAATTATAAAATATCCTTGGTAATTCACTTATTCTCTCTCTCCTTGTGTGTGTGTATAACAACAACAACAAAATCAAGCCTTTATCCCACTATATGGGGTCAGTTATATGAATCTTTTTTTTTTCTATTGTGTTCTGTTAAGAGTCAAATTCTCATTTAAATCTAATAAAGTAAGGTCATTTCTAATATTTTTTAACCAAGCCTTTTAGGTCTACCTCTACCTTTCTTAACATACGCCAAATTTAATACATCTACTTTCCTAACCGGGTCATCGAAAAGCCGTCATTTTATGTGACCAAACCATCTAAGTTGACTCTCTCTAATCTTATCTTCCACTAGAGCTACTCCAACCTTTTCACATATATGCTCATTTCGTATCTTGTCTCTAAGAGTAAAGCCACTTATCCACCTAAGCATCCTCATCTCTGCAACACTTAGCTTAATATTATGCTTCTCTTTTAATGGTCAACATTATGCACCATTAAGCATTGCAGGTCTCACCACCATCTTATAGAATTTTCCCTTAAGTTTGATGGGGACTTTTCTATCACACAACAAGCTTGATGCATTCCTCCACTTCAACCATCCAATTTGAATTCTGCTAATAATATCTCCATCTATTTCACCATCACTCTGAACAATAAACCCACCCAAGATATCTTAAATACGTACTCTTATTAATGACTTGATCACCCAAAGTCACAATCCCCCTACTAGATATATTATTAATAAAATTACATTCCATATATTCAGTTTTAGATCTATTCAAACCAAAGCTTTTAGACTCTAAGGTTAACCTCCATAATTCAAGTTTACCTTCAACTCCCTCTCTAGTCTTATTAACAAGAAGAATATCATTAGCAAAAAGCATATACCAGGGTACAACCTCTTGCAAATGTCTAGTGAGAACATCCATGACTAAAGCAAAAAAATATGGGCTTAAGGTTGATCCTTGATGTAATCCAACTCAAATAGGAAAATACTTGGTCAAACAACCTTGTGTTTGGACACAAGTAATAGCTCCTGCATACATATCCTTAATGACTTGAATATAAGCTTATTAACCCCTTTCTTTTCTAGAACTCTCCATAGCACTTCTCTTAGAACTTTATCATATGTTTTCTTTAAATCAATAAATATCACATGAAGATCCTCCTTATTCTCTTTATACTTCTCCATCAAACCTCTCATTAAATGTATAGCTTTCATAGTAGTTCTATTTGGCATGAATCCAAATTGATTTTGAGAAACATTAGTATCACGTCATAACCTATGCTCCATAGTTTTAAAGTATGACACATTAACTTAATTCCTCTATAATTCGCACAATCATATGCTTCACCTTTATTATTAAAAATAGGAATCAAGACATTCATTCTACACTCATCTCGCAACTTTTTAGTCTTCAAAATAATATTAAAAAGTTTAGTAAGTCAAGAAATTCTTTCATCTCCTAAGCATTTTCAAATCTTTATTAGAATATCATCAGGTACAATAGCTTTTCCGCACTTTATTTTCTTTAAAGTCTCTTTAATTTTGGTAAAAACAAAAATCTTTATTTTCATTTAGGATGCTAAGGTCACCAAAGTTAATCGTATTCTCACAACTTCATTGAAAAGTTTAGCAAAATATCTCATCCACCTTTATTAAATATCCTTTTCTAATGAAAGTACTTTTTTTATTTTCATCCTTAATACACTTCACTTGAATTGAATCCTTACTACTTTTATCTATTTGTTTGGCTAACTTATACATTTTTTTTTTCACCCTCCTTAGTATCTAATCTATTATATAAATCATTAAAAGTTAAAATCTTTGTATCTCATGTTGCTCTCGTAGACTCTTTACGATTTCTTTATATCTTTCCCAATTATCAAAGTTTTTGCATCTAATTAAACCTAGACAAAAAAAACCATTAAACCTAGATTTCCA
Organism: Dendrobium chrysotoxum; assembly: GCA_019925795.1. NCBI lineage: Eukaryota > Viridiplantae > Streptophyta > Magnoliopsida > Asparagales > Orchidaceae > Dendrobium > Dendrobium chrysotoxum. The sequence goes on from CM034309.1 coordinate 43,351,952, forward strand.
ACCAAATTTATATAAGAAAAATCAAAATAATGTATTTTGCCTTCCTGTGAATAAAAATGAGGAATTCTTCCTTTCCCTTTTCATTCACAATCATTTTCCACCTACGAGTCCTTCATCTCTCTCTCTCTCTCTCTCTCTCTGAGGTGGCGTCACTAGCAACTTCACTTTCGATGGTTCATTTGCGCTAGTGTTTGCTCTTGCTTCTCCTTTCCCTATTGAAGGTATGGCTTCGTTTCCTGCACACACGAGTAAGCCCTCACTGGTGCTAGCCGAGCTTGCCTTACCCTTAATTATCCTTTTTGAAAATATCTTTCTTCTTTATCCCTCTTCGTCTCTGCCTCTATGTTCACTCGCTTGCCCTTACCGATCCCTTTAACGCTCGTTTGATTTGCACCTCTCCTGTCCGTTTTTCTATGTTAAGCAAACTTGCTTGTCTTGCCTCTTCATGGAATTCTTTTTTTCTGCATTTGTTCACAATTGTTTCTCTCACACGAGTCCTTCATATCTGCCTCTCCTCTTTTCTTTCCTTCTCTGCCGAAGGTGGCATCAATAGCTGCTTTGTTTTTTTGTGATTCGTCTACGCTAGTCTTCACCCTCGCTTCTCTTTGCTAGTCTTGCTAGTTAAGACGTGGCTTCGTCTTCTGCACATAAATAAGCCCTCGCCATCACTAACGGTGTGCACGCTGCCCTTGATTTCCCTTTCCAAAAACAGCTTAGTCTCCCCACTCTCCCTCATCATCTTTGCCACCGTGTTTGCTTGCTTGCCCTTGCGGACCTCTTTAATGCTTGTTTGATTCGTCTCTCATCTCCATTTCTGTGTTATGCAAACCTACTGGCCCCTCTCTGTTGATTCGTTGGCTTGCATCTCTGTAAAGGGGTGAACTGCAACATCTCTCTTTTTACCGAGTTTAACATAGGGGAACTGGAGCGGGAACCATTGAAATCCTGAGAATTATCAACCAACGTATAACAACTAAGGCACAAAATCATTGATGTTGTAAAAGCTAAAAACAAATTTTAGATTGCAGGCAATCTAACAACGGAGTCAGGGTGAGTTGTTTTAGCTGGTAAAACAAAATACTGCAATAGACCCAATTTGAGGAACTTAATAGAGCTTTGACGATAAAGTTGGTTACTCAGGAGATTGATAAACCTGAAGGCACCCTTGCAACTAAGCAGCAAGTCAAAAAACACTGAAACAAAACAAAACAAAACAGAATCAGCAGCTAAACCAAATTGGAGGCAAATCGCACAAGTATTCCAATTGCTTTTAAAAGAAAATCACATAAAGACGACTAAGTTTTATCTCATGTTTGCAACAAATTGACAAAGGGGACTGCAAAATTTGAGGAAGAAGATCAATGTAATACTCCAGATAATTGAGAAGTAGGTGCTCTCCCACATATTCTTTCAAAAGCAAGTCATCATCCAGTCCTATTTTTCTTTTTTAAAAAAAAAAGAGTTAGAAACGAACATTGGTGGGACAACCTCATGCATTGCATTACTCCAAAAAAAAAAAAAAAGAATCAAAACCACAGATCAAAGGAAAGATTCAAGAGCCAAAAAGAAACCATGTTACAATTGAAAAGATATACTCTGTACTTGACAGTCAGCCAAAGCATAAAATAAAATTATCGTTCTACATGTTAGAAACTTTCCTGCATTTGCTCCTGTATGAATTTGTAGAGTTAACACGAGGTTTCCTTGCTTTGAACTTTCATTAAATTTCTGTTACAGCTTCCTTCACTGAGGTCTCCTTACATTTAACTTGCATTACATTTCTCTTAATTGCTTCCTTACTGGGCTGTTGTCACTTGTCACAGAGGCTACTAGATCAAGAGCTTCAGGCTCAAAATGAACTCCCAGCAAGTTGCCCAGAATTTAAATTGAGCTGACATCGTCTTTATGCCTGCAATGTGGACCAACTTTTGCTCCCAATTTTGGCGCCCCTATCAGATATTTTGGATTTCTATATAGTTGGTGTTGAACAAGAATTACTTAGGATTTCGGTATAGTCGGTGTTGATGAAGACCATCTGCTTGGTATTGAAGGAAAATTTAGATGTTTTGGAATTCGTTACAGTTGGTGCTGAAGAACTAGGTATTTTGAATATCAGGCTAGTTGATGTTGATGAAGAATTCATGTACAGGGCATGTTTTTTCAATTGTTTTGATGTTCTGTGCCTTTGATCTTCTGTAATGACTTGTGATGGAGCATGTGTGTTTTGAGGCAGTAGTTTAATATGATCAAAAATTGGTCCATGATTAAAAGATATGTTTGGGGCAGTTCTCTCATTTTTCAGTCTTACTTTCCTTTGATTATTATCTTTTTGTTTGTTTTTATAAATGTTTATGATGAGAAGTTATTTTTTATAATCAATTTTTTTATTTTTTATGATAATTTTGTAATTATATTTCTTCAAATGGATCTTAGGTTTCATTTGGGATGGCTTTCTTACTGCTTCTTAATGCAGTTTTTTAGTACAAAAATTTTAAAATTTGTACTAGAAAGTTGTTTTAAGAAGCAATAAGAAAGCCGTCTCAAACAAAACCTTAAATTGTTTATGAAACTGATGTTTCATTTGGGATAGTTTTCTTATCATTTTTTAGAACAACTTTTTAATAAAAAATTAAACTTTTTGAAGTAAAAAATTGCTTTAAGAAGCAATGAGAAAGCCTTCGCAGTTAAAATTATAAATAATCAAAAGTTGTAGTGGAACATTGCAATTGCTGATCATATATGATACAGGGACTAGTCAATTTGATGTGAATTCAACTGTGATTATAAGCTGTTGAGACATGAATGTTTTAGGGACTAATCAGTCTGAGCAGGAAATAAGCCTGGTTCCATTCAACTTGGGATCTTATTGAGAACAGCGGTCTCAACTCATAGAAGGATTTTAATTTTCAACTGATTTAAATTAAATTAAAATTTAATAACTATTTCTAATTAAAATTTAGAGTATATTCATATATATAATTTAAAATTATGGCCGAATTCTGAAAATTTACATGCTCATTCCACCCAAAAATAAAATAAAATAGTTCACAAGTATTAATGGAAAGAATATCATCATAATTTTTAATTTGAATTTAGTTGTAAATTAATGATATACACAATCTTATACTAAATATTAAGTAAATACATTTAATATATATATATATATAATATGATAATTTTTAATTATGTTTTATTTAAATTTAAAACTATTATGCCATCTGGTATTCATAAAATGTATACTATTTTAGTGTATGTAAAAATATTTCTGTATATTTTAAGTTAAATGGGATTTAATTTAAGGTAGTCAAAGCAAATAAAATTCTATGAAAAAAATTTATATGAGAAAGTATTATACAAATTATATGAAGAAGAATATGATAACTATTTAATTTGTTTTTAAATTAATAGAACATATGAAGAATTTTTATCATGTTAATTTCAAAATAAATTTAATAATTTTAAAATTGATCTAGACCTTTTATCAAGCTAATTTGACACAATTTGTATTCACATTTTATTAATTAAATTCCAACAAGTTTTTACATAATTAACAACTCTACCTTCCTTGTGATCTCTTTAAAACAGACCAATCCGCAAGCTGTGCAAATGGCTACTCCTTGTAGAAAAATCAAGCAGCTTGTGGCAAGAGATCTCTGCGGGTCGAAGAAAGGGATTCTCTATTATGCGGCTTGGAAAGCAATTCGGCCTCCGAAGCAGAATCGGGAAGAAGGGGACGAATGCCGCTAGGGTTCAAGGGGAACAGAGTCCCATAATACGAATCGACGATGGCGCCGAAATGGCAAGTATCTGCAACCTTAGGCATCTGGTATATGTCTCGTGTATATCCATGGAGGTTAGGGTACTCAACCAGCTTCTTCTTCGTGCACCTGAAGAGGACGTTGTACACCAGATCGAAGCGGATCAGTGTGGTGAAAAGGCACACATCTGCTAATGTGAGCGTATCGCCGCAGAGGTAGCGGGAAGAAGATAAATGCTCCTCGATCGCATCCATGGCGGCGAAGAGCTCGGAGGCGGCGGCGTCGTAGGCCTCCTGGCTCTGCGCGAACCCGCATCTGCCGAATATCAAAAATGTTAACAGAGAAAACACCAAAGAACGATCAACCAAAGAGAGGTCGCGAGCAGCCGTTATTTCAGTTAGGAAATGTACGGATGAGCCATTGTAAACTCTATAAATACCGATGCACTCTATTAGAAATAAATCAAGAAAGTATAAGCCTCATTTCTAAAAGCTGTTCTTCCTACCTTTCTCTGTTTCTTGATTGCCTGCTAAGTCTCACGACAATGCAGTTTTAATGGTATCAGAGACACTGACGCGAGGATCAATTTTTTTTTTTCCTCCTTCTCATCTTATCTTCCCAGTTCAATCTAAACCCTCAGTAGTTACTCAGCCATGGCTGGATCATTCACTTCTCCACCCACAGTGGACTCCAACTCATCAGTCATCTCAATAACTATTCCACCACAACTGAAGTTCTTGATGGGGAATATCAAGAACCTTGTTCCGAATTCTCTAACATCCGACAACTATCCGATCTGGAGCTCTCAGGTGGACAAGGTATTCAGTGCAAACGGATTCAAAGGATTCCTCGACGGCACTTGTCCGCGTCCTCAGCATTCATCCGGTCCAGATGAAGCATCGGCGATCTCCGCTATGACTTCGCATGATAACTGGACTCTCATAGACCAAAATCTAGCAGCGGCTCTGTATTCGGTAATCTCGCCGTCGATCTTACCATATGTTCTTACATTAACTCATTGCCATGAAATATGGATGGTTCTTGCCCATCGTCTCCAAGCTACGACTCGCTCCCGGATTCTGCTGCTGAAGAATGAGCTACATCACCTGTCGAAAGGTGATAAAACTATGACACAGTATCTTCTTGAAATAAAATCCAAAATAGATGCTATAACAGCAACAGGTCACACAGTCGATCCTAAAAATGTGATTCTGTATACACTAAATGGACTTCCCGCATCCTATCAGTCGTTTAAAACAGCAATACGGATGAATCTGCAACTGCTAAATCTAGATGACCTCTACAGTTTGTTATGCAGTGAAGAACAAATGCAAATCAATGAAGCTACAAGAGATCTTCAATCTCTAAACATGGCGGACCACTCAATGGCTCTGGTCGCAACTCGCGGTCGAGGCCGAGGACGATACAACAATTCTCGCGGGAGCAGGGGTCGTCGTTCATTCTCAAAGACCGGACGTGGAGACCGACCGGAATACACATCGCAACACTGTCTGCCAAATCTGTACCAAAACTGGTCACTCGGCTCTTCGATGTTGGTATCGCAATGATCCAACATACACCGAAGCAATAGTTAATACGGCGCTGTTCGGCTCACCAGATGCAACTCGACAAGCCAAATGGTTCCTCGACAGTGGAGCCTCAACACATCTTACAGGTGACTCTTCTCAAATAAGCGCAACTGAGCCATATACGGGATCCTCTCAAGTGATCATAGGCAATGGTCACCAACTTCCCATTCAGAATACCGGCAAAGGACTCTTGCCCACTCCTACGGGTAATCTCTATCTCCACAAACTTTATCATGTACCAAATCTATCATTTAATCTCATTTCAGTTCATGAATTAACCACTGATAACAACTGTGTCATTTCATTCTCTTCTACTGAATATCAAATAAAGGATTCGAAGACTCATCGTCTTCTACTTCAAGGGCCCTGCCATAACGGGTTATACAAGATCAATCCAGCCTTTCATCCTCCACATCTTGCTCTCGTTTCAGCTGAAATCATTCCCGATCTTTGGCATTCAAGGCTCGGGCATCCAGCTGCACCTATTCTACAGCATTTAGCTCATTTGCATTCAGATATCTGTACCCCTACTACCACTACATGCAACACATGCTGTCTTGCTAAAAGCAGACATTTAGCATTTCCTAAATCCACTTCTCATACCAGTGTACCGTTTCAATTAGTCCATTCTGATGTTTGGGGTCCTTCTCCCTCCACATCAATACAAGGATACACATACTATGTTTCTTTTATTGATGATTACACTAGACATTGCTCGGTTTTTCCATTATACCAAAAATCTGAAGTTACTCAAACATTTGCCAACTTTCATCAAAGCATCAAATGTCAATTCAATAAAGCTATTCAAACTATCAGAACAGACGGAGGTGGGGAATACCGAAATAGACACTTCAATTCCTACTGCACTCATTGGGGCATTAGTCACCAATTCACCTGTCCTTACACGCCAGCTCAGAATGGGATTGCAGAGCGAAAAAATCGACACATTTTAGAGATCATTCGGAGTCTCCTTATTCATTCTAATGCTCCTCCCAATCTCTGGGTTGAAGCATTACACAGCCATTCATCTCATAAATAAACTCCCCACACCCACTCTTCAATATAAAACACCTTTTGAAAAACTCTACAACAAGCCTCCAACCTACACCCATCTAAAAACTTTTGGTTGCTTATGCTATCCGTGGATGAGACCTTATGTCAAATCTAAACTCTCACCTTTATCCTTACCATGTGTGTTTGTGGGCTATGCTCAAGCACAAAAAGGGTATAGATGCTTAGATACTAACACAAATCGGGTCTATGTATCTCGTCATGTCGTTTTTAATGAGAAAATCTTTCCATTCAGACAACTGCATCAAAATTCCAGTCAGCTGGATATCACAACTACTCACAGCCATATCCCGCCCCTGCTACTTGTTCCTACCTCAAACTACAGAAATTCTAAGCCATCACAAGCAATCCCTGCATCACAGCAAATGCCAAATTCTCATTCCAGTTCATCCATGAATCTCCCCACCGGAAATCCATCTGCTAGCCCACTCTCAACTCCACCTTCAATAACAATACCCATACAACCTGTCATACCAGTGATCAGATCTCATCCAATGCAAACACGGGGGCAAACAGGGCACCTCAAACCAACACGCATATTTGATCTCATTCATCAGACAACTGAGGATGATCCAACTTCATATACTCAAGCTGCCAAATCTGAAAAATGGCGCTCTGCTATGTCACAAGAGTTTCAAGCTCTTCAACTACAAGGCACATGGGAATTGGTACCACCCTCCACAGATCAAAATCCACTTGGGTGCAAGTGGACGTTTAAAACAAAGTATAACTCAGATGGCAGTATTGCTCGTTACAAAGCAAGGCTAGTAGCACTGGGATGTAATCAAGAATTTGGATTAGATTACATTGAGACGTTTAGCCCAGTAGCTAAAATCCCTACACTTCGTATTTTACTGGTTATTGCTCTACATCACAAGTGGCCAATACATCAATTGGATGTGTCTAATGCATTTCTGCATGGTCACCTACCGGATACAGTCTACATGAAGCAACCAGTAGGCTTTGTAGATGAAAATCATCCCAATTATGTCTGTAAACTGAAAAAGGCGATATATGGTCTCAAACAAGCACCACGGCAGTGGTTTGAAACTCTAACTGGGTTCTTACATGAGCTGAAATTCACTACTAGTCATTCAGATTCCTCGTTGCTTCTCTACAGGCATAACGACACCATTATGTACCTTCTTGTTTATGTTGATGACATCATATTAACAGGAAACGACATCCAATCAATGAATTCTCTCTTAAATCGCCTACATCAACGCTTCAACATGCGAAATTTAGGTGCACTAAAGCAGTTTTTGGGCATAACAACTGAAACAACATCAACCGGGATGATTTTACATCAAGCTAGATATGCAAAGAACATTCTCATGAGAGCAGGAATGCTCAACAGCAAGACAGTATTAACTCCAACCACATTAAAGATCACGTCTTCATCTGACTCAAAGGAGTTTGCAAACCCACGACTATATAGGCAACTAGTGGGTGCACTCCAGTATCTTACACTCACAAGACCGGACATCACGTTTGCAGTTAATAAAGCCTGTCAGCATATGCATCATCCGACCGAAGCTAATTTTGAGTCACTCAAACGGATCCTTTGTTACATTAGGGGATCTCTCCAGTTCGGTCTACCAATAACAGAAGGATCTCTCACACTCAGTTCATACACAGACTCCGACTGGGCCGAAGATCACCATGATCGGAAGTCTACAACCGGATATTGCAATTTCCTAGGCAATACTCTAATCTCATGGTGTGCAAAGAAACAGTCTACCATAGCAAGATCCTCCACAGAAGCGGAATATAGAGCTATAGCTACGACAACTACAGAAATTATATGGCTCAGAAGACTGTTACAGGAGTTAGATTGCACACAACAGCATCCTACCACATTATTTTGTGACAATACCTCCTCAATTGCCTTAGCAAACAACCCGGTATATCACGCTCGCACTAAACATATAGAGATTGATTGTCACTTCATTAGGGAATGCATCAAAAATAAGTCTATTCAAGTTCATCACATAGCATCAAAAGACCAATTAGCAGACTTGTTCACCAAATCTCTGTCTATATCACGGTTCAAACAGCTATCAACAAACTGATTGTCTCAACTGAAACATCAGTCTGTAGGGGGCTGTTAACAGAGAAAACACCAAAGAACGATCAACCAAAGAGAGGTCGCAAGAAGCCGTTATTTTAGTTAGGAAAATGTACGGATGAGCCATTGTAAACTCTATAAATACCGATGTACTCTATTAGAAATAAACCAAGAAAGTATAAGCCTCATTTCTAAAAGCTGTTCTTCCTACCTTTCTCTGTTTCTTGATTGCCTGCTAAGTCTCACGACAATGCAGTTTTCGAAAAAAAGAAACTGGGTTCTGTGATGAACTCAAGTTGATTTATATTTGAAAATAGACTACCTTATGATGGAGGTCAAAAAACTAGATTAGAACAGCCTGCGTTTACCCATATCTACCTACCTGTAAACGCCGTTGTTAATCTTGGGATAAACGATCGCATTCCAATGCTCAATCTGCCGCCGGAGGTGATCCGGCGCGAGATCATCCCCACCAGAATCAAGCGCGTTGAAGAACTCAACGATGCCATAGCTCTCATTGCAGACGACGTCTCTAAGCTCCGAGTCCCAAAGCATCGGCACCGTCGACCGACCATCATACCCGCCGGGCCGAAGCGCGTATACGTCTCTTAAGGTGCGGCAGCCCCCGGGGTAATCAGGAGATTCAAATTCCCATAATCCGTCTCTGCCGGGGACGACGAGGGAAACGGGGATGAGCGATTCGAGGGATCGGAGGGCGCGGACGAGAAGGGCGCGGTGGGCCCAAGGGCAGGGGAAAGCGCCGTAGAGGTGGAGGTGAAGGGGACGTGAGGTGAGGTAGTGGGCGGGGACGGAGGGGAAGGGGGAGGAAGGGCGGGAGTAGGAGCCGGAAGGGGTGGAAGGGGCGAGCTGGCGCATCATGAGATGCCAGGCGGAGGACCAGGAGGAGCGAGCGAGGGAGATGAGGGGGGTGGGGGGGAGGGAGCGGCCCCATAGGACGCGGCCAAAGGTGGTAAGCGGGTCGGAAGGGGAAGAGGAGGAGGAGATTGAGAGTGGGCGGCGACGGCGGGGGGTTGGAGAGGTCCGGCAAGTTGGGGTTGGGGTTCCGCCGAGGAAGGGAGAATGAGCCGGCAACATGTTTGATTGGTTTCCGCAGAGGATTGGAGGTGGAGGCTGTTGTGTTTGTGGAGTGCGTGCTGTCTTCTTTCTGATAATGTTCGCCGTTCAGTGTTTAGGTATGGAAGAGCCTATTTTTGGCATATGTTTTCAAGTATATTGAGTATAAAACTAAGAGGATTTACATACATACCACTTTATTTCATGTTATTCATATATTTAACACTCAAATTTTTAATATTACATTCTTATCATTCATATAAAATTTTAATATCAAATATATCACTCCTACATTTTATTCTTATCACCCATATCATTTTCTAAATTTTAATATTTCATTTCATGCACTCATATTTATTCTATTGGTGATGTGTATGTAATATTAAAATTTTTAGTATTAGATATATAAATAATATGAAATAAATTGATATGTATGTAAATCCCCCACCCAAACTATGGCTTTCTACATAAAATTATACTTCTCTAAGTATGATAGGAGAGGGCGAGCTTGAGTGAATCGAAAAAGATGGGGGGGAGTGGAGAGCGCTGCAATGATGTAGGATCGAGCACCGCAGTGTTAGATCAAATTTTTATAAAAATATCAAAAGTCACTTCTCTCTCATTTTAATTAAATCAAGCCCCTAGCAGCCATTTAGAGAGGGAGGGAAAGTTTTAGAGAGAGAAATTTTGTTTTGGGCTACTCCAAGCTATTTTTTGCTGTCAACACATTTCATAAAATTATTGGGATGAGGTAGATTACATTTTATCTATCTTAGCTTTTAAAAAAAATGAAATTTTTGAAATTTTTCTTATTAAATTTATAATTTGATAGTGTAAAAATGCGGATAATTTTACACTCATTAAACTTTCATCGTGTAATTTTTGTATGTTGTAGATGTGGCTATTCTAAATATTTAGATATTTTTTTAAAAAAATTGCCAGATAATTTGAAAATTATGTTATTTTTATCAAATTAGAAAATAATTTTGATCTCAGAAAATAATGTTTTTCAAAATAATATTCTGAACAATCCTTGTGACTGATGATATTCTAAAACTATAAAATTTTTCTCAATAGTTTAATATATTGCCTATCAATAAAATATTTTGTGCATTTTAAAAATAGTATATTTATGTTTTTTACTTCAATGCAATAATATATATGGTTATTTGATTGAAATGCGTGATTCTGTAAAGCTCTAATCTTGGAGGAAGTTCTGTTGTGCGGGATGCACAGTGAACTATAAGGCCCTGAATTTTTAATTATCTGATATATGCTAAGCATTGGGAGTCATAAGGGTTTGTTTTTTGATATGTTAGTACATAGAGTCATACTGGTATGAATTCTAATATATGTTTCTGATGAAATGTATAAGAGCTTGAGTAAGATGTGTTATTTTCTGTTTTGATATATGAAGCACTTGTTTATTTTTTTTTATGTTATTATTTAAATTTGGACCCCAATTGCTAGACTACGGTCCCTCTGACCTTCATCGCCTCAACTAAGGTTATAATGACCCAACGAATAAACCAACATTCTCTCAAAAATAACTCTCATGTCATTGAATTCTTCCAACTTCATACATGTAATATGCTCTATACAATGTAATTTTTCTACATTGAGTCATTGTCTTCCCCTGCGAAAGGGTGTCCATTGTAATCAATAACAAACACTAGTGAAATGATTCTAATTTAGTCAGACCCCATGATTTTTCCGCTTTTCAGGATTTTCCGCATAAAAATTTTAGTATCCCTTATGACTTTTGCACCCATCTCTTCTCTTTGAGTGTTGGATCTTCATATACAGCTAGAACACTAAACTCTATCTTTCTATTGCTGTGAATGTTTTGGCACGCAACAAGGAGTAAATTAAAAAAATATAAAATTGTACCCCCACTAATAAATTTTTTTAACTTTGCCCCTAAATTTTTAACCAATGTGTTTTAGACGTATGGTATTTTAAAACTTTTTCCTTTTAGAAATTTTAAGTTCCTAATTTTTGTAAAATAACGTATATGAGCATTATATTTAAAAGTTTTTTTGTACATGTGCGTAATATCATCTAAAATCTTCACTTAGATTTCTATTTCCCCATTTTATCGTAATAGTGAAGTGAGAGAGAGAAACCAAGTGTGTGCAGAAATAAAGTTTATATGTTTTGGAGGACTTGAAGCCATTTCTGCATGGCGAGACAACTATGAAATTTTTTCCACATGAGAGAGTGTTATGTGCTTGAAAATTGATGAAGAGAAACAGAGAGTGAATGTCTTATTTTTATAAGAATGTCTATGATAAATAAATGTTATAAGAGGTTTTGCGGGTTAGAATATATGTGTGGATAGAGTTAGTATTTTTTGTCTTAGCATTGTACGGATATCTAGCTCACAAATAGAAGAAAAAAAGAAACACCAGAATTTTTACATTGAAAGCCTTAAAAAAGGAAAAAACCACGAGGTCACGCCAGTTAAAATGATTCCACTAGTACTTGAATTGATTACAATTGATTGACTTATCCTTGAAGTAGGGACAATCAGATTACAATAATCGACCGTCAGGTTGAAGTCTAGTTACAAACGAAGGTCGGACGAAAGTCCGGCGTCAGTTGGCAGACGGGTAGAAATACGGCGTCAATCGACAGTCGGACGTAGCTCTGGCGTCGAGTGGCGGCCAGGTGGAAGTCCGGCGGCAGTTGATGGGAGTTCGGCGGTGGTGGTGTTAGAGCTCTTTCAGCCTCAGAGCTCTCTCGAATCTCTAGCCAAAAGTCCCCCTCATCTAGAGAATGGTGGTCTATTTATAGATTTTCATGATTGGCACACCCCGTAAATATGGAGAAGATCCGGGGTAGGTTCAGAGTGCTACATCGAATGACCAGTATTGATTCTCCCAATCATAGAGCATTTATCGGACATTTGGATGTCTTAATAATATCAGAATTTGATGATCTTGGGCTCATTGGATTCGTCTCGTCGAGCTACTCGATTCGATTATAAGCATGTCACATTTGGAAACCGTTTGGTAATCCAAATTATGGTTTGAACCTTCCAAAAGCGCTTCAGGTCTTTGATTTGGACCATTTGAGAAGATTGAGTAGAATTTGGCATCGTTGGGTTCGTATTTATGAGACGTTCAGTTCGACTGTAGGTTTGCTGAAATTGGAGTTTGGATGGTCCCCGATTCAATTTTTGAAGTTTCCAACTTGATTTTTGCCTTGAGATTCGTGCTCGATCAAAATAATTTTTCAATGATATATCAGTTGCCTCCCTATTTTCGGATGTCGAAACTCCAGAAGTCTGAAAATATATGTCATAGTATTTCGGATTGCAAAAAATTAGGTTTCAAAAATTTTAATTTGCTCAAATTTAATCATAGAAGCTCCATTAAACTTCGAAAGTGTCAAAATTGAGTCTGGGACATCAAAAAATGGTTTCAGGGATCCTAAAATTGTTTGATTTGGACTGTCCGGACTAATTTTCTTATTTCTTCCAGCTACTACAGTGATGCTACAATAATTTCTGCAATAGTGCAGGCGCTACAGTAATTTCTGCAATAGTTCAATTGCCACTGTATGCTATAGTGCTTCACTACAGTAATTTCTGCAACCACGATTTCTGCGGATGGTAACAACAAAGTTATTCCGTAGCCGCATTAACCGTCGCTACAGTTCGCATTGCTACAGTATTTATTATTAATATTTTATTATTATTATTATTATTATTAATTATATTTATATTTATTATTATTTAATGTATTTGAAAATTTTTTTAATTCTAAAATGACATTTTGAATTCTTATATGAATATAATTAATTAAATCAATTATTTCATATATAATTTAGACTTTTAAAATTCCAAGAATTTGTGGAATGACTTTTTGAATTCTTATATGAAGATAATTAACTAAATCAATTCTTTCATATATGATTTAGGCTTTTAAGATTCTAAAAATTTATGAAATGACTTTTTGAATTCTTATATATTTATGAAGATAATTAATTAAATAAATTATTTCATATATGATTTAGGTTTTTAAAATTTCAAAAATTTATGGAATGACTTTTTGAATTCTTATATATTTATGAAGATAATTAACTTTTGTCTATTAAAATTCAAAATATATATTTAATTTTTTATAGAAATTTCTAGGGAGACTTTTTATTTTCTCCCTTCTTGCAACTATAATACCCCCCTTGGGTAAGGGGAAAATTGCTCATTTCTCCCTTCTTTCTTCTCCCTCTAATTTTTTTATAGTTGAGGCATTTCATTATTTTTTATAGGTGACTTTCTCTATATAAAATCAGTGCCCCTCTTCTTGTGTAGAAGTTAGAATTTCATCTTCTTCCTTCTTTCTTCTCACTCTAACTTTCTTACAGTTGAGGCATTCCACTGTTTTTGTAGGTGACTTTCTCTACACAAAATCAATGCCCCTCTCCTTATGTAAAAGTTGGAAATTTTGTCCTTTCGCCTTGCTTTCTCTTCCAATTTCTTCTTACTCTAGAGGCTTCCATTATTTTTTATAAGTGGCATCCCCTATCAAGCTTTAGTGCCCTTTTTATGTAGAAGAAGTCATGATGAGAGTTTACTCTCTCAATTGTCTACTTTTGACAAATAAAGTTTAACAACTTCTTGCATTCGAGGGTGATTTGAGAAGATATGGTGATAATAGCACCTAGGAGGAGAACCAGTGATTATCAGTAAACTGGCAGAATTTTGAAAGTGTTCGAGTAAAAATTTGACGATAATTGACTATCAAGCGGAAGTCCGTTGGAGATTGATGGTCGAGAGAAAGTGTGGTGACGATCAACTTTAAGGTAGAAATATGATGGTGGTCGATGGCCTGGCGGAGAACTGAAGGAGATAGTTGAAGAGTGTGCTGCTAATATTAGTCGAGCAAGGAACTGATGATGGCTGATATGAAGTGAAGGACCGACGACAGGCATCAGGCGAAGCCCTAATGTTAGCGATGGCCAGGCTGCATTCAGCTAAAGGCAGAATGCATCCATATTGACGTGTACGGACATTAGACTTCCTTGATGGAATGGGTTAAAGCAATGTACCATGTCAGTAGTCTGGCAACACACTAATAGTGTCAATTGAGTTGAGGCCCGATGAAGATCAGATTATAAGCTTTCTTTGAAGAAGAAGTTGTAGAAGATGCTTGTATGGATCATGTTAGTATAACTTTAACTATAACTTTAACTTATTCTTTTTGTAAAAATGAATGTATATTTGAACCTGCTGTGGAATTTAAGTAACTCCAATAATATTTTATATGATATTGAGATTATTGTATAAGCTTGATACTTATTTTTCTTTTGAACTAAACTTGTCCTTCAGAGGAAACTAAGTTGTTTATGTGCCTTTGAGATATACTTCGATTTATTGCCCCCCCCCCCCCCCCCCCCCGCGTGCTTTTTGAGGCATTTTTAGTATGAGCAAATGTGAGAGACATTCTCCTAGGATATTTGACATATCTGAGGTTGTTAGTCAAAACCTTTGCCTAATGACGTTAACATATATGAAAGAGGTCAGATCAAATCCCCTTGGGATTGATCTTTAAGTGATTGAGATGCAAGACATCCTCTTATGATGTTTGACCTATTCGAGATTGTATGTCAGAGCGCTGCTCGATAACGTTAACCTATATGGAAGAGGTCAGATCAAATCCCCCCGGAATTGATCATCCAATAATTGAGAAATAATAAAGATTGTATATTTCTTAAATCAAGGATTTTATGATTTGATTAACATCCTCCTAGAATATTTGACCTATCCGAGATTGTATGTTAGAGTGCTGCTTGATGACGTTAACATATATGGAAAAGATTGGATTGAATCCCCCTAGGATTGGTCATCTAGTGATTGAGACACAATAAGGATTGTGTATTTTTTAAATCATAGATAATGAGATTAGATCCATCGTTAGTTGTCATTTTTTATCCTTTTTTTATCCTTTTTAAAGAAGGAGATAATATTAGAACTAAACGAACAACATATTATATTACTATAAGATAATACAACAGTTCCATAGTACAACTTAGGGATATAAGAGTTACACCACATAAGATATATGCACGGGGATAACATAATATTTAACTTGGAAGAAAATACTAGGGATATCAGAGTGACACCCTATTTAACATAAAAGAGACACGATGAAATAAGATGAGTAGTATTACTAATACAAATGCACAAACTGCGTAGTCACTTAATCTCATCAAGATTTGAATATTATTTAACGGTTGTCTTTGTTATTGATTCCCCCCCCCCCCCAAGTGGAACCAGCTTCATCTCCAGTAGGTAAATTTTGAATAAACTATCGAAGGTAGCCTTGTCGGATAAGTCTCCCAATTTCATTCTTATGCGACTTACAAGCTTCGGTGTGTGCCCACAACTATGGTGAAAATGACAGTATTGATCATGATTTCTCGTATTTGACTTCAAAGGATTAGACTACTTAATATTTTCTTGATATCGAATAGCTATCAATACATTGGCTCGAGATGCGTTGAGTGGTGTATACTCTTCCTCTCATCGAAACTCACGTCGTGGCAATGGAGGTCTAAGAGGCAGGCTACTCTTCCCTTATTTCTTTTACTGCGAGAATGAGTTATTCATTATAGGAGCATTTTTATGCTTTCCAAACGGTGGTTCAAATTACTTCTTGTGAGCATTGATGGCTTCATCTGCTGATATTTGTGCCTCCACATGATGGATCATGTCAGCATATGAGGGAACCGTGTCTTACATAAGCGCCGAGTAAAGGGGACCAGGGCGGAGACCTGCAAGGAAAACTCCTCTCAACATTTCAGGATCTACTCCTGAAATTTGTCGAGCTTTGGTGAAAAATCATTTAAAATACTCCTTAAGTGATTCTCATTCATTTTGACTGATCCCAGATAGGTGAGAAGAATCCTTAACAATTTTTTGATTAGTAATAAATTATTCGACGAACACTTTGGCCAATTTAATGAATGTAGGGATCGTTCCAGTTGAAAGTAAGTAGAATCATGTTTGAGCTTATCCTTTTGAGGGTAGCAGAAAAACCTGGCAGAGAAGTGCGTCTGAGGCTTACTGGATATGCATAATGGTTCTATAGTGATCGATATGCTCATATGGGTCGGATGTCCCGTTGTAGGAATTGATGCTTGGTAGTTTGAATCTTTCCTGAATGGGGTGTTGAAGAATGGCTTCAGTCAGGGGTGATGACTCATGGAAGTCCTACTGACGAAGAGGTTGTCTTATACCTCCCACGGGGAACTCTTCTCGGACCAATCGTTGCAGTTCATGATGTAGGCATTGCGAGGGAGCTCAGCAACGTGCGGTCGGGCTAAGTCCTCAGGGATGTCCAGAGGAATGCGAGGTTGTCGATCTGTATGCGAAGGATGGGTAGAACTTGCAATGTCGGCAAGCTCGTTGTCTTGATGTGATTGTGGATGCCTCCTTGGCAGAGGAAGATGAATCTCTGTGTGAAGATGTTCGAGTTGAATACCCTCAGCCAGTGGTGGATCTCGAGGGAGAAGAATGTCCTCCTGTGGTTCTAGCGTCGGTTGCCGAGTCTCTCACAGGAGTTGAAGGATCTCATTTTGAGATTCTTCCATCTTTTGGATATGTTCTTCTAGGGAAGGCCATGAAGTTCCTTCTCCAGCAGCGTGTTACCCCCAGGTTAAAAAGAGGCAGATTCTTGGCATCCATGATTCATAGATTGATTCCTGAATTAGTGGGTGTTGGAGCGGGAGGCTCCCAAGATGCAATTGCTACCTCTGTTGGCCATTAAAGAAACATTTAGAATTATGGGATTGGGTTCCTACAAATGGCGCCAAACTGTTACGAGTTAGAATATACACGTCGATAGAGTTAGTATTTTCGTCTTAACGTTGTATGGATATCCAGCTCATAAACAGAAAAAAAGGAAACACCAAAATTTTTATGTAGAAAGCCCTAAAAAAGAGAAAAATCATGGGGTCACGCCCAAGTGAAATGATTCCACCATTACTTGAATTGATTACAAGTGATTGACTTGTGAAGTAGGGACAATCAGATTATAATAATCGACCATCAGGTTGAAGTCTAGTTACAAACGAAGGTTTGATGAAAGTCTAGCATCAGTTGGCAGACGGGTGGAAATCTGGCGTTAATCGGCATTGAGTGGTGGCCAGGTGGAAGTCCGGCAATGGTCGACGGCCGGGTGGAAGTCCGACGACAGTCGATGGGAGTTCGCCGGTGGTGGTGCTAGAGTTCTTGCAGCCTCAGAGCTCTCTCTAATCTCTAGTCAAAAGTCCCCCTTATGTAGAGAATGAGGGTCTATTTATAAATTTTAATGAGTGGCACACCCTATAAATATGGACAAGATCTGAGGTAGGTTCGGAGTGTGCTTCATCGGATGACTAGTATTGATTCCCCCGATCATAGAGTGTTTATCAGATATTTGGATGTCTTAATAATATCAGAATTTGATGATCGTGTGCTCGTTGGATTCTTCTCATCGAGCTACTTGATTCGACTATAAGCATGTCACATTTGGAAACTGTTTGATAATCCAAATTGTGGTTTAAACCTTTCAAAAGCGCTTCGGGTCTTTGATTTAGACTCATTTGAGCTTGGATTGAGTTATATTTGGTATCGTTGGGTTTGTATCTCTGAGACGTTCAGTTCGACTGTAAGTTTGCTGAAATTGGAGTTCAGATGGTCCCCGATTTAATTTTTAAAGTTTCTAACTTGGTTTTGCCTTGAGATTCGTGCTCAATCAAGATAATTTTTCGATGATATATCAAGAGGCATAAGAGTTTTTTGTTTAAAAAGAAAAAAGCCCATGAGGCTTGATCAAATTGAAATGAATTGACTAATATATTTTAACGGTAAAAAATGATGCCATTTCATGTAATTGGGCAAAAGTATTGGCACAATATGATAGTCATAAACTATAGAGGATGAATTCTACGGCTAAGGTTAGGAGAATCTTGTCGTATTCGAGTTAACATTAAGAGATTATTTTTGCTTGATCATTCTCCTTTGAGGAGAGGATACTAAAGATCGAAAAGTATGGTATAAATCTTGGCGTTTGAAGTCGGGAGTGAAAGTTAGTGTTTATGGTGTACATTAGCATTATATGTGTTAAGAGCGTTGACATTGTTGGCGATGGCAGGCAATGAAGTCGATAAGCATCGATGTTGATGTCAACGATATACATTGGCCTTGTTGGCAATGCCATATGCGGACATTGTTGGCAATGATGGGAAACAAAGTTGGTTGAAGTCAGTGACGATGTTGACAATTTGTATCGACCTTAGAGGTGATGCTTTGTGTTGATGTTGTTGACAATGGCATGAGATGAAATCGACAGTGTTCACGTCGGTGTCAACGATAAGCATCAACTTTATAGGCAATGATGATTGATGTTGTTGGCGATAGCGGATGATGAAGTTGATGGGAGTCATCATTCACATTTATGACATGCATTAGGCTTATAAGCAATGAGATGCATCGATATTTTTGGTAATGACTAACAATAAAGTTGGTAAGTGTTGGTATTGACGGCATGCATCAATCTTATATATTATTTATGCAATATAGATTTATTGATTTTGCTTTGATAGTTAAAAAACGATTCAACTTTCATTGATGAACATTGAATATATATATATATATATATATATATATATATATATATATATATATATATATATATATAGATATTATTGCACGCCCCATTGTATCATATGTATATTATTTTTAAGAAAGGATTTCAACATTTTGATAGTTTGAGGTTTTCTTCTATTGGATGTACTTGGAAGATTGTAGATGACTTTTTTTATAGTTATGGTATATTATTTGTATTAAAATATATTGAGGCACCATGCTTACTAGAATGTCATTTTCTTTTTCTCTATTCTTAAAATGGATCCCCTTTAATTGAATGAACTATAAAATACAAATTGATTTGTCATAAATAAAAAACTGTCTTGATCAGGCACAAATCTCGATACAAATATAAATAAACAGTTTTCAAAATTAAATCCATGACCATTTGAACTCCAATTTCAGCAAACTTATAGTCAAATTGAACGTCTTGAAGAGACGAATCCAACGACACCAAAATCGGTCCAATTCAAACCCAAATGGGTCCGAATAGAGGACCCGAAGCCTTTTGGAAGCTTTAGAAAAACGACGAATCTTTATTGCTTTATCAAGCTTGCACCACCAGTCGGATATCTTCCCGACCACCGACCGTTTGGTTGTTGTTGGATCTTTTCCTAACAACTAAACATTCCAGGCATTTACCCAACAATTGATTAATACTGAATCTCCATTCATCACCAGACATTGATGGAACACTCTATGTTATTCAATCTACATCAAAGGGACTAATTTGCTGAAGTTTGGAAACCTCTTAAGCATATTGTCTACTCCCTGACATTGAGTTAAGGGATGAGTTGACGTCATCCGACTATGAACCTTCTAACCTCCATCGCCCGCCAACTAAAATCCCTTCGACCATCGCCTGACTACGATCCCTTTGACAACTGTCACCCGACTACGATTATTCTAACCTCCGTCACTTGCCGACTACGATCCCTCCGACCTTCGTTGCCTGATTACGACTCTACCAACTAAACGAATAGACCAACATTCTCTTGAGAATAACTATCATTTATTCTCCAAATATATAATGTGTTCTATACAATGTATATTTGAGCCAACACTTTTCTCCGAAGAGGGACATTATTTGTTATCAACCACCAACACTAGTGAATTCATTTCAACTAGATAAAACCCTGTTATTTTTTCCCCTTCTTAGGAGTTTTCACATAAAAATTGTTCTCATATGAACGACGCACCCCACTTTTTTATCTATTTGTATGCTAAATCTTCATACGAAGCTAGGATGCAAAACTTTATATTTCTCTATCGCCACGAATATTCCATGACACAACACAAATATTTTGACGAGTTCATGAATAAAAATAATATAATATAGAAAAACAAAATGATTATCACATAATTACATATTAAATAAATTTATAATAAAATTTTAAATGAACATATTATCATAATTTATGATCATAAATGAAATAAACATCAAACTATTTAAATTTATTTGTTTATCAATAGAATATTTATAAAAATATCATAATTTGTTAGATTAAATAATCAAATAATTATAAATGAGCTTTAATTGATCCTAATCAGTAATCACAAACATGTTGATTAGTACTTTAGTAGTCCATCTTCAACCAAATTTCTGCGAGAATCGGAATAAACATCAGGTGAAGAGGATGCCACAGGGACTTTTTAGTAAATTCCTACGCGGCAAAACCCTAGCTACTTGTCTATAAAACTGGAACCATCGCTTCCCAGCGGCTGCAAACTCGTCAAGATGTCGAAACGAGGTACTCTCCTTCTAGCTCCTCTTCCTTCATATCTACATTTCTCCGATCCATCTCCGAGAGTATTCTCATATCTGGATTCAATGGTGGTGATGCTGAATTGACCTTTATTTTATTTGCTGACGATTTCAGGACGCGGAGGTTCAGCAGGAAATAAGTTCCGGATGTCGCTGGGTCTACCGGTGGCCGCCACCGTGAACTGTGCCGACAACACTGGTGCAAAGAACCTTTACATCATCTCCGTGAAGGGAATCAAGGGACGCCTCAATCGCCTCCCATCTGCTTGCGTCGGCGACATGGTCATGGCCACCGTTAAGAAGGGCAAGCCCGATCTCAGGAAAAAGGTGATGCCCGCTGTCATCGTCCGCCAGCGTAAGCCTTGGCGCCGAAAGGACGGAGTCTACATGTATTTTGAAGGTATTCTACCTCTCTTATTTTGTCTTTGCATCAGCTTTTTGTTATGATCTTGGAAGATAGCTAGAGAATTTGGTGGTTTGAAATATTATAAATTTTTATAAATGATCTATTTTTATGTTTGATGTTTACCGAAGTTGCAAAGTTTTGTCGATTATGAAGTTAGATTTTATTATTCCTGTTAAAGATTTCTGCTTAACTAATTATTTTTATAAGTACAGCTCTTGGCGATCGAGTAAGCATTTTTTTCATGCATAATTTTCCTTTGCTAAATGGAAGATGGTACCCCAAAATATCGTCATATATTTAAATTTGTTATGGGATATTAAGGAGGGAAGTTTAGAACAAATGAAGAAGCGATCAGATAAAAGATCATTGTTACCCTCATTCAAAGTCAGTTGATTATAACAAAGAAAATGCTTCATTTTACTAATTGATGGCTCCTAATATTAGAGTTATATGTTCGTTTTAACATCCTGAATCAAAACCTCTCCTTTTTTATAAGTTCATGAAATCTTTGTATGCATTGAATATACATTGTCTATCAACAATTAAATTTGTTTTTCTCCACTGCTCTGTCTGACTCATCTTGACGGCTAGGATTCAGCTTGACTTGCTGCTTGAGCTTTGCCATACTCTTGAC
Organism: Dendrobium chrysotoxum; assembly: GCA_019925795.1. Taxonomy (NCBI): domain Eukaryota; kingdom Viridiplantae; phylum Streptophyta; class Magnoliopsida; order Asparagales; family Orchidaceae; genus Dendrobium; species Dendrobium chrysotoxum. Next base: position 43,373,951 of record CM034309.1, read on the forward strand.
AAATTGATACATAGCTTTTTGTTGGATATGGAGTTACCTTACTTAGATGGAGGATATGACAGATTTCTTAACGGCCAAAGATTGTTCTGTATGGGCTAACAACCTACAATATGCTTTTAAAAATGAAATATAAATATTTTTTGTTCAAAAGGTTTCTGCTTTACTATGTTTTTTAGAATTACTTGTTGAGGGCACCATGGTTGTGATTTTGACTCCATCTTCCTTTTTTTTTTTCTTAAAGAAAGATTGTTTTCTAGTTAGGGTTTTCATCAATTTGTTGTGACGGAGGAACTTTCCTGGGCGAAATTTCTCCTACTTGTTGGAGCAAACTTCTTATGTTTGTATATTCCCAAGTAAACGTCACATAGATAACTCTAGAGGTTGATGGATCTTATGTTCCTCCTTCTAGGAGTGGTCTCATATTCCATTGCCTTAGGGAGCAACATTGTTGCTAGTACCTTTTGGGACTGGCCATGAGACAAACATTTTATGTTAAAGTATTGAACTGTTTTTATCCACAATTATACGATTTTGCGTACAGATATTTTGCCAATTTTCTTTTGTTTGTTGTCCTAGATGGACTTTAGTTGATAATGCTTTTTTTCATTCCTAAATTTGCTTGGAAACTTCAATCGGGCAAGTTGCATCGGCAATCTTCTCTAAATCTGATGTCTTATTTCCTTTTGCTTAATGGGAGATTGTATCCAAAAATCTTATCATATCTATAATTATGTATTGTATTGGATCTTAATGAGAGAAGTTTTACAAAAATGGGTAATAAATGAGCAGATAAAAAATCATCCATATTCAATTTCACTTGCCTATGATCAAGGTTGTGAAAATTGGACCGGACAACGAACCGGAAGGAGAGGTTCACGGTTCGACCGGTCGAACCGGATGACGTAATAAATAATAATAATATTAAAAATTAATAAAATTAACATAATATAATATAATTATATGATCATTTAATAATATTTATAAAATTTTATACATATAAACATTGTTTTAAAAACTGGACCGGACCGGCCGGTCGAACCGGTTCAACCATGAACCGAACTTAAGACCGGTCCGATCCAGCCTTGAAAACCGCTTCTGCATCAAATCGCTCAAAACCAGAATGAACTGTCGGTTCAACCGGAAACCGCTAAACCGGTCCCAATTTAATAGAATCGGCCGGTTCAAATTCATTCACAAAATTTGACTCGTGTTCGGGTTTGAGTTCAAGCCAAGTCGCTTGAAATTTCACAAATTTTTTTTATTAAGTTCAGCCCAAACAGCTCGCTCGGCAACCAGTTAACATATGCCATTCTTTTTATATAGCAAACTTTTGTCCCTCCAGGCAGTGTGAGACTAAACCCTACAGTTTTTTTAGTTTGTGATGTCACGTAGGAGAGAGAAAGCGGGCCACGTAGGAGAGAGAAATGCGAGAGAGAAAATTTCAAAAACATTTAGAGAGATGAAGGTCGGGAGGTCCAGTGGGAGAGAAAAAATTTAAAAATTTTAGAAACATTTAGAGAGAGAGAGAGGGCGGGAGGTCCGGCGGGAGAGAGAAAATTTCAATAAATATTTAATAGTTTTTTTAATTAATGATATTTAATTTTTGTCTTAATAAATTTTAATATATTTATTACTTAATTTATATTTATTAATTTTTTATTGTGAGTTTTTAAATAATTTATTATAAATTATATCTAAATATGTAATATAAATTAATAATAAATTATTTTAAATTATATGGTCATTAGTTTATTATATTTCATTATTATATTAATTTTATTAATTTTTTATAATAATAATATTATTTATTATATTATTTTTATTATATATATTTTAAATTTATAAATATTATTAAATGCTCAAATATTTAATTATTTTATTATATTAATGATCATAAATTTTTAATATTATAAATTTATATATTATATTAAATATTATTCTTATAAATATATTATTCTTAAATGATATTTATATGCAAGGTTGTGAAAACCGGACCAGGCAACAAACTTGTAGAATATTGAAATTTTCTCTCCCGACGGACCTCCCGCCCTCTCTCTCTAAATGTTTCGAAAAGTTTTAAATTTTTTCTCTCCCGCTGGACCTCCCGCCCTCTCTCTCTCTCTAAATGTTTCTGAAATTTTCTCTCCCACCTTTCTCTCTCCTGCATGGCCCACTTTCTCTCTCATGCGTGGCATCACAAACTAAAAAAAACTGTGGGGTTTAGTCCCACACTGCCTGGAGAGACAAAAGTTTGTTATATAAAAAGAATGACATATGTTAATTTGTTGTCGAGCGAGCTGTTTGGGCTGAACTTAATAAAAAAAATTTTGTGAAATTTCGAGCGGCTTGGCTTGAACTCAAACCCGAACACCAATCGAATTTTGTAAATGAATTTGAATCGGCCGGTTCTATAAAATCGGGACCAGTTTCTGGTTGAACCGGCGGTTCATTCCGGTTTTGAGCGGTTTGATGCAGAGGCGGTTTTCAAGGCTGGATCGGACCGGTCTTAAGACCGGTTCACGGTTGAACCAGTTCGACCGGCTCGTCCGGTTCGGTTTTAAAACAATGCCTATGACAAATAAAATGTTTCATTTTTAGAAATTAGAAATATCTACTGTGTTTGATTCTTCAGAATGTAATCTCTTCATTTTTATTTCGATTAAATCATTATATGCATTGAATAGAAATTGTCTATCAAGAATTAAATTTACTTTTCTCTAATGCTCTGACTTACTCAAGCTTACATGGAATGATTCAACTTAAATTTTTGTTTGAGATTTTGGATCCTATTTGCAAATAGATCCATACTTCTTGTTGGATAAAGAATAACCTTATTCGGACGATGGAAACTTTATTCTTCCTGTTAAAGATTTCTGCTTAACCAATTGTTTTTATAAGTACAGCTTTTGGCGCTGAAGTGAGCATTTTTTTCATGCATAATTTCCCTTTGCTAAATGGAAGATGGTACCTGAAAATATCGTCATATATTTAAAGTTGTTATGGGATATTAAGGAGGGAAGTTTAGAACAAATGATATCAGATAAAAGATCATTGTTACCTTCATTCAAAGTCAGTTGACTATAACAAAGAAAACGCTTCATTTTGCTAATTGATGGCTCCTAATATTAGAATTATATGTTCGTTTTAACATCCTGAATCAAAACCTCTCCTTTTTTATAAGTTGATGAAATCCTTGTATGCATTGAATATACATTGTCTATCAACAGTTAAATTTGTTTTTTTCCACTGCTCTGTCTGCGGCTAGGATTCAACTTGACTTGCTGCTTGAGCTTTGCCATACTCCTGACAAATTGATACATGGCTTCTTGTTGGATATGGAGTTACCTTACTCAGATGGAGGATATGACAGATTTCTTAACTGCCAAAGATTGTTCTGTATGGGCTAACAACCTACAATATGCTTTTAAATATGAAATATAAATATTTTTTGTTCAAAAGGTTTCTGCTTTTCTATGTTTTTGAGAGTCACTTGTTGAGAGCATCATGGTTGTGATTTTGACTCCATCTTCCTTTTTTTTTCTTAAAGAAAGATTGATTTCTAGTTAGGGTTTTCATCAATTTGTTGTGACGGAGGAACTTTCCTGGGCGAAATTTCCCCTACTCGTTGGAGCAAACTTCTTATGTTTGTATATTCCCAAGTAAACGTCACATAGATAACTCTAGAGGTTGATGGATCTTATGTTCCTCCTTAGAGTGGTCTCATATTCCATTGCCTTAGGGAGCAGCATTGCTGCTATTACCTTTTGGGACTGGCCATGAGACAAACATTTTATGTTAAAAGTATTGAACTGTTTTTATCCACAGTTATACGTTTTTGCGTACAGATTTTTTGCCATTTTTTCTTTTGTTTGTTGTCTTGGATGGAATTTAGTTGATAATGCTTTTTTACATTCCTAAATTTTCTTGGAAACTTCAATCGGACAAGTTGCATTGGCAATCTTCTCTAAATCTGATGCCTTATTTCCTTTTGCTTAATGGGAGATTGTATCCAAAAATCTTATCATATCTATAATTACGTATTGTATTGGATCTTTTTGAGAGAAGTTTTACAAAAATGGGTAATAAATAAGCAGATAAAAAATCATCCATATTCAATCTCACTTGACTATGACAAATAAAATGTTTCATTTTTAAAAATTAGAAATATCTGTTGTTTGATTCTTCAGAATCTAAATCTCTTCATTTTTATTTCGATTAAATCATTATATGCATTGAATAGAAATTGTCTATCAAGAATTAAATTTGCTTTTCTCTAATGCTCTGACTTACTCAAGATGGCATGGAATGATTCAACTTAAATTTTTGTTTAGGATTTTCGATCCTATTTGCAAATAGATCCATACTTCTTGTTGGATAAAGAATAACCTTATTCGGATGATGGAAACGAGTCAACTGAGATGGATTTCCTTACATCCTAAGATTATTTTGTTTTGTATTGGTTAACCAGCCTACAATTTGATGCTCGATATGAATTTTAAATTAATTTCATTTTAATGTTTCTGCTTAACTATATTTGTATGAATTACTTCTTGAAGATATGTTGGTCATTTTTGACATTATCTTTTTTTTATTCCTAAAGGAAAATTGTTTATTATCATCAATTTGTTGTGACGGGGAGCAAACTTTCCTGGGTGAAAATTTCCCCAGCTTGTTGGAGCAAACCTGTTATGTTTGTACATTCCTAAGTAAACGTCACATAAAGATCTCTAGAGGTTGATGGTTCGGCAGTTCCTCCTTCTTGGAGCGGTCTCATATTCCATTGCCTTAGAGAGCAGCATTGCTGCTATTACCTTTTGGGATTGGCCATGAGACAAACATTTTATGTTGAATATGAAATTTTGTATTTATCCACTGGTATATGATTTTGCTTATGGATTTCTTAGCATTTTGTTGGATAGATGTTAGATAATAATGATTTTCTTTCTCTAAACGTGCTAGAAAATTTTTATTGGCCAAGTTGCATTAGAGAATCTGGTAAAATTAAATTCAGTTAGAAAGGGTCTGTTCTATTTGTTGCTGAATTCTGAAAGAAAAGTTAAGGGGCAATTACGTTGTTGCACCTCAAATTGATGGTTTTGCAAGTTTTTTTTGTAGCATCTTAGATAAGTAAGATTTAGGCTATGATTAATCCATATTACATGAATTGATCAAAATGCTGCACCAGATAATTGAATCATGTATTTTTTTCTCTCTTTTATAATAATTGATTTGGCTTGTGAGTTGACTGGAACTTGTAGAAATGGGCTGAGCTCGAACTTGTAGAAATGGGCTTAAGCTCAGCTTGTCTGAGTTACACCCCTAATTTTATTTTTTGAGACTGGGGGCTGACCATGAGGCAGGCAATCTATGTTGAAATTTGGAACTGTGTGCTAACGGTTTTTATCATATACTCCGTTTATTGAAGTTATGTGATTCATGCATATTTGTTTGGTCATGGTAGTGGAGTGATTTTAGTGAATAGTTGTTTGTCTTTTGAAGTATGCTTGTAATTTTTGATCGGCAAAGTGGGATTTAAAAGCTTTAGAAATTTGTCTCAATTTCTGCGATATGTACTCATGCAAAGTGAATATTTTTTTCTTTGAAATCTGTGTTTTCCACTTTTATGTAATTTGTTTTATTTTCATTTTTCTATGAAGTAGTTAATATTCGTTGAATGAGTTATAATTAATGATATTTGGATTTTATTTTTGACCATCGTGTCTTATCCATTAGGTTCTTTTGTGAAGTTTTATTGTCTTTTTGTATAGATGGTTGCTTTTCTTACTGAATACCTAGTTGGTTATCATCATCTAGATAGATTAAAGTTGTCCCTTCATATGTTGCTTGCAATGTCTGAGAAGGGAGAATATTTATTACTGCTGATGTTTTGGGTGAAACTATCCTCAACCTGCTGGAACAATCCTATAATGTTTGTAAATTTCTATGTTAATGCCGCATATTAAAATCTTTAAAAGTTGCAGGTTCTTCTTAGGAGTGTTGATTTAATCTTGATTTGTTGTTTTTTTTTCCTCTTTTTGAAGAAGAACAAATTAAAATAAAAACAAATAAATGCCTTACCTATTCTTGCTACCAAACATGGTATGTGAAATTATGAGCGAGCCTCATAAGCAATATGGATTCTTACGACATGATCTTGTATACGCATGATTGTTTTGCCATGGGATCGAGGAGAGAGCCTCCTAAGCAAATATTGGGAGCAGTAGTGATGACAGGTCTCACTTAGGTTAAAAAGGCAAAGCTGCAATTACAAGTTTCAATATTGGAATTGGTGAGTCGATATGGGTGGTACTCTTAAAATAGATTTGCAAGTTTATTATTTGATTAGATTCATCCGGGAGACCTAAACACAGATGCTGATTGACTTCAAAGCAAAATGACAGACACTCAAGTCTATAGCTTTTCTGTCAATTTGATTGTCCGTTGGAGCTCAGTTTCTTAATCATTTCTAAATAAATTTTTTGAGGGAGTAAATGACTGAATATAGGAATTTAAGCAGTGCGTGCAATATCCAATTTCTGCTTGACAAATGTATTTGTGCTTACTATTAAGATTTAATAAATAAATCAGGCTTAACATGAAGTGTCAACGAAGTATGTGTTCTTTGTCAACTTCATATTTATAACGGTTATATTAAGAAAATTTATTCGAGTAACCAGGCCTTCATTGGTTTGCTTTATCTTCTTTGTAACCTTTGTATCATTCAGTGTTGGAAACCTCATAATTCTTTGTCCAAATTTGAACTTCTTATGATTTTCAACATTATACCGTTAATTTTCTAATTTCGTTCCTTTGTAGTCTACTTGCATCAGATCATGTTGAGCTCATGCTCCTGCTATCTTGTTTTTCAAATTTTGTGGTCTTGTTAATCAAATTTGTGCGGCTCATGTACAGATAACGCCGGAGTAATCGTGAATCCAAAAGGGGAAATGAAAGGTGTATTTGCTTATCAGAGTTTTTTTTACCGTTGTTTCAAACGTGTAACTTTTAATTAAAGTGCAGAAATTTTGTCTGCTTTTTTGTGGTGATTTAGGTTCTGCAATTACTGGACCAATTGGAAAGGAATGTGCTGACTTGTGGCCAAGAATTGCAAGTGCTGCGAATGCTATAGTGTAGTTCATTAACATATCATCTCTCCGATCTATACAATCCGCTTCTACTTGCTGGGTATGGAGTTTTGTATTTTCATCACGTATGATTTGAGATTTTATAATTTCATTGGATCATTTGAATTCTGTCATATTAGTATTTTCTTACAGGGTAAATTGGACTGTGGTTTATGAAGTGTTATTTATATCCGTTAATCCTTATTCTAGAATTCTTTTGTTGATTTGCTGTGTTGTAGGCGTTTTAAACCCTATTTTCAACATTCATATGTACCAAATTCAACCTTTGGACATTACTGCCATCTCTGGATGTCTACATTAGTTGGGATTTTAAATGGGGTTAATAGGAATTAGCTATGTTATTTGTATCTTGTTTTTGGGTTGGACTTGAAACCTCGATGATTGATTAACTTGACATGATCAAAGGTGATGTCGAAGACAATAACGCAAAACAAATTTAAGATAATTCAATGTCAAACAAAATCATTCGAACATTGCTTATCTTGCAGGATGGATTGCACCAGATGACAAAAATGTTAAAATTATTTAGGAAGGGGGCTTTGAGCTTGGTTTGATCGAGCACTATGTAAATGATGGACAATAAACAAGACATTGTACCAATTTGATTCTAAATGCTTCGACTACAACCAAAATCATTCATTTTTAGTTAATAGTTTTCATGAAATGGATCTTGTTGGTGTGTTCTGGATATTATTTCTATCTACCTCTTCTCTCCATTGTCTCTCTCTAAAACCTTTTCCATTTACCTTTCTCTATTTCTCTCTTCTCTTTTCTCAAACTCTCTCCCCACCCAACATTTTCTCTTTCTTATCCTCTCTCTCTACATTATATAACATATAACAAAAGAGAAAAAAAAGAGATTTTTAAAAAATTGTTTTCTTTTTCATTACAAAGTTGCCATTGACACTTGCTCATGAAAGATATATAGTGCAAATCAGATGTATTTTAAGGGCATTACTAATTGAATGTCATTCGCATGTTTGTAGCTCCGGTGGACTTTCACCCAAACAACAAATGAAAATGTATTTTTGCGTTTCATTTTGCCTATGAACAGTATGATATTAATATTGGCTTCATACTATTTAAAAATCCAATATAAAGCCCATCTTCCATCTCCTTCGTCTCGAGTCGAGCAGCCCTTCATCCATCCACTCGCTCAGTTTCATCCTAATCGTGTTAGAAATGGAGTTAAGTTGGAGATGGAGTATGTTTGATATGATTGTTACTGTATTTGAAGTGGTAAATAGATTTTTCGGTTGGAGTCGCCCTAAAATACTGTGTAGTTTCAATGCGACACAGAAAACTCAATATGTTTCTCGAGCGTGTGGCTTTATTTTTAGGTTTGAGATTGGAAGACCCATTTTTTATGTTCAATCCTCCTTGATTCAGTTGACGAGGCTTCAACTTTATCAAAGATGTTCAAACGAGTTTTAAATAGTTTATTATAAATTCTATTCTTCTAAATGAACAGAAGCTTTAAAATCTATAATGATATTTAGTTTTACATTTGTATTAGGTCTACAACATTTTTTTCTAATAAATGATATTTCGTTATAAAAATATAGTATTTTTAGGTTTACCGTTTGTATGGTAGAGAATGTTAAAGCAAAAACAGTAAAAGCATTCAAAAATTTCAATGATGGGTGTGTTAATTGAAAGCTTCAATCGAAGAGGACTGTGTCAGGGGTGTAAAAGAGCTAAACGGGCTTGTGAGCCTGCTCTAATTTGACTTGTTAATGATTTGAGGAGTTGAATTTATTGAGCCATGATTTTTAGCTCAACTCTATAATACCCCAGCTTAGTTTGACTTGACTCATAAGTTTGTTGAACTACTTAATTAACTTAAATTATAGGTAAAATTTAATTTTAAATTAGTATTATATAATATATTTTAATTTTTTAAAATTATTTTTATATACTTATATTATTTTATTATTTGTATATTAGAAGTAAAAATCCATTTAAAATTTTGAAAATAATCTCAACCCCTAAAGTGTCAAAGTCTTATTGAGTTTAGCGCTACGATATCATTTTCAAATAATATCTTATCAATAAGACTAGCAGATGTCCTCTAATTAGTAGATTTTTGCTTTCAACTGACACATGCAAACAGGTGTCATCTATTAAGTGTAGGTAACTGCTTGTTTACTAACTTGTTATTGGTGACCAACCAGCAATGAATTTGTAATGTGACGTAGTTCCTGAAGGCTTATTATTGCTACACTTGGGCTTATGCTTGCATGTGAAATTAGTCTAGATAACTTGGAATATTTATTTTGTGGTAGTTTCTGTAACTCCTATTTGGAATTCAAGCACCAGGGAAATTAAATGGTTGTGATTTTTAAGCTTTATGATCCAAATGTTGAAGCTATGATGCAGTGTGAAGCGCGTGATAGGAAAATTTTAAGTCAGTCTGAACTCTGAATTATATTGTGCACACTTTCCAGCCAGATTTTTTTGGGTCACCCAGTTTTCAACAACAACAACAACAAAGCCTTTATCCCACTATGGGGGTTGTAGCGGGGGGTTGACTACATGAATCTTTTTTTCTACTGTATCTTATTGAGAATCAAATTCTCGTTTAAATCTAACAAAAAAGGTCATTTCTAATACTTTATAACCAAGTCTTTTTAGGTCTACCTCTACCTTTCTTAATGTAGATCAAATCTATAATATACCCACTCTCCTGACTGCTTCATGGGAAGGCCCATATTTTGTGTCCAAACAATCTTAGACGACTCTCTCTAATCTTATTTATCATTGGAGCTACTTCAATTTTTTCACATATATACTTGTTTCACATTCTGTCTCTAAGTATAAAGTCACTCATCCACTTGCTCATCTCTGCAACAATTAACTTAATTTTTAGTATCTATTTTAATGTCCAATATTTTGCACCGTAAAATATTGCTGGTCTCACTATCCTTTTATAAAAATTTTTCTTAAGTTTGAGGGATACTTTTCCATCATATAACCGGCCTGATGCACTACTCTACTTTAACCATCCAACTTTAATTCTATTAATAATATACCCATCTATTTCACCATCGCTAGGTAACCCATTTTCGTTATAACAATTGATTTTGGAGTTTCATTTATGCATTTGCTTTCCTCTTATATAAAAACCAACTTGATTTATTTATTAACTTCTTTTTATTAGGTTTTACTATAACTGTCTCTTTCATATTAACTATTTCTCAATCTATCATTATATTACTGCACAACAATCTTAAAATTCTTATTTGTGTTAAATTTAACTTGTCTATTAGCAACTTAAATAGCATAATTAGTCTAATTGCATTGTTATAGTATTTATCATTTAAGCCTTCATATTATTATGATACTATTAACTATAGCTCTATAAGTTACATGCTCATCTATAAAATCATTCTTCTATAGTAAGTTCAAGATATATGAGTTATTGCACCTTAGTATTCACTCAGTCTGCCAATGTTGATTAATATTTATGAAGTTCAGGTGCTCTAAAATTACTCGTCACTCATTTTATTTTTGTTATGCAACTCTAAGGTTTTGTTTGAGATAGCTTTTTTATTGCTTTCTAAAATAACTTTTAAGTACAATTTTTTTTTTCAAAAACTTTTTATACGAAAATATTGCTTTATAAAGCAGTACGAAAGCTGTCCCAAACAAAGCCTAAGTTTATCATCTTCTATAAATTTTTTTCTTTTCTAACTTTTCACTTATTTTATTAGAATTATCTCATTTGCAAATGGTGTAGAACAAAGTGATTTAGTTTGAATATCTTCTGTAAGATTCTTTATACTTAATAGAAGAAGGAATGAGTTTATTGTTGATACTTACTAGTCATGGGAATAGTTTGGTCACTCCACAACCACTTGTCGTATGCCATTGCTCCATCTTGTAGACTTTTAGCTTTGAGACACTAAAGTAATTATCATGACACTGGATCAAATGCCTTCTAAAGATCAACAAAGTCAATTTAAATATCAATTCTTTGATGTATGCTTTTACACTAATTTGCCCTAGCATAAAATTACTTCCCTTAGCATAAAACTTAATTGTTTCTAAAACTTAGATGTGATTTTTCTATTCTTATATTTTTGTATCTTCTCTCAAAATTTCATTGTATGACTCATTGATCATGTGGTTGTTGCAAATTAAGCTACGATTATGGTTAGAGCTCGTAAGTTCTCTACTGGTAAAAATATCTTTGATTAATAAGTTATAGTGTGCATTTAATATGATATAAAGTCATTCGTTAGCATATTTCTATTTATATTTTCCCCTTAAGATTGACATTTATCTGTTGGATTACATCAAGGATCACCCTTAAGCCCATATCTTTTTGCTTTAGTCATGGATGTTCTCACTAGACATTTGCAAGAGGATGTACCTTGGTGTATGCTTTTTGCTGATGATATTCTTCTTGTTGATAAGACTAGAGAGGGAGTTGAAGGTAAACTAGAATTGTGGAGGTCAACCTTAGAGTCTAAAGGTTTTCGCTTGAGTAGATCTAAAACAGAATATATGGAATGTAATTTTAGTAACAATAGACCTAGTGAGGGGATTGTGACTTTGGGCGAACAAGTCATTAATAAGAGTACACGTTTTAGATATCTTGGATCTATTGTTCAGAGTGATGGTGAAATAGATGGGGATATTATCAGTAGAATCCAAGTTGGATGGTTGAAGTGGAGGAATGCATCGGGCTAATTGTGTGATAGAAAAGTACCCCTCAAACTTAAAGGAAAATTCTATAAGATGGTGGTGAGACCTGCAGTGCTTTATGGTGCCGAATGTTGGCCATTAAAAGAGAAGCATAATTCTAAGTTAAGTGTTGCAGAGATGAGGATGCTCAGGTGGATTAGTGGCTTTACTCTTAGAGATAGGATACAAAATGAGCATATTCGTGAAAAGGTTGGAGTAGCTCCAGTGGAAGACAAGATTAGAGAGAGTCACCTTAGATGGTTTGGTCACATAAAACTGCGGCCTCCTGATGACCAAGTTAGGAAAGTAGAGGTCTTAGATTTGACTTATGTTAAAAAAGATAGAGGTAGACCTAAAAAGATTTGGTTAAAAAATATGAGAAATGATCTTTCTTTATTAGATTTAAACGAGAATTTGACTTTTAACGGGACACAATGGAGAAAAAGGATTCATGTAGTCAACCCCACGTAGTGGGATAAAGACTTGACGTTGTTGTTGTTGTTGTTGTAGATTGACATTTATCTGTAAGGGCTGCTTACAAGGATCCTTCGATTGGTTGGGTTGATTAGATTTATTGTCTTAAGTAAACCATGATCTATGAAAACTCTAGATAATAGAATTATGGGATCTTTATCAGTTTCATCATCATCATTCATTTCAAGTTTCAAGTGATAAATTTTTGAACATATATTAATTTTGTTGTTACCATGTACAATGCAATTAGTTTATAACTATTAGCTTTAATTAAAAGTTCTCATTTTTTATTGGGATGATAAGTGCTTGCACCTCGAGGAATTTGAAATTAGATCATAAAGTCTTCGTAAAACGAGGGCGAAATTTTTTGTATAATGTTTTATCTCCAACTTAACTTGCCTTTTAAAAATTTGACCTGAGAAACTCAAAAAGCTGAGTTGAGATCTCTATATACTATTGTAACTTCAGCTAATTGAGGCATTAAAATATCATCAATGCTTAATGAGTTGGGGGTCATGTGTTTGATTGAGGCTTTTAGCTTAATATTACAAAGGAAAAACCAATATTTTGAAAGTCAGATCAGATAGGCCAGTTAAACCAAACTTTGTTCGACTAGCTAGTTCGTTTTATTTCTAATAACAGTTTTGCAATGAACCCGGAAAAAAAATATACTCGAACCAACAATTTAACCGCCAAATCGTTGAATCTGTTTTGGTTTTTTAAAAACTGGCCAATTCAATTATTATCTCCTTTATATAATTAAATAAATTTAGTTTAATAAATTTAATATGAAATGTTAAATTTAGTATATTTTAATTTAAAATCACTTACAAATTTTTATAATAGTTATTTATAAAATAGGCTCCAAGCAAACTTAGTCATATGGTCTCACTTTCCATGTTACTGGTTAACTCCTTCAGACAAAAAAAAAATTATATAAATAATATTAAATCAAAGTGCACAAGTGATGTATGACTAAATAGCTAAAGTTAAATTTTCAAGTTCACAACACATAAATTACATATTCTTAATCATAATTTTTAATTAATTTTTATAATGTAAATAATATTTAATTTAACTAATAATATTTAATTTGTATATATTTAATTATTTAATTATACAATATAAAAAAACTAAAATTTAGCTACTTTTTAATTATAATGATTTAGCCTAAATTTATGGATGTAATTTTATAATATGACTTTTCCTTATAATCCATATGTATAAATTATACCTAAATATATAAAATATATTAGTAATTATTTGCATTAAATTTATAAATTTATATGTAAATTAAATTTATATTAAATATTAATTAAAATTAATGATTGAAGATATTTAAATTTAAAATTATAGTATATATTATTTATGTATGAATTTTATTTTATATTTTAATCATAAAATTATATTATTTCATAATTATTGCATAGTTATTTTGTCATTTAAATAGTCTTAACATTTATTATATCATCGATTTAATCTAGATCGAACTATTGAACATTGAATCTCTCTTTCTTTCCATTTTATCTCCGGTCCAATTTTCACATCCTCTCTTCTCTTAAGGTTATTGTAAAATTATTTAATTTCTTAGTTTTTTTTATTTCTTCCATGAATTTCAATTCAAGTTGCCTTATCCACCTTTTCAACTTTTGAAATGAGATTAATTGATTGTTCTACGACTAAATGTTGATTAAATATTCTATCATTATATCGGTAAGGTTTGATGAAGTAAATTGATGATATAAGATGGCGAACAAATACTATTAGTAGTTAACATCAAATGATAGAAATTATTAGAGGATGGGTGAAGATGATTCAAGTTAATTTGATTACAAGTGTTGGTTGACTGACATCAACGAATGCTAGCGTCAAATGGTAAGTGTTAGAAGATGGTTGGCATGATTTCCATCATAGTGTTAGAAGAGATCACAGTCCAGTGACAATGGTCGGAGAATTATAATTGGGCGATAATTGTTGGAGAATCTTAGTTGGATGATGAGAGTCAAAGGATTGTAGTATAGCTCTAGTGGTTGGGTATTAGCAGTTCAATGGATGGTAAACTGTTGTTGGTGGATGAACGTAACTGTGATGGTCTAACGGTGGTGGTCGAAGGTCAACAATTTGATGATAATTGGACTACGAAAGTGGTCGGTCTATGATTGATAAACAATAATGTTCGAATTGTGGTGATTTGATGATGGTCGTTGGTATTGTGATGATCTGATGGAGGCGATTGGTCGATGTTGGCTTGATAGTCGTGATCAAATGATGGTCGTTCGATGGTCGTTTCAAGTAAAGCTCTCGAAAGTTTACAAGCCATCTCCTCTCCAATCTACCTCTCTTTCATAAAGAGAATGTAGGCTAATTTTTAGATATGTGAGAGACATATTGATAAATTTAAGCTAAGTCTCAAACATTCCATTGGTCATTGGACAACACCTTCATGATTTCAGAATAAAGCAGGTCTTGGGCTCTTTAGATTTAGACTCATTTGGACTAATCAGTTCACTATAGATGACTATAGATGTCGTTGGGTTCTTGTGATTGAGATGTTCAATTCGACTGTAAGTTTACTAGGATTGAAATTTGAACGATCTTGAATTTGATTTTTCAAATTTTCAATTCAAATATACTTTTGAGGGTCTGTTTGTGATAACTTTTTAGTTGTTTTGATTTTCAAATATCAATCACATTTTTGTTTAATTATTACATACTTTTTCTTTATTTTTCAAAAAAAATTATGTTAATAAGTTATTTTTTATAATCAACGTAACTAAGTTATTTTCCTCACCTTAACTTCACAAACATTTTTATAAGACTCTACAGTTCCAAAAAGATTATGAGATTCATACTTCATCAAGCAAATTTTTTTCTCAAATAACTTTTATATTACATAATAATTCTAAAATACCTCTCATTAATAGATCAAAATGAGCTGTTTAATACTTTTTTAATTGCCAACTGTAGCTTTGGAACTTGCGACAGAGCTATTGACTATTGCAGTGGCTGCAGAGTTGGGGGAAAATTATTAGGTGCGGAGTCCGGACGGCGTCCAGAGGCAAAAAAAAATGCGCCACGTCACCCAGAAAGTGTACCGAGCTTGATATCGAGCTCGATACCGACCTATACCGAGCAAAATATCACTCGGTACTGCACTTTGCACCGAGGAGAATCGGGTACCGATCTGTACCCAGCACGGTACCGTGCTCGGTACCAAGCGGAACCGGACAGTTCTCCCGTCCGGTGTCCGCACAGAATAATCGCTCAGAGTTGGGGCGTTAATGGAATGGGTCAAAGAAGTAAAAGGGTAATCATAATTTTTAATTTGGGTTAGATTTGAAGTTTTGCATGAATTTTATAAATTAAATCATTTGATTAATCATGATATTGATAATTACAAATTTACTCTTTTGCATATTAGAAAATTTCTGGTGGAAGAATTTATATTTTTTATCATAATTATAAATAAAGATTTGTATACACATTAATAAATGTTCAAAATAATTATATGATTTTCTAAGTAAAAATTTTAATAAGTTAAAATCTTATTTGAAATATATATATAATTTTAATGAATATTATATTAATTTGTCTTTTTTTTCCTTTATTAGATAACTTGATATTATAATTTTCGGATTTTCTAACTGGTTTGCTATGAGAGTTGAAAAAATACTGGAGAAATAATGAGAGGTAACAAAGAATAGTACTCAGAAATTCATCGGGCAATAATGGTCGTTGATCTTTGAAGCAAAATTGGTTGAAAAATAGCAGTCGGATTTTTGGAAACATTGACGGTTAGTAGACATTAGGGTTAAATGACAGAAGCTGATGAAGTATGTAATATAGCAATCAGGTGGCGGTGAACAATAAATGACAACCTAGCTACAATAGTTGGGTGACGATGGGTGTTGATGATGATCATCGATATCTATCAATAGATATAGTTTTATACTTTTTTTAAATGCCAATTTTATCCAACTCTAGGTCCCCCTCATTTGTAGGATGAAAGTTTATTTGGAGATTCTTTTAGTGTCTTTTTAGTATTTTGCTAAATGCTTGAATAGTCTTTAGATATCTTAATGCCGCAATAATATCAGAATTATGTGATCTTAGACTCTTTAGATTTATCTCATTGAAATTAAAGAAGCGGATTAAATAAAAGAAATACTTTTTGTTTAAATAAAGTTTTCTATTTTATACAAAATTCTATATATTTAAATATATGGAACTAAACTAATATAAAGAAAAAAATATAATAAATAAAATCAACAATGCATTATTTATTTATAATTTTGACTTAGTAAGAGCTAAACACGATTAAACAGAGTTTTAGCTAGTAACTAAGAGGTATTTGGTTCGAGTCTTACGTATGTGATGTGTGTATAAATTTGACTTAATTGACATTAAAAAATTACCTATAAAGATGATGATTTAAGGAAAAAATTTTAATGCAACCACCCATATAGATGAGTGTGTACATTAAATTGAGTGGGGACTGGGCAGAGTGGTATGAAAAATAATAGAATGATTGTTTATTGACTAACTTCAATTATTTTTTTTAATTATATTTTGTCGTTTTAATATTATGAGTAGGTGCATATATAATATTTTATTAAAAAGCATTAATGGGTTAAAAGACATATTTACATTCCCAAGTGCAATTTATTTAAACTTAAGGATTTATTTAGAACAACTTTCTCTTTCATTTTTCTTTTAGACAGTAACTATAATTTTATTTTATTACTATTTTTTGTTATTTTTTAGAAATTTTAATGATGAAAAGTTATTTTTAATAGCTAAAGTAACTTAGTTATTTTTTCTATACCAACTTTATAATAACATTATAAAATATTATAGACGTTCTAAATAAATCCTATATAATTTTAAAGATATTTTTCTTAAATTATAAATAATTCTAATAGATTTTTTTTTCAAACATGAAAAAAGGGTGATTGTTAAACACTTAAAACTTAAAAGAGCGTCATCCTTAATCATAAAGCACCTCAAATTCCGATTTTGATTTATAGTTCAAATTTTTTTCAAAAATTTTAGATTAACAAACAAATAGAAAAAAAAAGATTTATCTGATGGAGATTTCATTTGGTGCAGCTTTCTTACTGTTTTGTATTTCAGATTGGGCATCTTGGGTCTCACAACGAGCCAAAGCCAGTTGGCTTACTAATGGGGAAGATGATCTTGGTTTTCTCTTCGCAAAAATCAAAAGCATGAAGAATTTGAATCACCTTAAGGAAATTGACACTCCTTTGGGCCCATTATCTGATCATAATGCCATTGCAGAGGCTATCATTCACCACTTTAAATCTGCTTTCAACTCTCCCACTCCTCCCAACGTGGAGGATTTTTGTATTCCGGTGGGAAAGACTCTTTCCCAAGACATGATTAATGGCTTGCTGGCACCTTTCTCCTGTGAGGACATTAGAGGAGTGGTCTTTTCAAGCTCCTCCAACAAATCACCTGGTCCGGATGGGTTTACCTTTGAATTTTATAAACATACTTGGCATATTATTGGTCACTCCGTATGCAATATGGTTCATCATTTCTTCAAAACTGGAAACCTTCCTAAAGGGGTCAAGGCAACTGCCATTTGCCTTATCCCGAAAGGGCCTCACGCCTTCGGTATTGCCGATTTTCGTCCTATCTCCCTCTGCAATGTTTTTTATAAGATTATTGCTAAATTGCTTACTTTAAGGCTTAAGAGCATTCTACCCCTCATCATTGAAGACAATCAAGCCGGGTTCATTCATAAGAGGTCCTCCACTGATAATGTTATTTTGGCATCTGAGGTGCTTAAAGGTTTCAACTCATCCAATAAGCTGTTCTGTGCTAAACTTGACATCAAAAAAGCTTTTGATTTTGCCTCCCGGGGCTTTAATCTCAATAAACTCAAGCAAAAAGGCTTCCCTGATGAATTTTTCAGATGGATCAGAGGTTGTATTATGGATGTCCATTTCTCCATCTGTCTTAATGGTTCTCTTGACGGTTTCTTTAACTCAACTTCTAGGCTCCGTCAGGGCTTCCCTTTATCTCCTTTGCTTTTTTGCTTAGCTATGGATGCTCTTTCCTGTATTCTCAATGATGATTCCTCTCCCCGATCTGTCATTGGTGTGGAGACCAATGAGCTTAAGCTCAACCACCTCCTGTTTGCTGACGACCTGTTGGTTTTTGGGGCTGCCTCTTTACATAATGCCAACAATTTAGATGCTGCTATGAATCAATTTGGGAATGCTTCAGGACTCTTCATTAATCATTGCAAGAGCTCCATCATTTTCTCTAAGAATGTCCCTAGCCAGCTCACTATTGATATCTGTGCCATTCTCAGCATTACTCATATTGATTCCTGCCTGACCTATTTGGGGCTTCCTATTTCCCCTAAAAATCTTAAATTCTCTCACTTCCAACCTCTTCTGAGCAAGGTCTCTGCTCTACTTGAAGGTTGGAAAGTAAAGTTTCTTTCTTTTGCAGGTAGGGTCCAATTCCTCAAATTTTTTATTGCTAACACTTTATCTTACTGGATTAGAGGCTCAATTATTCCTAAAGCTATTCGGAACTCCATGTCTAAGCTTTGTTTGAGATTCTTATTTCGTGGGGACATCAAAGAGAAAAGAATGCACTTAATTGCTTGGAATTCCACTACTCTTCCCAAGGATTTTTTTTTTGGGGGGGGGGGGATCCCATCTATTGACTCTATTTATTTTGGAGTTGCTTGATCCTATATATGGCGGCTTTTCTCTAATAATTCTATCATGTGCAATTGGCTCAGAGCCAAATATCAATCTCCCTGGAAAAATGCTCCTTTTTCTGCAACAAAATTTTAGAAGCATATTTGTTCTACTGCTAGCAAGATCTTGAACAGAATCTCTCTCTTGATTGGGACTAATTGTAATTTTTCCATGTTTTGGGACCCCTGGTGCAATGACAAGCCTCTTGCGGAATTGTTTTCTCTTGTAGGCAGGTCCTTTCTCCTGGTGAGGGATTTTATTCAAAATAACATATGGAATTTACCCTCTACTTTCCCTTCTCACATCATCTCGCTGATTTCTAATATCCCTATCTTGGAGCAACCAGTTATCTCTTGGGACGGCTCTAATAATCCAACATTTAAAACTTTCACTTCCCATTTTTTTGATCACTTGGAGCGTGTGCCTTGGTCTAAATTTGTGTGGCATAAAAAATTCTCTTTGAGGTTTTCTATCTATGCTTGGATGGCGGTTTTGGGGAAGCTCAAAACATCTGATTTACTTATTAGAAGACACATCTATGCTCACCTAGCTTGCTGTTTTTGCCAGTCCACACCACAGACCCACCATCATATTTTGTTTGAATGTGACTTCTCCTATACGGTGATTTCTTCTCTTTTACCTCCTTTGGCTGGGTTCCTTTTTAGGCCTAACTTGCTTCAAGTTTTTGATTTTCTGGATAATGCCCTTCACTTCTGTGCTATGGAAAAAAAATTTTGCTTCTTGGTAGTTTGCTGCTCTATCTATTTCATTTGGCGAGAAAGGAACAATAGGAAATTTTCCGGAAATTGGGAAAGCCCATTTCATGTTATTTTCAATATCAAACATGCGGTTAGGCTTAAGATCAAAAAGTGGATGAATTATGACCATCTTATGGATAAGTTCCCTCAATTATTTTGAGTGTTTTGCTATTTGCTCTTCCCTGTCCAACCTGGGATTTTGATTTCTCTGGTTTGCCCATTCCTGTTGGATTCTCTTATTTCTGTGGCTGGTTCTCACTTTCAGACTTTGGGGGTTGTCTGGATTTTGGAGGCCTGATGCCTTCATTGGTAAACACTGTTTGGAAATTTTGATGGAAATTTTTTGTGGGAATATGATACAGTATTTTTGTTGGACGATGATGAATGGGACTAATGGTTCCTGGTTCACCTTGGATGGCCGCGAGGCTTTTAGATGTGTTTGTTGCTGGTATGGCTCGGTTCACTTACAATCTCTGGTTTGCTGGTTAGTATCGGTTACCTGCAACCATCGAATTTGACCCTTTTCTGCCTCTGGCAACCAGGGGGTCACTACGGTGGCTGCTGCTTCGGGTGGATGCTTTCGAGTAATGTAGAGCTTCTGCTCTAGTCCGTTAGTCCCTAATGCATGAGTTCGGGTTCTTTTTGGATTCAATTTCTCTTCTTATTGCTCTTTTACCTGTAATTGCATTTTTGTTGTTTTTTCTTTGGTATAGGGTTGATCCTTTTGGGTTCTTTTTGTAACACCCCCTCTTTTTAATACAAGGGCTATGCCCCAATTTTTCCCAAAAAAAAAAAACTTTCAGATTGAAATCATTTTTTTACACTGCTTTTAATAAAATTTTGTACTATGTAGCTGCTTTTTATCTTTATTTACAATAATTTTACAAACACTTTTATAAAAAATTACAGCCATCTCAAATGATCTCAAAGGCCTTGCCATGTGATCTATAGAAAGATTGTCACACAAGCCATATTCCACATAAATTTGGACAATTTTTTTATTATAGGTTTGAGAAAATACATAATTATTTTGGATCTATGTAGTGTTTAATGCTTTCCAAGAACTGAGAGAAAAATTATTAGATTTTGGGAAAATGCAGTTTGTTTTGCCTGACATTTTTTGGAATTATCTGTACAGATTTTTTTTTGTTTCACTAATTAAAAAAAATAATTGAAAACTAAATTTAATTTTAGAATGGCTTTGTGCTATTTTTTTTACTAATTAAGTGTACTTGTTTTCATTATTATCTAGTAACTAATAATAATTTACATATTTATTAGTTATGTTAAATTTTCATGCCTTTATGATTGGTAATTTATATTTTTTGATATATTGAATATATTTAATTAAATTAATTTGGGATAGTATTAGGTATTTTTTTGTAATTTTCCATAATTTTAATAACTTCTCTAGTGATGTTTTTTGTTCTTAGTCTTGTAGTAAAAGAGATGTGTGAATTTTTGGATTCAATTATACTCGTGCATAACTAACAATTGAGTGTGAAAGAGTAGTTTTCACCTATGTATACTGGAGGTCAAACTAGTCCAATAAAAATCCTAATAAATACTAATCTAGACAAGCTAAAGTTACGAGTCCTTAGAGCACTTAAATATGAACCATTAAGCACCACAACAAATTTGATATATCGTTATCCCATTGAAAATGATTTTGTCGCAACAAATATTGATGACGATGAAGTGTGTGAAGTTGTATTGGATCATGCATCTAGAGAAGCACTTATTTTGAATGTTAAAGTTCAGACGCTGGATATTGAGATTAGGGCTATTGATAATATAAATGTCTGTATGATGCAGTCCCATAACTTACTTGATATGCCTGAAGTTTGCCTAATAAGTCATTCTGATATTTCATATGTCAATAAGCATATGCAGTAAGTGTCCCACCAATATATATATATATATATATATATTTCATTTATCCAGCTAATCATGTTTTATATGTTATAACTATAATGATGAGTGAATGTATGTTTAATATGTTCATGAGAGATGAAGTTGAGCTAAATATTGTAGCGCCGTCAACACAATCATCCCGCCATAACATTGATGAAGAGGATGATGTGTGGGGTCATATACCAACAGCTGTTGAAGGTTATGAGACAATGAGTAGTGGTTCTGATGATGAGCTTGATGCTAATGTTGAAGAATATTCATCTGATGTAGGTTTGCTAACACAACAAATCATGGTGCCATGCAAAATCTAATTATAGATAATTGTGTAAGTTCTATAAATGCAGAAGAACAAATGATTTACAATAATAACTTTGCTAGCATATATCGTACTACTCAGGAGTGGGATGCAGAGCTTAAACTTGATGATGCTAACATGAGTAATGGAATAGGAGAAGAATTATATATTCGATGCATTGCGGTCCATTTGATATTGGTTCTACTTCCCAGTTCTACACCCCGCCACTCACATGGAGGCCATTGCTAGTTGAACATAGCGATGAACAAGCAGAAGTCCAGCCTGAAGAGTATTATGAATTATGAGATAGACATGTTCGACCGTTAGACCATTATACACCAGATATCGATGTCATACCACACAAAACTAGACGTAAACGCTAGCTTCTACCCAATTCTGATGCTTTTCTACTATGAATTGTGTTATGTAATTCAGTTATAGTATTATTTGAACTTTTCTAATTTCATGCAATGAACTATTTCATATTTCATTTAGTTAGAAATATTTAATTTTTATTTTATAAATTTTGTTATTTCGAACAAATAAACTTTGCAAAGAGATACTACATAAACTACATAATATGTATGTCTTGAGCTTCATGTTAAATATCTAAATAAAACATAAGCAAGAAGACATACATAACATAACTTTTAGATATATTGAACAACCTACATAAGACAATAAGATATACGTAACACAACTTTAACATTTAGTAAGCAAGGAACATCATGCACCACTTTAGTGAACATTACAAATATACTAAATGACGGCACAAGCCTGAATGAATTACTTAACGTACATCGTAATGTTATATTCTCACTTAATAAACATGTACAAACATGCTTAAAGTTGGCTTTGCATAGGACAACATTTAAAGGAAAATTTGAACTCACACTGCAAATTTAGTTAATCGATTGCACCAAAATGATTTCTACTTGTACAATCATTAACAATCTCCTTCATCTAGTTTTTGTAAAAATAAACAATAAATTCATCCTTTTGTGACAACCAAAGATGATAAAGAATGATGTGGTCTGTATCATCCGCTGGTGTTTATAGTTCATTAGCAGAAGCGCCTCCACCTTCACGTTGTGGCTGATGGTAATGCATTTGGAGGACGTGTTGATCGATAAAATAATGATTATGTGTGTAGAACATCCTCTCTATTTATTCAATCTTGACTATTCAAGAATTTTTTTTCCTAAACACATTAGTTTTCATCATGTTTTCATGCATGCTCATTAGCATATAATCATGATTTTTCATCCACTAATGCTTACAACATCTAAATATTTCATTTTCTCTAGCCTTCATCTCTAAAGGACTATCTGGGCATCTTCTCATATTTTGGTGCAATCGTTTGCTTTCATTCTCCAATAAATCTTTGGTTGGAATGTCCCTAATTTTCTCCATAATTAGCCAATTCATTGCAAAAAAAAAAGAACTTCAAGCTTCAAGTAATGCAATAGAATCACCTGATAAAAGCAACTCCAATGTATCTTCTTCACTAGCTTCCTTGCAGCTCTTAGGGAAGGCTTTACACAATATATTTATAATGAAATGAATGAAATAACTTAAGAACAAATGAATGTACATAATGAGCAAAAATAATAAAGATGACATAAAGATGACTTGTTGATGGAACAACACAACTTCTCAGCTCCTTAGATTTTTTAAATAATACCCATCACAAGTACTTCAGCACCAAATATCATCAATAATGACTAAAAAGATTCTAATGTGTATAATAGTAACTACACACAATACTAATGAAAACAATAAACTGATATGACAAGGCACTGCAACTCAATTAATGTGGCAGGACACTCCAAAAAAATTCTTTCAAAATAGTCGTATTAATGATTGTTCAAACAAACTTACACAAATAGCTAAATAAATTCTTTCATGCACAACCCTTCCCATATAATGAATGATCAGCTAAAATTACACAAACTAATAAAAAAAATTAATCGGGGAAGTAGCCAATCCCTATTAAACAAGCGACTTTGACTACTATTATTTTTTTTAATGAGGAATTAAATAAAATAATTTAATATTAGTTTCAGTTTAAAAATTTGTCCTTAAAAATTTTCAATTACAAAAAAAAAACACCTTCAACATTCATAAATCAACCTTACTATAACATTTACTCAATTATTTTCAATTTAAAATAATCTATCAAATCATCAAAAAAAAAATGATTAAGTAATATAAATTAGAAGTAAACTTTAAAATTTGTAATAAAATTTTACTTTATTGATAATCAAATTTATTACCATACCTAATCATAAATTAATAACATAAATTTTGCTTAAAGTAATATTTAAATTAAAATATTCACATACCTCTTTTATTATTTAAATTTGTAACTATACAAAATATGTAATAACTATATATCCACAAAGATAACTTTTTTTTTTTTAAATCGACTATGCAAAGCCGTCGTTTATCTGTCATTTACTGTTTTTTCTTTTTTTTTTAAACCAGTCGCTGGTGGTGCCCAAGACCGGCTCCATGTTAGCAACTAGCCACTGGCACCCCTGACGACTGTCTTTGTTTTTTTTTCGGGTGATGCTATGATTAATAAGGGCTATTAAGGGGGCAGTTTCTAAATTTGTTCCTAAATTTATGTGGATTTGGCTTCATGCCAAATTGGATGCTTGAAGTAAAGTGAGATTAATTATTTGATTGGATGTAATTAGACATTTTTATTGATTTCAAAATTCATAAATCTTTCAAAACTTTAAAATTAATTGGTATATCCTCAAAAATTAATCATTATCGGGCGTGAATATCGAGACAAAATCAAGTTGGAAACTTCAAAAACTAAATTGAAGACCATATGAACTCTGATTTCAGCAAACTTACAGTCAAACTAAACGTATAGGAAATACGAAACCAACGACATCAAATTCGACTCAATCTGAGCCCAAATGAGTCCAAATCAAATACTCGAAGCACATTTGGAAGGTTCAAACCATAATTTGGATTACCAAACAGTTTCCAAACATGGCATGCTTGTAGTCGAATCGAGCGGCTCGACGAGGCGAATCCAACGTGCCTAAGATCACCGAATTCTGATATCATTAAGACATTCAAGTGCCCAGCAAACGACTCATGATCAAGGAATTCAACATCGGCTATCCATTCAAACCACTCTCAAATTATCCTTGATCATCCTCCTATTTATTGGCCATGTCACTCTCAAAAAACTATAAATAGACCCCTCATTCCTTATGGAAGGGGGGTCTCCCAAGCAAGGAAGAAGAGGAAGGGGTCCAAGGAAAAAGAGAAGGAAGGGAAGAGACAGAAAGAAGAGTTCTCTTGCCACCAGACTCCTTCTCGACCACCTCCCGGCCACTGATCGACGCCCGGACTTCCGCCAGTCGCTAGATTTCTACCAGACGTCGGGCTTTTGCTAGTCGCCAGACTTATGCAAGTCGTCGGACTTTCGTCAAACTTATACCCAACGCCGGATTTTCGCCGGTTGTCGAATTTCTACCAGAGGACGAACTTCTGCCCGTCGTCGGACTTTCGTACGATTTCTACTCGACGTCGAACTTCCTCCTGTCGTTGGATTTCTACCCAACGTCAAACTTTCACCCGTTGTCAAACTTCTGCCCATCGTCGGACTTTCGTTGAACTTCTATCAGATGCCAAACTTCCACCCGTCGCCCGTCATCGGACTTCTGTCCGTCGCTGGACTTTCGTCGGACTTCTACCCACGTCAAACTTCTATCTATCTCCGGACTTCCACCTGACGCCAGATTGCTGCATGGGATGATGGACTTCTGCCCAGCCACCAACTGACGTCGAACTTCCACTCAGTCGCCAACTACAGTCCTTCCGACCTTTGTCGCCCGCCGACTATGGTCCTTTCGACCTCTATCGTCCACCGACTATAGTCCTTTTGACCTCTGCCGCTAGACAACGGTCCTTCCGACCTCCGTCACCCTCCGACTACAGTGCTTCTGACCTCTGTCACTAAACAACGGTCCTTCAGACCTCCGTCACCCGCCGACTACGATCCTTCCGACCTCCGTGGCCAGACAATGGTCTTTATGACATGCGTAGCCCACCGACTACGGTCCTTCTGACAAAAGGAACACATCAACAGTGATTCTTCCTGTTTCCACCATGTAACACACTATGTATGATGTATATTTGTTACATCAAGCCAAGGCCTTCCCCCAATGAAGGACCTCATTTGTAATCAACTGCAAACATTAGTGGATTCATTTAAACTGGGCTAGGTCCCGTGGTTTTTCCCCCTTTTCAGGAATTTTCCACGTAAAAATCTTGGTGTCTCTTATAAATGTTGCACCCTCTCTTTTTATCTGTATGCGTGCTGGATCTTCGTACAAAGCTAAGACATTGAAATTCATACTTCTCTACCGCCGCGAATATTCCAGGATGCAACATTAATAATTTTAATTTCTCAGCAAAATCAAAACTTTTTTAAAAAAAATATATATTTCATCTAGAAACCACCAAATGAGCCTTTAATCTACCTACATATTCATAATAATAAGGATTCTCACTAATGCACACTAAAACAAAGGCTTTGTTTGACTCATGTAATAATTTCTGTATAAAGCAACCTGGCCATCCATCGGGCCATCTGCACGAATCTTTAAGTGGAAAGTGCCGTTGGAATAGAATAGTATCCTGAAAATCAGCAGATTGCGAAACAATGTGGTCTATTGGTTAAAAGAAATTGATTGCCATTAAAATATATACTTTAAAATTTATCATTCATCATTCCAAATATTAGGATTTATAAATTTAAAATATAAATTACAGTTGTTGCATCCTGAAATATTCATGACGGTAGAGATATATAAAGTTTAGTATCCTAATTTTGTACGAAGATCTGACATACAAATAGAGAAAATAATAAGGTGTATCATGCATAGAAGATACCAAGATTTTTAAGTGAAAATTTCTAAAAAGGGAAAAACTATCGGGCCTAGCCCAGCTTGAATGAATCCACTAGTATTGATGATTAATTATATATGATGTTTCTCTTCAAAGGAGGCCGTTGGCTCAATATAGTAAATACACATTGTATTGAGCGCATTACATGACAACAGTTCTTAAGAGAATGCTGACATATTTATTTGATAAATAGGATCATAGTCGGCGGGCGACGGTGATCGGAAGGATCATAATCGATGAGCGACGGTGGTCAGAAGGACCATAGTCGGAAGGCAACGGTGGTCGAGAGGATCGTCGTTGGTAGGCAATGATGGTCGGAAGGATCGTATTCGGCGGGCGACGGTGGTCGAAAGAATCGTAGTCGATAGGCAATGATGGCCGGAAGGATAGTAGTCGGCGGGCGACGGTGGCCGGAAGCATCGTAGTCGGCAGGCGGCGATGGTCAGAAATACTGTAGTCGGCACGCGATGGTGGTTGAAAGGACCATAGTCGGTGGGCAACAATATTTGGGAGGATATTCGACGTCCGTAGCATCCAAAAAGAGTTCCAACAGCAGTTAGAGAACAGGTGAAAGTCCGATCGTGATCAATGGTCAGGAAGAACTCCGGTGGCAGCAGCATCGGATGGAGAGTGCAAGAGAGCTCTCAAGCTTTCTCTTCTCTTCCTCCCCCATCATGTGGGATGGAGGGCTATTCATAGTTGTTTGGGAGTAACACGACTAGTAAATATAGAGAAGATTAAGGGTAGATTGAGAGTGTTCCATCAGACAGATGATATTAGTTCCCTTGATCCTAGAACGTTTATTGAGCATTTGAGTGCTTTAATGATGTTAAAATTGAGTGATATTGAACTTGTTGGATTCATCTCGTCGAGCCGCTCGTTTCGATTATAAGCATGTCATATTTGGATATCCATTAATCATCTAATTAATGTTCTAAAGCTTTCAAGTTGGCTTTGACCATTTGATTTGGGCTCATTTAGGCTCGGATTGGACTGATTTTGATGTCGTTGAGTTCATCTCCTTGAGATATTTCATTTGACTATAAGCTTGCTGAAATCGGAGCTTGGAGGATCCCAAAATTTAATTTTGAAAGTTTCTTATTCATATTTACTTTGAGATTCGTGCCCGATCAAGGTGAATTTTGGTGACATATCAAAAGTATTTGCATGTGATAGCACTAAGTTAATTAAACCTTAGTGACTAAGAGGAAGTCAAGACGGATCTCGTCAAACTTGAGAAAGAAAGTCTGACGGAATCTTGCAAGGAGGGCATCCTGCGACTCTTGCGACCTGCTTGACTCTCGCGGCTCACTTATCTCTTTCTCAATCTTGCACAAGCTGACTCCCACGCCCGTCACTCCCTCTCAATCACATCTAGAGGCGACTAAAAACTTGTGAAATCTTAGCGACAATCAATGGCCTCCAAAGGATTATTAGATATTTTTGGGGACTTTTAAGTCAATTAAGACAATGTAAATTCACACATATATCACCTACAAAAGATGCGAATCCAATACCACTTAATTAATAACTAAAACTCTCAACTAATAGATCAAAATAAGTTGTGCAAGAAGCCAAGAGCTATGAGATTAACAGCACTTTGATAAATGAAAAAAATGTCAAAATGAAGTAGGTATATAATTCGCCCCCTAAAAAAAAAACACTGCCAGCCCAACTCCCGCAGGCAGATAGCTCTTCTTTATTTAAACTTCCACGCGAAATCCATGTGACTCTTATTTATTTATTTATTTTAGTTTGCCACTGCGCTTCCTCCAATTCCCTTATTTTAAAATATATGCACCAACAACTCTATCGACTTTTAAATTTAATCCATTTGCATCGTCGTCATCATCATCATCATCATATTATAAGAGAACATAGAGATTGAATGAACAAAGAGACTTCTACAATGGCAAGCAGAGCTGCTCTATGGTTTCTATGGCTTTTAAGCCTGTGTTTAACCTCAGAGATCTTAGCATCAGAAAATGACACTTATTCTTGGAGCAACATTTTGCAGCTGTTGGAAGCTCAATGTGTGGCTAAGAGAGGAGATGAAGATTTGGAGAAAGGGAAGGAGCTAACTCATAAGAACTACTGTGAAAGCTGGAGGTTCAATGTGGAGCTTCACAACATAAAGGACTTCAACTCTATCCCGGATGAGTGTGCCAGCTCTGTGGGAAAGTACATGTCTTCTTCTCAGTATAAGTCTGATGTTCGCCGAGTAGCCCACGAGGCGTCGCGCTTCCTCACCAATTCCTTTCGCCTTGCCGGCGATAGCCGGGATGCCTGGGTGTTCGATGTCGACGATACTCTCATCTCCACAGTCCCATTCTACAAGAAGCACCACTTTGGGTATGTTTGCTGAACTTTAGAACTCAGTTTAGGCAGTTCAAATTATAAAGGATTGTGAATGCCTCAAAGAGCACCAAGTTAGCAAACATTTGTTTGCACATCAAATTATTTAACATCTTAACAACAACAAAAATAACGTTACATCAAAGTTTTCAGCAAATCAAACATCTCTTCACAGTGGCGGAGCCAATAATTCCTCTAATCTCTCCTCCTAAATTTGTCCTTTTCTCTTCACTCAATTCTAACAACAAAGACAACAAATGAAGGGATATTGTTGATTGCCGGAGCGATCCACCAGACAGAGCATCGCTGGAGAAATGGATGGCGAAGGGAAAGGCGACTGTGATCGATGACATGCTTAGTCTCTTCCGTGAAATCAACAGCAAAGGGCTGGACATCTTCATCATCTCGTGGCGGCCGGAGCATCTCCGCGCCGCCACCGTCGACAACCTTTTCAAAGCTGGCTATCATGGATGGACCAAACTCATCCTCAGGTGTGATGAGGAGAGCTATGTTGATGCACAGAGTTACAAATCAGAGCAGAGAAAGAAGTTGGTGGAGCAAGGATATCGCTTGTGGGGCATTGTTGGTTCTCAGTGGAGCAGTCTTACGGGCCACTCTACAGCCATGAGAACTTTCAAGCTCCCAAATCCCATGTACTACTTGTGATCCTCTTTTGGATAAAATTTTGGGTCAGTATGTTTTTTTGTCAAATTTTGATTCTTAAAATTATTAGATTTATTTGAGATGAGTGTAATATATGAAGAATTAATTAAAATTCATATTATACTTATTTCATAATAAATTTAGTAATTTTAAGATCTATTCTAAATAAAAATTTGATAAGAATATACCGAGCCAATTTTTCTCTTTTCTTATAGTTGCAATATCAACAATGTAAGCACTGTGCTTTTGTTGACTTGGATCTCCTATATTTGCTACTTGAAATTTCTTGTGCTGTGTGTTGAGTGTTCGAATGCTAGTGAAGTAGAGAAAGAAAATAAATAGCCTGTAACATCATGAGATGCAGGATTTTATATATTTATTAAGTTTTTAGTGGACGTAACTCATTATGATTTGATGGTTGAAAGCTTTGACAATCAATTAAGAGGTCTTGAATTTGAATCTTATATATATGATGTGTGTGTGAACTGAGACTTGAATAATTATTAATTCTAATATGAGCTGTTTGGGATTTTTTTATGGTTGGTGTTTTTGATCTGAGCAAGATGTCAAGTGTTGTCAGCATAGTGAGTTAATATAAGAGTTGAATTGAGAAAGATGAAAGGAACATAAGTGTTTTGATGCTTGTTTCAGTTTGGGGTGGGTTCTATTTTCGTTTAGTATGAAAAAAAGGATTAATTAAATTTGCATTATTTTTTATTGTTTTACATTATTTTTTTGAAATTTCTATGGTGGAAGTTTTTTATCTTTTACCATTGATATATCATCAAAAAATTATCTTGATCGGGTACGAATCTTGAGGCAAAATCAAGTTGGAAACTAAAATTAAAAGTTGGAAACTTCAAAAATTAAATCCGGGATCATCTAAACTCCGATTTCAACAAACTTATAGTTGAATTGAATGTCTAGAAAATACGAACCCAACGACACCAAATGAGTCCAAACAAAGAACGAAGCACATTTGGAAGGTTCAAACCAAAATTTGGATTGCCAAACAATTTCCAAATGTGAAATGCTTATAGTCGAATCGAGCGGCTCGATAGGACGAATCCAACGAGCTCAAGATCGCCAAATTGTGATATCATTAAGACATTCATATGTCCAGTAAACAATCCATAATCAAAGGATTTAACATCGGTCGTCCATTCAAACCACTCACAATTTACCTTTGATCTTCCTCCTATTTACTAGTCATGCCACTCTCAAAAAACTATAAATAGATTCATCATTACTCATGGTAGGGAAGAAGGGCCCCAAGCAAGGAAGGAAAGAAGAGAGGAGAGGAAGCGAAATTAGAGATTTCTCTTGCCACCAAGTTCCTCCTCGACCACCTCCCGGCCACCGATCGACGGCGGACTTCCGTCCATCGCCGGATTTCTACTCGACACCTGACTTCTTCCCATCACTGGACTTCTGCCCTTCGTCAGACTTTCATCGGACTTCTACCAGACGCCGGACTTCCGCCCGTCATCGGATTTCTACCCGACACCAGACTTTAGCCCATCGCCGGACTTCCAACCTCTGTCACCAGCCGACTATAGTCATTCCAACCTCCTTCACCAGACAACAGTCTTTCTGACCACTGTCGTCCACTGACTACGGTCCTTCCAACCTTTGTTGCCAGATAACAGTCTTTCTGGCCACCATTGCTCACCAACTACTGTCCTTCCCACATCCGTCGCCAGATAACGGTCTTTCTGACCACTGTTGCCGCCGACTATGGTCCTTCTGATCTCCATAGCCAGATTGTGGTCCTTCTGACCTCGGTCGCCGGACAACGATCTTTTCTGACCATTGAGTGCTTAAATGAGTTTTCCATCCATTTGAGTGCTTAAATCCTGAAATTAATGAACAGTGATTTGAATTAGTTAATCTTAAATTTGAATTTGAATTTTAAACTTGATTAATATTATTCAAAATTTGATAATTCAATCATGTTAAGTTTAAATTCAAAACAGTGGTTCGTAGAATTGACAAGGACATAAGGGTTGAGCCCGACTCTTTCGCTACACCAATTAACTTGGGGCAAAATGTCAAAGTTCAAACTCAAACTTG
Source organism: Dendrobium chrysotoxum (assembly GCA_019925795.1). Classification (NCBI taxonomy): domain Eukaryota; kingdom Viridiplantae; phylum Streptophyta; class Magnoliopsida; order Asparagales; family Orchidaceae; genus Dendrobium; species Dendrobium chrysotoxum. The sequence goes on from CM034309.1 coordinate 43,405,995, forward strand.
AATTCAAAATTGAAATTAAAATTTGAGGTGACAATCAAATTCAAACTTAAAATTGAGATTGTATCAAAGTTGGATTTAAATTTGAGTCTAAGGTTGAAGTCGAATTGACCTTTCTTCAAATTTCGTGACTCAACAGATCGAGTTTCGCTCAATCATATAGGTACACAGAATTGATATGAAAGATCCAGGGATCGAGCTCGACTCTTTTCGTTTCACCAATTGACTTGGGTCGAAATGTCAAAGCCCGATCAAAATTAAATTGATTTTAAAGTGAGAATCGAATTTAAAATCAAGGTTGATATCATATTTGGATTCAAAGTTAAATTTAAATTTGAACTTGAGACTCAAGTCAAATGAATTTTTCTTCAAATTTTGTAACTCAACAGGTTGAAGTTCATTCAATCATACAGGTTAACAAAATCGATATGAAAAATCCAAGGATCGGGCTCGACTCTTTTCATTTCACTAATTGACTTGGGTCGAAATGTCAAAGTCCCGAATTTGATCTTGAAATCAAGTTTAAACTTGAATATGGATTTAAAATCAAATTTGAATTCAACGTGGAAATTGAATTTAGAGTTAATGTTGAATTTGAATTTGAATCTTGAGATTAAAATTGAATTCGAAGTTCAGGTTGAAATTGAGTTTTAATTGAGATTAAATTCAAATTTGAAACTAGATTTACACTCAAGGTTGAAATTGAACGGATCCTCTTCAAAATTTGGAACTCAACATATTGAATTTTATTCAAATATGTAGGTTTACCAAATTAGCCTGAAGATCCTAAGGCTTGACTCTTTGCACACCACCAAGCAATTTAGGGGTGAAATGTCAAAGCCTAGAATTGAATGAAGAGTTTTGAATTTGCGTTGCATATGTTCAATTACAACAGAATGTTATAGAAGACACATGGCAACGATGATTGAAGTTGATTTGAAAGATTTTCCTCGACTTTTAAAACTCAAAATATTGAGTTTTATTTTCAACATAATGGTTAACAAAAGTTAATGAAAAATCTAGAGACCTTTATTTGACTCTTTCACCATACTAACTAGCTTGGGGTGAAATGTCAAAATCCATGTTTAATTAAGGAAATTTTGAATCTGAATTTTGAGATTGAGGGATTTTTTGTAAAATGTGAAACTTAGCATGCTGTGATTTATTCGCATGCGAGTTTGCAACATATGCAAAAAGATTTTGACAAGCTTGGCTTGACTCTTTTGCTCTACCAATAAACTTGGAGGCAAAATGTCAAAGTCCGGCTTGGAGGGAGGTTTCCTACACTCACCTCTCTTTTCACATGTCTTAATTGAGTTGACCACACTCACCCAAGGGAGAAATGGGAAAGGGAACAACGGAAGAAAGGTAGTCAAAACTACCGATATAATAAAATTCGTAGCACTATTAAAGATGGAGAGAGAGATAGTCCCCAGTGGAGTCACCATTTTTTGATGTGATTGAAAAATATATGGTTTGAAAAAGTGTTTAATTTTCTTTGGGAAATATTTAATTTCTGGAATTTAAATTTTATAATCGAACACTTATTATGAATGATATATCACCTCGAAAAGTGAACATATCGTTCCTTAATAGGTTCAAATTATAAATCTTGATTTATCCTGATTATCATTGTCAAACTCAAGGAGAAACAACATATGATCCCGAAGAATCAGAATGGTGTTTAATCCAATGTTTAACTACAATAATCTAGTAAAGAGATCATTAATTTCATAATCAGGATCACGATAATAGTACGATATATCTTTCCAAGGAAAGAGGATATCGTCTGTTATCGATCATTTGAAAATGACAATAATGATCGTTGACTTTTGAATTTTCTAAAGATAATTAATTAAAATTTTGAAAACTTGATTTTAAAAATCAGGTCTGGGTTTCTAAATCTCCTACGAGCACAAGCCCTCGTAGTTAATTACATCGTAGGAAACCAGAAAATTTTCTACGAATACTCTCGATTAAAATAGCGATACGAATTTTATTTAAGAATTCAAAGATTGATATCAAAGAAGGTTAAGGACTTGAATTTTCAAATGGGATTGATTCAAAATTGAACACTTATTTCTAGAGTCAAAGGAAGAAAAAGTAGGAGGTGTTTTGAGATTTTGAATTATTTCAGAAACACCTCAAATTATCCTAAGTGTTGGGCTTGAATTAGATTGAAAGAGATTTAATATTTAAGTAGTCAATTTTATTAGAAAGTGGGAATTAGATTCCCGGAAGTTGAGGTCTTAAGATTGAACATTTACCTCAGAACCTAAGTCTAAAATGGGTACTGAAAATCAGTGACCTAGAACCTAGCTAATGCAATGCAATCTGGACTTACCCCGGCCTGGATTGGGGAGCCAGCTAAACACCTAAACGTTTTAAAATCATGAGTCAAGTCAATATTGCAAGAGTGGTAGAAATATTAATTAAGATTGGTTTAAAGAATTGAGGTCGACATCTAGAGCAGATCCTAATTGACCCCTTAACATATGTTGGGTTAAATGCTTAAGCTAGAAATACAATTAAGATTTAGACTCAATTTTAATTTGTATCTAATGCAATGCATGCTAGTTGACTCGATAAAATGCTTAAATCAATATGTAACAGTTTTAAAATCAGGCTTAAAAAAAGATTTTATCCTAGAGATTACACAACATCCCCTTGGACAGAACTACATCCTAATAGGTCAGGTGGTCTGCCAAAACCCGCAGGCGGGGAGGTGCCTAACAAGGTAGAGAAAAGTTAGTATGAATGCATGAAAAACTCCCGGCGAGTCCGGGCTTACTTCTTAAAATCGTTAGAGTTTCTATCTGAGCTTAAAGTTTTTAAATTTTGTTTAAGTAGAAATAGTTTATGACCTGTGGACCTCCGAGAGGAACACAAACACCGCCGGCCCATGAAGGGAGACAGTATTTGGCCAATGGGAGGGCAGATTTGATCACATATATGATTAACCATTGAGTATAGCGGCTCTCACCAGCACACCCCGATGGGTAATAATATATGTGATCTGATCGTCACAATGGGTTTCCCCCACCTGATACATTAGCTCGAATGGGATTTATTTGAGAGTGGGATGCGGTTCCCACGGGCGCAAGCCCCCGTGGTTAATTACATCTCAAGCCGGGGCCTGAGAATACTCTCGATTAAGGATTCTACATTATTCTTTCTAAATTGGGATTGGTACATAGGTCGAAGACTAGGAAATCCTACCCGAAGGGAAAGAACGGTTCAACTAGGCTTAGTCAACATGCACGGCTCAGATCAACATCCGGAGGGACTAAGGTAGTGGGAAGAAACTGGAGAAACTAAAAGTCATGCACTCAGAGCATGCAGGAGAGAAAGATGGAGGTGGCGTCATCCATGTGACGCAGATATGTAGGGTTTATGGTCTCTAGAAGACAGAAGACCTACCTACTGATGAGGCGTACTACGAAACAATAGTATCCTTGAATCCTAAATCTAATGGTTTTAGTGTTCTACGTAACACTAACACCCGTGTCCAAGCTAATGCAATGCAAAATCTGGACTTACCCCGACCTGGAAGGGGGAGCCAGCTAACCACCTAGTCGCTTCAAAACCATACTGTCCAGTCATTTAATGAAAGATGGGTGGGTAGGTTATAGTTCTTGGAAGTAGGGCCGACGTCTAGAGGATTTCCTAATTGGCCCCAGACTGATGTTGGGTGAATGCTCCTATAACTAATGCAATTAAAATTTTGATTTAGTTAATTTCTAATGCAATGCATGCTAGTTAAAGTATCCAAATTAGATATGCACAGAATTTTAAAAAAAGGCTTATAAAAATAATTTTTTGAATTAGACTAGGCTTCCCCAGGTCCGGCACCTCATCCTCATAGGTCAGATTATCCGGACTCTACCCGCAGGCGGGGAAGTATCATATAGAAGGAAAGAGAGAAATGCAATAATATGCATGCGATCCCGGACGATTCTGGCAATTTCCTAGGTCGTTAAGTTTCTAAATTGCTTAAACCTTAAAATTTTAAATATTAGTTGCGAGTAGAAAAAGTTTTAGTCCTTAGAGAGCCTAATGAAATCCAGACTAAAACAAAAGCGGCATGCAGATCGCCAATAAACTATGAAAAGCATACAACCTATACGCAATCATCATCAAATCAAACATAATATATAATTAAACAAATTAATTAAATGTCCATAGGCCAACTGCCCTTAATTACAAACCAGGGTCTGCAGAAAATTAAAGTGGCCGGGCACCACTAACAACAACCCAAATTTCTAATCCTAAGACTGACGCGAGTTATTATGAGTAGGATACACTTGGTCTTCATCTTCTTGCTCTTTTCTTCCTTGGACTCCTCGGGTCCCAGCTCCATTGGATTCTTTAAGTAGTAGAATGATCCAAATTTGGATTTCCAAATAGAAAAGGACTATCCTCATATTGGGTGTCCTTTCATCATTGGAATCAAACCTTTGGATCCTAGTATCCCCACTCAAAATGAACTTTCACAACTCAATACCAATATTACAAATAATTACATTAATGGAAAGCAGTAAATTCTAGACTCTCCTGCAAGGTTATCCTAATAAAAATCATCCCAAGCAGTTTAATATATCACAAGCAATTATAGGGAAAATAAAGATACTCAATCACAGCCACACTTGGCCATGCTCTTAATCATTTTGAGGGCTAAGCGAGCTTTGGAGCACCTGTAGTAATTTATAATGATTTTTAATTAGCTTATTTAGGGGGGCTGAGCAATTTCTGAAGCATTTGCATGAAACAATATTATTATTTAAATCATGAATTTTGCCCCCCTTTTTATATAGCGCTGCATAAGCATGGCCACCTGCAGAAGACATCGTTAGTATCAAAATTGATCCTAACCTATGGGTAGTCTATCATGCAATCACATCAAATCCCAGAGTACAGTAAAAGTAAGCAAACACATCAATAGTTCAATCATAACATGCAATGAAATCCGGAAAAGTTCGGCACGCAACGGAAAAGTAAACACCGGCCTAGCCTAAGTCTAGAAGTGGTGCCCTAGCAAATAATTCTATGATGTGTGTAGAAGCCTGTGTGGCTGAGGTAGGTCCTAAGCTGGGTAGTTAGTCACAATTGCCTACTGTCCGGGTTTTTTTGTAGGTCTGAAGAGGGAGTTTTAATTAAAGTATGAATATTAGTGAATTATGATCCATTTTAATTAATTTAATGTGTGGATCTGTTTTAATGCGTAGGGTAATGATATTTGAAGTTTAAATTGCATTAGTGAATTTCAGGAGGTTCGGGATCCCTACCTACTGAGCTAGGGGGTCCAAAAGGTCACTAGGATAATTGAGCTAGGTTTGGGATTCCTAACATTTTAGTTGAATATTAGACCTTAGTATGAGCAATTAGAGAGTTAGTTTGCTGGATTTGGAGTTTCCTACGCAAAGCTATGAATTTTAGAAGTTTCGGGCCCTAGACTATAGGTTACAGTTGACCAGAAAGTTGACTTTTTAATTTAGGCAAATTTTTGGACACCTAATATTTTTAATAAATACTAGACCTTAATGTGAGTTGAATGCCTTTTAGTTTGCCCATTTTGGAGTTTTCTGTAATTAGTTATGATTTTTAGAAGTTTGGGTAATTAAATGAATTATCGAACTTGCCTAATTAGGGGTACTTTAGGGGTTTTGGCCCAAATCAGCTCCAAACTGATTAGAATCACCCCCAAAGGTCATAAATGACCTAAAAAGGTGTTCCCAAGTGTTTGGGGGAAATTTTGGGATTTTTAATAATTTTTAATGAATTATTAAAGGCAAAAAGGTGATTTTTGATTAAGGTTTAATTAATGTCCGGATTAATGTCCAATTGAGGGACCCTAATTATCTAAGGTTGGGGACTAAATTCTAGAGAGTTTGAGATATTATGAGTATTTTTATGATTTAAAATGGATTTATTAGATTTTTCTGAAGTTTCTGAGGCTTAATTAACGGGTAAATTAGGGTTTGCTAATTAAGTGTTTTAAAGAGTCCAAAAAAATCTTATAAAATTTTAGGGGGCTCTAGATACCAATTAAAAATAATTAGTTTTTTATTAAAATGGCGGCGACGGCGCGACGGCGGGCCACGTGGCGGCCCGGGATTGGGTCCGCGGTCCCGGGCAATGATTGGAGAGAGGGAATCGCGGCTGCACGACGGCGGGCCACGTGTCAAAGCTGGATAGGCTCCGCGGTTACTAGCAATCATCGCCAATGATTGCGCCGCCACACAATCATTGGCAATGATTGCGCGGAAAATCGTGCATCACTTATCCCGGCCGTCCGATCTTCCGCGGTTCGACTGGACGGCTGTGATGAAGCCACGTGGCGGGCGTCTCCGCGAGATCGAACCCCGCAGTCGTTTCGAGCCGCGGAACAACCAGATCTCGACCGTTGATCGTAAGATCAACGGTCCAGATCTCGCGTAGTTACGTAGACGTAATCCGAAACCCTAATGGGTTTTTCGCTTCGTTCTCGCAAACAGCACGATGGAATTTGATAAAATTTTAAACCCAATATCTAGACGTGAAGAGCATTCATGTGGAGTAGTTTGTGCGGTCTAACACGTAATATATAAAAAGTTAATTATATCTAGTGTTTCTAACTAGGGTTTAGCTTTTCACCTCAGTTTTTGGATGGATTTGGGAGATTTTTGTTTGGTTGCACTTGTAGACTGTCCCCGCTCCTGATTGTAGAAGAAATCGCGGTCGAATAAGCTTTGGATTGACGGCAAAATCACTTGGAACATTTCTAGCTTCGATTTGCCGGAGATCTCGTCGCCGGCAGCCTCTGGCCGGTGGATCTTGGTGGGATGAGGTGGGAAGGAACTCAAGAAACTCCCACAAGCGCCGCCTTGGTCTTAGAGAGCTTTGGGAGAGAGTCGGAACAAGATCCCCCTCCAAAGAACCCTAAATAGCTTATATATACTCCTTCATCTATGATGTATGGCTAGGATTAGGTTTAGGGCTTGATTAGGAGGTGATTAGGGTCTTTGGGCCGTAGTTTGAGTAGGGAGCTCATTAGGAAAGGGTTATAACTTTAAATAGCATTTAAATGGGTCAAAATTGACCCATTGAGACTTGGGTTGACCAAGTCATGGGTTGACTTGATCAACCTAGTCAAATGGGTCTAAAAGATGGAGGGGTTGAGCTTAGGTGGCCGAGGAATGGATTTGAATTGAATTAGGCCTATTAGAGCCTATTGGGTCAATCTGGGTTGACCTGGTTAACCAAGTTGACCCAAAGCCTGGGTCTGACCTAAAACAAGGTCAACATGACCGTACCCTCATGAGCCTCCGATCAGGTTCTAGGCTAAATCAAATACGACATGCAAGATCGCCAAATAAACTATTAAAAATATGCGGGTCCTTAATCGCAATCAACACATCAATCAAATCAATTAAATAAATATTCAAAATGAAAGTCCATAGGCAAGTGCCTTTTAATTATACAACCCAGGGTCTGCAGGAAAAGTAAAGTGGCCGGGTACCACTGACTACAACCCGGATTCTACTCCTAAGACTCAAGTGACTTTGAGATTTGAGATTCTTCTCGTTCTTCACTTCTTCATCTTCTTGGAATTCCTTGGATCGTCGGGTCTGGATATCCAAATGAAAAGAAACTCCCCCTGAATAGGGGTGTTATCTTTTCTCTTTGGATATTTGAAAGTATCCTAACTTGATCTTCCAAATGGAGGAAGACTCTCCCCTTAGGGATGTCTTCTCCTCTTTGGAATTCAAGTTAGATATAAATATCTCATCTCAAAGTACTTAACATTTACAACTCAAATATCATCTCAAATTACATTAATTAAAATTAAAAAATCTAGACTCAACCACCTGCAGGGTTATCCTAATAATCAGCACTTATATAAACATCCCAAGCAGTTAATATATTTAAAAATTAAAAATGCTCAAACCAGCCACACTTGGCCATGCTCTTTTAATTTTAAAGGGAGACTTAAGCATGCTTAGCACATGCATAAAACAACATTAACTTAAAGCTTGATTATTTGATTGCCCCCTTTAATTTTAAATGCCCTGTGTGAGCATGGCCACCTACATAAGATTGAATTAGTACAGATCGTTCCTAACCTAGGGGTAAATCTAACGTATAATCAATCAACTCAGAGTGCAGTAAATAAATAAACAATCACATCAACATCAATTATTTAAATCTAGCAACCAGCATGCAATGAAAACCACAGAAAAACTCAGCACACGCAAGTAGCAGAAAAGTAAACACCGGCCTAGCCTAAGACTAGAGTTGGTTGTCCTAGCAAACCATCTAAAGTGTGTGAGGTAGGCTGTGTGGTTTTGATATGTCCTAAATAGGCACTTGATTGAAGTTGCTTAAAGTTCTGGTTGGTTGAAAGGCTTGAAGGAGATTTTAATTAAAGTTTAAGTCTTAATGATTTAAAATTAATTTTAAAATTAATTTTGATTGTTTATTGGATACCACCCTTGTTGCACACCGAGGCCGTGAAGTTTATTTCACCTTCCTTGGGGCTAACTTAATAGCCTCGTAGGACCGGGTTACCTAGTGGTACCCGGTATAATTAAGTGCTTTAAGTTTAATTAAGGGTTTGAGAGTTGGTAAATTTTATTCAAATTGATTGGTTGCTGGTTTTAAGTTTGAATTAATGTTTTCCGGAATTTTGAATGATTTATTGAATTTTGGTATTTTCTGGATTATTTTATTCATTTAATTCAAGGGTCAAAATTTGATTTTTTGATTTAAAGTGTTTTCTGGAAAGTTAATATTTTATTACAATACTAGACCTTAATACGATCAGTTAGACAGTAAGTACACTAAAATTGAATTTTTCTAGATTTTATTATGAAGGTTTGAAGTTTTGACTTGAATTTGAACTGAGTTTGACCAAAAGTTGACTTTTTTAAATTTGATTGATTTCTGGAAACTTAATATTTTTAATAAATATTAGACCTTAAGATGAGTTGTATGCCTTTGCGTTTGCTCAATTTGGAGTTCATTTGAATTAGTTATGAATTTTTAAAGTTTTAAATATTTATTGATTTTTTTTTAATTTGTTTAAATAAACCCCTTTTTATGATTTGAATCCAAATGACCTCCAAACTCCTTGAAATCAACTTCAAAGGTCAAGAATGACCTAACGAGTGATCTCCAAGTGTTTGGAGATTTTCTGGAATTTTTAATTATTTTTAATTAATTAAATTAATTAAATATTGAATTTTAATTAAACATAAATTAAACTTAATTTTAATGTCCAGTCAAGAGGGTTTTATTTTTTATTGATTAAGGGTTCAATTTTGGTCAGTTTGAGATATTATATAAAATTTTTAGATTTAAATTTGATTTATTACAATTTCTGGAAGGTTTTAAGGCTTAATTAAGGTTCAAATTTGATTAAATTAATTAAGGGGCTTAATGACTTCAAAATCTAATGGGAAATTTTCCTAGGGCTGAGAGTGTCACTATATTCAAATGGTTTGAGTTTCAAGTCAATAGGAGATCAATCCTAATTATTGGAAATATTCTAAGTTTTCTACTCAAAGTCCTTAATTATTGTCCTTAACGATGTGATTAAGTTTAATAAGCTTTAATCAAAGTTCAACTAACCCTTGACAAATGCATAGGTAAACACACATACAATCATTACAATCATATTCTAGAACTAGGAGAGCCCTAAGTGTGTGTGTGCACCTATGCATGCAAAAGATTAAGATAACTCAAATAATTAATAAATTGATTAGTGAATAATTAGGATAATTATTCAATAATCCTCCCCATTAAGTCTCTTCATTCAATCTCATTCTATGCTTAAGATTTTGATGGATCTCTCAAGACATATAGTTTTAAAGTATGTTTTAAAATATATTTTAAAACATATATATATATATATATATATAAGTATAAGCTTATATACATAAATGTAAATTTCAAAATAAGATAACTAAAAAATATATATCATTAACATTATTTAAAGAAAATATCAATGAGAGATCCTCAGGTTTGTTTAAAAATAAATTTTTAAATTTGAAAATAATTAATATAACATTTAACAAAATATTAGTTAAATATTAAAAATATTTATTTAATTCAAATTATTCAATGAAAATATTTAAATTAAAAACATAATTTTAAAATAAAATATTACAAGTATTTTATTTTAAATTTGAAAACATTTGAAATAACAAATTACATTTTAAAAGATATCTTGATTATTTTAATTAAATATTAATGTAAAATAATTAATATTTAATTGTAAAAAGAAATTCAAAATATGTTTAAGATTTTAAATTAACAATAATTTTAAATTAAAGAATTAAGTTTTCTGAAAATATTCATGTAAAATATTAATTAAAAAAATTATAATTTAAATATTTTGTTAGAAATTATTTTAAGTTTTGAAAGTATTTAAAAAAGAAACAAATCCTTTTAATATCCGGTGGCGGCTGAAATGCTACGTGGCGCGTTCTTATTCGCTGGGCATAACCGCCACAATGATTACCGGCGGCGGCGCATTAAATGCCAATGATTGCGCCGCCGGCAATCATAGGCATTTAATACGCGGGTCCACGCGTTTTCCATAATCCGTGTCAGCACAGAGGAGGAACTGTTGGATTGCCCGTGGAATTGAACGGACGGTTCAGATTTCGCCGCACCGAGATTTGATTGACCGCGTAGAGCGCGCAGTTTAAAGGGGCCGCGGAAAAGCTCAATCAAAGCCGTTGATCTTAAGATCAACGGCTCAGGGAAAATTCAGTTCATGAATCAGCCGAGCGAGCCCTAGAACCAGTTATTTGGCTTGTTCTTTAAAAATACTTAATGGTTTGATTTGAAATTTTAAACATAGAATCCACAGATGAAGAGCATCAGTGGGGAATCAATTTAAAAGTTTAAAACGCTCTTAAAAGAATATTAATTAAGCCTAAGTGTTTCAATCTAGGGTTGAGCTTTTTACCTAATCCACACGGTGGATTCAGAAGTTCTTTGGCTTTCTGAACTTGTTGATTGTCCACGCAACTTTTCCCTCTTGAATCCACGGTCTGATAAGCTACGGGTCAATGGGAAGTTGAGTTGGACGAATTCCACCCTTAGCTCGCCGGAGATCTCGCCGTTGGTGGCTTTGACCGGTCTAATTTGAGTTGGAAAATATGGAAGAGGTTCTTGAATGCTCAAACGAAAAGAGTTTGGGACTTGAGAGGGCTCAGGTAGAGAGAGAGTGTCAAATTCAAGAATGAAACTCTAAGTGAGGCTTTTCCCTATTCAGACCTCTCCAAGACAAATGGATGGCTAGGATCAACTGGATGGCCTTCTGGGATGTTGCCAGGTGTGCTGGAGTGATTAGGAGCACGTGGGAGAGGACAAGGCAAGGACATGAGGTGTAAAGGGGTTGTCCTTGCCTAACCTTCTTGGGACCATGTGCACTGGATTAAGCTCTAATCCAGGACTGAATCTCAGCTTAGGAACATTCCAGAGAATGTTTAGAGCTGTTGGAGTACCCAAGAGTGGATGGCATTAGCTTAAACATAGAGATTTAATTATTTAGAGCCAAATAAGCCATTTGTTGACTGAGTTGACTAGTCAACCAGTCAACTTGACTGATGAGGTGGCATGGAGGAAACCTTAAGAGCTGGTTGGGTTGATTCAAAGGGGATGGAGGCTTAAGGATTGGGATTTGAATGGGAATAAGGGAATTTGAGGAGATTTGACCAAGTCCTAATGGGTTGACTTGGTCAAATCAACCATGATTTGACTCATGATATGCTTAAATGTGTTTGAATCATAGATTGGGATAAGATTGAGGGGTTAAAAGGTTTGTTTGAATGGGATTTGATATTATAGCTTGATTTGACCTAAGGTAGGAGAGATTGTTCAAGTCTAATGTGTTGACTTGGTCAAACTCAAAGTGATTTGACTTTAAAAGGATTTGAAAATATTTGAATCATAATTTGAGGTGAGTTTGAGAGATTTGGATGCATATAAGGTTTGATTCAAAGTGGAGAAGCTTAAGGGCTTGAACTGGTCAACCTAGGTTGACTTGGTCAACTAGGTTGACCTATGGACAGGGATTGAGTTCAACAGGTTTGAAATGATGAATGAGGTATGATGGAAGTGGTTTCAAGGTTTAAATAGGTCATCTAGATAAAATGACCTGTTTAGGCCCTTAATGGGCCTAATGGGTCAACTAGGTTGACTTGGTCAACCAGGTTGACCCAGGGTCAGGGATTGGGTCCAACTAGTTCAGAATAATATTCTGAGTCTACTGGTGGTCATCTCAAGGTCTGGAGAGGTCATGAGGTCAAAATGACCTATTTGGGCCTTTGATGGGCCTTTTAGGTCAACCCTGGTTGACTTTGTCAACCAGGTGGGTCCATGGTCTGGAAATGGGCTCAACAGATTTCAAATGACATTTGGAGACCAATGGAAGTGGTCCCAAGGTCTGAGGAGGTCATTTGGTCAAAATGATCTGTTTTGACCCTGAAGGGCCTATTTGGTCAACCAGATTGACCCAGGGGCTGATTTGGGTTCAATGAGTTTGGTTTGATATTTGAAAATTGTTGGAAGTGGTTCCAAGCAATTTGGAGGTCTTATGGTTTGAAAAGTGCATTTGAACCCTTAAGGGGTATTTTGGTCATTTTGACCCTTGATCAACTGGGGGTCAAATTGAATCCAATAAAATGCAGTTTAATGCTCAATGGGTCATATTCAAGGGTTTGGAAGTGATTTGAGGGTTTGGAGAAGGCTCCAAGGTCAGGATCCACTGGATGGCAGGTCCAGTGGCATAGACTGTAAATATTTAAAGGTTTTACAGCTTTTGGATTTCAATTCAGTTTTTGGGGTTAGAGACCTCAGAATGAGCTCAAATTTGGAGGGTTGCCTCTAGAGACATGTCACATCAGTGTGAAACTGACAGATCCTGAATCAGAGGTCATTTGACTGGGTTTTGAAGTATTCAAAGATTTGCTGGAAAAGGCTTTTAGGACTTAGACCTTTAGCCTTTGAATTTAAATTGGAATTCTGGTTTTAAGCTGGGTTTTGATTTTGAATGATAGAGTTTGAACTATCTAAATCATTTACAATCATTTAAGTGATTGTAGATGATTAGATATGATTAAAGTCAAGTCAGAGGCTGTGACAGCTAGATCTGAATTGTTTAAAGGTCAGGATTGATCAGGGATTTAAATTGAGCTAAACTCTAGATTGATTTGAGTCTTGAATGGGTTGATTTAAAGTCTGGGTTGGTATGGAGTTTGAATGAATTTGAGGTCTGGATAGATCTAAGGTCTAAGAGAATCCTAAGACCTAGATTGATCTAAAGTCTGGGTAGATCTAGGATATGGGTAGACCCTTAAGACCTAAAGTCTGGAAGAACCCTAAGGTTTAGAATCTAGGAGATCTTTAGAATCTAATAAATCCTAGGTTTCAGGATTTAGAAGATTCTTAGGGTCTAGAGAAAATCCTAAAGTATGAATTCTAGGAAAGTCCTAGGGTTTGGGATTTGGAAGAATCCTAGAATCTAGAAGAATCCTAGGATCTAGGAATCTTAAGATTTGAGATATAGGATGATCCTGGGATCTAAATGAATTTAAAGGAGTCCTAGAGTCTAGAGTAGATCCTAGGGATTGAAGTCTAGGAAGATCTTAGTATCTAGAAGTCTTAGGGCCTGGGGTCTAGAATAGTCTTAGGATCTAGAAGAATCCTAGGATCTAGGTTCTAGGAGGATCCTAAGGTCTAGAATGATCCTAAGATCTAAAATCTGGGAGAGATCCTAGGGTCTAGAATAGTCTAGAAATTAGATTGATCTGAGATCAGGATTGATTTGAATCTGGATTAAAATTAAAGTTTGAATTGATCTAAGATCAGATTGATCCTAGGGTCAAGATTAATCCTAAATACTGAAAGGATCCTAAGGTTTGGAATGGTCCTACTGAACTCATACAAAAATGAGGTCAACAGACACAACAACCATATTTGCTAATATGTGATAGTTTTAATAAAATAGTTGTTTGAATTAGGGTACATTTGGGATAACTTTCCTATTATTTTATTTTTTTAGAACATAATCATAATTCTATTTGGCAATTATTTGTCACTGTTTTCAGAAAAAAAAAATTGTTAGGAAGTTATTTTTTATAATTATTTATAAAAAAGTTATTTTTTCCTACAATAATTTTATAATCATCTTTATAAAAGCTACATTGGTCTAGTACACAGTTGTGTATTGATGACGTGAAATGTTCTGAATGACCTCTGGACGTAATAATTTCTCCCCAAATAGATCCTTAAAATCTCAAAAATAATTGATTTTTTTAAATATGTAAAATTTAAACTTAAGCAATTGAGCCAATTTGTTAAATCAAAACCTGAATCCAAAGTCATTTGTATTGCCTAGAAAGTGCCGGCGCACTCAACCAAGTTGCAAGCCTCGCAACTTTTCCTAAATCGTATAAATAAAATTATAAGTTTGGTTTACAACATTTTCCTATGCTTTGCTTTTCTAAGTTGATGTTATTGCTTTCAGATATTTGTATAATGGGAAGTTATAAAAATAAATTTATTACATTGTGTTAGTCGTAAAAAAAATTATTGCTCAATTTTTATAAAAGTAATATATATTACAAATATGCATAGATTTCATTCAAATCTTCAAAATCTATCCATTAAAGAAAAAGTACACCACAAGATCACAAGATGGCCACATAGATAAAATTACAAGCATAGAGAAATGAAAACCAACAGACCGACAAAATACGGATCCCAACCCAAAAACAAAAGGACTCAGACCGCCACTTGGTTGCCAGGGAAGGGCCATCCAAGGAGGTAACGTAGGAATCAGCCAAAAATTCAAGATGACAATAAACCAACCACTAAAATTGAAGAGAATTAACCACCAAGGTTGCCAACTAAGCCCTGGCCATCCGAGGTGAGCAGGATACGTGCATCATCATAATCCTGTCCAAAAACCATCGCAGCAAAAAGCAAGCACGAGCAAGAGAAACCAAATCATCACAACCACAAATCATCCAAAAAGGATAATCAATACTTTTTGGATTTTCATTTTTTATGATTAACACTATTTTTGAGCAAACCAACATTCGCAACTTGAAGAAGACTTTAATCCAAGTTGTCCCGAGCTTCCAAATCACTTTCAGTAGTTTCCTCCCCTTCTTCTGAAGAATAAGTATCATCATGCAGCCAATCACATTGCCTCACAACATTATCCGTAGCTAGATGAGCTAACATATCAGCATTCGAGATAACATATATAGGCACATCAACGAAAGGCGCCATAACTCTGGCATTACCCAGCTCAGCCAAGGTATCACCACCCCTAGCAATTAAAGAAACCGAATTATCACCCGACATCTCCACACCATCAGCAGCAATAGGACTAGCTATAAGGTTAATACAACAATTATTAGCATTAATGAAAGCATCTACACCATCTACACTATTAATATTAGTGCATTCAAAATTTTTTAAAAATCAATCTTAAAGCATTAATATTTAAACTTGAACTAAAATCACCCTTTGACTTTTAAAAAATCAAATCACAAATAACTTAAATAAATTATCCTACATAGGACATACCCAAACTACACAACCTACTACACACACATAAATCTATTTGTTAGGACACGACTCCTAGTTTTAGGTTAGGCCGGTGTTTTTCTTTCTTTTTGTCCCTACGATGTAGCGATTTGCATGTGAATTATATGCTGGTTGTTTTAGCTTTCTATGATGGTTTCTATGATGATGATTTTTTAATTACTGTATTCTTTCTATGATATGATGGGTGATAGATTACCCATAGGTTAGGAGTGATTTTGATACTTACTATATTTTCTGAAGGTGGCATGCTCATATAGTGCTAAAAGGGGGCTAAAAATAAATAAATAAATAATAATTGTTACAGGTGCTTCAGTTGCTTAGCCCACAAATAAATAAGAGCAAGTGTGGCTGGTTTGAATAATTTTATTTCATATATAACTGCTTAGGATGTTTGATTATAACTGCTTAGGATACCCTTGCAGGAGAGTCTAGATTTTTTTTTGCAATCTTGATGTAATGTATTTAATATATAGAATTATGAAAATATGCAAAATAAGGTATTTTAACAAGAGACTAGGGATCCAAAGGGAAAAGAAAGTCCCTTTACAGGGAATTTCTTTTCATTTGGATATCTTGCTGATGATGTACCACAAGGAGACTGAAGGAAGGAGATCCATAGAAGAACTAGAAGACCACGATCAAGACAAAAATGCCTCATTTTAAGACTTGTGTCGTTCCATAGGATTAGAATCCAGGTTATTGTCGGTGGAGCCTAGCCACGACTACTTTTTTTGCAGACCTTGGGTTGTATATTATATGGCACTTGCCATGGACTTTGGACACTATTCTTTTTATTTATTGTGATGACTTACTTACCTTGTTTATGTCGTAGAAATAGCATGCTTTTTATAAGTTTCTTTCTTGCAAGCATATGTGCCTAATTGCGTTAGGCTCTTTAGGAACAAAATTTTTCTACTCATAATTAATATTAAAATTTAAGGATTAATTAATATAGAAAGATAAAGATTTTAGGGAATAAGCCAGAGATCGTCTGGGGTCGCATGCATATTAATGCATCTCTCTTTTCTTGTTTAGATACTTCCCCACATATGGGTAGAGTTTAGATAATCCGACCTATGAGTATGAGGTTTTGAACCTAGGGAAGCCTAGTCTTCTAAATTTTTTTTTTAAACCTTCTTAAAATTTCAAGCATTCATTATTTGGATACTTTAACCAACATACATTGTATTAGAAACTAAATAAAAATTAAAATTTAATTATATTATTTTTAGAAGCATAATACCATTCATAAGTCTGAGGTCACTTAGAAACTTTTCTAGATATCAGCCTCAAATTTTAAAAACTTAGCCACCCACCCATCTTTCCTAAAGATTAGACAACATGGATTTTATACGACTAGATGGTTTTAATTAGCTTTCTTTTCAGGCAAGATATAAGCCCAGATTGCATTAGTTAGGTCGTGGATGTTAGCACTGTACGTATAGTACTACTTCATTTATAGATCTAGGATCATAGGCTAGTGGTACTAGTATACTACCGTACGCCTTATCGGTGGGTAAGCTTGTGGACCTTCGAAAGGACACAACACCGTCACCCCGCAGGGGGAAGACAATATCTAGCCAGTAGAAGGGCAGATTCGATTACACATATGATTAACCATTGAGGATAGTGGCTCTCACCAGCACACCCCGATGGGTAACAACATATGTGACCTTATCGTCACAACGAGTTTCCCCCGCCTGATACATTAGCTCGAATGGGGTTTATTTGAGAGTGGGATGCAGTTTCCCACGGGCGCAAGCCCCCGTGGTTAATTACATCTCAAGCTGGAGCCTGAGAAAACTCTCGATTAAGGATTATATATTATTCTTTCTAAATTGGGATTGGCACATAGGGCAGAGATTAGGAAGTCCTACTCAAAGAGAAAGAGATGTTCAACTAGGCTTAGTCAACATACACGGCTCATATCAGTATCCGGAGGGACTAAGATAGTGAGAAAAAAAACTGGAGAAAATAAATAAATCATGCACTCGAAGCATACAGGAGAGAAGGATGGAGGTGGCGTCATCCGTGTGACGCAGATAAGTAGGGTTTATAGTCTTTGAAGGAAAGAAGACTTACCTACTGATGAGGCATACTACGAAATAATAGTAGCCTTGACTCCTAAATCTAATGGGTCTAGTGTCCTACGCAACACTAACACCCGTGTCATAACTAATGCAATGCCAAATCTGCACTTACCCTGGCCTGAATTGGGGAGCCAGCTAACCGCCTAGTCACTTCAAAACCATGCTGTCCAGTCATTTAATGAAAGATGGGTGGGTATGTTATAGTTCTTGGAAGTAGGGCCGACGTTTAGAGGATTTCCTAATTGGCCCCGGACTGATGTTGGGTGAATGCTCCTATGACTAATGCAATTAAAATTTTGATTTACTTGATTTCTAATGCAATGCATGATGGTTAAAGTATCCAAATCAGATATGCGCATAATTTTAAAAAGACTTATAAAAATAATTTTTAAAATTATACTGGGCTTCCCCAGGTCTGGCACCTCATCCTCATATGTCAGATTATCCGGACTCTACCCACAGGCGGGGAAGTGTCTTATAGAAGGAAAGAGAGAAATGTAATAATATGCATGCGACCCCGGACGATTCTGACAATTTCCTAGGTCGTTAAGTTTCTAAATTATTTAAACCTTAAAATTTTGAATATTAGTTACAAGTAGAAAAAGTTTTAGTCCTTAGAGAGCCTAACGAAATCCAGGCTAAAATAAAAGCGACATGCAAAACGCCAAGAAACTAAGAAAAGCAAGCAACCCTAGAGGCACACAATCATAAACAAAATACATCAAAATTATCCAAATAAATTAATAAATGTCCATAGGCCAACTGCCCTTAATTACAATCCAGGGTCTGTAGAAAATAAAGTGGCCGGGCACCACTGCCAACAAACCCGGATTTCTAATCCTAGAACAGACGCAAGTTATTTTGAGTGGGATACACTTGGCCTTCATCTTCTTCATCTTCTCTTCCTTGGACTCCTCGGATCCCAACCCCATTGGACTCCTTGGATCTCAACTTCCTTTGATTCTTCAAGTAGTAGAATGATCCAAATTTGGATTTCCAAATAGAAAAGGACCATCCTCATATTGGGTGTCCTTTCCTCTTTGGAATCCAACCTTTGGATCCTAGTATCCCCACTCAAAATGAACTTTCACAACTCAATACCAATATTATAAATGATTATATTAATGGAAAGCAGTAAATTCTAGACTCTCCTGCAAGATTATCCTAATAAAAATCATCCCAAGCAGTTTAATATATCACAAGTAATTATAGGGAAAATAAAGTACTCATCACAGCCACACTTGGCCATGCTCTTAATTATTTGAGGGCTAAGCAATTCTGGAGCACCTGTAGCAATTTATAATGATTTTTTTTAATTAGCCCTCATTTATTTAGGGGGGCTGAGCAATTTCTAAAGCGCCTGCATAAAACATCATTAGCATTTAAATAATAATTATTGCCCCCCTTTCATTAGCACTGCATGAGCATAGACACCTGCAAAAAATATCATTAGTATCAAGATCGATACTAACCTATGGGTAGTCTATCGTGCAATCACATCAATTCCAGAGTGCAGTAAAAGTAAGCAAATACATCAATAGTTTAATCACAACATGCAATGAAATCCGAAAAAACTCGGCACACAGTAGGAAAAGTAAACACCGGCCTAACCTAAGTCTAGAAGTGGTGTCCTAGCAAACAATTCTACAGTGTGTGTAGAAGCCTGCGTGGCTGAGGTAGATCCTAAGCTGGGTAGTTAGTTACAATTGCCTAATGTCCAGGTTTATTGTAAGTCTAAAAAGGGAGTTTTATTTAAAGTTCAAGTATTAATGAATTAATATCTATTTTTAATTAATTTAATATGTGGATCAGTTTTATTACTTAGGGTAATGATGTTTAAAGTTTAAATTATATTAGTGAGTTTTAGGAGGTTCGGGGTCCACCTATACACTAGGCAAAGAGGGGTCCAAAATTGACTTTTTGATTAAAGGGAATTTATTAATAGCTAATATTTTTATAAAATACTAGACCTTAACCTGATCAGTTAGACAGTTAGTATGCCCAATTTGGACTCTTCTATCCAAAGTTATGAATTTCCAAAGTTTGGGTCTTGTTTCAAACTAGTTTTGACCGGATTGTTGGCTTTTTGATTTAAGCCGATTTCTGGACACCTAATATTTTTAATAAATATTAGACTTTAATTGGAGTTGAATACCTTTTAGTTTACCCATTTTGGAGTTTTCTGTAATTAGTTATGATTTTTAGAAGTTGGGGCAATTAAATGAATCATCGAAATTGCCTAATTAGGGGTACTTTGGGGGTTTTGGCCCAAATCAGCTCCAAACTGATTGGAATCACCCCCAAAGGTCAGAAATGACCTAAGGAGGTGTTCCCAAGTGTTTGGGGAAATTTTGGGATTTTTAATAATTTTTAATGATTTAATTAAGGCAAAAAGGTGATTTTTGATTAAGGTTGAATTAAAGTCTAGATTAATATCTAATTAAGGGGCCCTAATTATCTAAGGTTGGGGACTAAATTCTAAATATTTTGAGACATTATGGGTATTTTTCTAATTTAAAATGGATTTATTAGATTTTTCAGAAGTTTCTAAGGTTTAATTAACGGGTAAATTAGGGTTTGCTAATTAAGTATTTTAAGGAGTCTAGAAAATTCCTAGAAAATTCTAGGGGGTTTCAGATGTCACTAAGCACTAGTGTTTAAAGTTTTATAGAAATCCGAGATCTATCCTAGCTCCTAAAAATATTCTAAGTTCGCTAGACAATTCTTAATTATTGTCCTTAGTGTGTCACTACACTAAGCAGGAATAAAGTGAGTTAGCTAATCCTTAGGCATAACATAAAGGGTAAATGTAGTAAATATAAACACACCAATCAAGTCCTTAGATCTAGGAGAGCCTAGGCTATATGCTTGTGCAACCTACGCATGCAAGGACTACGAAAACACTAAGTAATTATTAAAATAACCTTAAAATATTATTTATAATATAATGATAGTTAGGATGATTTTAGAGTGTTAATAATGAAATAATGATATTATTATTAATATAATAATATTAAAATAATAATAATACTATTAATATAATGATAACATTAAAATAATAACAATGATATTATTAGCGTAATAATAGTATTAAAATAATATTATTATTAATGTAATAATAATATTAAAATAATAATATTATTAACATAATAATAATATTAGAATATTAATAATACTATTAATATAATAATATCATTAAAATAATAAAAAAAATGACATTACTAATAATATTAAAGTAAATATCATTATTATTAATCAATAATATTAAAATAATAATATTATAATGATATTATTAATATAATAATAATATTAAAGTCAAAATAATAATAATAATAATAATAATATTTAAAAATAGTTTTTAAACCAAAATAATAATAAAAAAAACAATAATAGTAATGCTAATAATATAAAAATTTTAAAATAATTTTTAAATAAGATAATTGTAATAATAATAATAATAATATAATTTAAAAATAAACTTTAAATACAATAATTATTATTATTATTATTATTATTATTATTGTTACTATTATTATTATTATTATTATTATTATTATTATTATTATAACTATAATTATTATAATAATATAAAAAATATATTTTTTTTTGATTTTTTTAAAATAATAAAAAAAATTTAAAACAAATAAAAAAAAAGAAAATAAAATCCACCGGCGGCGGCGGTAGCGCGGGACACGCGTCATCCCGGGACTGGTCCCGCGGTCCCGGGCAATCATTGCCAATGATTGCGCCGCCGTGCAATCATTGTCAATGATTGTGCGAAAATCCGCGCGGTCACTTATCCGTGTCAGCGCGGAAACGGGACCGTCGGATTCTCCGCGGTTCGGATCGGAAGGCTCAGATCGCGTCAGACCGTCTGATTGACCGCCAGGGGCCTCCGCTGTTTGGACAACACCGCGGAACGACGCGATTAGAGCCGTTGATCACGCGATCAACGGCCTGAAAAACGTGCAACCCGGGCTGACTGCGAACCGAAACCCTAATCCTATTTTCTCCTCGTTCTCGCGATCGGGACGATCAAATTAAACGAAATTTTAAACATATGCTCTACACTTGAACAGAAATCATATGGGATCAATGGTTTGATCCGAAACGCACTATGCAATGAGTTATTTAGCTCTAGGTGTCCTAGCCTAGGGTTAGGGTTTATACCAAAAATATCCAATGGATTTAAGTGATCTCGGGCTTGTTGCACTTGTAGATTATCCACGCTCCTAGTTGTAGAAGAAACTGTGGTCAAATACGCCTTGGATCGACGGGATAAAGGGTTGGAAGCTTTGTGGCTTTGGTTCGCCGGAGTTCTCGCCGCCGGCGGGTGTTTGACGGTGGGGATAGGTCGGGAAAGGTGGGAGGAGGTCTAGGGAGCTCTCTCAGGAAGTTTCGAGGGCTTGGGGAGGCTTAGAGAGAGAGCAAAGCCAAAAGTCCCTCCTAATGAACCCTAATTCACTATTTAAGGCTCATGAGATGAAATCGACGGCTAGGATCGGATCCACCATCCATTGGGAGGGAAAACAAATGTCTTAGGCCGTGGCTTTTAATTGGAATCAATTAGGAAGGGTTTCAAAGCCTTAAATAGAGTTTAAATGGGTTTTAATGGGTGTATTTGACCCATTATGACTTGTGTTAACCAAGTCAAGGATTAACTTGGTCAACCTAGTCAAATAGGTCCAAGGGAGAGGTGGATTGGGCCAAGGATTGCTTTGGATTTGATTTGAACATGAATAGACCCATTCATGCCTAATGGGTCAACCTGGGTTGACCTGGTCAACCAGGTTGACCCAAGGCTTGGGTCTGATCTCAAAATAAGGTCAACAAAGCTTTCTATCTTTCAGAGGCTATAAACCCCACCCATTCGCATCACATGGATGGCGCTGTCTCTATCTTCCTCTCACGCATACTTGAATGTAATTATCTTTTTCTCTAGTTTCTCTTCTTCAAATCGGTCTTCAAATCGGTTAAATGATGGTATGATCGGTGTATGCTGATTAAGCCAAATTGAGCTTATCTTTCCCTTTGGATTAGGAAAGCCTAGAAATTCCCCTACGCACCAAACCCATCTAAGAGAATAATGTAGCATCCTTAATCGAGTTTTCTTAGGCCGAGGCCTAAGATGTAATTAACCACGGGGGCTTACGCCATTGAAAAATCGATATCCACATCAAATAAATCTCATTCGAGCTGATGTATCGAATGGGGGAAATCTCATGACTTTGATCAGGTCATATATATTATTACCCATCGAGGTGTGTAAGTGAAAACTATTATCCTTCATGGTTAATCGTATATATGATCTCATCTGCTCTTTCATTAGCCTTCTTGCATATAGTGTAAAGGCCTACAACCGTTTTGTCCTATAAGATAGTGCGTTCGTACCCTTTGCATTCTGTTACCAACTAAGCAGAATCTTTTTAGAGACCCACATTAACCAACCCTTTAATACACAATAACCCTCTAAAGATAAAGTTTTAAGGATGAACTATCTTGGGTTGCAGGGCTAAGTGTCATAAGGAGGCCCGATCCTCGAGCCTATGAAATAACGCCATGAACGAATTTAATGGAGTGTAAAATCTTAAAATTAATTGATTATTAATAATTTAATCAAATTAAATTTCTTAATTCAACTACATCAACCATATTTTTAGGATGGACTACCTCGGGCTGTGGGGCTAAGTGTCCTAAGGAGGCTCGGTCCTCGAGCCTGTGAAATAACGCTATGAACCTGTTGATAAGAAACTTAACTAAATTAGTTCTAAAATCAGTAGCTAACTAAATCAATCAAATTTTTTTAACTCCTTAAACCTTAACCAATCAATCTTTAAAAGATATTTAATATTTAATTTTAACACATTCATATTTAGAGTTTAATCAAAATTTCTCTTTAAATCTTTCAACCTACCAGAATATAAAGTAACTTTAATTAAGCATCCTATATAGGACATATCCAATCCACACAGCCTATATCACACTCTTTAGATAATTTGTTAGGACAACTAACTCTAATTTTAGGTTAGACCGGTATTTTACTTTTTCACTGTTGTGTGCCAAACTTTTCAAATTTTCACTGTATGTTATTTGAAAATTAATTAAATGATGTAAGTTTACTTAATTTCTATAATTTGTGTATTGATGTGATTGGCGTTAGATTTATTCTTAGGATTAGGGATGATTTAAAATCTAATACAATCTTATGCAAGTGGCCATGCTCTTATAGGGCATTAAATCTAAAGAGGACAAAGTTAACTTTAAATTAATTAAGTTTCTATAGGTGCTCCAAAATGTTAAATCCCCCTTTAAAAGAGCATAACCAAGTGTGGATGGTTTGAGTATTTTAATTTTTATATATAACTGCTTGGAATTATTTAAATTTTGATTATTTAGAACAACCATGCAGGTGGTTTGAGTCTAGATTTTTAATTTTATTCAATGTAATTTTATTTCAATTGAGTTGTAATTATTAAAGTGACAATTTGAGATGGGATAGATATTCAATCTGAAATCCAAAGAGAAGGGAGACATCCCCTAGAGGAGAGTCCCTCTTTATTTGGATATCCAGATTATGATCCTTTGAGAATCTAAAGAGAAAAGAAAATACCCCATTTAAGAGAGAGTTTCTTTTCATTTAGATATCCAGATCCAACGGATCCAAAGAGTTTGCAGAATGATGAAGAAGTAAAGATCAAGAAGAATCTCATTCTCAAAGTCACTTGAGTCTTATGAGTAGAATCTGGACCATTATCAGTGGTACCCGACCATTTTACTTTTTCTGCAGATCTTAGATTATAATATTAAGTGGTACTTGTCACGTGGACTATTGAATTTATTTAATTAACTTGATATGATTTGACTGGTTGTTTACTTTACCTACAATTAGAATTACCTATTTTTCTTAGTTTTTTAATGATTGCATATCATATTTTGATTTAGCCTGGAACCAGATTAGAGGCTTGTAAGGGAACGTCATAAACTTTTTCTACTTTAATTAAATATAAAAATTTTAAGCTCATATAGAAACTCTAACGATTTTAAGAAATAAGCTCGGATTTGCCGAGGGTTTTTCATGCATACATATTAAATTTTTCTCTACCTTGTTAAGCGCCTCCCTGTATGCAGGTTCTGGCATGCCACCTGACCTATTAGGGTGGAGTCTTGTCAAGGGGAAGTTATTCAATCTCTAGGAAAAAAAATCTATTTTAAACTTTTTTAAAATTACTTCATATTTGATTTAAGCATTTATCGAGTCAATTAGCATGCATTATTTTAGATATAAACTTAAAAAATATCTAAAAATTTAATTACATTTAATTTTAGTATCAATTTACCTAACATAAGTCAATGGGCCAATTAGGATCAGCTCTATATGTCGGTCTCAACTCCTCAAAACTTAATTAAATGTCCCTACCACTCCTGCATAAAAGGTCGGACTCATGATTTTAAAGGGATTAGGTGGTTTACTACCTCCCCAATCTACGCTAGGGTAAGTCCAAATTTGTACTATATTAGCTAAGTTCATACTACTAATTTTTCAGTGCCAAATTTAGACTTAGGTTCTAAGGCAGGTTTAAACTATAAGACCTAAACCTCCGATAATTGAATCTCAACTTTATAATAAAATTGACTCAAATTAAATCTCTTTGAAAACAGAATTAAAGCCTAACACGTAGGATTATCTGAGGTGTTTCTAAATTATTTCAGAATTTCAAAAACCTCATACTTCTCCTCTATTGACCTTCGAAAATTAAGTGCTCAATTTTAATCCATTCCCATTTGAAATTCCAGCTTCAATCTTTTGATATCAATCCTTAAAAATTTCAAATAAATTTCTACCTTTATTTTAATCGATAGTATTTGTAGGAAACTTAGATTTCTTATATTATAATTAACTATGAGGGAATGGTATGTTTGCCTCGTGAGACGATATACCGTTCATAATGATGCATTTAATTTTAAAATTAAAATTTCATAAATTAAATTTTCAAAATTAATTTTTTTAAAAAATCTTAATTCATTGTCTTTGGAAAAATTTAAGTCAAAATCAAATATCATTATTGTCATTTTCAAACGATCAATAATAATTGATATCTTATTCCGTCATAAAGATATATCAATTATTATTGTAATTTTGATTTGAAATTAACGATAGTTTATCTAAATTATTGTAGTTAAATACCTAATTGAATAATCATTTTAACCCTCCAGGGTTATATATAGTTCTTGCTTGAATTTGACAACGATAATCAGGATGAATTTTTAATCTAGTAACTTGAACCCATTATGGAATGGTATGTTTGCCTCGTGAGACGATATACCGTTCATAATGATGCATTTAATTTTAAAATTAAAATTTCATAAATTAAATTCTTCCAAAGAAAATTAATCTTTTCAAAATAACTTTTTCAATCAAACATGTGGTTAATTAGGTATTGGGGCTTAGGTAAATTTTTTTACCTAAAGATTTCGCCTAAAATTGGGCTTAGGCTTTCATTTGAAAATTGTTGATTTGTGGGTCTTACAACCTAATTCTTATAAACAAGGCTGCTCATTAGAGGTTTGAGTTTTGGATATTGAGTCATTCATTCAGAAGTTTTCTAACAAGCGGGTCTTACTGCTTCGCTTAGAAGTTGCCCAAATAGCGGGTTTTACAACTTAGTCCTATAGGCTAAGATGCTCAAAGAGGGATCTAGGGTTAGATTGCTTCCTAGCTATTACCCCTGAAGATCACACTTACGGCTTTCATTGAAAGTAGCCAATGGAATTTTAGGAATTTATTGTTTCACTTAATAAATATATATTTAGTGAAAGAATTGCCAATAAGATTTACTACTCATGTTAGAAGTAACCGATAGATTCAGATTAGCTAGGGCATAACTTTAGACACTTTACTCCCTCGATATCATTGTTAGTGTCTTGTTTTGTGCTCGTAATTTATTTTTACTATAGTAGTTTGTGGCTCTACTTGTATTAGTTAGATTTATTATTTTTTAGTACTAATTTTATTTATAATTGTGTTGACTTTTGTCTGATTGTTTGCATGTACGTGATACTTGCAGCAGTTCAGGGGGCCAACATGTAGCTACATGGGCTACTATTGAGGGTCTGAGTGAGTTTGAGGATGTTTGTTGGAGAGTTATTATTTGTAAGAGCTGTTCAGTAGTTTAAGCTGTTTCATCACTATTTAAGAGCTGTAAGTTGTTTGGAGAGCATTTTATTCTTTCTCAGAGAGTTATTATGTTTGAGCTACTCAGTTGAAGAGCTATTTGAGTTGCTCAATAATTTATACTTAGGCTGGATTATTGGAAACTTTTTATTTCTACATTTTATTTTATTTTAGTTGCATTAATTAATTACGTGAATTAATTAAATGAATTTTAATTGAAATTAAGTTTTAATTTGAATCAATTGTTTAATTTGTTAATTTGAATTTTAAATGTATTTTAAAGTTAATTATGTTAAAATTGATTTAATTATGAATCAATTATATGAGTTAATTGAAGGTTGAATTAAAATTTAATTTGTTCAATTAATTGGTTTAGATTCCAAGTGTATTTTTTTAAAAATTTATATGTTAGATTTGATTTGCTCAATTAGATTAACCAATTAACATATTTTAATTTAGATTTTAAATTCAATTAGAGTTTTAATTTCAATTATATTAGTTGTCAAATAATTTTGAAAACTTTAAATTTAAAATGATCTTTTGATTTCAATTAATTGATTTAATTAGTCAATTTAAAGTTTAGCTAGTTAACTGAAAAGCTTATTTTATATTTCTGATTTTCGTTTCAATTCTTATGTCAATTAATTGGCTTGAGTTAAGATTTAAATTTAGATTACAGTTTTAAATTTGTTAAAACTTTAATTAGATTCAGTTGAATTATTTCATTTTAATTAATTGAATTAATTAGTTATTCAAATTATCCAATTAGATTTTTAGATTAATTGTATAGTTAATTATGACTTAATTAATCAAAAGATTTAATGTTAGATATTTTAATTAGTTAAACTATCAAAATTTATTCTCTGTTGTTTTTTTTTTTTTTTATTTATTTGAAGTTATAGTTTAACTTTTTTAGTTATCTTTATATTAGATTAGTGAATTACAGTTTTTTGACTTTAAGTTTTATCTGATTTAAGTTTCTAATTCATGTTATTATTATTAGTTGCAATCTTAATTCAGTTAACTAAATTAGATTATACTAGGTTATTTATTTATCTACTTAAATTTATTGGTTAATTAAGATTGCAATTGAATTAATTAGTTGAGTATTTTCCAATATTTCCAAAAAATCGAATAAGTCCAAAATTTTTTAGAAAATTTCGGCATCTTCCCTGTGTTCCCTCTCCGCGAGGGAAGGTAAGGGGAGGACAGCTGCCCTTTTGGCTCGACTTGACCAGATCAAATCAACGCCGAGGAGAATAGGGGAGCGAATCAACCCCAGAAAATAGTCTTTAGGTCTTCAATCCATTCGGCCGAATCAGATCAACGGCCCAGGTGTTTGGAGGACCGAATCAACCCCGAGACTTCCTTCGATTTGAAGATTTGCGATGTTCCTACTTTGCTTGTAAATAATTATGACACTACATATAATATTATATAATTGTTATATCATCATAATTTTGTAATTATAATGTCATATAGTTGTTATATAATAATTATAACGTTGCCTCCTTACTGTTCCAAATCAAGAAACAGTAAACTTAGGCAAATAAGACGGCAAATAAGACGAACAGGTAAGGTAAGTTTCACGTTAAAGTGCACAAGGCCTGAAATGCGAACAGATGTTGTTTCGTCGGACGCAGGTGATGCGTATGGGAGGTGAGGCTCGCCGGTGTGGGCCTGTCTTGTTCGCTTGAGTGAAGTCGGACAAGCGTCGGAGACCGGTGGAGGTTTGAAGTGTCCGAGAAAGCCGATCGGAGGCGAGACTTCGTTTGCGAGTGGGGAAGAAAGCCGGAGATGCGGTTCTCGCGTGAGTCGAGGTCACCGGCGGACGAACGGGTCGAAGCTTTGTGTGAGGAGGTGCAGGTGGTGCAGGCGGAAACCGGATGCAAGAAAGATAATTGCCTGTGCTAAACTCAGAGAGATCGAGAGCTTCTGCCAGAGAATCCAGAACCCAATTCTTTCTGTTTGTGCGTGATGCTTTACGCGAACGGCTCCTATGAGATCGTGCTTCATGAACGTGACGACGTGCAATTTTGGCCTCGTCAACGTGCCAGCAATATAGACGACGTGCTTCCGTTATGGCATTTTTAAAAGCAATCATGTTCGATCTCAACTAAGCAAATGTTTGATAAACAATTAAGAAGACACCTGCTGTAGCCATTCATGTTTCTGATATTTAAGTAAAGCTTCCTACTTCAAATTCTGTTCCAAATGGCCATATTAAGCCTGTCCTAAATTAGCTAATCGGATCTGGCCGTGAGTATTGATCAGGTTCCACTTCCATGGGACTCAAGAAAAAAACTTGCATTGGTCCACATTTATTAATTATCAAATGAGCTTCATATAGCAATTGTGTGAATGAATTATGTCATTCATCCCATTCATCATTCATATATATGATACCTCCTCAAAAAATTATCTTGATCGGGCACGAATCTTGAGGCAAAATTAAGTTGGAAACTTTCAAAATTTAAATTGGGACCGTCCAAACTCCGATTTCAGCGAACTTACAGTCGAACTGAACGTCTCGACGATACGAACCCAACGACACCAAATTCAACCCAATCCGAGCCCAAATGGGTCCAAATCAAGGGTCTGAAGTGCTGTTTGAGGGTTCGAACCACAATTTGGATTACCAAACGGTTACCAAACATGGCGTGCTTATAGTCGAATCGAGCGGCTCGACGAGACGAATCCAACAAGCCAAATATCGCTAAAATCGGATATTTCTAAGACCTTCAAATGTCCAGCAAATGGTCCACAATTAAGGGATTCAACATCGGCCGTCCATTCAAACCACTCCCTAATTACCCTTGATCTTCCACATATTTACGGTCCATGCTACTCCCAAAAATCTATAAATAGAGCCCCCTCTCCTCTTGAAAAATACACCTAATCCTAAGAAGAAAAGAGAGAGATCGGAGATCGCTCTTACCTCCTTGCTCCTCCTCGACCACCATCGGAGTTCCGCCGGACAACCGCTTGACGTCGAAGTTCTGCCAGACCACCGCCTGACGCCCTGAGTTTCGCCGGACCACCACCTGACATCCTCAACTCTATCAGACCACCGCTTGATGCCCTGAGCTCTGTCGGACCACCACCTGACGTCCTCAACTCCGCTGGACCACCGCCTGATGCCCTGAGCTCCATCGGACCACCGTCTGAAGTCCTCAACTTCGCCGGACCACCGCTTGATGCCCTGAACTATGCTGGACCACCGCCTGACGTCCTCAACTCTGTCGGACCACCGCTTGTTGCCCTGAGCTCCGCTAAACCACCACCTGAGTCCTCAACTCCGTCAGACCACCGCTTGACGCCCTGAGCTCTGCTGGACAACCACCTGACGCCCTGAGCTCAACCGGACCACCATCTGACGTCCTCAACTCCGCCGGACCACCTCCTGACACCCTGAGCTTCGTCAGACCACCATCTGAAGTCCTCAGCTCCTCCAAGACCACCACCTGAGGTCCGAACTTCCGTCGGACCACCACCTGATGCCCGGACTTCTGCCGGACCACCACCTAATATCCTCAGCTC
Organism: Dendrobium chrysotoxum; assembly: GCA_019925795.1. Lineage (NCBI taxonomy): Eukaryota > Viridiplantae > Streptophyta > Magnoliopsida > Asparagales > Orchidaceae > Dendrobium > Dendrobium chrysotoxum. The sequence continues at coordinate 43,436,403 of CM034309.1, forward strand.
TGCCAGACAACCCCCCTAAGGCCTGAGGTTCTACGAGACCACCACCTAGGGCTCGGAATTCTACCAGGTCACCGGGTGACCCTGAAGTTCCGCTAGCATACTTTCACATACTCCCGACTTCAACCCTACAGTTGATACTTGTAATCTGATCACCCTTGGAGGCTAGTCAGCCCACTGTAACCTACTCAAGTTCTAGTGGAATCATTTCAACTGGGCCAGGCCCCGTGGTTTTTCCCTTTCCCAGGGTTTTTCACGTAAAAATTTTATGTTCTCTGTGTGTGAGCTGGATATTCGTGTAACGCTAAGACATAAAATTCTAACTCTATCGTCGTGTATATTCTAGCCCGTAATAATATATTCAATATTTATGGTACATAAGTAATTTAATACTTAGTATCATTAATTAAAAATGTTCAAATAACCTGTAAGAAAACAACAGCTCTATTTATGGATCTTGAACAAACTGACACGTGCTTGTGCATGCATTTTATTTCAACAATCATTCTCTTGTAAACTTTGCACATTTTCATGACATTTGTATAGCAGTTTCCCTGCAATGGCCTACTGTTTATACACAATAGAGAGCAAATAATATAAATAGCTTTAATGAATACTATAATCTCTCCAGGAGCTTTTTCTTTCCTTTAGCCTTAGCTTGCCCCAACACTTGGCCATCGAGAGTGCTTATGTATAATCATATTTAGCTTTAAAATTTCTAACTAAATTCAGTCATTACATTAAAGAATCTTTCAATGCTTAAGAGCTTAGTTTCATCCTATTCAAATGATTTCACAGCTCTTTTTCGCCATTAATTAAAAGAAAAAAATGGTCATTTATTTTGAAGTCTGATTCCATCTGGAGAATTAATAAACTTAAGAAAGTCACCAATAGAATCTCTATTGGGATTTCTCATCATAATGTCAGTCTGTAAGCCTTGCTAGTTGAGACTTTGATGAGTTTCTGCATGCCCATTGAAAAGGTTGCCTTTAACTCTTTTAGAGAGAAAAAAAAAATCTTTATTCTTCAATTGAATGGTTGTGAAGACTGATTAATCAGATAATCATGCTATAGCAATAGCTTCTCCACAATTTTATGTCAGATTGCTCTCTTTCCAATTTTGATTGAACATCCGAGCATTGCATAGATGATATGAACATATTGTAGAATTTCCTTATCATGAGTAGGTTTTGTTCTCTGGGTATTGGAGTAGGCTCGTTGTCCTCAAAGGCCCAATGGGTCTATCTAGTCTCTGGAAAGAAGATTTTTCTTGCTAAATTCCTGTAAACTAGCCTCACATGCATGATCAAGTTTCAAATGCCAAGTCTTGGTTTTAATAATAACATACCCTTGATTGTTGTCAATACTTCCAATAACAGAATATAAAGATCACTTCTTCTTGTTCCATTCATAACTATGAGACCCTTAAGATAGCTTCAAGTATTCTCCTCCCCTTTTCTCTTTTGTTTTGTAATTTGATTTGAACATACCTATTTTGATTTATAGTTCAATTATTTTTCAAAAATGATCTGACGGAGATTTCGTTTGTTACAGCTTTCTTACTATTTTGCATTTCAGATTAAAATCTTTTTTTATATTGCTTTTAATAAATTTTTGTACTAGGTAGCTATTTTTTACAGTAGCTTTCAAAAAAACTACTTTCTTTATAGTTGTTGCGTCCTGGTGTATTCGCGGGGGTAGAGAAATATAAAGCTTAGCGTCTTAGCATTGTACGAAAATCCAGCACACAGTCAGATGAAAGAGAGAGGGTGTAATATTCATACGAGACACCAGAGTTTTTACGTGGAAACCCCTGAAAGGGGGAAAAACCACGGGGCCTGGCCCAGTTTGAATGAATCCACTAGTATTTGCAGTTGTTTACAAACGAGGTCCTCCGTTTTGGGGAAGGACTTGGCTTGATATCGCCAATATACATCATATAGAGTGCATTACATGGTGTGAATTAATATATACACATTTTCTAGGTCGGCTGACCATAGTTGGCAGACGACAGAGGTCAGAAAGATCGTACTTGGCGGAAAATGAAAGTCGGAAAGACCGTAGTTGACAGACGTTGTAGGTCAGGGAGACCGTAGTCTGAGGATAGAGGTCGGGAGGACCTTTGTTGGTCAGGCGACGAAGGTCGGAAGGACCATAGTTGACTGATGTTGCTGGTCATAAAGACCGTAATCAGATGACAGAGGTCGGAAAGACCTGAATTGGTAGGGCGACGGAGGTCGGAAGGACCGTGGTCGGCTGGCGTTGGAGGTCAGAAGGACCTTAATTTGATGTCAGAGGTCAGGAGGACCTTAGTTGGTGTTCCGATATAACTTTGAACATCAGGTGATGCTTCGGCGAAAGTTCGGACCTCAGGTGGAGGTCCGACAGGACTCAGGACGTCAGGTGGTGGTCCAGAGAAGAGCAGGGCCTCAGGTGGTGGTCCGGCGAAGTGCAGGACCTCAGGTGGTGGTCTGGCGAAGAGCAGGGCCTCAGGTGGTGGTCCGGCGAAGAGTAGGGCCTGAGGTGGTGGTCTGGCAAAGTGCAGGGCCTCAGGTGGTGGTCCGGCGAAACTCCGGCGTCAGGCGGTGGTCAGGCGAAACTCCGGCGGTGGTCGAGGAGGAGCGAGGGGGCAAGAGTTCTCTCTTTTTCTCCTTAGGCATAGGTCCCCTTTTTCAAGAGGAGAGGGGGCTCTATTTATAGATTTTCGTGAGTGGCATGGCCCGTAAATAGGTGGAAGATCAGGGGTAGTTATGGAGTGGTTTGAATGGACGGCCGATCTTGAATCCCTTGATCATAGACCGTTCGCTGGACATTTAAAAGTCTTAGAAATGTCAGATTTTGGCGATCTGTGGCTCGTTGGATTCGTCTCGTCGAGACGCTCGATTCGACTATAAGCTTGTCACCTTTGGAGACCGTTTGGTAATCCAAATTATGGTTTGAACTTTCCAACAACGCTTCAGACCCTTGATTTGGACCCATTTGGGCTCAGATTGGGTTGAATTTGGTATCGTTGGGTTCGTATTTCCGAGACGCTCAGTTTGACTGTAAGTTTGCTGGAATCAGAGTTCGGATGGTCCCAAAATTAATTTTGGAAGTTTCCAACTTGATTTTGCCTCGAGATTCGTGTCCGATCAAGATAATTTTTTGATGATGTATCAATAGTAATTTTACAAACACTTTTATAAAAAGTTGCAGCCATCTCCAATGATCTCCAAGACTTTTCCATGTCATCTATAGAAAGATTGTCACACAAGCCAGATATTCCACATAAATTTGGACAAATTTTTTAAATCGTTCCCTTAATAGTCTGTATTAGGCATAACACCTGAAGACAACCGATATACAGAAGAGAACAGAGAAAGGGAGGAACCTAATTTTCATAAGGACTAAAATTCTATCTTGTATTCAGTTGTATACAGTAGGTCTATATTTATAGATCTTATACAAGCTTAGTATTACATGTGTAAACTTCTTATTGGATGGTCTTCTTGAATGCTGACATGTGTCCTTTTGTCCGTAATATTTGAGCTTTCTGTGTTCGTGTGCTGAGTTGTTAATATGCCCCCGCAAACTGACGATGGTGATTGGATTGTAAGTTTGGAACGTAACAAGTGGAACTGAGGAGTAGAAAGAGGCTTGGTGAGGATATCGAAAATTTGATCAGTTGTATTGATTGGAGATATGGTGATTTTCCCTGATTGAATGTGAGATTTTATAAAGTGACAATCAACTTCGATGTGCTTTGTGCGAGCATGAAAAATTGGGTTGTAGGCCAGGGCAATGGCCGACATGTTGTCACAATAGATAACGGTAGGTGATGTGGAGGTTATGCCAAAGTCAGAGAGAAGACGTGGAAGCCAGATTACATCTGCTGCTGCTGTTGCCAAGGATCTATATTCGACTTTGGTGGATGAGCAGGCAACAGTTTGTTGCTTCTTCATTTCCAGGATATAAGCATTTTGCCAAGATAAGTGTAGTATCCGGAGGTGGAGCGACGAGTCTCAGGGTCAGAGGCCCAGTCGACATCAACGTAGGTGGTAAGTTGGAGAGGGGATTTGAATATAGGAAGTCCAAAATCTTTGGTGCCTTGCAGATATCGAAGAAGGTGTTTTAAAAGGAGGAAATATTGGGAGAGAGGAGAGTGCATATGTTGACAAAGGGTGTTAACGGCGAAGGCAATATCTAGACGGGTGATAGTAGCATATTGCAGCGAACCAATGAGCTGGCAGTACAGGATGGGATCGAAGGAGAATATGTTCGTGGGAATGGCTGAAGGAAGTTTGGTGTAGGACGGATTGGATAGTGAATTGCAATGAGCAAGACCAGCTTGATTAAGAATGTTGTGGACGTATGAAGTTTGAGAAAGATGAAGATAATCATTATGAGATGTGATTTGAATGCCTAAGAAGTTAGTGGGGAATCCAAGATGCTTAATGGCAAACTTGGTGTTGAGAGATATAAGCTAGAGGAGAACTTTAGAATCAGTTCCAGTAAGAGAATGTCATCCACATAAATTAAGAGATAAGTTTGAATATGATCGTGATGGAGTATGAAAAGAGACAGATCAGATTGGATGTGATGGAAGCTGAGAGACAGGAGATGATCTGAGAAAGTTTTGAACCACTGTCTAGGAGCTTGTTTAAGACCATAGAGAGACTTTTGTAGAAGATAGACATGATTGGGAAATTGATTATCTTCGAAGCCTCTAGGTTGTGTCATATAGACAATTTCTTGGAGAGAGCCGTAGTGGAAGGCATTGGCGATGTCAAGCTGATGGATAGACCAAGATTTGCTAAAGGCCAAGGTAAGAAAAATGTGAATAGTGGGGAATTTAGCGACAGAACTAAAGGTTTCGTGATAGTCAAGACCGTACTCTTGGCGATGACCTTGAGCAACCAATCTGGCCTTATACGAGGCGATGGAGCCATCAACATTACGTTTGGTTTTATAAGTCCAACGGCAACCTAGGATGCTTGCATTGGTTGGAGGAGAAACAAGACGCCAGGTTCTTTATTTTTGAAGATCCAAGAATTCATTAGCGATAGCAGTGTGCCGGTGAAGATGTTTAGAAGCTTTGGTATAGGATGATGGGTCCGAGGTGATAGAGTGAGTGAGATTGAATATTTGTTTAGGCTTTAAAGAACTTGTTTTAAAACGGGTTAACATAGGATGAGAGGAGTTCACACAAGCTGGCGGAGAGATGTGTTGAGTGTGCTGGATTGGTGGTTGGGAGGTGGAAATTGGAGAAGTGGAATGAGTGGAACCAGATGTGGATTGAGGGAGAATCAGAGATGGGTTATGAGACGGATGAGTAGTAAGTAGGGATGAGGAGGCAGTAGAAGAATTAATTAGTGAGGTAGGAATAAGAAGGTGATGATTGTGAGAGGTTTTGAGTGACTGAGTGGGTGAGTTAAGATGTTGATGTGCAAAAGGAAAGCAATCTTCATCGAAAGTGACATGTATGAATGAACATAACCGAGAAATACGGTTTGGGGTGATTTAGGAGAAAGTTTGTGTCTGGCGTGAGGTAGAAGAAGAGGGTAGCAAGCGCAACCAAACACACGAAGATGCAAATATTGGGGAGGCTTGTTATATAGAGTTGATAGGGAGATTTGTTGAAGATGGTGGGAGATGGCATAAGATTGATGAGATAAACTGCTGTAAGAAAAGTGTCGAGCCAGAAGTGGGGAGGTAGACTAGCAATATGAAGCAAGGTTCGGGTAGTTTCAAGAATGTGACGATGTTTTCATTCAGTGAGACCGTTTTGCTCGGAAGTGCAAGGACAGCTGATTTGATGATTGATGCCATGCAATTTAAGGTAATTTTGAAACTGGTGATTTAAAAATTCTGTTCTATCGTCGCTTCGTATATGTTTTATGGTTAGAGAGAATTATTTTTCAATTGCTGAATGAAACATGGTGAAAGTAGAAAATATGTCTGAGTTAAACATTAAAGGAAAGACCCATGTAAAGCGGGTGGAGTCATCCACGAACAAGAAATAGTATTTAAATTTTTGATTAGAAAGAATTGGGGATGGACCCCATACATCCATGTGAATAAACTCTAAAGGTTTATAATGGTGAGAAGTAGATTTTGAAAATGGTAGTTTATGGCCTTTGGAGGCCTTACATGAAGAGCATGAATAGGGAGAAAGAGAGATCGCTAGGTCGCGATTATTCTTGGAGATGGTGGCCAGAACTTGGTGATGTGGATGTCCAAGCCTCTGATGCCAGTGATCGGATGAGTGATTAGTGGCGGAGAGAGCTCGAGGATAGCTGCGATTTGTTGAGAGACGGTAGAGACCATCACCGCAAGGACCGGAGAGTATTGTCCGATTGGTCCGAAGATCCTTAATGTGAAAACCAGATGCGTCAAAAAGAATTGAAAGATTATTGTCTTTAGTTAGAGATGAGATGGAGAGAAGATTGTGAGCAAGATTCGGTAGATGAAGATGATTTAAGAGAGAGATCTTACGACTAGGAGTTGGGAGAATGCCTTGACGGGAGTGAGCAATAGGAATAGTGCGACCATCACCTATAGAAACAGTGTCAGTACCACTATATTCAAACGGTTGAGCGATGTTATCCAGATTGTTGGTAAGGTGGGAGGATGCACCGGAATCAACCATTCAGTCAGTAGTGGAATTCAGATTGGAAGCCAGAAGAGCGGTGGAAGGAGCGGCATAATTGGCGTTGAATCTATGCCAATAATTATTGGCAGTGTGACCCCGTTTTCCACATATTTGGCAGTGAATTAGGCCATTGGGTGAGGACGAATTGGGTTGCGATCTTGATTGATTACCATTGTATGAACGGCCATGGTTGGAAGAGGAGCTAGTCCTGCCACGACCACGACCACGACCATGTCCGCGATTGTTGTAGAGTGCAGCGTGAATGGAAAAATTCGAGGAATCTTTTGCAAGATCGTTAGACAGGTTGATCTCTTCGCTTAACAGAAGGGAATAAAGATCTTCAAGAGCGAGAGGGGTGAGTTTTGTCCGAATGGAAGTCTTGAACGCTTGATACTGAGGAGGAAGACCATTGAGTGTGTAAAGAAGAACATCTTCACTGTCAATGGAGCAACCAACGATGGTGATGTTGTCGATGAGAGATTTGATATTGGTGAGGTATTGAAGCATGGTTTGTTGCCCCATGGAAATATGGTGGGGCTCATTCTTGAGCTGGATAACACGCGATCGGTTCGTTGCCTAAAGACGTCTTTCAAGCGTGGTCCATATGTTGGTGTTGTTGTCAAGATGCAGCACATACGGGAGAATGCCGGAGGTGATGGTAGAGCACATAGCGACGACAAGATTCTGATCTACAAGTATCCACCGATTGTAAGCTACGTTGGGCTTAGGGGTGCCAGTAGCGTCGGAGATGGTGCAAGCGGGAATGGTTGTGTTTTTGTCAAGAAATCCCGCATAGTTATTTGCCTTGAACAACTTGAGGATTTGAGATCTCCAGGTGGAATAATTTTCATTGGAAAGTGGTGTGGAGACAATAGATTTGATGTTAGATATGAGAAATTTAAGAGAAGAGGGGATGACAACATCCTCTTGAGAGAGATCGGAGGATAAGTCGCCAGTTTGAGAGGTAGAGGAGATATCCATGAGGCAGATAGCGAGCAGGGACGAACAGAGAAGGAAAGAATAGAAAGAAACCAAAAAAGAAAGAAGAAAGAATAGCCAAACTCTCCTTACCAGGCTGTTAGGCAATTGGGCTCTGATACCATGAAGACAACCGGTATACAGAAGACAGAACTGAGAAAGGGAGGAACATAATTTTCATAAGGACTGAAATTCTATCTTGTATTCAATTGTATACAGCAGGTCTATATTTATAGATCTTATACAAGCTTAGTATTACACATGTAAACTTCTTATTGGATGGTCTTCTTGAATGCTGCCATGTGTCCTTTTGTCTGTAATATTTAAGCTTTCTGTGTTCGTGTGTGCTGAGTTGTTAATAACACCAAGGGAAAAAAAATTAATTCCCGACTTAGTCGTGAAAGGTGCCAGCCACGGGCTCCCCAAGCGACTGGTGTTTAATTTTTTTTGTTATTTTTTAACTAGCTAACTGCAGATATTAACAGTGGCTAGTTTAGGAAAATGAAAAAATAAATATAAAGATTCACAGACCACACTTAAAGATGGGATGAGAATTTCTATCTACAGCGATCTTCCCTTCCCTCATTTCTCCGAAGTCTTTCCCACAGCAGCCGCTCAAGTCACCTCCGATCTTAAATTTTTTTATATTTCCGGCAGTGGTGTGCGAGAGAGCGAATTATTAGGTCCGATCACCGGACCGTCCGGAGACGAATCCGGATGCGCCACATCACCCAAATACATTGGGCCCGGGTGAAGTGGCACATCCGGATTCGTCTCCGGACGAATCCGGACACCGGACCTAATAATTTTCCGTGCGAGAGAAAGTCATTGCCGATTCACATAATATTTGTGAGTGTTTTTATTTTTCCTTAGTTTTTTTATTTGAAATTTGTTATATATTTTTTGTATTATAAATGTAAACATTGGTGGATGTCTTATTTTTTATTTTCTTTTTATTTTTTTTATTTTTTTATGTCTTATTTTTTATTTTTTCTGCATTTACTTAACTGTCTTATAAGTTGTTTTAAGTTATACTTAATTATTTGGAATGTAGTGGCAATTTTTTTTATTATAGGTTTGGGAAAATACATAATTATTTTGGTTAGTGCTTTCCAAGAACTGAGATAAAAATTATTTGATTTTTGGAAAAATGCAGTCTGTTTTGCCTAATTTTTTTTGGAATTATCTGTACAGATTTTTTTTGCTTCACTAATTAAAAAAAATTAATTGAAAACTAAATTTAATTTTAGAATGGCTTTGTGCTGTTTATTTTTTTTGCTAATTAAGTGTACTTGTTTTCATTATTATCTAGTAACTAATAATCATTTATATATTAATTAGTTATGTTAAATTTTCATACCTTTATGATTGATAATTTATATTTTTTGATATATTGAATATGTTTTATTAAATTAATTTGGGATAGTATTAGGTAATTTTTGTAATTTTCTATAATTTTAATAACTTGCCTAGTGATGTTTTTTGTTCTTAGTCTTGTAGTAAAAGAGATGTGTGATTTTTTGGCTTTGATTATGCTCGTGCATAACGGGCAACTGAGCGTGAATGAATAGTTTTTACCTATGTATACCGGAGGTCAATCTTGTCTAATATAAAAGTCCCAACAAATACTAATCTAGAGCAGCTAAAGTTATGAGTCCTGAAATATTAGGATTTATAAATTTAAAATTTACATTACAGTTGTTGTGTCCTGAAATATTTGCAACGGTAGATATATATAAAATTTAGCATCCTAGTTTTGTACGAAGATCCGACAAACAAACAGATAAAAGAGTAAGGCACATCATGTATAGGAGACACCAAGATTTTTATATGGAAAATCCTGAAAATGGAAAAACCACGAGGCCTAGCTCAGTTTGAATGAATATACTAGTATTAATGATTGATTACAAATGATGTTCCTCTTCAAAGGAGGGCGTTGGCTCAATATACCAAATACATATTGTATAAAGCACATTACATGACACCAGTTCTTAAGAGAGTGTTGACATATTTATTTGATCAGTAGGATCATAGTTGGCGGGCAACGGTGGTCGGAAGGATCGTAGTCGGAGGGTGATAGTGGTCGAAAGGATCGTAGTTGGCAGCCGATGATGGTCGGAAGGATAGTAGTCGGCGGGCGACGGTGGTTGGAAGGACTATAATCGACAAGCAATGATGGCCAGAAGGATCGTAGTCAGCAGGCGAAGGTGGTCGGAAAAACTGTAGTTGGCAGACGACGGTGGTCAGAAGGATCATAGTCAGCAGGTGATGATGGTCAGAAAGACCATAGTTAGTGACCATCGTCGGTAGGCGACGGTGGTCGAAAGGACCATAGTTGGTGGGCGACAATATTTGGGAGGCGATCCGACGTCCATAGCATCCAAGAAGAGTTCTGACGATAGTCGGAGAATGGGCAGAAGTCCGGTCACGATCAATGGTCGGGAAGAACTCCGATGGTGACAGTGTCAAATGGAGAATGCAAGAGAGCTCTCAAGCTTTCTCTCCTCTTCCTCCCCCATCATGTGAAGAATGGAGGGCTATTTACAATTTTATGGGAGTGACACGACTATTAAATATGGAGAAGATCAATGATAGTTGGGAGTGTTCCATCGGACAGCTAATATTAGTTCCCTTGATCATAGAATGTTTTTTGAGCATTTGAGTGCTTTAATTATGTCAAAATTGAGTGATCTTTGGCTCGTTGGATTCATCTCGTTGAGCCGCTCGATTAGATTACAAGCATGTCATATTTGGATATCAATTAGTCATCCAATTAATGCTTTAAAGCTTTCAAGTTGGCTTTGACCATTTGATTTGGGCTCGGATTAGACTAATTTTGGTGTCGTTGAGTTCATCTCCTTGAGATATTTTATTTAATTATAAGCCGCTGAAATCAGAGCTTGGAGGATCCCAAATTTAATTTAGAAAGTTTATGATTCTTATTTACATTGAGATTTGTGCCAGATCAAGACGATTTTTGGTGACATATCAACAATATTTGCATGTGATAGCGCTAAGTTAATTAGACCTTATTGACTAAGAGGAAGTCAACACGGATCTCATCAAACGTGAGAAAGAATGCCGCGATAGAATATTGCTAGGAGGGTGTCCTGCGACTCTTGCGACCTGCTTGACTCTTGCAGCCCACTCATCTCTTTCTCAATCTTGCACAAGCTGACTCCCACTCCCGTCACTCCCTCTCAATCACATCTGATGACAACTAAAAACTTGTGAAATTTTAGCGACAATCAATGGCCTTTGAAAGATTACGAGATATTTTTTAGGACTTTTAAACCAATTATGACAAGGCAAACTCAAACTACATCACCTACGTAAGATTTGGACTCAAGAACACTTAACTGTTAGCTAAAGCTCTCAATCAATAGATCAAAATGAGCTGCATAAGAGCTATGAGATTAACAGCAGTTTGATAAATGAAAAAATGTTAAAATGGGGTGTTGTTTTTTATATTATTTAGATACGTTAAATGTTAAATTAATAAATTCAAAACATTAAAACTTCCACGCGAAATCCATGTGACTCTTATTTATTTATTTATTTTAGTTTGCCACTTCGCTTCCTCCTCCTCCAATTCTCTTATTTTAAAATATATGCTCCAACTACTCTATCGACTTTTAAATATATAAATATTTAATCCATTTGCATCATCAGCATCATCATATTATAAGAGAACATAGAGATTGAATGAACAAAAAGAGACTTCTACAATGGCAAGCAGAGCTGCTCTATGGTTTCTATGGCTTTTAAGCCTGTGTTTAACCACAGAGATCTTAGCATCAGAAAATGACTCTTATTCTTGGAGCAACATTTTGCAGCTGTTGGAAGCTCAATGTGTGGCTAAGAGAGGAGATGAAGATTTGGAGAAAGGGAAGGAGCTAACTCATGGGAACTACTGTGAAAGCTGGAGGTTCAATGTGGAGCTTCACAACATAAAGGACTTCAACTCTATCCCGGATGAGTGTGCCAGCTCTGTGGGAAAGTACATGTCTTCTTCTCAGTATAAGTCTGATGTCCGCCGAGTAGCCGACGAGACGTCGCGCTTCCTCACCAATTCCTTTCGCCTTGCCGGCGATAGCCGGGATGCCTGGGTGTTTGATGTCGACGATACTCTCATCTCCACGGTCCCATTCTACAAGAAGCACCACTTTGGGTATGTTTGCTGAACTTTAGAACTCAGTTAGGCAGTTCAAATTATAAAGGATTGTGAATGCCTCAAAGAGCACCAAGTTAGCTAACATTTGTTTGCACATCAAATTAGTTAACATCTTAACAACAAAAAAATAACGTTACATCAAAGTTTTCAGTAAATCAAACATCTCTTCACAGTGGCGGAGCCAATAATTCCTCTAACCTCTCCTCCTAAATTTGTCCTTTTCTCTTCACTCAATTCTAACAACAAAGACAACAAATGAAGGGATATTGTTGATTGCCGGAGCGATCCACTAGACAGAGCATCGCTGGAGAAATGGATGGCGAAGGGAAAGGCGACTGTGATCGATGACATGCTTAGTCTCTTCCGTGAAATCAACAGCAAAGGGCTGGACATCTTCATCATCTCATGGCGGCCGGAGCATCTCCGCACCGCCACCGTCGACAACCTTTTCAAAGCTGGCTATCATGGATGGACCAAACTCATCCTCAGGTGTGATGAGGAGAGCTATGTTGATGCACAGAGTTACAAATCAGAGCAGAGAAAGAAGTTGGTGGAGCAAGGATATCGCTTGTGGGGCATTGTTGGTTCTCAGTGGAGCAGTCTTACTGGCCACTCTACAGCCAAGAGAACTTTCAAGCTCCCAAATCCCATGTACTACTTGTGATCCTCTTTTGGAAAAAAAATTTGGGTCAGTATGTTTTTTTTTTGTCAAATTTCGATTCTTAAAATTATTAGATTTATTTGAGATGGGTGTAATATATGAAGAATTAATTGAAAGTTATATTACACTTATCTCATAATAAATTTAATAATTTTAAGATCTATTCTAAATAAAAATTTGATAAGAATATACTGAGCCAATTTTTTCCTTTTCTTACGGTTGCAATATCAGCAATTTAAGCACTGTGCTTTTGTTGACTTGCATCTCCTATTTCTGCTACTTGAAATTTCCTGTGCTGTGTATTGAGTGTTCGAATGCTAGTGAAGTAGAGGAAGAAAATAAATAGCCTGTAACATCATGAGATGCAGGATTTTATATATTTATCAAGTATTTAGTGGACGTAACTCATTTTGATTTGATAGTTGAAAGCTTTGACTATTAATTAAGAGGTTTTGAATTTGAATCTTATATATATGATATATATATGATGTGTGAGTGAACTGAGACTTAAATAATTATTAATTCTAATATGAGCTGTTTGGGATTTTTTTATGGCCGGTGTTTTTGATCTGAGTAAGGTGTCAAGTGTTGTCAGCATAGTAAGTTAATATATGAGTTGAACTGAGAAAGATGAAAGGAACATAAGTGTTTTGATGCTTGTTTCAGTTTGGGGTGGGTTCTATTTTCGTTTAGTATGAAAAAAAAAATTAATTAAATTTGCATTTTTTTTATTGTTTTACATTTTTGTTTTCTTTTACCATTGATATATCATCAAAAAATTATCTTGATAGGGCACAAATCTTGAGGCAAAATCAAGTTGAAAACTTCAAAAATTAAATCCGATATCATATAAACTCCGATTTCAGCAAACTTACAGTCGAATTGAACGTCTAAAAAATACGAACCCAACGACACCAAATGAGTCCAAACAAAGACCGAAGCACATTTGGAAAGTTCAAACCAAAATTTGGATTACCAAACAATTTCCAAATGTGCCATGCTTATAGTCGAATCGAGCGGCTCGACAGGACAAATCCAACGAGCTCAAGATCGCCAAATTCTAATATCATTAAGACATTCAAATGTCCAGTAAACGATCCACGATTAAGTGATTTAACAATGGTCGTCCATTCAAACCACTCACAATTTACCCTTAATCTTTCTCTTATTTACTAGCCATGTCACTCTCAGAAAACTATAAATAAATCCCTCATTACTCATGGGAGGGAGGAAGGGCCTCAAGCAAGGAAGGAAAGAAGAGAGGAGAGGAAGGGAAATCAGAGATTTCTCTTGCCACCAAGTTCCTCCTCGACCACCTCCCGGCCACCAATTGACGGCGGACTTCGCCCCATTGCCGGATTTCTACTCGACGCCTGACTTCCTCCTATCACTGGACTTCTACCCGTCGCCAGACTTTCGTCGGTCGTTGCCGGATTTCTACCCGACGCTAGACTTTAGCCCATCGCCGAACTTTTGACCTCCGTCACCAGCCGACTACGGTCCTTCCGACCTCTTTGACCAGACAACAATCTTTCTGACCACTGTCGTCCGCCGACTACGGTCCTTCCAACCTTCATTGCCAGATAACAATCTTTCTAGCCACTATCGCTCACTAACTACTGTCCTTCCGACATCTGTCCTTCCCACATCAGTTGCCAGACAACGATCTTTCTAACCACTGTTGCCCACCGACTATGGTCCTTCTGACCTCCATAGCCAGATTGTGGTCCTTCCGACCTCCGTTGCCAGACAACGGTCTTTTTTGACCACTATCGCACGACAACTACGGTCCCTCCTATTGCGGTCGCCAGACTATGGCCTTTTCGACCTCCGTTGCCCGCCGACTATGGTTCTGCCGACCAAACAAACATATTAATAGTGATTCTTTGAAGTCCCATCGCGTAATATACTTTACATGATGTATATTTATTACATCAAGCCAAGGCCTTTCCCCAAGGAAGGGCCTCATGGGCCAGGCCTCGTGATTTTTCTCCTTTTTAGGATTTTTTACATAAAAATCTCGGTGTCTCTTATGAATACTACACCCCCTCTTTCATCTATTTGTGTGCTGGATCTTCTTACAAACGCTAAGACGTTAAACTTTATACTTCTCTACCGTCGCAAATATGGCGAATATTCCAGGACGCAACAACCATATTTGCTAATATGTGATAGTTTTAATAAAATAGTTGTTTGAATTAGGGTATATTTGGGACAACTTTCCTATTATTTTATTTTTTAGAACATAATCATAATTCTATTTGGCTATTGTTTGTCACTGTTTTAAGGAAAATTTTTTTGTTAGGAAGTTATTTTTTACAACTGTTTTTAAAAAAGTTATTTTTCCTATATAATTTTATAATCATCTTTATAAAAGCTACATTGGTCCAGTACACAGTTGTGTATTGATGACGTGAGACGTTCTGATTGATCTCCGGGCCTAATAATTTCTCCCCAAATAGATCCTTAAAATCTCAAAAATAATTGATTTTATTTAAATATGTAAAATTTAAACTTAAGCAATTGAGCCAATTTGTTAAATTAAAACATGAATCCGAAGTCATTTTGTATTGCCTAGAAAGTGTCGGGGCACTCAACCAAGTTGCAAGCCTCACAACTTTTTCCCAAATCGTATAAATAAAATTATAAGTTTGGTCTTACAACATTTTACTATGCTTTGCTTTTCTAAATTGATGTTATTGCTTTCAGATATTTGTATAATGGGAAGTTATACAAATAAATTTATTACATTGTGTTAGTTGTAAAAAAATCATTGCTCAATTTTTATAAAAGTAATATATATTACAAATATGCACAGATTTCATTCAAATCTTTAAAATATGTCCATTAAAGAAAAAGAAGTACACCACAAGACCATAAGATGACCACATAGATAAAATTACAAGCAGAGAGAAATGAAAACCAGCAAATTAACGAAATACGGATCCCAACCCAAAAACAAAAGGACTCAGATAGCCACCTGGTTGCCAGGGAAGGGCCATCCAAGGAGGTAAAGTAGGAATCAGCCAAAAATCCAAGATGACAATAAACCAACCACTAAAATTGAAGAGAATTAACCACCAAGGTTGCCAACCAAGCCCTGGCCATCTGAGATGCGAGCAGGATACCTATATCATCATAGTCCTGTCCCAACACCATCACAGCAAAAAGCAAGCACAAGCAAGAGAAACCAAATCATCACAACCACAAAACATCCAAAAAGGATAATCAATACTTTTTGGATTTTCGCTTTCTATGCTTAATACTATTTTTGAGCAAACCAACATTCACAACTTGAAGAAGACTTAAATCCAAGTTGTCCCGAGCATCCAAATCACTTTCAGAAGTTTCCTCCCCTCCTGAAGAATAATTATCATCATGCAGCCAATCACATTATCTCACAACATTATCCCTAGCGAGATGAACTAACATATCAGCATTCGAGATAACAGATATAGGCACATCAACCAAAGGCTCCACAACTCCGGCATTACCCAGCTCACCCAAGGTATCACCACCCCCAACAATTAAAGAAACTGAATTATCACCCGACATCTCCACACCATTAGTAGCAATAGGACTAGCTATAAGGTTAATACAATAATTATTAGCATTCATGGAAGCATCTACACCATCTACACTATTAATATTAGTGCATTCGAAAGCTAAAGATGCCACATCCTCCCCATCAAAAATAGAAGCCAATGGAGCAGTAGCATCCCCAACAACAGAGGGACCTAGAACCCGTTCCAACTCCTTGGAACCACAGGAGCCAACATTAACCAAAACTTCATTGCCGTCAACTACATTAGTAGGCCCGTGCTCCAGAGCCAACGAGGCAGACATCACTAACTGTAAAGTCTCACAATTATTAATAGCAGGCAAAACATGCTCCTCAGAAATATGTTGAATGTTAGCTTCAGCCACATGAAGCTCATTAATTAGAACCCCCCACATTAACAACTGACGATAAAGCAGCAAAAGCATTACTGTTTGCATTCCCAGCAGGTACAACAGGATTCACATGAGATTGCAGAACAGGCAAGGGGGCAGAGGAAAGGCTACTACACTGACCCCTAAGATGACCAAGACACTTGCACGACTCAAAGAAAAAAAGGAAATTCCTCCATCTAAACCCTTTGAACATACCCCAAATTTTCAGGCCCAAGCCATATTTTATCTTGAAATTTTTTTGTGATGTCTAGTTCAACTAAGACTCGCGCAAGAGAGGGCCTAGAGTCAACAGAAGTGGCATTATCAACATTCAAAGGTCGACCAAACATAGAACCCAGAGCGTGGAGGATTCGAGGAGAGAATGGATGAGGTCTCAAATTGGGAAAGGAAACCCAGATAGGAATCACCGGTGATTCAACTCCGATATCCAGAAACGAGGACCATTTTGTAAGCTTCATAAAGCAATTATTCACCAAATATGATCGATGGCAAAAAAACTCTACTATAGTCAAGATTATTAGAAAGCTTAATTAGAATATGCGACTGATCAAGAATAGTCACAAAGAAATCGGCATTTAGCTTCAATTGAAAAAAAAAATTACGAATTCCATCCAGAGAACTGCGACGCGTAGGGAAAAAACCAACCAGAGCAAATTGAAAAGGAACAGAAAGATTCAAAATTTCTTCCTCCAATATCCACAAAGAGGGCAAACCTAGGAAATGACATTGTCAGAGCTCGAGAAAGCAACCAGAAGATGAAGAGTCAGAAAGGGCATCAACAAATGACCACGATTTAAAGGATTAATTTAAAAAATGGGATCAGTAACACGTTTAATTGCCATTCCGGCCGCGAACAGTCGGAGGTGGAAAAGACGAGTCAGCCAAACCAGAAATAAAGGAAAAAAACAAACAAACCAACAAGAGGAGAAGGCAAGGAAACTTCCCTAGAACCTCCAGCAGGAAATGGCGCAAGAGGGAGAAACCCTAGCAGCAGGGAAAGAGAGTAACTAGAGCTGTGTTTGGAAAACGAAATAAAGGGCTTCAGGTGTAAGAAAGTCTTATGTTTTATGCGTATAATATTTTTAGGGTTCATTTAGTTTCACATAAATAAATAGATGTTTTGAAATGTGAGAATTTTATTTTCACATATTTTGGGTGTGAAACAAATTTCTCAATTTGAAGGGTGTTCTGAAAATGTCTGTAAAATTTAAAATCATTATTAATATATAATAACATACAACTAAATGAAAATTTTAACAAATCCCCCCCCCCCCCCCCCCCCCCCCCCCCCCCCTTAAAAAAAAAAAAAACAAATTCTATTATTTTTCAAAATATGATACATAGAAACTTCCAGCAGGTTGCAGCCAAAGCAGAACTAAATGATAAAATCTAAGATATAAAGATAACTTCTGCTTATTAAGATAACTTCTTAGTAAACTTCTGCTTATAAAGATAACTTCTGCTTATAAAGATAACTAAGAAACTTCCGCTTATTAAGATAACTTCTTAGTATAAAAATTTTTTAAATCAAAAAAATTTGTACTATAAATTTGTTTTAAAAAGTAGTAAGAAATTTATCCGAAATGAAATCTTAGTTAATCCAAGCAATCAAATGAGCTCTATTGCTATTGTGATTGCGATCTTAAAAACAAAACAGTAAGAAAACTGTCTCAAACAAACCTTAATCTATAAATAATTTATTCTTCTTTCCTATTTTCAACCGTTTTAAGGGATACATCAATCCTTGGTTTCTCTTTACTTGACGCGATCAAGTTCTTCTTCTCCAATCACCAAAGTTCTTGGTCTATTTTCATCCATACCCTCTTTCAAATAACAACTCTTTTTTTTTTTTATTCCAAAATGATAGTCCCGATAAGCCATTCGGCTATTTGGGATAAGTTTTATGTTGTTTTTTATTTTCTTTGTTTATAGTTCCATGAGAAATAAAATATATTTGATATTTTAAAAATATATTATTTGAATTTATTTATGGTGTAATGGTGTGGAGGATGATGACAGCGGTTGTTGCTGACGGTGATTAGGGGTGTCAAAATCGGGTTGCTGATCGGGTTCGAGTCGAACATGAAATTGACCCAACACTATTTGACACGACTCGAACCAGATCCGTTTTTGCAAACGGGTCATAAAATTCAACTCGGACTTGACCTATCGGGTATCCGGGTTGACCCGACCCGACACAAAATAGGTTATGACCGAAGAAGCACGTCGAACTGTCGAAGGAGACGACTCGTCTTGTCGAAGCTGCCGGACACTGTCCAAGTGGTGGCCACCATCCTAGCTACCACAATTAGTCAGTATCTTCATTGCTAGCCCCTACCATTATCGATATCAAATATATTTTTAAGATGTCAGATATATTTTATTTTTTATCAAACTAAAAATAAATAAAATAAAATATAAAATATAAAAAATAAAAATAATTCCTAATAGCTTCTTATATGAGCACACATTCAAATATTTAATAATAATTTAATTTCAAATATCGCGGCCTTCTAATATTTTTAGATTATGTAGCCCTATATATGAAATATTAGTGAAAGGAAAAAGGGTATCTTCGGTAGTCTTTTTAAAGTCACCGTCATATATATATATATATATATATATATATTTTATTGTTATTGATGATTTTTATTAAAATGTTTTCAAGATTTAATTCTGATTTAGCTTAAATGAGATAATTTTTTTATTATTTTTTAAAATAATTTTGTAATAAAAAATTTTAATATTAAAAAATTATTAAACTAAATCTAATAAAAAATGTCAAAAATGTAAAATTTTGTTGGTATCCACCTCGTCATTTAAATGCAGGGCACTGACTGCCGTGACTATTGCTCTTACCAATAACCAAAAAAGAAAAAAAAAAAGCAAAAAAAAAAAAAAAAAAAAAAAGAAAAAAAAATTTGCGGTCGTGATGGTTTGCAAATGCTTTGAAGTCAGAGGGTCAATGCGCATAAATTGCGTCGACTGATCCGTGACCGAATTTTCATTTGCCGTTCGCTCGCCCTTATCTTGGACGATGATATCGAATTTAGGAATCCCGCTTCCCTCCGAATTTTCCTTTTCCTTTCCCTTTCATCTCTGTTCGCTCTCAACTTTTCCGGCGCTGCCGCCGCGCCGGAGGCGTGATTCTTCACAGACCCGCTTTATCTCCGGTCCTGTTCAGGGTAGAATCACGAATTTGCCAATTGGGATCGCAGAAGGTATGACGACAGTCGAAACCCTCTTCTGTTTCAGTTTAGAATCAGAGGAAATAATTGATTTCTTATTCACTTTCTTTCAATTGGGATCGCATGTACCCATTTTCATTGGCGTTAATTGATTCCCATCTTTCAACCTTTTTAGTTTCTTCCCCCTGTTTTAAACGATGGAGTACCTGGACCCTACCCTTGCATGTCGTTTGATTGACCCTTTATTCTTCAATCAATCTACTGTGCCCTGGGAATGTATAGTATCAAAATTTCAGAACTAGACTTCCCTGACTTACTTGAACTACCTTGATATTTGTATGGATAATTTTTTTTAGGATTTTATTTCCATTTTCTTGATATAATAATATTGTTGAGTGCAGGAAGTTGTGTCGGTAAAGAGATATCTCAGTCGCCTTAATTCAAACAGTGACTTACACACAATCAGATGACTAAAAGGGGGCAGGTAGGGGACACATTTTTTCTTTCTAAAAAGCCCAAAATGGGAAAAACCATGAGGCCAAACATAGTGAAAATTATTTTGGGGTAATTGATTTGAGTTTCTAAATTGGGAATTAGAAAATAGGAAAGATATAATCAAATCCCATTCAATTAGAATTTGATTTGATTGAGATTTCAAGACTTTCCAAAAATAGATGTCATATATTAGGAAAGATTTTGAATTTTAAATTCCTTGGATTTGAATTCAAAATTTAATCTCAAATATAATCAATCCACATTAGGAAACAAGACAAGGAAGAGGGGAGGGGGTGGTCAAGGGGCGGCGGCTTGGGTGGAGGGTGGTGGCCGGTCGGGTAGGGTGGTAGGGGTGGGCCGTGGGGTGTAAGGGGAGAAGTGGGGGTGGGGGCTGTTTTGAGGGGTAGGCCGGCGGCTTTGGGAAGGGGTAGGGTGGTGGTGATTGGGAAGGGAAGAAGAAAATAAAGAACTAGAACCACGAACCCGACACGTCTAAGTTGGTGGGTGATGCATCATTCTCCCTCTCCTAGGGATCCTCCTCAATAGCTCTCAACTCTCAATCTCTCAAGACAAGAGTGTAGAAAAATTTTGTAATAATCATTCATTAAGCTTGAAAGATACATAGAGGGGCTTTAAATAGCCTCATACAAAGACACGACATAAAGACAACTATGCCCTCCGGGCTTACAAACAATCCACCCTTGCATAAGGGGTAAAACAGGGAAATAAAACATAGAACTAATGAAAGAAAACAAAGACACAATAAGACTCAAAAATATAAGGACTCGATCGTGGCCGTAGATCGACGGCCACGTCTTCGATAAACTTTCCATGTAGAGATGTCCTCATCATTCTCCCGGGGTGGAAGAAAGCTTGACTCCGTCGAGTAAGTATCTCTGGTGCTATCATAAATTTCCAATGCATCAGGGTTCACCCGCTGTAGCTCCTCACGGTCCAACCAAGTATCCTCAGACTCGGGTTTGCCTTTCCACCTGATCAAGTACCTACGTCGTCCACCTTCCCTTGTAGAGATGACTTCATCACTCAGAATCGTGTCCACTTTTTCTGCCATAGGTGATTTAGGGATATCTGGGAGTGGGGGTAGGTTAGGGATCTCACAAGGTGGGTTCACACAAGGCTGCTGTATGAGTGGATTTGGCGGATTGAAATCCGGACCTTCATATGCAACTAAATCTTCTATGTTAAAGGAGGGATTGATGTTGAACTCATCAGGAAGGTTTACCACATAAGCATTATCGTTGATTTTCTTAATTATCTTGAATGGTCCAGCACTCTTAGCATGCAATTTCTTAACCGTTCCCTGCGGGAACCGTTCCGGACGAATCCGCACCATTACGGAGTCACCAACATCAAAAGTTTTAAATTTTCGTTTCAGATCAGCATGTAATTTGTAATCATTATTGCTCTTTTCAATTTGTCGTGCGATTTCTTTATGAAGTTCATGCATATGTGATGCAAATGATGATGCAGACTCAGAAATCTTATACCTAGGGCACATGGGTATGAGATCTAACGACTGCCTAGGTTTGAACCCATAAACAATTTCAGAAGGACTCAGGCCAGTGGTTCAGTTCACAGAATTATTATATGCAAACTCAGCAGTAGGTAAAATAGAATCCCAATCCTTAATATGTTCACCGACCAGAGACCGCAACAGATTTCCTAAGCTCCTATTAACTACCTCCGTCTGACCATCAGTCTGTGGATGAAAGGCTGTAGAGAATTGCAATTTAGTGCCTAATTTCATCCAAAGGGTTTTCCAAAAATAGCTAGTGAATTTAACATCCCTATCTGATACGATGGTCTTGGGGAGACCATGTAGTCGGACAACCTCATTGAAATAAAGCTTGGCGATGTGGGAGGCATCAGATGTTTTGGAGCAAGGTATGAAATGAGCCATTTTGAAAAATCTATCAACTACGACACATATGGCATCATTTCTACGAATTGTCTTGGGCAGGCCTAAAATGAAATCCATACTAACATCCTGCCAAGGACAACTAGGGATAGGCAAAGGAGTGTAAAGGCCAGTGTTCTGCTTACGCTGTTTGGCTAACTGACACGTGTGACACCGGCTAACCATCCTACCAACGTCTCTCTTCAGGCTGGGCCAAAAGAAATGATACTCCACGGCTTCTATAGTTTTGTCCCGTCCGAAGTGCCCAGCGAGGCCTCTGGCGTGGAGTTCCCATACAAGAAATTCCCTAAGGGAGGTGCTAGGAATGCAAAGCTTTTGAGCTTTGAAAAGGTACCCATCCTCCAGAAGGAAGTCGTCCACAAGGCGCGTGCTGCCTGTGGACAAGAGAGAGTAGGTCTCTTTGAAGTCGGGGCAGTCCAAATAGTCCCTCTTTATTTGGTCAAAACCCACGACTTCAGCCCTCAACTCAGTGGTAGTCATCATGCGACGACTGAGGGCATCAGCAGCTTTATTCTCAACTCCCGCCTTATGTCTAAGGGTATAAGTGTACTCTTGAAGGAATTCTACCCAACGACCGTGGCGTGCATTCAACTTCTTCTGGGAGTTGATATAACGTAGAGCTTCGTGATCCGAGAAGATGACGAACTCTTGCGGGAGCAAGTAGTGTCGCCAATAGCGGAGAGATTGGATCACGGCATAGAATTCCTTGTCGTAAGTGGAATATCGCTGCCGAATATCATTCAGTTTCTCACTGAAATATGCTACAGGATGACCTTCCTGGGAGAGGACTCCTCTAATTCCGACCCCCGAAGCGTCGCAGGTCACTTCGAAGATTTTGGAGAAGTCAGGAAGTCTCATCACTGGGGCCTTCACCATTCTTTTCTTAATGTCCTCAAAAGCTCTGGTGGCGGCCGGGGTCTAGTAGAAATCACCCTTCTTAAGACAATCAGTGATAGGAGATACGATTGTACTGAAGTTTCGTATGAATCTCCTATAGAAGGTGGCCAATCCGTGGAAGCTGCGGACTTCCCGGATGTTCTGAGGAAGAGGCCACTCAACTATGGCTTTCACCTTCTCGGGGTCAGCAGAAACCCCTCGAGCCGACACGATAAAACCTAGAAAGATGACTTGATCTACAAGGAAAGTACACTTCTTGGGATTAGCATACAATTGTTCTTTCCTTAAAACAGAACAGACTTGCTTTAAATGGTCCAGATGTTGCTCAACAGAATGACTATAGATAAGAATGTCGTCAAAATAGACAATGACAAACTTACCCATAAAAGGACGCAACACCTGGGTCATAATCCTCATGAAGGTGCTCGGGGCGTTACTCAACCCGAAAGGCATGACCACCCATTCATAAAGACCGTCCTTAGTCTTGAAAGCAGTCTTCCACTCATCACCGGGTCGGATCCGGATCTGGTGGTATCCACTCTTGAGATCGATCTTGGAAAAGAGGGTGGCACCCATCATCATATCAAGCATATCGTCTAATCTCGGAATAGGAAAACGATATTTGCCGGTGATTTTGTTGATAGCACGGCTATCAACACACATTCTCCAAGATCCGTCCTTCTTAGGAGTGAGAAGGGCGGGCACCGCGCAGGGACTAAGACTTTCTTTAATGAAGCCTCGTTGCAGTAACTCGTCTACCTGCTTCTTAAGTTCGGCATGTTCCGTGGGGTTCATGCGATAGTGAGGCAGGTTTGGGAGGGAGGCTCCAGGGACTAAGTCTATCGCATGCTGAATGTCTCGGAGTGGGGGTAACTGATCAGGGAGATCATCAGGGAAGACATCAGCAAATTGCCCTAATATGGGTTGGACTTCCTGAGGAATGGGGTCATCAGATTCAGCGGGAATCTCATGATCCACTAAAGCGTACAGAGGTGCACCACGAGTGACCTCAGAGTCCAGAACCTTGGCGGTGACCAAGTTCAGTTCTTTCTTGGACTTAAGGGGGTGGGGTTTGGGTTCTTCCTTGACCCGGGGCTGCGATGGTAAAAGCTTAATCTTTTTACTCGTATGTTCAAACATGTAGGTGTTTGAACGCCCATAGATGTGGACATCATTATAAAAAATTCAAGGTCGCCCTAACAGAATTTGTCCAACATCCATAATCAGAACATCGCACCACACATTCTCCTTATAAGTGGCAAAGGAGATAGGTACGAGACTTCGTTCTTTCACCTCCAAGGCAGTGGAGTTGACCCAAGCTACCTTATACGGATTGGGGTGAGGAACAACAGAAAGACCTAATTTGGACACCATGCTGGAGGAGACAGCATTGATGCAACTGCACCTATCTACGATGACTTTATAGTTTTTACCTTTGATTTTGGTGTAGGTGTGAAAGATAGAAGTCCTACGCTAGTCATCGGATGTAACAGGGTGTGACAGTGCACATCTCACCACACAAATGGGAGATGTGTCCAATTTCTGAAGGCAGTGGAGGACGGCGGTGTCATCGTCCTCCTCGAAGAAATCACCTTCTTCCTCTACTTGATGGACCTGATCAACCTCAGGCTCAAAATCCTCCTCAGTAATCTCCTCAATGATAGAGACTTTGTAGGGACTGGAGCACTGAGAAGCGATATGCCCATACCCTTGGCATCGAAAGCACTTGGTCCCGGGACTGGACCGAGGGGTATCCGGAGTGGGAGGTTTGTTTCTAAAATCAGGTCGGGGGTTTGGGTGACCCGTAGGTGGTCGGGTCACACTCCCAGGAGTGGGTCGTGCAGTAGTAGAGTGAGGAGTGGCACTACTGGAAGGTCTATAGGAAGGTCTAGAGTCATGTGAACGGCTCGGGTGCTGGGAACGGGTCTCCTCTAAATCTAACACTAAACTGTAGGCGTTCTCCAGGGTAGTAACGTTCCGGGAAAACAACTCGTTGCGAAGATCCTCTCGCAACCCGGTACGAAACATAGACAAGATCTGCGCGGGGGTGATAGAGGTCTCCCCTTTGTATCGAATCAAGTAATCATCGAAGGAGGCGATGTACTCTTTGACTGGTTTATTTCCCTGGGTTAGCCTATTCCATCTATCCAATAACCTAGGGAAGTACGAGGGAGGCAAGTACTTCTGCTTTAGTTCACGTTTCATAGATGGCCAATCAGTGATGGGGTAATCGTTCCTAGCCTCTCTAAGACTCTCTAAGTTTGACCAAAATTGACTTGCCCTACCCGTGAGTTTCATCTCCGCAAAACTAACATTCCTTGTCTCGGAGATGTTATACCACTTAAAGAAGCTGTCCATACCTTTGACCCAGTCCAGGAAGAGCTGGGGATCGAGGGTGCCATCAAAGGTAGGAGCATCAACTTTAATATTTTTCATGAGTGGTATATCAGGATCATGACGGGGGTCATGTCCATAGTGTGGAGTGCGATGATTGGCACGATGTTGCCGCTCATCAGGGTAGGTGTCATCCCCATACATAGACGGTGGTCTAGAAGGGGTGTAGGGAATAGGATGCTCCCGTGTACGCTCAAGTGTATCAAATCGTTCAGTGGTGTCCCTACGAAGTTCGGCTAGGTCGGCTTGATTTTCTTTGAGCTGCTGGCTAATGTTATTCATTTGCCCTACCAACAAGTCTAAAGTCCTTCCAAGTTGTTCCGGGTCCATACCTAGACTCTAGGTGACACTAAGGGTTGAGCTGGGATAGAGGACATCACCTATATGTGAAGAAAAACTTCCTAAAATGTCACTAGATGGTGCAGAATTTACTTGGACAGCAAACTACAAGGAGGGGCTAAGCAACTTAGACAACTAGTGAAGCGGCTAGGTTAATGACAGCACTTGAACACTTGATAAACAAGCTTAACAACCTCTAAATGCATGCAGGAATGCAATGGACAGCAAGCATAAAATGCAATTAAACTATTTTAAATGATAGCATGCATGTAACAACGTATACAATTAGTTAAAACAACTCCTAGGATGATGTCTAGCATGTAAAACTAGAGCAAACCATGCTCTGATACCAGATGATGTAGGACTACGTGCTTAAAATGAATGAAATAAGATTATTGCACGATTTCTTGTTTAGAACATTAATGATACAATCATTAGCTATTGGAACGATAAAATAAAACAAGAGACGGGTGCCTACGTTTAGGCCAAATCACTAGCTAAGCACTTGGACAAACAAAATAAACTAGAAATTCAACAACATGAGTAGTGATAAGAGTTCATTCAAAATCCCTACTCTAACAATAAGATTAGAAAGCATAGAAAATCAATAACTCATATCCTACGTTTACTATGCTTTGGCAAGATTTAAGTGGAGCGATCCCTTGCGTTTCTGTCACTACCTACAAGGTTAGGAAACAAAGAGGGAATTGAAAAGGGAAGAAAAGTCAACCCTTATGTGGAGAGGAATCGTCGCCGAAGGAACTCCTTTGATTTGCTAATGGTGCCGGTGATGATTTGTAGAAGACGATTGATGTAGCCTTTGAAGGGAAACGGTGAAATAGCCGGAGGGTTGGCGGGTGTGAATCGGCCAACGGTAGTCCACCGTCCTTTGAATCTCTGACCGTCGATTGTATCAACCAAGGGGATGTGAATCCGCTCGAAGTATTCTTCGACGGTGGTTTCGTAGTCAAATCCTACGTCGAAGAAGGGGGAGCGGAGTATGTCAATATTGTCTTGATCGTCAAGCACCAAGCCCGAATCCCAAGGGCGGACTTCCATTCATGCTTCCTGTGGAGTAGGTGGGGCGAGGATGTCATGGCTTTGCTGTCATTGAAGGTTTCTCCCAAGGGAATAAGGATTTCCCTTTGAAAATCAAGTAATAATGGCTAGGGGAAGTGGGCGGCCAAGGTGAGGATAGGGAGGAAGAGTTGTTTGTAGAGTTAGGGTTAAGAGAGTTTAAAATTTCCAAACCTGAAATTATTCTCAGATTTTGAAATTAGGTGGGAATTAGAAAAAGGAAATAGGATTTTATTGATTGGAGGAGGATTGGAGAGAAAAGGGGAGAGAGGGGCGGCGGCATGAGCAAGGGGCCGGCAGCATTAATGGGGTGGGGAGGGATTTGGGGTAATTGATTTGAGTTTCTAAATTGGGAATTAGAAAATAGGAAAGATATAATCAAATCCCATTCAATTAGAATTTGATTTGATTGAGATTTCAAGACTTTCCAAAAATAGATGTCATATATTAGGAAAGATTTTGAATTTTAAATTCCTTGGATTTGAATTCAAAATTTAATCTCAAATATAATCAATCCACATTAGGAAACAAGACAAGGAAGAGGGGAGGGGGTGGTCAAGGGGCGGCGGCTTGGGTGGAGGGTGGTGGCCGGTCGGGTAGGGTGGTAGGGGTGGGCCGTGGGGTGTAAGGGGAGAAGTGGGGGGGGGGGGGGGGGGGCTGTTTTGTGGGGTAGGCCGGCGGCTTTGGGAAGGGGTAGGGTGGTGGTGATTGGGAAGGGAATAATAAAATAAAGAACTAGAACCACGAACCCGACACGTCTAAGTTGGTGGGTGATGCATCATTCTCCCTCTCCTAGGGATCCTCCTCAATAGCTCTCAACTCTCAATCTCTCAAGACAAGAGTGCAGGAAAATTTTGTAATAATCATTCATTAAGCTTGAAAGATACATAGAGGGGCTTTAAATAGCCTCATACAAAGACACGACATAAAGACAACTATGCCCTCCGGGCTTACAAACAATCCACCCTTGCATAAGGGGTAAAACAGGGAAATAAAACATAGAACTAATGAAAGAAAACAAAGACACAATAAGACTCAAAAATATAAGGACTCGATCGTGGCCGTAGATCGACGGCCACGTCTTCGATAAACTTTCCATGTAGAGATGTCCTCATCAAGTGTGCCCTTCTTTGAACTCAAAAAGCCATTAATATAAAGTAAATGAAAGTAAGTTGTTTATAGTACTTTTAGTATTGCGGCCCAAGAAGGTTAAGTATTGGAATAGTCCTTATATGTAAGGGGAAGGCAACATGACTTGAAGTCGGTAGATGAGGTGCCGTTGAAAGGTTTGGGAAGTCATTGAGGATGGTCGGGTCAATACCCCATAGGCGAAGACAGTATGACCTTGGAGTGATTAATGAGGTGACACTAAAAAGTTGTAGACGCCACTAAGGATACTCCCTCATCCACTTAGAGATGAAGGCGAGTCGGCCTTGGGATGACAAATAAGGTGGTGTTGAAAGTTTGGGAAGGCCATTGAGGATGATTGAGACACCCTCCTTGTTGAGGTAAAGACATCACGAACTTGGGGAGATGAACAAGATGGCACTAAAAGGTCAAGAAAACTCCTAAGGATGATTGGGCCAATCCTCCTCCTTGAGATGAAGGTAATATGACCTTGGGGTTACGAACAAGACGCCACTAAAAGGTCGAGGAGGGTGTTGATGGTGGAGAAGATCGTTCTCGTCCTATATGTGTAGCCGGGAACCCTTGGGGTTAACGGGCAAGGCATTGCTAAAAGGCTAGGTAGGCTATTGAGAATGGTCAAGTAGTCCTTATCATGGAGGTGAAGCAGTATGATGTTGGAGCACTATAGGGAATCAACAAGAATTTTAAGCAATATCAGAGCTCTAGAATTCTCTTAAGATATGGAAATAAATAATGTCCTAAATGGATTAAATTAAGGTATAATTTATAGGTTTTGATAGGGACATTTCGATCTTTATCCAAAATATATTGAAGTATTCATAGTTTTTTTATCATAAATGAACATTATATTGTGCCCTTTAATGATTCAAAAATGGTTAAGGATAACAACTCCTTGTACAAAGATGTATGTTGGCTAGTTTGGACTACACCAATTTATGATTGTGAAAATTTTCCAACAAATTAGTGTTTAAAATTATGCAATTTGAAGAGCGTTTTAGGCTGAGGAGCATGCAATGTGCCTTAAGGCTTACTCCTCACAAAAGAGAAAGAGTCAAACACCTCACTTATTTGAGGCGCACTTTCAGGAGCATGCAATGAGACACACGCCTATATTATGGGTTTGCATGAATTTCTTGGAGAATAATGAAGATTTTTGGTTATTAATAGTGTGTTATGAAATGAAAAATAATTTGTGGAGGATGAAAATAGAGTTTCACAATCAGAATTATAATAGGAAGATTTCAATATTAACTTTTTTTATTGGAGGAAGGAATAAGAATAACAAAACTCAATAATAAAGTTACATAAGATATTAGCATAGAACTTTATATAATAGAACTCATAAAAATTCAAATTAGTTGTTGTTTTAAATAATATTTTTATTGAATTTTATTGATTAGGGAAAAAAAGATGATTGAGATTGAAGTTGATGATGAAGTTTGGGAGTTTGTTTATGCAGTGGAGGTTGAGGTAGGGAGGAAAGCTGTCAACTATGATGACTATTCTAATGGAGACTTTTTAAGTGATGCTAGTGCAAGTGACTTTTCAATTCGAAGTCTGAAGTCATAACTAATTTTTTTAGGACTTATTTATTTGTTTATGTTAGACTTCTTGTTTATGTTTGCTTATTTATGTTAAGCTTTTTTTAATATTGAGTGTTTGCATGACATTTTAGATTACTCTCATATGCTTTCTTTAGTGAAAACCGAGCATAAGTTTATATCATGTTATTTATTATTGAGTCTTAAAGAGGATTAATTTCACGCGGGTCCACACGATTGTTGTAGTAGTCTGGGATGAGAGAAAATGGACGAATGCAGCAGCAAAATGGGACATGAGCAAGCAAGTGTTAGCAAAGGAATCAGGAGATAGGCGGCTATGGCTTTTTTCGTTATAGGAACAATATAGAGGGACACTATGATTTTTTGTCTCGGATACTATGGTAAGGCGAAATAATTTCTATATATTTTTGCCTGAATATGTTATACCTGTAAATTAGCATACAAGAGGCACTTGAGGTTACTAGTTCTTAGTCTTTTATTTTTTAATCTGCTTTCACATCTATTTTTATATTCTTTCTTATCTTTCCATTCATGTTATTAATCCTTTTAATCTACAAAACCATACACTGTTGCAATGCTGAAGTTCTCCTTTGTATGGATTTGATTTGGTTCCCTTGTAATTTGACCTTAATTTTTTTTGGTATACCCGGTTTGCCCATGTTTTGCTATTTCCCAAGGAATTTCTATTTAATACTTTCAATTGTTTTGGGTTTGCTCTCAGTGGCAATTAGAATCCTGAATTTTGTTCTTAACAGGTTGTGAGGCAGAATGGATCATGAAGTTATGATTGATCTGTAACACTGTTTGGCATCGTCTAAAGCAAAATTCATCATTACTGTATCTTGGTCATCATGTATTATCCAAGAAAAGGAGGGTTTGACCAACTTTACTAAGGGAAACAATGGATGCATGTCGAGCTACATCATTGCAGTTATCAGATTTGAAGCAGCTCATCAATATAGAAATTTCTGAGTTTCTTATTATCTGCTCCTATTCTAGCTACGACTTTAGAGAATAGCTATCTCATTCCTAGTAGGCTACCATGGAAAGGGAATTTAAAAGTAATCATGTGTCGCAACTTGACACTTACACGTCAAGTGTGGGTGTTGTTAAACCATCATCTGATATTGGTTTTACTCCTGATTTACTGGAAGAAAGGCAAAAATCTAATGTTCTGCTTCGTTCTCAATCAGCCAATTGCGTTACTATGCCCCCTTCTACAAGTTATACGTATGCAGGAGGGTATCTATCCTCATCAGATAAATTTTCCCAAGAATTAAATGAAAATTCTTGGTGCCCTGCTTCGCTTGAGGATATTCTCGACTATCCTGATAGTGTAACGAATGCGAGCAATCAAATTCAAAGCAATTGTGCTATGAGTGCTTGTTCTATAAAGCAGAATGAGTTGTCAGACCTGACAGAGTTGATGAATGATTATTGTCTCGAGCTTTTTAATGAATCAGATGATAACAATGTTCAACCGAAGGTAGCTGAAAGTTTTTTTAGATAGTCTCAGTCGTACTTTTCTTGGATTGCCTACCTCATAAATAGTAACATGTTACAAGTTACTAAGAAAATGATTTTTTTTTTCCAAAAACCAATGTCCACTATTTTCCTTTATTACTTTTTGTAAATGGATATTAAAATTTAATAGCTATAAAAAGTTTGTCTCTATTGATGCTGCATGGTGATCTGTGCTTCTTTCGTTGGATTTGTCTTTATTGAAAATCAGAAGGAGGTTCCGAATGATGATGCTTATAGTTTGCTATCTACTTGGCATGCACATGCTATAACTGTGCATTATTTAGCAACTTTGTAATTAAATATGTTGCTATTTCTCATTTATTAGGGTGCTCAACGATCTTCCAATGCTTCATTGCATCAGCAGAATAAATATCCGTCAATTTCTTCTTCTATGGAGCTTGGTTCTGTCAGTTGGCTCTCACCTTCAACCATGGCATCTGCAACAAAGCCTCGCATGCGATGGACCCCAGAACTTCATGACAAATTTGTGGAAGCTGTAAACCACCTTGGTGGAAGTGAAAGTAAACTGCTTGGTGCTGTGAATCATTGTTTGATTTGACATTTTGCCCCCTATTTATTTTTAGCTGCTTCAATTGTAGGAGCTACACCTAAGAGCGTTCTTAAGTTCATGCAGGTTGATGGATTGACCATATACCATGTCAAAAGCCATTTGCAGGTCCTGTCTGCTTTCTTACTGAAAGGTATGCACTTAAATAGCACTTCACTGTCATGCTTTCTGATTGTGTTTCTACTTTAATTTGCAGAAATACAGGACAACTCGGGTCAGGCCAGGATTATCTGAAGGTTAGGTTACTTTATCTTTTGAGATTTAGGATCATATCATTTCTTGCGAGCTCAATTTACCATTTTTTTCCCTAAAAAAAGTTTTCATTTATAATGTACGTTTTATTTATCTTACTTCCCTCTTTTGAGATAAATGAAAAAAAATACTGGACCTTGATGTGGCTTGCACAGCCATTTATGGAATGCTGCTGGTTGTCGCCTGGTTTGGACTAGCAAAAGGCCCATGTCCACCAACAGACAGCATCCATGTTTGCAAGATGGCGATGAATTAGCACTATCGCCTCTCATTTTGATATTATGAACATGCATTCCTTTGTTAGAAAGTCTTTGACCGCTTCATTAAATAAATGTGATCTTTTTATGAATAGAAGCTTCAATTTTCCTTTTAGGTGCTGTGGAAAATAACAACAGTTCATTGATTCAAAATCCATCTTTCAGCCTGAAATGGTAAGTTGAACTGAATCTGTGCTAGAAACTTCTATTAATATCTCAGCAACAATATTTTATCCTATTCGTCAACCAGACAATTTTATAAAGGTGAAACCTAGTGGAATTTTGTGAAGTCTTAATGGAGAACTGAATTATGAAAGAACTCTTCTCATGGTCTTCGGCATGTGTATGTAATCTGATATTGTTCTAATAATGTTTTTAGGCATGTTAGGTACTTTTTA
The DNA here is from genome assembly GCA_019925795.1 of Dendrobium chrysotoxum. Taxonomy (NCBI): domain Eukaryota; kingdom Viridiplantae; phylum Streptophyta; class Magnoliopsida; order Asparagales; family Orchidaceae; genus Dendrobium; species Dendrobium chrysotoxum. The sequence goes on from CM034309.1 coordinate 43,468,837, forward strand.
GTTATCTGAATAGAGTACAGTTTTGAAAAATATGTATGCTGCGGTCCCTATTTCGTTGTACCGGAACTACACATGGTGGGAGATAATATCCGTAATGTAAGATTGTATCATGCTAGCTAAGTTGTGCATGCGAGTTTTCACTTTTTGCTTGTAAAAATTTAAAATGTTGTGCTTGAGAAATAGTGTAATAGCGTAGGTGAGAGAAACTCAAGTTTTACGATTTACCAAAAATTGTGTCCTTACCTGATCCTCTATCTGCAGTAGATATGCCTAAAGTTGAAATAATTTGATTGAACCTGGATCATTTAGCTGTAATTACTAGGAAAACTGAAGAAAGATGGTTATCACAATCCCTCAATCTTTCTATTAATGTTTTCTGAAGGCCAACAACATACAGTAAAATTAAATATGCCATTCATGCATGCTTCCATGCATAAATATGTTGAAGATCACACTGATTTCATTTTATGAATTTGTAATTTTTGAAGAAATCACCGTAGTAAATAAATTATCAACTTAAAATATGGAGCCTTTCCTAGCTAAAGGATAGAATAGAAATGCTTCTTTCATTTGGTTGCTTCAAATAACCTTTTGAATTATTATGTAAATCACAAAAATACTTGGTCAATTTAAAAATGGAGCCTTTGCTCGTTGATGCTTTATTGAATTATCATTTGAGTTAGGACTATAGTAGTTTTCCATAAGAATTAAAATGTGATTTGGCAAGTTTTTGAAAAGCAAAACTCAATACCGCGATGAGATTCACCCTTAGCAGTGCATATCCAAGTTGAAAATACAATTTAGTTATACTAATATCTGCTTTGGGTGTTGCTCATTTTCTTAAGTACTTTAAACTACTAAAAAATCTTTGCCAATAATGACCTTGTGTGAAGAAAACACTAAACACGGTAGAAAGGGATCTTCATCCAAATGATTAGAGTATAATTGCGAAAAAATCTGCATAAATATAATAATCTACACACGTATTTACTTCTACATAGGTGCAGCTAGAAATTAAAGAGCCTAAACAGTAAGTTGTGCTCATCGATTGACCTCCAATATCAGTTCTATCATCACAAACACAATTTATATATTACGAAGTTTTGAATTTACAAAAAAAAAACTGATATTTATTTCTCTTTTTTATGCTTTAATACATGAAATCTGAAGCTATATTTATAAATAGAGGACTATATCCACCTATAGCCCTAGCCGTTAATTACAATTAAAAGCTACCTAAAAGGCACAAGCAAAAAAAAGGGAACCAAATAAAAGGATTTGAACTAGTTCAAAAAATCCTCCTTAGTCAAAGCCTAAAGCCTTTCCTAGATTGGTTTGGTGAAAATTCACACCTCTCTCAAGTTAGGTTGTAGATGTTAATCATTCTTTGCTCGGACTTCAAATTTCATTGTTGCCACATGAAAATGATTTTGTGAGGATATCTACAGTTTAGAGATGTATAGGAGTTTTTATGAGCTTCATAAATAGTACAGGGTTAAACTTGATCATAGAGCTCGCAAATGTATCTTTATTTAGTATTTCGCTCAAAAAGGGTATTAGTGTGAACATCCTCCCAACAAAAATTCTCTTACTTCAAAAGACATTACCTTTGATGATACAATAACGTCATCAAGTCTTTATCCCACTGCGTAGATTCGACTACATGAATCATTTTTCTCCATTGTATCCTGTTAAGAGTCAAATTTTGATCTAAATCTAATAAAGAAAGGTCATTTCTAATATTTTATAACCAAGTCTTTTTAGGTCTACCTCAACCTTTCTTAACATAAGACAAATCTAATACATCTACTATCCTAAATGGGTCATCAGAAGGATGCTGTTTTATGTGACCAAACCATCTAAGGCGACTCTCTAATCTTATATGCCACTGGAGCCTCCAACCTTTTTACGTATATGCTTGTTTCGTATCATGTCTCTAAGTATAAAGCCACTCATCCACCTGGTATCCTCATCTCTGCAAAACTTAACTTAATATTATGCTTCTCTTTTAATGAACAACATTCTGCGCCATAAAGCATTGTAGGTCTCACCACCATCTTATAGAATTTTTCCTTGAGTTTGAGGGAAACTTTTCTATCTCACAAGTCCAATGCATTCCTCCACTTCAAATATCCAACTTGAATTCTATTAATAATATTTCCATTTATTTCACCATCACTCTAAGCAATCGACCCACGTGTACTCTTATTAATGACTTGATCGACCAAAGTCACAATCCCCCCACTAGATCTATTATTACTAAAATTATACTCAATGTATTCAATTTTAGATCTACTCAAACGAAAACCTTTAGACTCTAAGGTTGACCTCTATAATTCAAGTTTATATTCAACTCCCTCTATAGTCTTATCAACAAGAATATCATTAGCTAAAAGCATACATCAGGGTGAATCATCTTGCAAATGTCTAGTAAGAACATCCATAACTAAAGCAAAAAGATATAGGCTTAAGGCTGATCCTTGATGTAATCCAACTGAAATAGGAAAATATTTGGTCAAACCACCTTGTATTTGAACACAAGTAACAGCTTCTGCATATATATGTTTAATGACTTGAATATAAGTATAATTATTCCCTTTCTTTTCTAGAACTCTCCATAACACTTCTCTTGGAACTTTATTATATGCTTTTGATAGGAAGTAGATGTGATTTCAGCAAAATCAGCAAACGGTAATACGAAATTCGGAAGAAATATAGGAAATACTCTTTTTTTTGCAATATATGTGAAGAAAAATAAATAAGATACAATGGATTTTTAATTGGAGAGGAAGATCCGGCTCTCCCAATTCTCTAGCCACTGGCTAGAGCCCAATCAACATAAGAATAATCTTAATTTAGCGAAGAACATATACCCCTAACCCTAGGAAAATCACCTACTTAAAGCAAATAATAAATAACAAATACCCAAACAGCCTGTTGACCTCTGCGGTAGAATACCAAAAAGAAAAAGAAATAATAAAATAATGGTTTGAATCATTACCTCTGCCACAAATCTTGCCCATATCCATCGCCTGCTATAGTACCCATCCCCTGCAAGGTATGTGAAGAAAAACAAACAAGATACAATGGATCTTCAATTGGAGAGGAAGATCCGGCTCTCCCAATTCCCTAGCCATCGGCTAAAGCCAAATCAACCTAAGAACAATCTTAATTCAACAGACAACACATACCCCTAACCCTAGGAAAATCACCTACTTAAAGTAAACAATAAACAACAAATACCCAAACAACCTGTTGACCTCTGCGGCAGAATACAAAAAAATGAAATAAAAAAAAATTGTTCGTATCATTACCTCTGCCGCAAATCTTACCCGTATTTGCCGCTTGCTACAGTACCCATCCCCTGCAAATGGCGCCGAAGTCAGCGACCCATCCCCGTGTGTGCAGCTTGCTTTGATTCTCCTCCATTCGCGTAAAAAAAAATCAAAACGAAGACTTCATTTTCTTCTTCGACACACGAACAACTCTCGTTATAAAAGCTCCTGTAGCTCTTTCCTTCCCCATTCTCTACATCCCAATCCCTCAATTCAATTCCAACGTCCGACTTCTCCAATAGCTGGTCAAAATCCACTCAAGCCACTCGATACTCCACTATGCCAAACTCTCACACCCGCCAAGCCTCACGCCTGCAGCCCAAGCCGACCTCTTCAAGCCATGCCAGCCCCGATCTCCCTAAACCGAGCCTCTGACCATCTCACTACCCGATCCAGCCTCCCACTACCGGTTTAGGCCCCAAGAAACCAAAATCGCACCCTCTACTGATGCCAAAATCCATGACTTACCTCGATCTCCACGCGAGCCGCAACTCGATCGCAGCTAAATCGAATCCCACGATTCAGTCGAAGCCCATTCGTTCTTCCACTTGCTCGATCCAACGCTTCTTCCTTGAATCGAATCAACCCGTGCAAGCTCCGACCCTTTCTCCCTCCTCAAGCCGCAAACCACCTTTCGATTACTACCTCCTGCCCCGATTCCAAATATTAGCCCACAACAACCCCTCCAACAGCCCACCTATATTGCTAAATCACTACTTCAATTCACCAAATCAGCCACTTTCTCTTGCTTTAAACCCACCAACTACCTGATTCCCAACTCATATCCAATTCAATCAGAATACTCAAGGTAAAAATCTTTTTGCTATTATTCATTAGTTAATAATTATTAATAATAATGAGTATTATTGATATCCTTATTATTATTATTATGTTTGTGTGTATACAAAATAAAAAAAGGGAGATAAAAAAAGAGAGAAAAAAAAGAAAAAAAGAACATAAATAAAAATAGGGAAAATTTTATGTGTTCACCATTGTCGTTGCCACTTCGTAGCTCAGGTATAACACCCTAAACTCAAAATCCCATTTTCGACATTCGCGGTGTGCCGGAGGACCCCCTATACGCGCTCTAGTAGCATGGTAGGAGGGAACCAGGTGAGACGCTTGCGGCAAGGCGGGTGTGCCCTGTATACACTCTCGTAACGTGGCGAGGATACTTCTAAGTACCCGTATGCGCCTCAGTGCCTGAGAGGAAAGCAATTGTGTATTTCTAAATAGGTGCCTTGAAGACCCATACACGCTCTTCGTAGCGTGGTGGGGGTTGAAGATTCACGACTGCAATGTCGTCCGACACCTGCCATACACGCTCTTTGTAGTGTTGTGGGAAGGCCCATACTCTCAGATTTCCCTTAAATGGGGGAGATGCCGGAAGGATGCTGAAAATTTCGATGAAATAGAGAACCTGAATTTGAACAGAAGCACAGGGGACTTACAAATTTGAATGGACGGTAGGGAACTAAACTTCAATGCAATAAATGCACAAACAACAACAACATCAAGCCTTTATCCCACTACGTGGGGTCGGCTACATGAATCCTTTTCCTCCATTGTGCCCTGTTAAAAGTTAATTTCTAGTTTAAATCTAATAAAGAAAGATCATTTCTAATATTTTCTAACCAAGTCTTTTTAGGTCTACCTCTGCCTTTCTTAACATAAGTCAAATCTAAGACCTCTACTTTCCTAACCGGGTCATCGGGAGGCCGCCGTTTTATGTGACCAAACCATCTAAGGCGACTCTTTTTAATCTTATCTTCGGCTGGCGCTACTCCAACCTTTTCACGTATATGCTCATTTCGTAACCTATCTCTAAGGGTAAAGCCACTCATTCACCTGAGCATCCTCATCTCTGCAACACTTAATTTAGTATTATGCTTCTCTTTTAATGGCCAACATTTAGGACCATAAAGCATTGCAGGTCTCACCACCATCTTATAGAATTTTCCCTTAAGTTTGAGGGATACTTTTCTATCACACAACAAGCCCGATGCATTCCTCCACTTCAACCATCCAACTTGAATTCTGCTGATAATATCTCCATCTATTTCACCATCACTCTGAACAATAGATCCAAGATATCTAAAACGTCTACTCTTATTAATGACTTGATCGCCCAAAGTCACAATCCTCTCACTAGGTCTATTATTACTAAAATTACACTCCATATATTTCATTTTAGATCTACTCAAGCGAAAACCTTTAGACTCAAAGGTTGACCTCCACAATTCAAGTTTACCTTCAACTCCCTCTCTAGTCTTATCAACAAGAAGAATATCATCAGCAAAAAGCATACACCAAGGTACATCCTCTTGCAAATGTCTAGTGAGTACATCCATGACTAAAGCAAAAAGATATGGGCTTAAGGCTGATCATTGATGTAATCCAACCGAAATAGGGAAATACTTAGTCAAACCACCTTTGTGTTTGAACACAAGTAATAGCTCCTGCATACATATCTTTAATGATTTGAATATAAGCGTTAATAACTACTTTCTTTTCAAGAACTCTCCATAACACTTCTTTTGGAACTTTATTATATGCTTTTTCTAAATCAATAAATATCATATGTAAATCCTCCTTATTCTCTCTATATTTCTCCATCAAACCTCTTAATAAATGTATGGCTTCCATAGTAGACCTACCCAGCATGAATCCAAATTGATTTTGATAAACATTAGTATCACGCCGCAACCTACGCTTTATAACTTGCTCCCATAGTTTTAAAGTATGACACATTAACTTAAATCCTCTATAATTCGCACAATCTTGTGCATCACCTTTATTCTTAAAAATATGGATTAACACACTCATTCTCCACTCATCTGCCATCTTTTTAGTCCTCAAAATAGTATTAAAAAATTTAGTAAGCTAAGAAATTCCTTCATCTCCTAAGCATTTTCACACCTCTATTGGAATATCATCAGGTCCAACAGCTTTTCCACCCTTCATTTTCTTTAAAGCCTCTCTAACTTCGGTTTTACTAATACGCCGATAAAAATAGAAATCTTTATTTTAATTTAGGGTGCTAAGGTCACTACAATCAATTTTATTTTCACATTTTTCTTTAAAAAGTTTAGCAACACCTTTGTTGAATATCTTCTAAAAAAGTACTTTCTGATCTTCATCCTTAATACACTTCACTTAAACTAAATCCTTACTACTCCTATCTCTTTGTTTGGCTAACTTATACATATATATTTCTCCCTCCTTAGTATCTAATCTATTATATAAATCACTAAAAGCTAAACTCTTTGCATCGCATATTGTTTTCTTAGATTCTTTACGTGCCTCTTTATATATTTTCCAATTATCAGAATTTTTACAATTAAATCAATTTTTATAACAAATCTTCTTATTTTTAATCTTTTCTTGCACATTTGGATTTCACCACCAACTATTTTTACTATTAGGAGCTTTTCCCTTTGAAACTCCAAGCACATCTTTTGTCATATTCTTAATATCACTAGCCACTTTTTCACACATAACATTAACATTCTCATGCACAGACAAAATCTTAAGATCTAAAATCTTACTCTCAAAAATATTTTTGTTAATATTCTTTAAATGTCCCCATATAATCCTAGAATATCGTTTTACTTTATTTTTATTTTCTGCACCATTATCTTCAAGTCCAAAACTAATAAACGATGTTGGGTACATAAATTTTCACTCGGAATAACTTTACAATCTTTGCAATCTAAACGATCTAATTTCCTTATAAAAAAATAATCAATATGAGTTGTACTATATCCATTTTTATAAGTAAAGAGATGTTCATTCCTTTTCTTAAATAAGGTATTAGCAATTAAAAAAATCATAAGCTAAACAAAAATCTAATATGGACTTACCACCTTCATTTGTTGTTCCAAACCCATGGCCACCATTAATGCTTTTAAAATTATCTACCTCTCTACCAACATGTCCATTTAAATCTCCTCCAATAAAAACTCTTTCTTCAAGAGGTATCTTTTGTATTAATTATTCTAAGTCATTCCAAAATTTTAATTTTAAACCCATATCCAAACCCACTTGAGGAGCATAAGCACTTATAATATTAACAATCTTAGCATCAACAATAATCTTTAAAGCAATAAATGCACAAAAAAAATATAAAATCCTAAATAGTGATTTAAAATATTCAACAGACATTAATGAATGACCAACAAATATCCAAATACCATTTTCTTGCAAGCAATGATCAACATTGATTAACAAGGATGTGCAATCTAATTACAAGTAGATGCACAAGAATATCCTAAAGAGCGTTACAACTTATATGCAAATGATAATGACATCCATAGAAATCTTGCAAGCAGTTAAAACAGACAAATGAAGGAACTCCAAATGCACACGATGGCTTATCCATGAGTGCTGTAGTGATACATTTATAAGAAAAGTTTAGGGATCTAACAACGTCTCTACAACGAGCATGGTGAATATAGAAGCCTACAACTATTGTTCATACTGCCTATAATAATACTATGGCAAGTATATATGTCTATCTCCTACAAGCAGAAGAGTTAGACATACAATGTACATGCCAACTCGATGTATACAATGAAGCTTGAAGTGTATACAAGAAGCTTAAAGTGTATACAAGAAGTTTGTCACAAACACAATAACATACTTACAAGTGATGATTGTTGGTAGGCAGTAAATATTGCAGTATTCTACAACCAACACTCGTACGAGTGACCAGAATAGTCCCCACGAACGTAATACCGACATGCAATGGTTATTATAATTCCTTCATATGAATGCGGCACACCGTCTACAAGCGAAAAGATTCAATGTACAATGAATATGACGATTTGACGTGTACATGATACATGCAATGCATCGTCTATAATTCAAGGCGACAAAGTATAATGCACGTTGAATCTTGCAAGCAATGTTGATTGACATGCAAAGAAGACAGTAATCCATCAACAGGACGTATGTGAGGAAATTGTGAGGAATATGACTCACTTGCAGCTAATGCCAAACAACTTGCAAACAAACTCATTAACCCGCCTGCAATTAATGATGATCAATACACAATGAATGTGATCATTCATTAGTTTACATGCATGAAGGTACTGGTGATGAATGTAGCGCAGCACTACGACTCGCCTACAAGAAGCACTAGAAGACCTGCGTTCAGCACAACTTGCCCACACACATAACAACAAAGAGCTTGTAATACATACAGTGGCCTTATCTACAAGCAATGATGGTAAATGTATCGTTAGTGTGATGGATCCTCTGCAAGCAAGGATAGAAGATCTATAATATGTATCGGTCCTCTACGAATACAAATGTATGCACTACATGCCACCTATGGATAAATGCAGAGAGATTTCAGTAAATGTAGTATCATGCAGTCAACTTTATAATCTATGAATGAATACATCTACCTGTCTACAAGTAGCAACAGCGGATGTACTGCAAGGACCAACGACTACAGCAAAATGCATAAGGAATGCAACAAATACAAACACACACAGCAGTCCACCCTCAAGAAACTATAGAAGACTTGTGGGTGTTTGTGAACAACAGAGAAATATAGAAAATATATACAAACGGATGCAATATGCTCGCCAAACTACAAATGAACTCGAGGGATATGCAGTGAATGCTATAATATCCCTTCAATCATTGTCGATCATTTGTGGATGAATATAACAATTCCTTGTGGACAACAACAGCCAACATGCAAGCAAATATAACAACCTGCTAATTAATATGTGTGGGAAAATCAGTAGTGAATGCAACTCACTTGGTAGTCAGGATCACTATGCAGAGGAATACACCAACTCATATGCGGACAATGAATTTTCTTGCAAACACACTTAGTGTGGCATACAATGAATGCAAGCATCCATTGGCAAATGTAGAAGATTCATTATGCGTACAGTAGTCTATCTGTGGGTGATAATGAACAATTTGTAGTAGACGCTAAGTCATCCTTGCAGTTAATGATGAGTGATTATCAAGCAAACACACTGAACCTTTGCAAGCCATAACAATCAATATGCAACATGAGATGTTCACAAGTAGAATATGAAGTGCATGACAGCCTACCAGAATAAAGCAACCAATAACCCACTGTTCAACGCCATGCCACCAGATCCACAACATCCATGCAAGTGAACAGAAGACGTCTACAAGCTTCCAAATAGAATATTGCGCACACTCAAATGAGGGTTGCCCGCACACCTGAACGGTGCCAAATGACTTCAAATTGCCCCCACACATGCATATCATACAATGCTGCATTAAGTCAACATGCAACATGTACAATATCATGCATACATACAAGTACTCAAGTGCGTACGCAACCATATAAACATGTAGATGAATGCATAGATGCATATGCAAGCAGATGAACATACAAATGTATTATATATGCACAATAGCCAATGTATGTTTGCATTATACATACAGGTCATGCAAATACATCATACACTACATTAGTGCAATAGATCACTGCATTGCATATTAATGTGCTATGCAGTATGTGAAATGCCATCTTACATGCATACAGACAAATATGCAAATACATGTGCCAGCATGCATGTAGTTAGACGATTGCACATATAAACATGTAGCTATACCATATACACATCTTACACTGCATGCAAATAGCTACCATGCAAATATATCATACAAATGCAAAACTAGACATACAAACATGCAATCATATAAGCATTTATGCGAATGCATGTATACACCTGCATATACATCATACACACCTGCTACATGTGTATGGCGATCATACAAGTGCATTACACTCAAAAGCATACACCAGCATGGACCCCGACAAGCATGATGTATTCACACACGTGACGTCTAAGGATGCTGTGCGGGTCAACAAATGAACTCAAGTTCGAGCTCGATCCTTCTATATGGATAGATAGGAGTCGACACGGATCGAACCACCAAACAAATATACGGTCACGACATCGACCGAGATATTTATTTTATACGTTCATATTAGGCCATCAAGACCTATAACAAGAAAATCCAGTGAAAGCATAAAGCCTATTACGAACTCGATCCTCTGTCAGCAGTTAGACAGAGTCAATAAGGTTCGACAAATAATTACAGAAATGCCCCCTAAATACCCGCATGGGCCTCGAAGAGCGTGTTATGGGTACACATGTGACATCTGAGTATGTTGCGCGGGTCAAATGATAAATTTAAGTTCTAGCCCAATCCTTCTATACGAGTAGATTGGAGTCGACACGATTTGAACTATCAAACAAATATACAGTCACAATGTTGATTAAGATATTTATTTTAATACGTTAATATTAGGCCTTCAAGGCCAATAATTAAAAAAAATTACTAAATAAAGGTATAAAGTCTGCGATGAACCTAATCCTCTGTCGCGAAGCAAATAGAGTTGACAAGGTTCAATAAATGAAATGAATATGCCTATAAATACCCCGATGATAGCCGTGTTGATAGAAAATCTCAATTGGAGAGGATTCCTAATTATTTAAAATGCCTCCCATATTTCTACAAAGATATAAGTGATTTCAAAGTCACCCTGATGATGGTTGTGTTGAATGCAATATCAACCAGAGGGGTCCACATAAATCTCAAAGAAATGCCTCCTAGAGGCTCATAAAAATTCAAGATACCAAAATCCAAATATTTAAAATTGAAATCAATCATCAAACGCTTAAAGAAAAATCCATCCACCCCCCGTAACAATTTGCCAAGGTGGACAAATCTGAAAATCACTTCAGCTCACAAAAGTTAATATCTGGTCGAGAATATCACTAGGATTCATTCTCAAACAACCTCCTTCCAGTAAGGACGTGGCATTGATCCTCTGATCGGCGGTTTGGCTGGATGGCTCCACAAAGAACCCGTGGTTTAGCCAAATGGCTCTGCGTGGTTAATGATTACGACCGCGACCCTCTGACCTAGTGGCTTGGTCCAATGATTTCACTGTATTACGATTACGGTCATAGCCCGCATGTTCCTCAATGACATTAAATCCTTGAGATATAAATCAATAGGATATAATCGATAGGGTATAAAGTCCTATGTTAGCTAAAGTGGATTCAAATCTATTCCCTTAGGAAAATATTTCCCCCAAGTCTATAATGTACCATTGGACGAAGCAATCAACAACTGCCGATAAGGATCCATGTGTCAGGTTGGGTCGACTACCTCCTCTAACTAAGTAAACCAGGGACATGATGACCCGGGACGACATAACCATGGGATCTTGATCGGGTTCATCTTTCATTCCCCCAGCATCCGCTTTAAGTGCAAGATGGTGAAATTTTTTATTTTAAATATCAAAATTTCAAGTATTTAAACCCATGCTGCTATTATACATCGGATACTGTGTTTCTCTACATATCTGTTTGACGACTAACTTCAATCGAAAGTTCTCTCTTGTTACCGGGAGGGGTAATTAATTATAGGGGCTTGCGCCTATAGGAAACTAGAACCCAAATCATAAAGTCCTTGCAAAATGGGGGCGAAATCTCTGGGTAGTATCTTATTTCAAACCCAATCTGTCTTCTGAAAATTTGTCTCGAAACTTAAATATTAAAACTCTCCTTGACGACCCGAAGAAAGAAAGAAAGAAAGGGGTCTGCGGAGAGGCCGGGGCGCAAATTTTCGGAGCCCACATAGCCCTCCCCCAATTCCCTTCTATTTCCTTAATAATTTCCCTCCCAAATCAGCCTCTAAAGCTGCCATCTTCAATTAGAAAATATTTCATAATTAATCCCCTCCAAATTAGCCCCTAAATATGCCCTCTTTAATTAGGAATTATGTCATAATTAATTAGCCCCCAAATATGCTATCTTCAATTAGAAAATATCTCCTAATTAATTACCTTTGATTAAGAACCTTCCCAAACAACTCCCTCTTGATTAGGAAACTTTCTAGTTCCCTCTCAATCAAATCGGCTGGTCCATCAGCTTTCTCTAAATCTTTAAATAGCATATGTAGATCCTTCTTATTCTCTTTATACTTCTCATTCAAACCTCTCAATAAATGTATAACTTTCATAGTAGGCCTACCCGGCATGAATTCAAATTAATTTTGAGAAATATTAGTATCACGTTGTAACCTATGCTCCATAACTCTCTCCTATATTTTAAAGTACGACACATTAACTTAATTCTTCTATAATTCATACAATCTTATGCATCACCTTTATTCTTAAAAAAGAAATTAACACACTCATTCTCGACTTATCTGACATATTTTTAGTCTTCAAAATAATATTAAAAATTTTAGTAAGCTAAGAAATTCTTTCATCTCCTAAGAATTTCCACACCTCTATTGGAATATCATTAGGTCCAACAGCTTTTTCACACTTCATTTTCTTTAAAGTCTCTCTAACTTCGATTTTACTGATATGCCGATAAAAAAAATCTGTATTTTCATTTAGGATGCTACTGTCACTAAAGTTCGTATTCTCACAATCTTCATTGAAAAACTTAGCAAAATATCTCATCCACCTTTATTGAATATCCTCTTCTAATAAAACATTTTTTGTTCTTCATCCTTAATACACTTCATTTGAACTAAATACTTACTACTCCTATCTCTTTGTTTGACTATCATATACATATATATTTCACCCTCCTTAATATTTAATTTATTATATAAATCATTAAAAACTAAAAATCTTTGCATCACATATTGCTTTAGGCTCGTTATGGGCCTCTTTATATCTTTCTCAATTTTCAAAGTTTTAACATCTAAACTAATTTTCATAACAATGTTTCTTATTTTTAATATTTTCTTGCATATTTTGATTCCATCACCAACTATTTTTACTACTATGAACTTTTCTCTTTGATACTCCAATCACATTCTTTGCATCATTCTTAATATCACTAGTTACTTTTTTCCACATAACATTTGTTTCCTCATGTACAGACAAAATCTGAAGATCTAGAATTTTACTCTCTAGAATATTTTTGTTAGTGTTCTTCAAATGCCCCCATCTAATCCTAGAACAACGTTTTATTTTATTTTTGTATTCCGCCTCTTCATCCTAAAGTCCAAAACTAATAAGAGATATTGAGTACATAACTCAAAATAACTTTATTATCTTTGAAATCTAAACGATCCATTTTCTTATAAGAAAACAAGCAATCAGAGTTTTACTATATTCATTCTTATAAGTGATGAATACTCATCTCTTTTCTTAAATAAAGTATTAGTAATTACAAAATTATAAGCTATAGTAAAATCTAATATGGTATTACTACCTGCATTAGTCTCTCCAAAATCATTGCCACCATAAATGTTTTTGAAATCATCTACCTCTCTACAAAAATCTTCTAATAAAAACTCTTTTTTCAAGAGGTATTTTTTGTATTAATTGTTCTAATTCATTCCAAAATTTTAATTTTGAACATATATCCAAACCTATTTGAGAAGTATGAGCACTTATAATAATTATAATCTTAGCATCAACAACAATCTTTAAAGCTATAATTCTATATTCAATTCTATTAATTTTTACAATATTATCCTTTAAACTCTTATCTATAATCACAAATACACCATTTCTAGTACGACTACTATCATAATACTTTAGTTTAAATTCTAAATTATCAATCTCCTTGGTTTTCTCCCTAACCCATTTAGTTTACTAAATGCGTAGAATATTTATCTTTTTATGAATTATAATATATATTAATTTTATTAATTTGCCTATAAGTGAACTTATATTTCAAGTTCCTATCTTATTTCTAGTTTCACAGACTAACTTCTTTGCCCACATCTATCCATGATGTGGGAACCCTTACCTATTTAACACTACACCCAGGCGCCGATGCAGTTGCACTTTCACATTTCTCGTTGTATTCAGGCCATACAACACATCGCTTCCAGGAAACTCCCTAGTATTAACACAATGCATTAAATGATTCATGCCATAATTATTTGACAAATGTTACGCTAGCTGTCGATTACCTTTGATGATAAGTAAATTTTTTTCAATCAAACTCATCTTCAAGGTAGAGAACTCTCAATCGAAAGATAAATTGGATGAAACATCTCTTTCATCTTGGATGCTCCTTTAAGTCTATACAAGAAGGAATAAGTCTAGCAAAAAATTTCAATAAACTCAAGACTCAGAACTGTTATTCGGTAACAATAATCAACCCATCATTATGAATTCTCCTCTATATCTTATCTCCTATTACACATTTTCTTAGAACTTTTCTCGTACTCATAAAGCATTTCTTAGAAATATCAATTCTAATATCATTATAATACCACAAACTCTATTTATGGTGCTTGAAAATAAGAACTGAAAGTATATTATGTGAGATGAGGTAAATCCTATGGAAAAACTCACACTTTGGTGATCGTTGAAAAAAGGGAAAACAATATAGGTTGCAAATGATTTTTTTTCTATAAAACATAAAGCAGATGGAAGCCTAAAATGATATTGAATGAGATTGGTAGCAAATGAATATAGGTTTTCGTATAAAATTGACTACAAAGAAATGTTTGGTCCTATTGTGAAAATAATTGCGATGCATCTTAATTTTTTTTTTAGCCAATTGTGGATGGTTCATACAACAATATGATGTAAATAATACTTTCCAACATGGAGATATTGAAAAAGAAGCATATATGAATTCACTACTTGAATTTGATAGTTATTTCATGAAGAAAAAAATGAAAAGTAAAAAAGACTTTGTATGACCTTAAATAACTTATGAGAACATGGTTTAGCAGATTTATAAAAACCAGAAGTGAAGCTATATATAAATAAAGCCAAGGAGATCATACTCCTTTCATAAAACATTCTACTGATGCTAAATGTTAATTCTCATTGTATATATTAATATAATTATCATAGATGATGACAATAGATAAAAAGTGTTTCTCCAGAAAAAAATTGTGGAAGAATTTGAGATCAAAGAGTTGGGCAAACTCAATATTTTTTAGTAATAGAAGTTGCCCAATCAAAATAAGGAATATTTCTCTCTCAACAACAATATGTTATGAATCTATTGAAAGAAACAAAAAAGACTAATTGCAAATATTATGAAACTCCAATTGAATGTTATAACAAATTGGACACAAATGAATAAGTAAAAGAACTAGATATGAGATAATATCAAAGATTAGTTTAAAAAAATGATCAATCTATCTCACACTCACCCAAACGTCACATTTGCAATGAGTCTTATCAGTTAACTCAGGCTTATATTTTAAGATTATCTTTTTTAAGCTGCTTATAGAATCCTTATCTACCTTAAATCAAGCTCTAGTAATCTCTATAAAAAGCATTGCATCTTATAAGTTGAAGGGTATACTAATGCAAACTATACAGGATAATCAATGGATAGAATATCCAAGATTGGATAATGTATATTTTTGGGAGAAAATCTCATAACATGGAGGAGTAATAAATGAGATGATGTTTCAAGATCTAGCATTAATCTAAATTTAGAGTCATTACATAAGGAATTTGCAAGCGTTTGTTGAAAGATTTAAAAATCAAATGGGAAAGGTCAATAAAAATATATTATGACATAAAATTGTTGTCAATATTGCTCATAACCTAGTATAATATGATTGTACCCCGCATATAAAGGTGGATAGATGTTTCATAAAAGAGAAACAAAAAAGTGGATTAATTTACATTTCATGTGTCAACAAAAAATCAATTTGTAGGCATTCTCACCAAATGACTTTGCAATCCCACATGCAAAAATATTATAAGGAAACTTGGAATAATATATTTATATCATTCAATTTAATGGAAGGGGGTGTTGATGATTGTGGGACTCACAAGTAACTAATATTGGTAGGGATACTTGAGCATGCGGAGTAAGACTTATAACTATTAGATCAATCCTCTTATAGCCCTTACATTGCTATTCATGTACCCCTCTTCCTCTTCTAGCCTTCGCCCATCTTGGAGTTTTTTTTTTTTCTTTTTTATAAATATCTTTGGTTTGTTTTCATTGTGAAATTTTTGGAGAAGTCTATTTATACTTCCACACTTTATATAAAATCATGTAATAAAATTCAAAATGGTTATTTGTACTTTCTACTTTTCAACAAAATTGTTTCTACTTGGAAAGCAATCCGAATTGCTTATTTCATATTCTTTTTCATGGAACTAATATTTTCATTTCATTGATTGACAGTAAATTTGACCCCTTAAAAAATCATGCTCATCTACAAACAAGAGAATCATAATTTCTTTGGATTTGAATTTAACAATGAAAGATCTAGCCTGGATGAAGGAAACAATAGAGAACTAATCATGATTCCAGTGTTACTTGAGTGTTTCAATAAATTCATTCTCCTTGAGATGAAGATCAAAGTCTCTAACAAATCCAAAGACTCGAAGATGAGATTTTACCTCTTCCTCGGAGGAGAGAATAAGAATCTTAATTGTATCCTCTTTGATTCTCTTGATTTTTTGACGAGAATTCAATCTATCGCCATTTTTTTTTATGTCCAAAATGTAAAATTAAATTGCTACTGTCTTTACCATAAGGATCAATCCCCTAACAATTATGACAAGAAATGGAAGAATTATTTCCATGGTTTTTGTATGATATAGATTTAGAACTGGAAGAGGAATGATAAAAATTTGACGAGGAAACTCTTACTACATCAAACAGGTGGAGTCTCTTTAATTCTAGGAGATAGCCAATTAGAGTTCTTGATTCTCCATTCACTGTTTGAAGATTTCTCTCCTCGTGATAACTTGCTTCTCCAGCTCGCCATCCCTTTGTTTACATAGAACTCCATATCAATCTGACATTCCAGAGCAGGCTGTTTCAGTATAGGATACATTGTAGCAAGGAAACATCTGTAACCATAAGAAAAGCAAGTATGAAGTATGAACCCCCATCCGCACCCATTTTACCTGGTCATAGCCGCATATGATGCAAAAAGTCCGTAGGTGAAGAGTAGACTCCCCTTCCCCCTTCACTATTCCAATTACACGTGTCATCCTTTCAACTAAACATAACTGCTGCCAACCATTAGCAACGAGGTCCACCATAAAGAACCTGCACCAGTAAAAAGCAATATAACAACCAAAACCTAATTTCCATAGAATCAAATAGAGTATTTATTAAAATCATGATAATCAATGAAACTTAGACACCAAGGGCACATCACCCTCACTCAACTATCATGCCCACTAGTTCCATGTCCAAGTTTCAGTCTCAAAAAACCTCTCACACTGACTCTCCAACTCTTAGCTTCCTTTCCAATGCTCTCATCTCTTTAGTACAGAGCTCTCTGTCCATTTAGTGCCCCATCCCACATAGAGTTTTAAACCAACCATCACTTCTTAAGTTCTGGAGAGGACTTTAAATGCAAGGGGAGCTATTGTTGCAATTTCCCTTCACAAAGCAGTAAACAGGTACTCTCTCTCCAAAAGTACATAGCCTTGCTATTTTATATGCGCTTCTTGATGAATCAAGAAAAATGGGATACCTTTGGAGTAGTTGTGGACTCCTTAAGAGAGAAATGAGAAAAAAAGAGAATGTAGAAGGAACAGATTATCATTTCCTGAAAACAAATTACAGCATTGTTGGTGTTTGAAAGCGGGTTTTGAAAAATTTAGTCTTCTTTGGGAATTTTAGAATTAGCATTAAAATTTAATTCTAAAATCAAACATCCCATCAAAAATATTATACCACCTCGGGAGGTGGAAATAAAATTTCAGGATGGGGTTCAGATTTAGAATTAAGAATTCTATCTTAAATATCGTAACCAGATTTAAGAGAGAACTTTGTATGACCCTGAAGGGTCAAAATAAAGTTCAGTCAAATATCATGCTACGATAATCAAGGGAAGTGATCGTTAATTTCATATTCGAAATTATTTTAACAAAAGATATATCTCCCCGAAGGGAGAAGATATCATTTGTTAATAATCGTTCGAACATAACGATAACGATAATCAATAATTTAATTTTCCCAATGTAGACTAATTGAATTTTGAAAATCAATTTTGAAAATCAGTTGTGGGTTCTAAATCTCCTACGAGCGCAAGCCCTCGTAGTTAATTACATCGTGGGAGACCGGAGTCCCCTACGAAAACTTTCGATTAAAATAATGGCAGAAATTTTGTTTAGAGATTTCTAGGAGTGATACCAAAGAGGTGAATTTGAATTTTGAAAAGGGATTTGAGCAAGATTGAACACTTATTTTGGAATCAAATGAGGAAGGGTAGGGGACACTTTAGGACTCTGAAACAATTCAGAAGTGCCCCGATCTAAGCTAAGTGTTAGGCTTTAAATTTTGGATTGAAAGAATATTTAATTTGAGTTGAGCATTTTATTAGAAATTTGGGATTATATTCCCGGAGGTTGGGGTCTTATGATTCAAAAAGAGACCTGCCCCAGATCTTAGATCTAAATTTGGACACTGAAACACAGTAGTCCGAACCTAACTAATGCAGTGCAAAATCTGGACTTACCCCGGCCTGGATTGGGGAGCCAGCTAAACCACCTAAACGCTTCAAAACCATGAGTCCGGTCTTTTGATGCAGAGTGATCAGGGATGTTATTTAAGATTGGTTTAAGAAGTTGGGGTCGACATCTAGAGCAGATTCCTAATTGACCCCTTGACTTATGTCGGGTGGAATGCTTAGACTAAAATGCAATTAAAATTTTAATTTAATAAGTTTCTAATGCGATGCATGCTGGTTAAAGTATCCAAATCTGGTATGCATGAAATTTTTAAAAAAAGGCTTATAAAATAATTTTTTTTGAAAAGACTAGACTTCCCCAGATCCAGCACCTCATCCTCATAGGTCGGATTATCTGGACTCTACCCACGGGCGGGGAAGTGTCTTATAGCAAGGAGGGAGAGAGATGCAGTAATATGCATGCGACCCCGGACGATTCCGGCTATTCCCTAGGTCGTTAAATTTCTATGTTATTTAAATCTTAAAATTTTAAATATTGGTTATGAATAGAAATATTTTTGGTCCTTAAAGAGCCTAACGAATTCCAGGCTAAAACAAAAAGAACGGCATTCAATCGCCCAAAAAAAACTAAGAAAAGCAGGCAATCCTATACGCAATCAAATTAAATCACAACACATTAAATAATCAAATTAATTAAGTAAATGTCCATAGGCAAATTGTCTTGCTTATTACAACCCAGATTTACATAAATTAAAAGTGGCCGGGCACCACTAACAACAATCCGGATTCTAATCCTAATACAGACGCAAGTGACTTTGAGTGGGATACTCTATGTCTTCAACTCCTCGGTCTTCTCCTCCTCGAGCTCCTTAGATTCTTCGTGGTTGGATACCCAAATGGAAAAGAGAACTCTTCCCTTGAGGGGGAGGTTACTCTTTCCACTTTGGGTAGTGAGGTGATCCAAATTTGGAGTTCCAAATGGATAAGGACTATCCCTCGAAGGGGTATCCTTTCCTCTTTGGAATCCAACCTTTGGATCTATGTATCCCAAACTCAAAATGCTACTTTCACAACTCAATACTCAGATGAATTACATAAATATAAAAATAAAAATTCTAGACTCGATCCTGCAAGGTTATCCTAAATATTTAAATATTAAAATACATCCCAAGCAGTTATATGTATATACGTGCAGAAAAGTAAACACACTTGGCCACGCTCTTTTTATTTGGGGCTAAGCAGCTGAAGCACCTGTAGCATTTATATTTATGATTTATTTAGCCCCCTTTATTGCCCTGCACGAGTGTGGCCACCTGCAGAAAATTTAGTGAGCATTCAGATCGTTCCTAACCTAAGGATAGAGCTAACGTACAATTCATCACAACACATAATGCCGTAAGTAAATAAACAAACACATCAATTCTACTACTAGCGAACAGCATGCAGTAAAAGCTCGAAAACCCGGCACACAATAGCAGGAAAGTAAAACACCGGCCTAGCCTAAGACTAGAGTTGGTTGTCCTAGCAAACCATCTAAAGTGTGTGTAAAGGTCGTGTTGTTTTGATATATCCTAAGTAGGACAATTAGTTAAAGTTGTTTGAGGTTATGGTTGGTTGAAAGGCTTAAGGGGTTTAAATTTGAGTTTAAGTATTAATAGCTTAAAATTGATTTTAAAATATATTTTGAAAGATTATTGGTTACCACCCTTGTTTCACATCGAGGCCGTGAAGTTTATTTCACCTTCCTTAGGCCTAAGTTAATAGCCTCGTAGGCCTGGGTTACCCAGTGATAACCGTATAGTTAAATGTTTTAATCGATTAAGGGGTTTAAGAGTTGATAAATTTTATTCAAATTGATTGGTTGCTAGTTTTAATATTGAGTTGATATTTTCTGAAATTTTGAATGATTTATTGAATTTTGAAATTTTGTAGATTATTTCTCAAGTCTTCGTAAATTAATTTTAATTGGTCATTAATGAATTATTAATTAAATTTTATCAAAAAGTTTCATTTAAATCTGAATTATTAATCTCAAGGTTTTATTTAATTTTATTCAATTTTTAATGTATTTTTAAAGTATTTTGATTGTGGTTGATTAACCATAGATGGATTTAATTGTTTAATAATTTAAAATAAAAGTTTGATCAAGATATCGTATTTAAAATTAAAATTAGGATTTTCTTACCTTCATTTCGTTCTTATTTAAAATTGTCTTATGTCTTTGAATTTCATTTCATTTTATGAATTTAGTTAATTAATACTTGATTAAGGGTTAACAAAATATTAACAAAATTTTATAAAATATGGGTTTAGATTTTATCTTTCAATGATTATATGTGTTGGATGGGGTTGATTGAGAAATTTTGATATTTTCATAAATTCTATTTTAGTTATTATTACATGTTTGAGTTTTTGAATCTTAAAGAAGAATTAATAATTGATTATTGTTTGAGATCAGATCAACGATGTATATTAATCCTGGGGTGTGATGTCGCGAAGTTATTTATATTTGATGTTTCATCCCTAAAGGATATATGTGTGAATCTTAGAGTTTACCTAAGTTCTCTAAGACTCGTCCCTAATTATTGTCCTTAAATGGCATTAGTGCTGTAATGGGTTTGTAATCAATGTCTCTAACCCTTATACACACACATGAATATAAACAAACTACGTCGATGGGTTTTGGATTTGTAAAAAGAAGAAAATAAATATAAATTAGATACAAGGGGTTGCTACATGGACTTAAGGTCGGGGGAGCATACAATCATTGGCTTATGGGATCTAGGGCCTTCTAAGCTTTAAGAAAACTTACCTGATCACCGGAGCTAGTCAATGGTGACTCCGGCCGTAGCACCCTGTTTGGAAGAAACGGGACGACTGAAGCTCCTTGGCTCGATCTTCCAATCAGCTCCGTCGGTATCTCGCAAAAAGGCGAAGAGAGAAAGAGGTGTCAGAATATCATGTATTGTAATTCATAAGTGCATATTCATATAAAATTCATTACAATATTCAAGAATGATTATAAACATACAATTACAAAACATCAATTCGAATCATTAACTTCTAAACAAGTGCACAAGATTGAGTAGAATAATTCATTTATAACGTCTTACTTGTAAATGGTGAGAACACAAACACATAGAATGCAATATTGAAACTTCTTATATGATCTCCCAAATTTTATATCGAATCTGATTTATAACCATAAACAACGAATGCTAGAAATTTGGTTAGCAACAAAGACATTACTCTACACCAATCCCACAATTCCTCACAAAATTATAAACAAATGTGTATTAACAGTTGATATACTTGAGTATCTAAGCTTATATACATATGAAGTTTATGGGAGATACTTGAAAATGTCACACTCATGAATAGAATGGAAGCAATTAAGATACATTGCCTTGAATATACATTATTTTTCAACTCATGAAACCACTAAATGAAATTATGTTTAAGAAGGTTTCAATCATACAGGCAATGAACCATTCAATTGCATACTAATTGACGAAACTTATCAAAAAGACATAATATTTATATGTTAGCGAAAATAACTCATATATTTACATTAGCGATGAAGTAAGTTTCCTCTTTATTATTGCATATCTAACAAGTTGCTACGGTCAAAGCACAAGATAATTATAAATTATTAAAATAAAATAAAAAAAACAATCTTAAATCATAAATAGTTTCTTTCATTTTAAAATTAACATTCTATTAAATTTTGAATTCATAGCAACAATATTCAAATGTGTGTATATATATATATATATATGAAATATATCTGCAATTACTTATCTCTAAAGGAAAATTGGGGAATCTTCATTAATTTAATTTTTAAATACATGCTTGAATTTTTTAAGGTTTTGAATGGATGGATGGTTGTTATGGTATAAGCAAAAGGATTCGAATCAAAATATTCTTGTAAGAAATCCTGTTCAAGTTATTCTCACAAGAAAAGTTTATAAAAAAAACATTGTCACAAGAACATCTTGCAATTCGTAAACCGAGATATCTAAGTGGGAAAGATTTAATAATTTACACACAAAAAGTCACAAAGTGTTATCAATATAGTTGGATTTTATAGGATCGACGAGCAAATTCAATTCAAAATGATTTTGAGAAGCCATAAATAACATATTTTCTTTAACACACATTTAAATAAACAAATAACTTGAAGCTTGAGCAAAATAATTTGGGACGAATATCATGACAGGTAAAAAAAATGAGAGTATTAAGTTCTGGGTAAGTCAAGGATGCATAGTTATTGTATTTCACATTGACCTGATAGGAAGCTAACTACAGATTTTCATAACAATAATGGAATGAACTTCATACCAACAAAAGAAACTAGCAGGTTCCAATGAAAGGTATTGAGCTAGATTAATATACTTGTGTATTACTGAACTCAAAGTGTCTTTATACAAACTTATCGAATTCTTAGAACATTCACATGAGAAATATAAGTAAACAGCTAGGATGATTTATTAATCAAACAATTAAATCCATATTAACTTCTGAAGCTAAAATGATAAAAAAAAAATGCTAGTACACTTTATAGAAGTATGGAAAAAAAATTCTGGTTTTTATGAAAAATTGAATGATAAACGTATAAACTAAAAATATTCTCAATGTACTGAAATGAATTCATGCTTGTATAGTATTATGAGTAATATACCGTTGCTTGCTGAAATCGGCATGTGTCCACCTTTTTTGGGTGACAAAACTATAGCAGGTCTTCCTTGTGTTGATGGGAAAAATGCAGCAAACCAACCATGCTTTGGTACACAAAGCTGCAATAAATCTACCATATCTTTATGCTCAGTACCGCAGCAGATCCAACATACACTTGTGCTAAAAAAGCTACACTTAATCCTTGTCTTTTAGGTGCTGAAATTAAAAAAAAAAAAAAAAGCAGCAAATCTTCTCCTTATAGGATCGAGGGATGAGAGTTGTATGGAGGTTTTCTTGGCCGGCCTTAGCAAGAGAAAGGGAAATCAAACTTGATAAGGAATAAGGGTTCTGAGAGGGAGCTTGGAGGCATGTCACATGTGAGCTGCTTGGAGACGTGAGCAGGGGATGGATCGAATCGTAAAGTAAATGCCTCTAAGAGACATTGGCCGGCCCTAGCAACTCTAGAAACGTGAAGAATTGAGGTCTATCCAAGGGGGCGGCTGCTTGTGTATGGAGCGGCTAGGGCTTGGAGTCGTGGAATCCTCAAAGTGATGGCCAGCCCCCTAATGCTATTAGCATGAATAAAAAAAAACATGTAGCCCTTAAAACTTAATCGGATGGTTGATATTAAATGCTAAAATCAAAAAGATTTAGAGAGCTAACCTGGAGAAGAAATGTGGAATTATTGAAACCAAATTCATTAAGTAGCATTTTGATTTAAATTGATATAGCAAATTCATCTTCATCGAAATTAATTTAACTCAAATTGAATCGATTATAATCAATAAAGTTAACTTGTAATTGAGTCGAGTCGAAACTCATTAAATTAAATTGATCGAAATCATAAAAGTTAAAATTCACTAGAATTGATTCAAATTAACTTAATGATGCTCGATTGAATTCGATTTAAATCTTGATTGACGATTGATTTAAAACTGGATGTTTGAAGTTTGAATTGCAATTAAATCGAAGTGTGATCGAAGATTCAATTGAAGTGTAGATTGAGTGTGATCAAAATTTGATCGAAAAATGGTTAAAGGTTGATTGAAGGTTGGATTGAAGTTTGATTAAGAATTGGATTGGGGTTTGATTGGGACCAATATGATCGACAAGTGAGCACCTGTTGAACATTAGGTCACCAAAAGAAAACTCAAATGGGTCATGGTGACCTCATACAAAAATGAGGTCAACAAGCATGTCGGAGATATTTATAGGCTTTCACATAAAGGGTTTTGATAGGTTTTTTTCTGGTTTGAACCGGCTGCTTAAAAGAAAATATAGATAAAAGGGTTAAGAGGGTTTAGTTTGTTGAACCGTTGGCTGGCTACTGTCCTGGACCGAACTAACTTGGTTCAGTTTGGCTGGGCTGAACTGCTAGGTTCAGTTTTGCTTTTTCTGGAGCGAGTATTGCGGTTGCTGCAGTGTTTAAAGCTAGATTTTGAACTTCTGCAGGTATTTGTTTGTCTTTTGCAACTGTTTTCTTCCTTTCTCTTCTGTGATCAACTATAACATTTGCGTTGTTCTCTTTAGCTTAGTCTTCTGAGTTTTTGATCCACTCTTCACCTTATTTTTGTAGTATTGTTGAATCAAAGGGAATATATTGTTGCTTAACAGTATTCCATACTAATCGTACATGCTCCCTTCTCTATTGATGAATTTGTCATCCATATATTCCTTTAATTTCTTTTATTTAATGCTTAAGAATTTAGTTCAAGCGCCTATATTTTATGAGTATGTTTTCGGGGACTCATATTTATTTCTCCAACTCTTTATGCTCTTTTTGTCTTATCTCATGTCAAATCATTATAAAAATTGAACTCTTCTTCAGCATTTGAAGTAATTACTACCATCTACCAAATTAATGCAAGATACTTGCTTAACTGACTAGCACTTTAAGGCAAGGTGCTCGTGTTGGAATGCCTTGGCAATGACACCCATCTGGAAGTGGTTTGAGGCAACAGGGCCTCGCTTTGCTTCACTCAAGTGCCTGAAAGAGCACGCGGTTTGGCTTTAACAACACCATAATTAACATAGTATGTTAAATCTCAGCCGTTCTCTCCAGGGGCGCATCCAGACCTTTTTTTTACGAACAAACTCTTGCGATTTGCGAAGGCGAAGGCCGGCGACCTCTTGCGATTGCGAAGGCGACCTGATCTTGCGAGTTGTGAACGACGGAACGAGAGGGCTTCGAGCCTTCGACTGCGATTCTACGAACGACGGGAGGCGGGATGGGCAAAACTAGCGCACGATTAATAAATTTAGGGCAAAAAAGTTCTTTGAGGGGGGGGGGGAATTCCGAAAAAGCCCTCTCTAATTAATAACTTTTTTTTTCAGAGTGGGCATTTGCCCACCCTCACTTGACCGTGGATCCGTCTATGGCTCTCTCTAGAAGAAATCCCACGGCCACTGATCAGGATCCGTGGGAAGCCCGCCCGGATCACGTCTAAATCATGATGATTTCCTTCCATAGTTAGGTAGCTGATTTAGGAAGGAATATATGAGGGCAATAATGCCTGATTTTGTAGTTTTTTGTTTCTTTATTAAGATATATTGTATAGATCTATAAATAGGGATGAAATTGTGTAATAATATATGGTTTTTCCCTTTCAAATCCCTTATTTCAACATGGTATCAGAGACACGAAGAAAGTGAAGAGGAAACCATCGGGAAGGAAGCCGACGGGATGGGATGAGCGAACCTCCTGCGTACGCGTACGAGACGGAGTTGGAAGCCTTGCGGACGAAGCCAGAAGCCTTGCGGGACGGAGCCTTGCGGACAGAGCCTTGTGGGACGGAGTCGGAAGCCTCGCGGGACAGAGCCTCTTGCTTGTGAGCCAACTTACGCGTGCGGAAGAAGAGGCCGAAGTCCCCCTTCTTATTCGCGTGAGACGAGGTCATGAGACCGAATCGAGCTTACGACCTAATATACTAAATCCCTATTTACTCACTTAAATAGGCCTTCATTGCTTCATTGCTGATATAATTACAAGATAATCCTATACTCTCACATAAAATCGGCCTTCATTGCTGATATAATTAGAGATAGTCTTTATTACCATCTATTGTTGTGACACCACGATGTCTGAAGAAAATTCATCCCAGAGCTTTGATCTATTTGAAGATTCTATGGAACGCCAAGAACTAGGTGATCTCCAAAGCATGCAACCTTCCTATCGCCTAAACGGGAAAAATTATCTAAAATGATCTCAATATGTGAAGACCTACTTAAAAGGGAAATGAAAAATACACCACCTCGGAGGAGGAGGAGCAAAAGGAGGAGATCCTAATTTTGGGGCATGGGATGACGCGAACTTCATGATTATGTCATGGTTGTGGAATTTCATGACTCCAGAAATTAGCGATACATTTATGTTCCTTTCCACTGCAAAGGACATATGAGATGCCACCATACAAACTTTTTGAAAAGATCGGGATGCTGCTCAAATCTTTGAAATTAAGATCAAAGTAAGAAGCATAAAACAAGGAAGCAAGATTGTAACAGAGTATGCCACTCTTCTACAAAACCTATGGCAAGACTTATTCACTACAGATGCATAAAGACCAGATGTCCAGAAGATGCTGCTATCCTGAAGAACTTTATTGAAAAGGATAGAGTTTATGATTTTCTTGCCGGACTGTATGTAGAATTTAATCAAGTTAAGAGTTCAGATCCTTGGCAAAGAGGAGACACCATCATTAAATGAAACCATTTCTCTCATCCCCGCTGAAGAAAGCCGACAAGGTGTAATGTTGGAGCCAAAGGTTGTTGAAAGCTCAACAATGATGACTAGAGAAACACCATGGAAGGAAAAAAGGTAAAGACTCTGCAAAATTTAAAGATAGAGACTCTCTTTGATGTAGCTATTGCAAGAAATCAAAAAATACGAATGTGACATACTGGAAGATACATGAAAAATCCCTAATGGGTGGAACCAAAGAAATGAGAAAAGGACACATCATACGCCAACACTACAAGTCAGCCTAACCCAGAAACACCAACTAGCTTCAAAGAACTCAATAAAGAAGATATTGATAAACTAAGATAACTTCTGGTATCCCTTGAAAAATAATCTGCATCTTCCTCTCTTGCACTTTCAGGTAAGTTTCCTATATCCATTGAATTAATCGCATCTAGAAATCATTTGAAAGGATTATGGATCATTGACTCAGAAGCTATAGATCACATGACAAACTCCACTACCCACTTCATCTACTATAATCCTTGCCCAAGTGACAAGAAAATCATCATTGCTGATGGTTCTCTTGCTATAGTAGAAGGCCAAGGAGATATACCCTTATCTCCTTCCCTCACTCTAAAAAATGTGCTCCATGTATCTCAATTATCCACAAACCTCATATATATATATATATATATATATATATATATATATATATATATATAAACTTACCAGTGACCATAATTATCAAGCATTATTTAACCCTACCTATTGCTTATTTAAGAGGATCAGGGAAGAAGATTAGACTTGCTAATGAGAGAATTGGATTGTACTACTTGGAAGAGCTAAACAAATCTAAGAATGGCTACTCTATGTCATCCCTAGTTGACAAGAAATCTACTATCTGGCTTCATCATTTCAGATTAAGACATCTATCCTTAGATATCTTAAAATATATGTATCCAAAATTTTTTCATAAATTGATAAATGAATATTTTCATTGTGAAACATGAGAATTAGTCAAACATAAAAAAGCCTCTTTTCCAAACAAAAATGAGAGATGCGATACTCCTTTCTATCTTATTATAGTGACATATGGGGGCCCTAAAAAATCCCCAACATCTCTGGGGCTCGCTGGTTTTTATCTTTCATTGATGTCTATACTCGAGTATTTTGGATCTATCTCCTAAAAAATAAATCTGATGTTAGCACCATTCTTCTCATTTTTCACACCATGATGCAGAATCAATTCGGGGTAAAAATAAAGAAATTTTGTTCTTACAATACGAAAGACTACTTCGACCAAACCCTATAATCCTATTTTCAAAGTGAAGGTATCATCCATGAGTCTTCATGCATTCACACCCCACAATAAAATGGGGTTGCGGAAAGGAAGAACGGTCACCTTCTAGTCTCGACTCGTGCCTTCCTGCTCCATCATGATATACCCAAATTCTATTGGGGGGAAGCCTTCCTAATTGCCACTTACCTCATAAACCGACTACCTTAAAAAACCTTGGGACTGAAAACTCCAATGGATATTCTGTCCTCCTTTTACCCCGAGTTTCGAACCCATAACAATCTTACACCCTGAATTTTTTGTGCTCTGCCTATGTTCACATTCACAGCCATAATAGAGGAAAATTAGATCCAAGAGCACTTAAATGTATCTTTATTGGATATTCAGCCACCCAAAAAGGTTACAAGTGTTATCACCCCCTACAAAGATAACCCTTGTATCCATTGATGTCACTTTTGATGAATAAAATTCCTATTTTACCAAACCTCATCTTCAGGGGGAGATTGAAACAGAGGAAGATGAGGAAAGTATGCTTGCCCCTCTTGACCTTCCTCCACCACCTCAAACCAATCCATCTGAAATTCAAAATAGGAAAACTGAAAACAAAACTGTCATTAGATTTGGGAATGTATATTCGAGGGGTACAAGTTCAAACTGTGCTCCGAAGCAAATCCAAGAATCTGAACCATCTCCTAAAATTAAGTTCACCACCTCCCTTATACCCTATAACCAACTCAATATCTTTCAATAACTTTTCATCCTGACACAAAAACTTCCTGGTTATACTAGAAGATATTGATATTCCTAAAGATATTTTTGAGGACTTTTCTGATGAAAATTGGAAAAATGCCATGAAAGATGTAGTGTAGGCCCTAGAAAAGAACAATACATGAGAGATAATCAACCTAACGATAGGAAAAAAGTTAGTCAACTGCTAATGCGTGTTCTCTGTAAAGTACAAAACTGATGGTACACTGGAAAGATACAAGGCAAGATTAGTGGCAAAAGGGTATACTCAAATGGCATTGACTACCAGGAAACCTTTGCACCAGTAGCCAAGATGAACACTGTCAGAATCCTACTCTCACTAGCAGCTAAGTACAACTGGCATCTGAAACAATTGGATGTAAAAATGCATTCCTACATGGGAATCTGGAAGAAGAAATATTTATGAAAATACCACCAGGATTTAAGAAAAAATCTGGAGGTAATAAGGTTTGCAGGTTAAAAAAGGCTTTATATGGGCTCAAACAATCACCAAGGGTCTGGTTTGGAAGATTCTCAAAATTTATACTTCTTAATGGATATCAATAGAGTCAAGGGGGTACACTATTCTTTAAACACTCAGGCTCAGGGGAAGTCACAATACTATTAGTCTATGTGGATGATATTATCTTGACCAGGAATAATGAAAAGGAGAAAGTGAGCCTAAGGAAAAATCTTACTAAGGAATTTGATATCAAAGAACTTGATAGACTAAAGTACTTTCTTGGAATTGAAATAGCTCACTCCAGGGAATCTTTATCTCACAACAAAAATACATTAAAGATCTTCTTAAA
Organism: Dendrobium chrysotoxum; assembly: GCA_019925795.1. Classification (NCBI taxonomy): domain Eukaryota; kingdom Viridiplantae; phylum Streptophyta; class Magnoliopsida; order Asparagales; family Orchidaceae; genus Dendrobium; species Dendrobium chrysotoxum. The sequence goes on from CM034309.1 coordinate 43,498,789, forward strand.
GAGACATGAAAACTAGCATGTAAGCCAGCACTAACACCAGTAGAATCAAATCTCAAATTGGGGGAAGCTAAAGAAGATCTAGATGTAGACAAGGGTGCTTACCAGAGACTTGTGGGAAAATTGATCTACCTTTCCCACACCATACCAGATATAGTATTTGCTATAAGTATGGTTAGTCAGTTTTTGCAAAATCCAAAACAGACACATATGCAAGCGATAGACAGAATACTGCACTACTGTGGACCTCCGAAAGGACTACCAACAAAACACCGCCGCCCCGCGAGGGGAGACGGTATCTGTTGCCAATGGAAGGGCAGATTCGATCATGCATACGATTAACCATTGAGGATAGTGGCTCTCACCAGCACACCCCGATGGATAACAATATGTACGATCTAATCACAACGGGTTTCCCCCACCCGATACATTAGCTCGAATGGGGTTTATTTGAGAGTGGGATTCGGTTTCCCACGGGCGCAAGCCCCCGTGGTTAATTACATCTCAAGCAGGAGCCTGAGAATACTCTCGATTAAGGATTCTATATTATACTTTCTGAATTGGGATTGGCACATAGGGGGAAGACTAGGAAGTCCTACTCGAAGGGAAAGAGAGGTTCAACTAGGCTTAGTCAACATGCACGGCTCACATCAGCATCCGGAGGGACTAAGGCAGTGAGGAGAAACTGGAGAAAAATAAATAAATTATGCACTCGAAACATGCAGGAGAGAAGGATGGAGGTGGCGTCATCCGTGTGACGCGGATATGTAGGGTTTAGGGTCTCTGGAAGACAGAAGACCTACCTACTGATGAGGCGTACTACGAAACAATAGTAGCCTTGAATCCTAAATCTAATGGATTTAGTGTTCTACGCAACACTAACACCCGTGTCCTAACTAATGCAATGTAAAAACCTGGACTTACCCCGGCCTGAAAGGGGGGGCCAGCTAACCACCTAATCGCTTTAAAACCATGCTGTCCAGTCATTTATGAAAGATGGGTAGGTGGGTCATGGTTCTCGGAAATAGGGCCGACATCTAGAGGATTTCCTAATTGGCCCCGGACCAATGTCGGGTGAATGCTCCTATGACTAATGCAATTAAAATTTTGATTTAGTTAGTTTCTAATGTAATGCATGCTAGTTAAAGTATCCAAATCAGATATGCACAGAATTTTAAAAAGGCTTATAAAAAATAATTTTTAAAATTAGACTGGGCTTCCCCAGGTCCGGCACCTCATCCTCATAGGTCAGATTATCCGGACTCTACCCGCGGGCGGGGAAGTGTCTTATAGAAGGAAAGAAGGAATGCATTAATATGCATGCGACCCCGGACGATTCCGGCAATTCCCTAGGTCGTTAAGTTTCTAAATTGCTTAAAACTTACAATTTTAAATATTAGTTGCGAGTAGAAAAGGTTTTAGTCCTTAGAGAGCCTAACGAAATCCAGGCTAAAACAAAAGCGGCATGCAGATCGCCAATAAACTATGAAAAGCAAACAATCATAGAGGCACACAATCATAAAACACATCAAAATTATCCAAACGAATTAATAAATGTCCATAGGCCAACTGCCCTTAATTACAACCCAGGGTCTGTAGAAAATTAAAGTGGCCAGGCACCACTGCCAACAACCCGAATTTCTAATCCTAAGACTGACGCAAGTTATTTTGAGTGGGATACTGCAGATCTTCATCTTCTTGATCTTCTCTTCTTTGGACTCCTCGGATCTTAGTTTCCTTGAGGCTCCTCGGACCTCAGCCTCCTTGGACTCCTCGGGTAGTAGAATGATCCAAATTTGGATTCCCAAATAGAAAAGGACCATCCTCATATTGGGTGTCCTTTTTTCTTTGGAATCCAACCTTTGGATCCTAGTATCCCCACTCAAAATAGACTTTCACAACTCAATACCAACTTACAAACCATTTACATTAAATGAAAGCAGTAAATCTAAACTCTCCTGCAAGGTTATCCTAATAAAAATCATCCCAAGCAGTTTAGTATATCACAAGCAATTATAGGGAAAGTAAAATACTCATCACAGCCACACTGGCCATGCTCTTAATCATTTTGAGGGCTAAGCAAGCTCTGGAGCACCTGTGGCAATTTATAATGATTCATTATTTTAGCCCTCATTTATTTAGGGGGGCTGAGCAATTTCTGAAGCACCTGCATAAAACAGCATTACTTTTTAAATCATGATTATTGCCCCCCTTTTTATTTAACGCTGCATGAGCATAGCCACCTGCAGAAGACATTGTTAGTATCAACCTCGATCCTAACCTATGGGTAGTCTATTGTGCAATCATATCAATTCCCAGAGTGCAGTGAAAGTAAACAAACACACCAATAGTTCAATCACAACATGCACCGAAATCCGGAAAAGCTCGGCACGCAGCAAAAAAAATAAATAACTAAACACCGGCCTAACCTAAGTCTAAAAGTGGTGCCTTAGCAAACAATTCTACGGTGTGTGTGGAAGCTTGTGTGGCTGAGGTAGTTTCTAAGCTGGGTAGTTAATTACAATTGCCTACTGTCCAAGTTGGTTGTAGGTCTGAAAAGGGAAGTTTTATTTAAAGTATAAATATTAGTGAATTAAGACCCATTTTTATTTAATTTGATATGTAGGTCAGTTTTAATGCTTAGAGTAATAATATTTAAAGTTTAAATTGCATTAGTGAGTTCTAGGGAGTTCGGGGTCCACCTATACACTAAGCAAAAGGGGGTCCAAAATTGACTTTTTGATTGAAGAGTATTTATGACCAGCTAATATTTTTATAAAATATTAGGCCTTAACCTGATCAGTTAGACAGTTAGCATGCCCGATTTGGATTCTTCTATCCAAAGTTATGAATTTCTGAAGTTTTGGTCTTGTTTTGAACTAAGTTTGACCGGGTTGTTGACTTTTTGATTTTAGTTGATTTATGAAATCTTAATATTTTTAATAAATACTAGACCCTAATGTGAGTTGAATGCCTTTGAGTTTGCTGGATTTGGAGTTTCCTACGCAAAGTTATGAATTTTAGAAGTTTCGGGCCGTAGACTATAGGCTACGGTTGACCGAAAAGTTGACTTTTAAATTTAAGCTGATTTCTGGCCACCTAATATTTTTAACAAATACTAGACCTTAATTAGAGTTAGGTGCCTTTTAATTTGCCCATTTTGGAATTTTCTATAATTAGTTATGATTTTTAGAAGTTGGGGCAATTAAAGGAATTATCGGAATTGCCTAATTAGGGGTATTTTGGGGGTTTTGGTCCAAATCAGCTCCAAACTGATTGGAATCACCCCCAAAGGTCAGAAATGGCCTAAGAAGGTGTTTCCAAGTGTTTGGGGAAAATTTGGGATTTTTAATAATTTTTAATGATTTAATTAAGGCGAAAAGGTGATTTTTGATTAAGGTTGAATTAAAGTCCAGATTAAGGTCCAATTAAGGGGCTCTAATTATCTAAGGTTGGGGACTGAATTCTGGAGAGTTTGAGGTATTATGGGTATTTTTCTGATTTAAAATGAATTTATTAGATTTTTTCTGAAGTTTCTAAGGCTTAATTAACGGGTAAATTAGGGTTTGCTAATTAAGTGTTTTGAAGAGTCCAGAAAATTCCTAGAAAATTCCAGAGGGTTCCAGATGTCACTATGTTTAAGTGTTTCAGATTCCAAGTCATTTGGAGCCATACCCTAATTCCTGGAATTCTTCTAAGTTCACTAGACGATCCTTAATTGTTGTCCTTACGATGTCACTACGTTATATAGGAACGAAATGAAGTAACTAACCCTTAGGCACAACATAGAGGGTAGATGCAGCAAATATAAACACACCAAACCATGTCCTTAGATCTAGGAGAGCCTAGGCTAAGTGCTTGTGCAACCTACACATGCAAGGACTACGAAAACACTGGGTGAAGGAACCTAATGAAGTGATTAGTGAATGATTGGGACACAATCATTCACTAATCCTTCTCTCCATGAATTCTGTTCACATATAGGTCCTAGGTTTAAAACTTCATAAGGGGGGGCCTCCCAAAATTAAAGGATTTAACTAATGCGTAATTTTAAAAATCATTTTTTTTTAAAATACATAAATATTATAAATAATATAAACTTGAAAATAAGATAATTGAAAAATACTTTAGTTCATAAGCATAGGAGGTCCCCCAGCCACCAAAGGGGTTTTAAAATAATTTTTATTATTAAAATAATTATTTATATTAATTAAATAATATTTAAATAATTAAATAACATAGGAATACAGAAAACATCCAGAAATAACAGAATCACATACAGGAAATAGTTTTAAATTAAAATTCATATTTTTCTGAAAAGAACGAGGTATTATACGTCGAAATCCGATTCAAAATGAGAAAGTTATGAATTTTTGAAGTTAAATAGGTTTAAAGGTAATTTTAAAATAATTTAAAATAGTTAATATTTGAAAATAATTAACAATAAATCAGATATAATAATATCTGAATTTTAAAATAAGTTTAAATAATAATAATTAAAATATTGTAATAATATGGAATAGTAAATATTCATATTATAGTGATATTAATATTAACATAATAATACTATTATTAAAGATAATAATAATATTATTACTTAACAATATTAATATAATAATAGTAATAATTAATATCATAATAATAATAATTAAAATTATAATAATAACAATAATCATAATAATAATATTAATAAAATTATAATATTATTAATTATAATATTAATAGTATAATAGTACTAATAATGATAGTAATTAATATAATGATAATAATAAAAAAAAATATTGTTCATAATAATACTATTACTAAAATAATAATATTATTAATGATAATATTAATTTAATAATATTAATAATGATAATTAATATAATAATAATAAAAGTAATAATAATAATAGTAATAATAATAATAATATTAATATGATTTAGAGATAAATCTTAAATAATAATAATAATAATAATAATAATAATAATAAAATAATTAAGATAATTAAAGTAATAATAATAATAATAATAATGATAATAATAATAATTAAAATAATTAAAATAACTAAAATGATAATATAATAATAATAATAATAATAATAGTAATAATAATGATAAGAATAATTAAAATAATTAAAATAATAATAATAATAATAATAGTATAATAATAATAATGATTAACATAATTAAAATAATTAAAAATAATAATAATAATAATAATAATAATAATAATAAGAATAATTAAAATAATTAAAATAATGATAATAATAATAATAATATAATAATAATGATAATTAACATAATTAAAATAATTAATAATAATAATAATAATAATTAAAATAATTAAAATGATTAAAAATAATAATAATAATAATAATAATAATAAGGATAATTAAAATAATTAAAATAATAATAATAATAATAATATAATAATAATAATATTATTATTATAATAACATTATTATTTAAATAATAAAAATAATTTTTCTGATTTTTTTTATTATTATTTAAATAAACAGATAAATAAATAATAAAAATAAAAAAAAATTCGGCGGCGGCGGCGACGGCGGACCGACACGTGGCGGGTCCTTATTGGTTCCGCGGACGCGGGCCAATCATTAGCAGGCGGCGCAATCATTGCGCAGCCGCTAATGATTGCCGCAATCATGCGGCAATCAGAGCTGCGGTCCGCGGCTTGACTTATCCACGTCAGCGCGTGGATCCGGCCGTTGGATCTCCGCGGTTTCGAACGGACGGCCCAGATCTCGCTGGACGGTGAACGGAGCCGCGGGATTCGAATGCGCGGTTGATCAGAACCGCGGAACGGCGGGATCTTAACCGTTGATCGAGAGATCAACGGTCCGGATCCCGCCTAGCTGTACGCGAGCGTAACCCGAAACCCTAATGGGTTTTTGGGCTCGTTCTCGCGATCGGGTGAATATTTTTCGATGAAATTTTATATCTAAGGCCTATGTATGAACAGAAATCGTGTGGGTATAGTATATTGATCTAAAACAGTCTATACAAAACGTTATTTAAATCCAAACTATGTGACCTAGGGTAAGAGTTTTGAGGAATTTTCACCGTTGGATCTTCGAGATTTAGATTCGGTTGAGCTTGTTGATTGTCCTCATACGTTTCTCCTGTTGAAAACTTGATCAAACGAGCTCTAGGTTGGTTGGATCGAAGGCTTGGATGCTCCAAAGCTTGGGCCGCCGGGATCTCGCCGCCGGCGGGTCTTGACCGTCGGGGTTTGACTTGGAAAAGGTGGAGGGAGTTTGTGGGAGCTCAGACCCTAGAGATCTCGGGTTGGGGAGGTCTAGAGAGAGAGCAAGAGAAAAAGATCCTCCCACCAACCCTAATTTCACCTATTTAAACCTATAGAGTCAAGATTAACGGCTAGGATCCTATCTAGGGTTTGATTAGGAGGTTATTAGGTCTCTAAGGCCGTGGTTTAGAGCTTTGAATGGATTAGGAAAGGATTGGAGCTTTAAATGGCTCTTAATGGGCCATATTGACCCATTAATGACTTGGGTTGACCAAGTCAAGGGTTGACTTGGTCAACCTAGTCAAATAGGTCAAAGAGGGGAGGGGTTGAGCCTTGGATGAATTTGGTTAAGTTAGGATTTGATTTAGACCCATTTAAGGCCTATTGGGTCAACCTGGGTTGACCTGGTCAACCAGGTTGACCCAGGACCAAGACTTGGGCCCAATGGGTCAAGCCTGACCCACTGAGTCCAGTGGAGGAGAGAATAGGGCTTGGAGAGCCCTGGATTGGGTTTGGGTTTGATTTGAACTAGTTTTAGACCCATATGGGTCTAATGGGTCAACCAGGTTGACCCAGGGCCTGGGTCTGGGCTCAGCAGACCTGGCTTGACTCCCTGGACCCACTGGGTTGGGTTCCAAGGTCTAGCCTGGTCAAATTTGACCAGGTCAACCCTTTGACCTAGGTCTAGGGAGAAACAGGGTCAACAACTACCTTAATGGAAACCCAGGGAAAGGGATTCTCTTTAGAAGAGATCACGGAATAACCCTAGAAGCATACACCGATGCTGATTATGCAGGATCACCAGTGGACAGAAGATCCACTTCTGGGTATTGCACATTCCTTGGAGGAAATCTAGTTACATGGAGAAACAAGAAACAGAATGTGGTGACAAGATCTAGTGCAGAAGCATAATATAGAGCTATGGCCTTGGGAATATGTGAGACACTATGAATCAAGATGATTCTAAAAGATTTAAGAATCAAATGGGATGAACCCATGAAACTGCATTGTGACAATAAATCAACAATCAGCATAGCTCACAATCCAGTCTAGCATGACAGGACCAAGCACATAAAAGTGGACAAACATTTTATAAAAGAAATATTAGATAGTGGTCTTGTATGTATCAACCATGTATCATCAAAAGATCAACTTGCTGATATCCTTACTAAAGTATTGGATAACTCTGCCTTTCTCAGAATGATTGTCAAGCTGGGAATGACATTCATATTCCCCAGCTTGAGGGGGAGTGTTAAATCTCAGTCGCTTTCTCTAGAAGAAATCCCACGGCCACAGATCAGGATCCGTGGGAAGCCAGCCTGGATCACGCCTAAATCACAATGATTTCCTTCCATAGTTAGGTAGCTAATTTAGGAGGAATATATGAGGGCAATAATTCCTGATTTTGTAGTTATTTGTTTCTTTATTAAGATATCTTGTATAGATCTATAAAGAGGAATGAAATTTTGTAATAATATATGATTTTTTCCTCTCAAATCCCAAATTTCAACATAGTATATTATTAAGCTGAACTGTGCTCTTTCTGTTGGAGGCAACCTTGCTCTCTCATTCTTTTTTCATGACTACTAGAATTGTGAGATTGAAGAAGTGTGTTACATCATTAATTTAACTTGAATCTGGATATTCTTAAAAAAAAAAAGCAAGCCCTGACCGTCTTTCTAAATGAATCTGGTCTCCAATCTATTGTAGATGTCAATCGGTACCTAAAATTGGCTAGCAATTTAGCAGCTAAAAGAGTAACGCCTATATGATTTTCTGCCTTCAGGCGTTGTGTTTCTCTTACTACAGTCAGATACGAATGGCATAATAATATTTCCATCAGGGGATTATGGCATGGTCCAACACTCTAGAGAAAACACATAAACAATTGTTTTTAGCGTGTTTCATTGTTGGTTTTACACTGAGATTGTCATATCAAACTTTCATAAATTGATTTCTTTTAACCTGTATTATGGTAGTTCTTGAAGTGTACCTTGTCCTGGAGATCATGTCTTGCTTTCCTTTCTATAATAACTACATTGGAGTTTGAACATATGATCATTTTTGTAATATTTTTTCTGGACAGCATTTAGCTTGCAGTGTCCTATTAATTTAATGGGGCTATTGTTTCAGCTAGTTACAATCGATTTGATGATTTTATTTTCTTTCAATGGTAGTGGAGACATCACTGAAGCATTGCGGCTTCAAGTGGAACTGCAGAAACGGCTCCATGAACAGCTTGAGGTACAACTTAAGTTTTATCCTTGCGAGTGTGTTGAATTTAAAATGAAATGTGACCTCATTTAATTTGAAACCTATTTTACATAGCAAAACAAATCACCGAATATTGTTGTTTTTTCTTTTCATATTCAAGTTCCGTTTCTCTGTTTTCAGCATTTTCACCTTCAGTTCCTTGGCATATAAATTCATCGTCAAATAGCATTTTATGGACATTGCTTGCAATTTGGGAACTAGTCTATATGGAATGTACAATAACTGACCTGAAATATTTTTTTATCTTGTATAACTGCCGGCAAGTCGGCAAGTACTTCAGTAGCATATAAATATTCTGTTCTGAGTGCTTGTGACTGAATTATTTCTGGTTTTGCAACTTTGAGGCACACCCTTTTTCTTAATTTTTGTGGTTTTGCTCAATTTGAGATTATAAAAGGATCACATTTAGTTTGAAAATTTACTTTACATCCAGGATAATTGATTTTGAAAATAATTTGATCCTTCCGTGGTCAATCAGTTCTTTATGAGTATTATTATTTTCACTCTTTTACAATTAATATTCTTTTGTTTTATATATTATATTAAAATTCATTATAATTTCATTATCAGAAAATAGCATTTTATGGGCATTTCATGAATTTTTGTAAATCAGAGCATTGATAAAATAGCATTTTATGTGCATTCGGACAAGGCAAAACAAGGCCATAGTGCGTTATTCATGTTCCAAGCATGTATCATTATTAAAACATGCCTTTGCACACATTTCAAGCATGTACCATTCCTAAACATGCCTAGACGAGCGCCCAATCATAAGGTTATATAGTCTATGGGTTGAGCGCCTTGCATTAGTTGAAGAGATGAATGTTAATGCTTCAAACGTGAACGATTTGTTATTTTTCATGGTAATAGTTGGGCATGAGGTGAAAACAAACGAGCATCAAGAGACTTGGAAGCAAGGATTTTACTTGGAAACAAATTAGAGGAATTGTGGGTACAAGGGATTTAAATTCTAGGTAAATCTTGAGGATGAAGAAGTTTGTGACAAGATAGGAGGTATGGAGGCCTAGGGAAATAATTCCATGAATAGGTAAGATACATGATTGATGTCTTTTCCTCTGTATTTCTGCACTTTCACTGGCCATTGACTCGAACATGGTGCAGGATGTGAAGGAATTACGACTTGAATGTAAAAACTAAATTGTTAACAGGACATTGATAGAGGAGATTCACATCCTATGGACACAAGTTTTGATAACCTGTCACAATGGAAGGCTCTATTATTTATTTATTTTTTTAACCAAAAAAGGATTTCTTAAAGGATTCATGTCATTATTATTCGACAAGTTTTAAGCTGGCTGTCGACTACCTAACGCAATCCTCTACTTTTCTCATCCAGGACTTGGGACCTGGCAATGACAGTGTTACCTTATGATTTTTTGTTTTTGATTTTTGAGAGATTTTTGTTTAGCTTATGATTTTTTAATTTCTAATACCTTATTTAAGAAAAAGAATGAGCATCTCTTTTTTTTTTTTAATGAGCATCTCATTACTTATAAAAATGGATATATTACAACTCATATTGATTTTTTTCTTATAAGAAAATTAGATAGTTTAGATTGCAAAGATTGTAAAGTTATTCCGAATGAAAATTTATATACCCAACATCGTTTATTAGTTTTGGACTTTAAGATAAAGGGGCAGAAAATAAAAAATAAAGCGATATTCTAGAATTAGATGGGGGCATTTAAATAATATTAACAAAAATATTTTTGAGAGTAAGATTTCAGATCTTAAGATTTTGTCTGTGCATGAGGATGTTAATATTATATGGGAAAAAGTGGCTAGTGATATTAAGAATATTGCAAAAGATGTGCTTGGAGTTTCAAAGGGAAAAGCTCCTAATAGTAAAAATAGTTTGTGATGGAATCCAAATGTGTAAGAAAAGATTAAAAATAAGAAGATTTATTATAAAAATTGATTTAATTGTAAAAATTCTGATAATTGGAAAATATATATAGAGGCACGTAAGGAATCTAAGAAAGCAATATGCGATGCAAAGAGTTTAGCTTTTAGTGATTTATATAATAGATTAGATACTAAGGAGGGAGAAAGATATATGTATAAGTTAGCCAAACAAAGAGATAGGAGTAGTAAGGATTTAGTTCAAGTGAAGTGTATTAAGGATGAAGATCATAAAGTACTTTTTTTTAGAATATATTCAACAAAGGTGGATGAGATATTTTGCTAAACTTTTTAAAGAAGAATGTGAAAATAAAATTGACTGTAGTGACCTTAGCACCCTAAATTAAAATAAAAATTTCTGTTTTTATCGGCGTATTAGTAAAATCGAAGTTAGAGAGGCTTTAAAGAAAATGAAGGGTGGAAAAGCTGTTGGACCTGATGATATTCCAATAGAGGTGTGAAAATGCTTAGGAGATGAAGGAATTTCTTAGCTTATTAAATTTTTTAATACTGTTTTGAAGACTAAAAAGATGACAGATGAGTGGAGAATGAGTGTGTTAATCTATATTTTTAAGAATAAAGGTGATGCACAAGATTGTGCGAATTATAGAGGAATTAAGTTAATGTGTCATACTTTAAAACTATGGGAGCGAGTTATAAAGCGTAGGTTGCGGCTTGATACTAATGTTTCTCAAAATCAATTTGGATTCATGCTGGGTAGGTCTACTATGGAAGCCATACATTTATTAAGAGGTTTGATGGAGAAATATAGAGAGAATAAGGAGGATTTACATATGATATTTATTGATTTAGAAAAAGCATATAATAAAGTTCCAAAAGAAGTGTTATGGAGAGTTCTTGAAAAGAAAGTAGTTATTAACGCTTATATTCAAATCATTAAAGATATGTATGCAGGAGCTATTACTTGTGTTCAAACACAAAGGTGGTTTGACTAAGTATTTCCCTATTTCGGTTGGATTACATCAAGGATCAGCCTTAAGCCCATATCTTTTTGCTTTAGTCATGGATGTACTCACTAGACATTTGCAAGAGGATGTACCTTGGTGTATGCTTTTTGCCGATGATATTCTTCTTGTTGATAAGACTAGAGAGGGAGTTGAAGGTAAACTTGAATTGTGGAGGTCAACCTTTGAGTCTAAAGGTTTTCGCTTGAGTAGATCTAAAATGAAATATATGGAGTGTAATTTTAGTAATAATAGACCTAGTGAGAGGATTGTGACATTGGGCGATCAAGTCATTAATAAGAGTAGACGTTTTAGATATCTTGGATCTATTGTTCAGAGTGATGGTGAAATAGATGGGGATATTATCAGCAGAATTCAAGTTGGATGGTTAAAGTGGAGGAATGCATCGGGCTTGTTGTGTGATAGAAAAGTATCCCTCAAACTTAAGGGAAAATTCTATAAGATGGTGGTGAGACCTGCAATGCTTTATGGTCCTGAATGTTGGCCATTAAAAGAGAAGCATAATACTAAATTAAGTGTTGCAGAGATGAGGATGCTCAGGTGGATGAGTGGCTTTACCCTTAGAGATAGGTTACGAAATGAGCATATACGTGAAAAGGTTGGAGTAGCGCCAGCCGAAGATAAGATTAAAAAGAGTCGCCTTAGATGGTTTGGTCACATAAAATGGCGGCCTCCCGATGACCCGGTTAGGAAAGTAGAGGTATTAAATTTGTCTTATGCTAAGAAAGGTAGAGGTAGACCTAAAAAGACTTGGTTAGAAAATATTAGAAATGATCTTTCTTTATTAGATTTAAATGAGAATTTGACTTTTAACAGGACACCATGGAGAAAAAGGATTCATGTAGCCGATCCCACGTAGTGGGATAAAGGCTTGATGTTGTTGTTGTTGTTGTAACCAAAAAAGGATTTCATTAGATAAAAAGGATTACACCACAAGGCCAAAACAAAAACAGTGGCCACAGAGAGCAAGATACAGCCAGAGGAATACAAAAAATCATTTGGGCCAAACAGTCTGAACGCAAAAAAGTGAGACGGACTCAGACCACCACCTGGTTGCCAGGCTTGGGCCATTCAAAGAGGAAGAGAGTGTAACAGCCGAAAATCGAAATCCACTAAAACGGATAGTGAAGAATCCACCTAGGTTGCCAACCAAGCCATGGCCATCCAAGGCGCATGCAGGAAACATGCTTCATCATTGTCCTGACCTGATTCCAGTTTAGCAACATAAACCAAACCCAAAAGTAACCAACAAAACCACAACCAACAAAATACCAAAAAGAAGAATCATTTCTTTTTGGGCTTACGTTTTCTATGCTAAACACTTTTTTGGAAAAAACCAGCATCTACAATTTGGAGAAGATTTAAGTCAAAATTATCTCGAGCATCTAATTCTAACTCATTATTCTCTTCTCCTCCTGCTGAAGAAAATCCATCATCTAACCAATCACATTGCCCCGCTACATTAGCCCTAACAAGGTGAGCTAACATCCCAACATTGGAAACAACAGACAAAGGCACATCAACCAATGGCCCCCCAACTCCATCAATATCCTCCCCAGGACTCACATCAACCGAATTACCCAGTTCATCCCCACCCGCCGGTGAGCCACAATAACGGTCCTCAGAGTCATAAAAAAAAAGCAGTTTCACCCTCGTTAACATTAATATTAGGATCAGGAGATTCGCTAGGACAAGCTACCAAATTAAGTAAGCAATTGTTAGGAACACCATCCTCAATACTAGCAGTGGATAGAGCCACACCAGCTAAATCCACAATATTACCACAGGATGGTGCGAACGGCAAAGCATCAGTTAACGACACATCAATCCCATTAACAACATGCTCAGGAGGTTCAAGCACACCATCTGTGGGTGGCACAACCAAATGCCCCTCCTCACCAGCAAGCAAAATGTCATTAGAAACAACGTCAACATGATTAACATACAAGGGACTTTTGTTACCATTTTTGAGTGACTCAGTATCAGTAGGAACAACATCCATATTCGTATGAGCGTTTAACAAATGTGGGTGCAGGATATGACCTTCTGAGTTGGAATGCCCAAAAAATTTACAATGAAAGCAATACGACGGAATATCCTCCATAATAACCAACTGGACATAGCCCAAATTATCCAGTCCAATCCACTCCTTGTCAGGAAATTGTTTGGAAACATCTAATTCGACTAGAACACGTGCAACCGAGTGTCTAGAACCAGTAGAGGTAGCATGATCTATTTTAAGGGGGCGGCCAAACATGGAACCGAGGCCATGAAGAATCCTAGGAGCAAAAATATGAGATCTCAAATTCGGGAAAGACTCCCAAATAGGAATAATAGGTGATTCAACATCAACATCAAACAAAGGCGACCACTTGATCAACCTCATGTAACAATTGTTAATAAAATAGGATCGATGTGCAAAGACACGGCAGTAATCCAAATCATTCACAAATTTGATCAAGACATGCTTCAGATTAAGAACAGTTATAGAGAAATCACCGATTAGTTTAAGGTTGAAAAAAAATGTTTCGAATAGCTTCAAGGGAAGGCCGGTGGGTAGGAAATTTCCCAACCAAAGCGAAATCAAAAGGCGCGGCAAGCGCAAGAATCTTGGCCTCAGAAATCCACAAAGAGGGCAGCCCACGGTGAGTAGTGATTTTCAAGTCAGGAAAAGATGAAGCGCTACCGGATAAAACGCCACAAAAAGTCTTAGAAGAAGTTTTTCCATCCAGAAAACCGGCATTCACTAAACGTTTACTAGCCATCGACCGAGAAGAAGGCACGAGAAAGCACAAAACTCAGGGATTGCACAGAATGAAAAGGCAAAAAACTTCCCTGAACCAAGAGGCGTCGTCGGAGGGCACGAGCGAAGCAGAAAAACGGGGTTCGCCACGGGGGGAAGAAACCCTAGCAGAGCTCATTTGATGGGGGCGCACCAACTAAATAAAATACTATATGACAATGGAAGGCTCTAATTGATCCTACTTTCTTATGCCTGTTAGGTTTCTCATTACTATAGAGACGGCGGGAGTGTGTTGGCCAATCTCATGGCCTCTTTATTTTCCTGACTCGCCTCTCCTTTGTGGCTTCTTTTTAGAAAGAGAAAATTAAGGTGAGGATTTGGATTATCAGAAGTACATTTAGAAGCAGATATGGTTCTGCTTTAGTTAGACTGGTGCCGCACTTTGTTTCTGCATGTTTTCTTTCATTCCAGAAAATCATTTTTCTGTTTTTTTTTTTTGCACAATTTGTATGCGCCAATTCCTATTTACTGCCAGAATCTTTGGCAGATAGGTATTAAATAACCTTTCTCACCGTTTTTTTTATCTAAACAGGTTCAGAGAAAACTTCAGTTGCAAATTGAAGAACAAGGGAAAAACCTACAAATAATGTTTGAGAAACAAAAGGACGGGTTTGACAAGCTCAAAGCTCCATTTCCATCTGAGCGTTTATCTGAACCAATGGAGAATGAAACCTCAGAGAAAGATCAGAAAGAAACGGAAAGTGTCCATCACATGAATGAGATATTTTTGGAGGTGGAAGATATCCATAAACTTACTAATCATCAATCAAATCCTCCTGATGATATCAGACCGTACCCTGCTTGTGAATCTGATCAGTCACCACCAGAAAAACGCAAAAGAGGTGAAGATGACGACAGATGTTCTAAAAGATTGTGCTAAATAATTTATTTTCACCATTGTTGGACATTTTCCTTTTGCAGAAATCATAACCTTGAACTTGTTCAAAGTGATCTTTAAAATAGTTATATGCGGTCATTTTGCTTTCAACTATATGATTCAAAATAGTCTATCTATTAAATTATTCTTGATCATATTTATGAAGTGAAGAAGATTATTTTGGCTCAGATTTGTGAAATGAATGAACTGAAGAAGATTTATTAGATCGTATGTGACTAAAATAAGCTCCTATAACTAGTCAAGGTACTATTTTGCCCTTCTTCTTCTTTTTTTTTTTTTTTTTCTGTTAGTCTTTTTGTGATTTGCAGTAGAAGATGTGATAGTATAATTATGACTTTCTCATTTATTTCTGTTTAGATGATGCGTTTAGGTGAAGAGCGTAGTTAATACCCCCTTCCCGTTGTCACCAATCTTGCTGGCGAGGAGTGAAAACCTTTACCTCAATGTCTCTTGTTCTGGCTTTGTTTGGTACAACCGTATTAATGATATATTTTTTATTATTCTATACAATAAAAAGTATTGTATTTGCATAAAATAGAAAATTAAAAAAAAAATTTCAACTATTCATGTATGACTAATTTAGTCTTAAAATATCATATTGCTCTAATTTAATTAATTGATTATACAAAGTTGATTTAAGAATATTCATGTGTGGCTAATTTAGTCTCAAGATATCATATTGTTCTAATTTAATCAATTCAATTGATTATTTAAAATTGATTTAAAATGATCTCTCCTGCTTTAATTATGATAGAAAATTGATTTTATTTTAATCTCTTGATTATATAAAATTGATTTTAAGTTAGTATCAAAGGGATCAATTTGAGTTAATTTTATATAATAAAAGAATTAAATTGGAGCAATGTGATATCCTGTGGTTAAATTGAGCATATATAAATTATTAAAGAACTATTTTGAAATTTAGGCTTTGGGACGGCTTTCTTACTACTTCCTAAAGCAGTTTTATTGTTTTCTAAAATAGCTTTTTTAGTATAAAAGTTTTAATTCTTGTGCTAAAAAGTTGCTTTAAGAAGCAGTAAGAATGCTGTCTTAAACGAAGCTTTAGACTTCATTTGGGAGGGTTTTTTTATTGCTTCTTAAAATGGAGTTTTAGTACAAAAAATTTAATTTTTTTTTACTAAAACTCTATTTTAAGAAGCAATAAAAAGCCGTCCCAAACGAAGTCTTAGTCTTTCATTAAATCTCTAGTTGTTTGATAGCATGGATCACAAGCAATGAAATTTCACATTTCAACAATACAATCTATACAAATAAGGTAAAGTCAAAGCCCAACCAACCATCCTGCACAAATGGCTACAATTTGGACAATTTATGGAACAAACCGAAAGACCACCAATATGTATATGGAAGCACGGCCCTTGTCTTTTCACACCGACATTGGATAAATTGAGCCGTCTATTAACCAACATTCTGAAAATTAAACCAGACAAAAGCATCACTAGTTCTATGTTCCTGCCTAGAACCAAAAAGTATTCTTGATGAACATTACAATTTGAACGGAAATTTTAACTGAAATCATATTACCCTGATGCATTTTTTCTAGACTAGAAACAAACTATTTGCTTCTAGTTTTCATCTTTTTTGTATTTCGCCATATTTGCATAAAGATTAGTTCATTCAGTGAAAATTAAGCTTTGATGGCCAATTTTGTCAAGAGATGCAGGCAACAAGAGGACAATCAAGTTGCCAGCTTCCTCTCTTCCAGCTTAATGCTGCTGCCCATCATCAAAAATTGATAATCTTCTCCCATCTAGAGCAAGGAACAAAGTAGAATACAAATATGCAGTTCCTAGAGATTTGGCGTCCAATAGTCTGAAGCACTAGACATACTTAGATTTTGTTTGGGACGACTTTTTTACTGCTTCTTAAAACAGTTTTTGGGTACAAAATTTTAACTTATGTACTAAAAAGCTGATTTAAAAAGCAATGAGAAAGCCGTTCCAAACATAACCTAAGATGAAAACTGGTATTTTACATGTGCTGCCTGCTTGTTCATTGTCAAATGGTTTTGGCAAACGATCGCTTAATTTATCCAGATGAGTAAACATTTCTCATTCATCATTAGGTCCGCCAACAACCTCAATCTTAGCGACCATGTTGATGCAGCAGCCTAAGCAGAGTCAAAGACTAGGCTTCGTTTGGAACGGTTTTCTTACTGCTTTCTAAATCATCATTTTAATACAAAAAAAAATTAAACTATAAAATTATGTACTAAAAAACTGCTTTAAAAAGCAGTAAGAAAGTCGCTTTCTTACTACTACTTAAAGCAGCTTTCAACTATAAACTTTTTTTATTTTTTTATTAAAAAACTACTTAAAAAAGCAATAAGAAAATTATTCCAATAGAAACCTAACATTCCCTTCTTCAAACTTCAAATAAATCAGTCAATCAATAATATGTTTTATTTCCTGCTTCTGTTTTGGTGGTTAGGGGCTGTTTGGTAGCAGGATTTGGCCTAAAACCTACCAAACAGCAACAACAAAAATGGCAACTTTAAATCCTTCTATTCCTACCCAGTTGGACCTTAAATCCTGTATTTAATAAATCCGCAAGTCTCCACGAACGTCCTTCTCCTTCACACTCCTTCAAATATTTAACTTAATAAATTATTAATTAAAATAAATTAATATTATTTATGATTTAAGTTTATCAAATACAATTTTTATATTTAATTAATTCTTTAACTATTAATTAATGAGTAATTTGAATAATAATCTCAACTAATTATAAAATAATTAACATAAGTATATTTGATAAAATATCTATTAATTAAGATCATAACCCAATAAATTTATTTAGATACATATTAACTAATATGTGTATGTATTAACTATTAGCAAAACAATTAATTTAATCTTAATAACTCGTATTAATATATTATTATCATAATTAATATTTTAAAAATATTTAATTAATTTATCTAGATATAAGTGACTGTTTATTTTATTCAATAAATTAGTGATTAATTTATGCTTGAGATGACCAATTAGGATTAGTATTATTAATTAAGATAACCATATAATAGACCCATCCACTGCACATCATAAAACCTAGCTTGCTTTGCACATTGATTTTTACTCATCTTTTTCTATTGTATTATTTCATTATTTATTGGAAGAGATCAATTATTATTAAATAACTAAAAAAAGGAACTAAAGCAAGTTTGTTTAATCTAGAGTTTTCTATGGCACCACTTAGGCTTTGTTTGGGACAGTTTTTTTGCTGCTTTTCAAAATAGATTTTTAGTACAAAAATTTCATAGAAAGCCGTTTTAAAAAGCAGCAAAAAAGCTGTCTCAAATAAAGTCTTAGACTTCGGCTTCGTTTGGGACGACTTTCTTATTGCTTCTTAAAGCTGATTTCTAGTACAAAAATTTTAATTTTTACACTAGAAAGCAGCTTTAAGAAGCAATAAGAAAGCGGTCCCAAACAAAGCCTTCATATGGGATGACTTTCTTAGTACTTCTTAAAGTAGCTTTCTAGTACTAAAATTAAAATTTTTGTACTAAAAAATTACTTTAAGAAATAGTAATAAAGTCGTCCCAAACAAAATCTTAATTAACCTTAAGAATAATGTATTTTTGGGAGATCATAACCACCGGAGGTCATAGAATATACGAATTTCACATTATTTTTACAAGAAAAGATAAATTAACCTTAGTAGATAAAATAAGGTTATATCAAAATGTTATTTATAGTAAACATTGGGAAGTAGGATGCATAACGCACCACGTGCCATGCTATGCGAATCCAGTGAAACATTACTGCCAATGGACGGACTAGAATTCGCCGGGCTGAATTTGGTCCATCCATTGAAAGAAAAACCAGGGCTTTCTTGCGGTGATAAAAGAGCTTGGAAGTTGGAACCTACGCAAGCGCTTGGAATTCATATAGAAATACCTTCACCTCTCGCTGGTGCATCTCGCCGGATTAACTTCTGCTATCTCTTTCGCCTCTGACAGTCCTCTTCTCATCCAATCTCATCCGGCTTTCCTAGAACTCATCTTACCCCTTCGATTTCTCCTATAATGCGCTATTTTTCCTTGTTGCCCTAGGTTTCTTTTGTCTGGATTAGAATTTCTTGGATCGAACGATGGAAAGCCTACCGACGGCAACGGAGAGGCAGTTGCTAATCTCCTCCTTCTTAGAAATCGCAGTCGGTCAGACCGCGGAGACTGCTATCCAGTTCCTGCAGGTTCGATGGCTCATCAGCTGTTTTCATATTGTTGCCCTCACCGCGATCGGATAATTTATTCTTTTCGCTTCATGATCTATTGGAAACTCCGCTTTTGTTGATCAATTGGGATATGGGGGCATGTAATGTGAGGCTGATTGTTTTAATAAGTTTGTTTTGCCTGTTCCGCAGGCCACAAGTTGGAAACTTGAGGAAGCTATTCAGCTTTTCTATGTTGGGAACGATGTTGGTGGAGCCGGACTTGCTTCTGCTTCTGCTTCTGAGTTGCCTCCAGTTGATCAAAATTCTAGGTGGTTAATAGGCTGAATGTTCACCATATGGAAGTATAGATGTTGTGCATGCCATGCGTACGGTTTGTCAAGCATCAGCTGATGTGTATTGCATTTTTTTTTTTTTTGTTGTTGTTGCAGTGGAGTAGAGAGTTTTGCTACATACAGCGGTGATGGGAAGGAAGCTACTGCTGATGAAGTACGAGCTCCATTGCCTGTTAAGAGAGACACTTTGTATGGTGATGCTGCTTTTCTGAGGTATTTATGCTGTTAGCTTTGCAGTGATTTTGTTATGGTTTATGGGTTGTTTAATGGAAGAAGCTTTTGAATATTTGTTGGATGCATTTATTTCAAATTTATTGCAGCGCAGTTTGATACTAAAAATGGTGCATTCCTTCTAGGTTGCTACAATTGGCTGTAGGCTTTATTATAGTGCCATCCCAGGTTATATCATCTGAAAGATAATTACTTCTGACCTTCCTGATGAATCCTATCGGTAAACGATTGGATCTATTGAGGATTACTTTGTCCTTTTTTACAGTTCTCGCTATTCTATTTGCTCTTTCAATAGTAGATCTCAACGATATCTTCCTCCAAGTCCCACTGCTCTTGTTTCAAAGCTAGTTTGAAGTTCTAGGGATAGGGTTACAAATCAACCTTCGGGAGGTAAACGTGAAACTTCACATTGTCAGACTTATGGTAGGCATAATAAGAAGGTTTTGTGAAGAGCCATATCCTTATAGCCATATCAATATGTGGCTCAATCAGCACTAACAACCAAAAAAGCATATTGCTCAAAGAAAAGATGCTCTTCATTAATGCAGGATGATTTGGTTGAGATGTTGGATAAAATTACTTTGATAAAGGATTTATGCATTCTTTGTACTCATAGAACCATTTGATTACCATTTATAATGTTAAAATTGCTCCTTTTATTCCATTGGCTCAGGTATGAGAGTCCTACAGTTTATCTAATAGGTATATAAAAATAAACATTAGGTCAATTTCCCTCAACAAATGCGATTGGATATCCATGTCAGGCATGGAAACGACAAACTACAAGACAATTCGTTTAATAAGTTATTAGGTTCATTGTCTAGATGTTAGGTTTGGCCTTTGAATTTGTTCATCCTTCATGAACTTGAAAGAACTTTGGATCTAGTCTTTTTCTTGAAGATGAACCCTCATGCTTTCTAAGAATGCTTTTTTATATTTTTTTCCGACTATCTTAAGTACAGGAATCTAATTCTCTCATATTGGATATTCTTCACTGAACTTTTGTAATTTTTAAAAGATTATTCTATGTTGTTGACATAATTCACTTTTAATTGGAATAAACTGCAAAGGAATGGATAGTCTTTAGAGCCATCAATAGGTGGGAGAGCTGGCTTGCATCATATCAGGGACCTTTACCTATCATTTGGTTGAGTTTAGTTTAGTTTTCCACTAGTTCCTGGCCCATTTGTTTGTTCAGGCCTACAATTAGGTTGGTTGATGTTTCTCTATAGCAATTGCTACTTGCGGTGGTTTGATTCTATTTTTGTCTTTTTTAAAGGTTGCTTAGTGCAGATGTAGATCTCTATTTGATTCTAATTGCTGATTTGTTGTTAGTACATAATGGTTTCTATGGTTGTTTGGGCTGTTGAACTTGGCTTGGGACTTGAGTTGTAGATTCATTGTTTGGTTATTTATTTTTGCTGCTTCTGTAACCTTGTCAATTAGGAAGAGTGATTTTGTTAAGCTAAGCTAGTGGCTTTTGAAGTCTCTTAGATGAGTTTAATATCTGAATTCTGAGATCTGAGTAGAACTTGTTAGTCTAAGTGATTTGATAAAATTTTCACTCCCATCGAGTAAGGAAAGCAAGCAACTAAATGCCTTTGACAACTTATAAGCTTAGCAAATGATGAGTGAATAAAGCCATTTCATTGTTAGCGAGCTGCAAAACTTGATTTGAACTTCATAGTTGACTTGATCGGTTAGACCAAAGCAAACATGGATTATCATGCATGTATCTCAGGTAAATCAATCATCTATTAGAGCCAGACACCCATTATTTAATTAAGTTATATGTATCTACATTCTCACAATTTTTTCTAACCAACATAACCTTGGAGAATGTGATTATAGAATCTTTTTTAAGGGCCACGATCCTCTGTTTATGGATGAAATAAGTTTCAATGATGGTAAATCCTTGCATAGTGTCATGCCAACTTGCACCCATAACAAACTTGCTCAAGTGATAATTACATCTAAGTTGTGCTGTTCATATTTGTTGACCCATATATTAAGAAATGCGCAAAAAGAAGTGAAATCGGCGACGCGAGTGACGATCAAAAGCGCGACGCGTCACTTAAAAGATCAAATGGCCTCCGATTGCCAAACTGATTGCGCCGTTGCGACGGAGCGTCGAATTTACCTATGAGGGAGCCCCTAGCAGTCAAATCAGGCAAAAAACGGTCGAAATCGACGACCGACATTCGAAAATATTACGCGACACTATCCAAACGACTTCCGATTGTAAAATGGATTTCACAGTTGCGTCCGAAACGTCTGAGTCATCTAAAAATGATTGTAATTTCGCCCGATAGAATTCACGCGGGAAAATCAGTGCAGATTCCAAGGCGACGAAATGCAAATTGAGGCTAAAATGAAATTTTCTCTCTTATTATTCTGTTGTTTTAAAATAATATTAATATTATTAGTAATAATTATTAAAATAAAAAAATCAATAAAAAAGAAATTACCTCATACCTGTTTTGTGCCGACGTCGTTCACTTCCTTGAATTCTGCTGTAATCTCGTTGAAATCCCCACAGATCGGCGCCGAAATAGTCAGCAATTCGCTCGTCTCGATCTGGCTCCCGCTCCCACTGATAAACGAAGACGAAACGTTCTTCATTTTTTTTTGACACATGAACTCCTTTCCAATTTCCCCTCACAGCTCGCCTTCGATTCCTGCTCCAGTCGTTTGCTCCTCCTCAAGCTTTCACCCCGCCCTCATTAACCTATAATCTTCCTTCTCCTATTTAAACACCCAGCCGCACCTTGCCCGAACTCCAGCTCTTGTCTTCCCTGTCTCCAATCCGCCTGGCCTCCCGATTTCTTCACAGTCGCGATTCCCGATTGAACCTGAACCTCACGCATAGTCTAATCGTCTGACCTCCATTATATCTGAACCAGTTGTGATTCCCTCACAGTCAAACCCGTCGAATCCTCCAATCATTCGCTCAGCTCGATCTTGCCTCCTGCTGAAGCCGAACATCCCGTACATGTACAAGGCCGATTGATCCCTCAATTTCGATCAGTCTTCCTCACATTCGTCGATCCCGACCTCTGCACCTATGCCGATCCTTAGTCTTGCTCGAATACCTCTCGCCGATCGATCCTCATAGCCACATAATACATACGATCGAACTCCCTCACCTGTGCTGACCCGACTTGCTCCTAGTCTTCCGATCCCTCCTCCTGCTGGATCCGAACCTACATGTTTGCTTGACTCTCAACACACGGCTGAAGCCCCCCTCTTTCCCGTATATTCCGCAAGCCTCCAACCCAGCCGAACTCCCTCACCTAGTCGAGAGCCTCATGCTCCCGATCCAACGTCTAGGCCTCCACACCGATCCACCTCACGTCAACCCCACGTCGAGCCCAATCAGCTGCTCAATTCTAACCACCACACCCTTCGTTCTCACGAGTTGATCCTTCCCTCTCCTGTTTGAAATCCAGCCGAAACTCTCCCTACAATGAAGTTTCACTTGACAGATCTGTCACCTCCTGATCTCCCTCTCCACTCTCAACTACAGTAGACACCAATCTCCTCCTCTCTTCTATACATACACCAAATCCACAACCCAACCGTTAGCCCCCAGCTTCTTCTTTTCTCGACCCCAGCTCTCCACACTCTAAAGGTCAAACCACTAGCCCACCTTCCCACTATCTTTTCTCCTTTCCACCAAATCCTAACAACAAACCCACTCCTCCAGTAGATTTACTTAATCAAAATCAGCCTCTCCTCTCTCCATTATTATTATTATTATTATTATTATTATTAAATTAAATAAATAAAAAGAAGAGAAAAGAAAAAAAAGAAATATAAGACATCTTTGTGCACTTTCATCAGTCATCATCACCTCAACACTGTCGCCGTTGCCTTTCTCGCACAAATTATAATGTTCTCCAAACTTAAAAAGCCCCTAATGCCTGTTTTTCGCACCTGCGGCCTAACGAGCGGACCACCTATGGACGCTTTTCTTAGCGTGGTGGGAGAAAACTCGGTGCGATGCTTGTGGCAAGGTGGACGATCATTGTATACACTTTTCTTAACATGGCGGGGACACTCCTAAGTACCCGTGTATGTGCTTCTATGCTTACGGGTAAATTTACGAGCTTCAAAGTAGGTAACTCGAAGACCCATACATGCTTTTCGTAGCGTGTTGGGATTGAAAATCACGGCCACGGTGTCGCCCGACACCTACCATACAAGCTTTTCATAGCGTGGTGGGAAGGCCTAGCTCCCTAAAGTTTCTCTAAACGGGGGAGACATTGGGAGGCTGCTGAAATGCGGACTGACAATGAACAGAACTTGAATGAATACATGGAATAGAACTTGCAAATTGAACCACAGTAAACCAGACTCTAAACTAATAAATGCACAATCACATTGAAATACAAACGCTAACTAATAAGCCGGGTCATTCAACTGAACATCAATGAACAAGTATAAGACAAGTGGTGAGCAAACACAATGCATGTGATAATTTTCCCATAAATGATGAGATTAAAGTAACCTATCATGTTTACAGGCAACTATAAGAAGCCTGTAAATGTTTACGGGTGACAGCGAAAGACATATAAGTGAACATAACAACTTACTAACCAACATGCAATGAATACTACAACATCCCTTCAATCAATACTAGCCAGCTTGTAAATAAGTGCAGCAGCCCCCCTATGAACCTTGAAAGTCAATATGTAATGAGCGTAGTAAGCTGCCAATGGAGGTGCATTGGGGAAATCAATGCTGAATGCAGCTCACTCGGCAGCCCACATTAACATACAAATGAAAAGCCCCCCTATGAACCTTTAAAGTCAATATGTAATGAGCATAGTAAGCTGCCAATGGAGGTGCATTGGGGAAATCAACGCCGAATGCAGCTCACTCGGCGGCCCACATTAACATACAAATGAACATATCAACTTGCCTGCAGCCAATAAAACTTCTTGCAAACATACATAGTGCAACATATGATGAATGCGAATACAGATACGTGCACATCATACTATCTACAAGCAAGAACGAAGAGTCTATAGCAGATGCAAGCACCTACAAGCCGATGCAGGAGATTTGTCATGTACACAGCAGTCTGTCTAAGAGCTAAAATGCTCGCCTGCATGAAACAATGAGTGACCCGTAGCGCAGCGCTACGACCCATCTATAGACAATATTGAAGGATGTCGCACTGAATACAATTCACCAATATACAACAACTAGTGACTCTCGAATGTCTATTGCTGATCTGCAAACTAATTCAACAAAGCTTGTGTGGTACGATAGCTCGCTCGCAAGAAGCAACAAGCAACCCGTAGCGCAGCGCTATGACCGCCTACAAGCAATGTTGGGAGATTCGTGCTGAACATAGTTCACCTACATGCAATAGTTGGTGGCCCCTTAATGCATAGCGCTGGACCACAAATACTGTTAAACAAAGCTTGCATTGCGCGACAACCTACCTCCATAAAACAACAAATAACCCGCAGCGCAACGCTACGATTCACCTGCAAGCAGAAGCAGGGAATCTGTAGTAAAAAACTACGGATCACTTTTAGAGGGCTCCTGATGCATCGTACAACATGTTTGTCGGTAGAAGTACCCTCATATAGGCTGAATATTGAAGAAAATGACAACATGCAAAAGATGAAATAAGTTAAACCACACTGTCGAAGCACGACATATGAAACCTAATGCGCTGTTAAATGATGCCACCGAATCCGTAACATTCATACAAACGAACAGAAGGGTGTTTATAGACCCCTCAAGGAAACTCATGCATCTTCTTAATGATGATCACTTGCAAAATTAATCATATTTAAATATTGCAAAAACACTCCTTCGTGCATTAAAATACACACTGACATTCATAATATGCTTGTGTTTGCAGTATGCAGGGTGTATTTTGCAAACATGTCATTTAAAATACAAAATATGCCACGTTGTGGCGACACACCGCATTAACATGCAAAATGCATCGTGCATATACACGTTGCAATATACGAAATGCATTACACAAGTACACCATACAACATGTAAAATGCATTATGTAGCGGTAGGCGCTACGCCGACATGCAAACATATCATGCACTACACGGGAGCATTGAATCATCATGCAAATAAACAGACAATCATGAATGTATTATACATACATATCATGCAAATATACCACATGCTATGTTAATGCAGCAAGCCACTATATTGCATATCATGTAAGATGCAAATACGTCATGCAAACATGTCACAACATTCAAATGTGTTACAAGCATAGGTTAATCAATATGCAGATGTTTCATACAAATGCATAGCATGCAAATGCATCGCATAATTCATGCAAGTTTATTATACTATCCGTTGACTATACTATGATGGCTATACAAACCCACAATGTCATTCATATAAGCATAAGCATGTGTGCAAACATGCAAATATGTCATATACACCCATCGCACTGCATGCATATAACAGCCATACAAATACATCTTACAAAATGCATTCAAAAGCATACTCTCGCATAGGCCCCAACGAGCATGATGTATATATACATGTGACGTTTGAGGATGCTGCGCGGGTCAAAAGTGAACCTGAGTTCAAGTCCGATCCTCCTCTTTGAATGGACCAGAGTTGAAATGACTTGAACTAATGAACAAATACACGGTCGTAGCGCCGACCAGAGTATTTGATTTTATACATTCATATTAGGCTTTTAAGGTCTATTATAAGAAATATTCGTTGCTAAAAGTATAAGACTCTTAATTCTCAATATCTGTATAACTCACAACATTAATAATCGATCTGATCCTCTGTTTGCAAGCAAACAGAGTTGATAAGGTCCAATTAATGAAATGATCATATCCATAAATCCCCGATGATGGCCGTGTTGACAGAAAATTTCAATCGGAGGGGACCCTAAACATTTAAAATGCCTCTCAAATTTTCTATAAAATATATACATTTAAAGTGACAATAAAGTCACCTCGATGATGGCCATGTTGAATAAAAATCTCAATCGGAGGAGTCTCTATCTATTAAATAGCCCTAAATGTCAAAATCAATCATAAAGGGGCTCTACTTTTAATAAGAGTTCAAAATTAAAAAATCACTAAAAATTAAGATATTTAAGATGAAATAAATCACCAAAATACTTAAAGCAAAAGATCCTTTCACTCTCCGCAATAGTTTGCCGAGGTGGGCAAGTTTGAAAAGCACTTCAACTCACAAAGAGCAAATTTCTAGTCGAGAATATCATTAGGATTCATTTTCAAATCGTCTCTTGCCAGTAAAGATATGGTATATGTCCTCTAATCGATGGTTTCGTTGTAAAATGACACCACAGGTAAATGATTATGATCGGGACCCTCTAATTGAGTTGTTTGCCGCTAAATGAAACCATTAAATTACGGTTATTGTCAGAGCCCGTATGTTCCCCAATGTCTCTAAATCATTGAGTAATGAATTAATAGGATATGACTGATAAGGCACAAAGCCCTTTGTTAGCTAAGGTGGACTCAAATATGTCCCTTTAGACAAACATTCATCCCAAGTCTTCAAGGTACCCTTGAACGAAGTAACCATGACTACCGACAATGATCCTTCGGTCAGGTTGGGTCAACTATCTCCTCTGACTAAGTAGACTAGGGATCATAATGACCCGTGACGATGGAACTATGGGATCTTGATCGGGTTCATCATCATTTCACCCACCATCCGCTCTAAGTGCGTGGTGATAAATTTTAGTTTTTTAAATATCAAATTCTTCTGCTACTATATGCTAGATTCTATGTATCTGTTTGACGATTAGCCTCAATCGAAAGTTCTCTCTCGTCATTGGTGATAAATTTCAGTTTTTAACTAACCTAAACTCAGATCATAAAGTCCTCACAAAATGAGGACGAAATCTTTGGTAATGTCTTATCTAAAACCCAATATGCCTTATGAAAATTTACCTCAGAACTTAAACATTAAAACTCTCCTCGTAGATTCGAAAAAGAAAGGGGTTGCGGAGAGGCTGGGGCGCAGATTTTTGAAGCCCACAATATTCATAACCATCTTGCATTTTGGAAAACTTGTTTGTTCTCATAAAGGATTGATAATCTAGGTGGTCAAATAACCTCTACAACATTTGCCTTATATTGATATACTTACCTGCCACCTTATGTATTTTCCAACCAAATTATGGAACCCTGTCTGGACCATCTAGCATATGATTTGAAGTGCACCGGTACATCAATCATAATGGACAAGGGGTGTTGTTATTTTGCGACAAGAGTATCCAAGCTTTAGTTGGTATCTATTAGGAAATAAGAAACAAGACAGTTATAGTTGATATAACCAAGGAATGCATGAATTTGAGCTCTATTCTAGGAGTTGTTGACAAATTTAATTTTTGCATAACCATATAAACATTTTGCAATTTATGTTGGTTTGATGGTTCAATTTGACTAATGCAATTGTAGCATTAAATTTATTATAACTAATAAAATAAAGGAAAAGGTTAAAGGTTAAACAAGAGAAAAAAAAAAGTGGAGAGCAAGTAAAAAAAAAAAAAAACTAAAAAAGAAGTCGAGAGCAAGTTAAAATTAGTTTACATCTCCTATTAATATTTAGGGGATTCTTGGACCTCAACATAAACTTCCTTTTAAAATCCAGGGAGAATCTAAGAACGATCTTAGTTCAAAATCAAGAGCAATTAAATACCTCTTTTCAATTCCTAAATTTTAGGAGATCTTAGCTACTTAGTTCAAACCAAAGCCTATCCTATAGGTATATAATATTAGTAATATTATTTGTCCTGTGGAGCAATAATACATGGTGTAGTGCTTTATTTTTCAAACATAATGCAAAACATTAGAATATTATGAATAGTTTATTAATAATTTGATAATATAAGAGAGAAATTATCTTAATGCAAAGAGCGCAATCAATGTTATATAAATAGTGTATGAGAGTGTATTTTTAATACATGAATATTTGTGAAAGATAATTAAATTGTAAATAATCTATCTTGTTTACAAAAAAACTACTTTATATGCAACACAATCGTTATTGAAACTTTAAATGTTAAGATGCTTAGTTTCATGTGCTCAACCAATCAACTCAAAACATTACAATTTTTTTTATCTATTATAAAAAAGAAACAAATCTAATCATATTTGTCATCATAGGATAAAATAGTCTTGTTTTCATTAACATTATCTTTATTTTCTAAATCATGATCTTTTTCATCACCTTCAACATTTTAATGTTTATTTGCAAGAATGATATGTCCATATGAGAATCCATTCTTTATACCTTTAAATTGATCTCAAATATTGTAGTTTCTCTTGGAAATTCTAGTAACTTTTGTTAAAAAGTTCCATTTGAAATCATCACTACAAATAACTAATTCATCATCTTCATTTGCCTCATCCATCAATTTTTATTTTAACTAATTATTAATATCATCTACATCATTCAAAGAGATTCTATCAATAACGTATGATGATTCTATTTTTGATCAAGGCTCTATTTCACTTTACATAAGCAAAATCATTGAGGCAATTATGATTCAACTTGCTTCTTCATTTGCTATGAAGCTGCTACAAAAAAAAACTATTAAGCTTTCCAAATTATTGAGTTTCATGTTAGCAATTCAAATACAAAATTGTATTTTTATTTATTGTATTTAAATATTCAAATACACTCTAATTATGTTTACATCTTGATGTACATGCAAGGCTAAATGCTTTGATTGCCAAACTTTGTAAACGTGGAACTCCTTGACCATATGCTAGCCACCAAATTATTGGAATTAGGTGACAACTTTCATCATTATTTCCAAATTATTGAGTTTCATGTTAGAATTCAAATACAAAATTGTATTTTTATTTATTGTATTTAAATATTCAAATACACTCTAATTATGTTTACATCTTAATGTACATGCAAGGCTAAATACTTTGATTGCCAAACTTTGTAAACGTGGAACTCCTTCACCATATGCTAGCCACCAAACTATTGGAATTAGGTGACAACTTTCATCATTATTTAGATATCAAAATATTATTCTATACTGAATATAATTTATATTTAAAAATCAAAATATCTGGAGCATGAGTAATCGTTCGTCTAATAACAAGAATCCCAACAAATCCTTTACTCCTAAGGTACACATTCAACTCATTTTTAATTGTATATTCTTCAACACCATCTTTAGCCAATTTTCCTATGTATGCATCTAAGCCATCAACTTCTTGTCTCTTGCAATGTGGTTACTAAAAATGTATTTTGGACTTAAAAAAATGGACAACCATATGCAAAGGTTGATGGAGTTGCACATCCCATATTCCTTTGTTTAAAATTATTCTATGTGAGGCACATCTCAGTGCAATTCTAGTGAAAAATACCTCATGACATATTCCTCGAGTTTCTTTTGTGAGGCGTGCGCCTTAGTTTGGCTGAGGCCCATTTTGCCTCACTGGCATAAGGCATACGCCTAACCCTATTTATATATTTTCTAATTAAAACTAAAGTCCTAAACCAATCATGTCTTTACGTACTCCTAATCCACAACAGCTTCCTCTCGACTACCTCGACCTCCAACTCGCCTCCTCTGTCGTTGCCACCGCTACCATAGTCATACTATTTCATCTTGGGAGGCATTGAGTTCCATAGGTGATACGGCAAGGGAGAGCAATTCATTACAACGACGACTCAAATGAAGACCCCCTCACTGATAACAAGTGCAAACAACTTTTGAGTTATTGTCATACTATTTCAACTTTCTTTAAAAATTAGATGTGAATGAGTAGGGGACTGAGAAAGAAGAAATTTGGAGTTGAATTTGATATTATATAATATTTTAATGCAATTTTTATATTTTATGTTGTTTTGCCTTTGTGATGTTTGGATTTCAGTTCTAGTTTACACAATTTATGAGTTGCCGCTTTACGTCTTGCGCAATTTTTGTACCATATGTATGACAATTTGTTACTTCATAGTCCAATAAAAATTCTTAATGCTATCCTTTAACATATTATTTGGTTATTATACAAAAAAAATTACTTTTGACCTTTATTTTCACTTTACGCAATTTTTAAATTTTGAAGCTTACGTCTTAAAACGTCTTGAGGCTTTCGCCTCGCTTCACAAATGAAAAGTGCCTCAATACCCAATTGCTCAATTTTAAACCTTGCCATGTTCTATTTATGATTTCAATAAACATGCTTTACAATAACTTCTCTATAGATACCATACGTCACAATTTTGCCTGCTAGATTTCTTTTATTGGTCTAGAATAAAATAGAGATTTTTGGAAAAAACTCATAAAATTATTAAAGGAAGAGAAACCTTTGAAAATACAAATATTATATCGGGAGATAATTACTTTACAAGAAAAGTAAGGGAGTCAAAAATGGGTTGCGTGTCAGGTTCGGGTCGAATCCGATATTAACCCGCAGCTGTTTGACACGACCCAAATCAGACCCGTTTTTGCAAACGGGCCATAAATTCCAACCCGGACCCGACCCGCCGGCTCATCGGGTTGACCCGACTCAAACCGATTAGCCTTAGGGTGCAGGGTCTGGTGCGGGGTCCAGTGCGGTGTTGCGCTTGCGAGGTCGCGCTTGCGAGGTCGCGCTCATGCTTACGCAGGCGAAGCGGAAGTCCGGTGGAGGGTCCGGTGCGGAAGTATGGTGCGGTATCGTGCTCGTGCTTGCGCAGGCTAAGCGGACGTGGTTCGGTGCGGGGTCGTGCGCAGGCGGGTACTGGTTCCGGTGCGGGTCACTTCCGGGTCATTTTCAGGTTAGCAGGTTGACCCAAACTCAATCAAAATTTTCAAACGGGTTGGAAATTGGAACCCGAACCCGACCTGTTTGCTAAATGGGTTGACCCGAAACGTGATTTTTTGGTTCGAATTTTTGGGTCGTGTCAAATATTGACACCCCTAAAGAACAGTCCTTGCCATTCTTTCTTCATGCACCCAATGAACTCCTCTCCAAGCCCAAGGTGTTCTTTTGACTATTGCCGCTCTATAGGGAAGTAGGAGCTAGGTTGAGGTAAACAACTATAAATAACAAGATTGTAAAAATTGGACCGGACATTAACAAGATTGTAAAAATTGGACTGGACATCAAGCCAAAAGAATGAGGGGTTCAAGGTTTAATGGTTTTACTTGCTGGATTAAATCGGATGCCATAATATTGAAATTATTTGAATAAGGTCTAAATGATATAATAATAATGTAATAGTTATGTAATAATATAATTTAACTAAAAATTAATAAAAATTCATACACAATATATTATGTAATATTAAATTTAAATATCTTTAATCTTTAAATTTAATTTTTAATCTAAATTTAGTTTATATATAAACAAATAATTTAATATAAATTATTACTAATTTATATTACATGCTTAAATGTGATTTATACATATAAATTATATAATAAATTCACATCATAAATTTATATGTATAAATCATTAATGTGTATAATTAAATATATATTATTTATAGTGTATACTTAAATATTAAAAAATAAATATTGTCAACTAAAATATAAATATTATTCATATTATAAAAATTAATTTAAAAATAAATAGGGTATGTATTGTAAACATGAGAATTTCATATAGCTATTTAGTCCACATCACTTGGAAAGTTTCATTTTGTATGGTTTATATAGCTTTTTGATTTTACATGTGTTAGGAACTCACATGGAGTGGTGGGACTATGTAAGAATGCTTGGTTGGTGCTTTTTGGTAAATTATAATTACTTGTATTTAATACTCATTTAAAAGTTTGAATAGATTAAATTTAAATTAATTTATTAAATGTTAAACTAAAATCATTAAATTAGTTTATCTAATTATTTAAATATAAAAACCCTTGGACCAGTCTGTTTTAAAAAATTGGGACTGGTTTGATGGTTGAACCAACGGTTCTAGCCGGTTTAGTCCAATTTAATGCAAAACTGGTTTTTGAGATGGATCGAATCGGCCATCTGACTGGTTCACAGGTGAATTTGTTGAACCGGCCGGTACGGTCCGGGTTTTAAAACCATGATAAATACAATTGTAATTTTGAGTAAAAGTTATGGGCATTTTTTATTTAACTCCACACAAAAGTCAAAACTGCAGAACTGACTCCTAAGATGCAGAAGCGGACGGACAACCGCACAGAACAAACTGTTACGTGCTATTAGAGTTGGATGAGCACTGCAGCTTGCTTGATTTGAGTCCCTAAAGTTGAATTATAAGATTCAATAAAAAAAGAACTCTTGATACGATATTGCTAGATAAATAAAGTTTCTATTTTCCTTCTAATGGTGGATTGAAAATTTTCATCATATGATGATAATATTTTTGTTATTCTGCTTTTTTAGTTTATTTTACCTTTTTTCACATACCTTGTTTGTTTTTGTTTTTGGTTCATTCAATGGCTATTTTAGGCCTTTGGGAGGACTTAATTTTGTCTTTTCTGTTTCGAAAAGGTAAAATTATTTTTTGATTGCTGTTTGAATGTGGCATTTTTGTAAAAGTACTTTTTACAAAACTTTATTTTGTACTGTCTTTAAAAGCTTTTTGGTATTTACTTCTCCGTTAGAAACCTCTATTCTACCTACCAATATTTTTAAAACTACCTTTTATAAAAGGTTCCTGATAACCAAATGAAGCCTTAGTGGGAGAGATTGTTCATCTTAGTTTTCTATATTTTACTGTGCTTATTTCTTCTTTCAATTGTTTTTTGTTTCAGTGTCGATAACTTAATTATATGCAATAGTTATGTTTTTCTTTGCAACAACCTATCCAGAAATTCAGTAGCATACTTTTCAAAATTCTTTGTTTTGACATTTCAGACAACAACCTAGTTCTGTGGTTGCTTTTGGAAACTTTGAAGAGGAGTCAAGAAGGCCTGCGGTTTGGGAGTCTGAACAAAATACTGCATCAACAGCAAATGGGGGCCGTGATAATCTTGCTTCTCTATACCGCCCTCCTTTTGCTTTAATGTATAATGGATCATTTGATAAGGTATAATCTATATTGTTACAAGTTTTCATTGTCTTTTTAGTTACTTTTTAACAGCTACAATGTCAGTTATATAAGCATCTTTAATGAAATTTCTTATGGCTCTCAGTCATATCATCTGGTCACATACATACCTCTTTTTTTAACTGAAGATAATGTAAATTGTTGAGATTCAGAATGATAACTGATTTTATTCTCTCCACTGCCCATGCAATGGAAAAGTCCTTGAGTTTGTGTCTGAGCTTGCAATGATTTCTGTAGAATTTTTTTGTTAGTTTTCTTGAATGAGTGAAGGTTTCTAACTGACACTCATTTCTTTTGCTCTTAGGCTCTAACAAAACCTTTTTTGTTTGGGATAAGAATCATCAGCAGAATATAGTGTTACTTGCAGATTATTTTTTTAATTTTTGTATCTGTTGTTTTCTTTTATTTATGTCATTGCAGATCCTTTGTTTTGGAATTTTATCTTCTTTTTCATTTGGGCTGGGGTTGCACTTTCTTCACCCCTACCATTTGAATGTTTTGAGACAAGTACCTCGTACACAAAGTGTAGTTGATTTGTTGCTATGTGAGAAGTGAGCAGTATGACACCATTTTGTGTGCTTTGACTACAAATTCAGTGAATTCTACCGTGAATGGCTGCTGGGAATGGGTTTCTTGTCAATAGAGCGTGCATGATTGGTAATATCTGGTGGCTCAGAATTATAAAATATAATGTTATACCACTCCCTTGAATGTCCAAAAGGTGAAGTTGCCTATGGTGCTTGAATTATTTTTCTATAGAGAAACAGAAGTAGGATGGGAATTGCTAACTTCACGTTTTCTGCATGCCACTTGTGCTGTCAGTAGATTTCCTGCCCAAAGATGCCCCGGGAAGCATGGAGCAAAAAGGGTGAGGGTGGCTGGGGAATATAATTTATGGTTAAGAAAGAGGGAGAACATGTTTTCCTCTTCTGATAGCTGATTTCAAGGGAATTTATGAGGTTGGGGAAGGGGGACGATCGTGCTATTCTCATTTCCAGGAGAAAGGAGTGTGGTTTGGAGTAAGTAAAGCCCATTAATTTTGATACGTGCTATTCACATTGCCAGGAAAAGAGAGGGAAAGAGTGGCTTGGATTGGCTGAAGTAAAGACCATTAGTTTTGATACGGGCTATAATGAATGTAATTGACCATATGATAGTGATTAAGACATGTATGATGAAATATAGATGGGCTTGACGTCAGTCTTGTGGCTGCTGGCTAAGATTTTGCTTTGGATAGCTTAGTCTTACGACTTGGGAGGGAACTTGGATTCACATGGCTGGATTATAGTGCTACGGTTGCAATTTTTTGGAATAAGGCTAATATGATGATTTATGATGTCTATAAATTGGCTGTTTTTTTTCATATTCATTTATACACGATTATATTTCAATTGTTTTTTTGAACATGCTCATGAAAAGTCATTTTAATCCATATCATGAAAATTAGAGACACATTATTCTGCATACTTTTACTATGATTAAACTGTGCTACAAGCACACCAAATTACTGTCTATTGGTCCAATTAGTGGCATCAATGATTTATGAAATTAATTGTGTGCAAGCATTCAAATCAAATTGATTACTGTCCGTGTATCTTATATTGTGCAGAATTAATTGAGTTTTGATTTGATAATTGTTTTAAAGAAGTGATTTTGATGAAGGACATTTATATAATTTTTTTAATTCCTATCTATATCAAAATTCACAAAAAAATTCTAGCACCTATTTTTTTTATTTAGTTAAATTCCAAATATTTTTGTTGAAGTATGTCCAATTGCTTGAGCTCGATAGTTCATATTTTGAAGGCTGGGTGCAAGTCTGCTAGATTTGTAAATATGCATGATTTCATTGGCATGTATGCAATTCTCCAAAAAAACAATCAATTTTCATGATGAAGTTCATATTTTCAAATTAACATCAATGGCCTTGATTTTGCAGCTTTTTGTATTATCATCAAAACAAATTATTTTGTGATTTGATTTTTTCTAGAGAAGGATCATAGACCACAATATATAATAAATAGGTTGGCTTTCAAATGATCAGGTTGATGACATCGCCAGTCTTGCTGCATCCTTTTATATGCTTAGGCTGGGAAGTTGTGTACGAAGTCTTTTTTTGAATGAGGGTAGGGCTATAAACGAATCGAGCCGAGCCGAGCTGAGCATGTGTTTGTTCATGATTGTGTTCGTTTATTATCAGCTTGTTCATGTTCATTCAAGCTCGATTCGAGCTTTCCTGTTCGTATTCAAGCTTGGTTCGTTTAAGTTGATGAATGTTCATGTTTAGTTTGTGTTTGATTCATGTTCGGTTCGTTTCGTGCTTATCGAGCTTTAAACAAACGAGCCTTGTCAAGCTATAAACGGGCTCTACTTCTAAATGTTCATCAGCTTAACGAAAGAGCTTTATAGTGCCTACTAACAAACATGTTTGTGAACATTTCTAGTGATTGTTACAAACTACCAAATGAGCATATTCACGAACATATATAGTGAGTGTTTTGAGCTACCAAACGAGCCTATCGCGAACATATCTAGTAAGTGTTTTCGAACTATAAAACAAGCTTGTACACGAACACATCTAGTGAGTGTTTTTAAACTACCAAACGAGCTCGTTCATAAACAAATGAGCTATAATTCTTCTTATAAGAAAGCTTGTTCTAGAATCACTGATTATTATATTTTTAAATTATAATAGACATTTAATATTTATATTAGATTTATTAAATTTCTATATCAAACAAGAATCAAGCTCCTAACAAGTTTTTTTATCGAGCTTCATATCGAGTTTGTTCATGAGCTTTTGACGATGTTGTTCATGAACATAAATGAGCTGAACAAGTAGTTGTTCAAGCTTGTTTATCAAAGCATTGTGTATTTAAGAAAATGTTCAAGCTTGTTTGATTACTTAATTAAACGATCATGAATGACTTTTTATCGAGCCAAGCATTGAGTAGCTTGTCGAACGCTTAGTTTGTTTACGGCCATAAATGAGGGCCTATTGATAGGGCTAGATAAATTGTGCTTCATGCTGAATTTGACATAGAAGTTGCCCACTGAAGGTGCTACTTTGAGGTATAAGTGAGCCGAGCCGGCTCGAGCCACGAGCTCGAGCTCAAACTTTAGCTTGTCTGTTAAACAAGCTCGAGTTTGAGCTTGATTAGTCTCGACTCGGGAGCTCACGAGCTAGCTTGAATTACTCTTTGGATTTTTTTTAAATATTAATATTTTTATTACATTTAAAAGTTAAAAAAAAATTAAGGACTACAGCATCACAACTAATAAAAAAATCCCCAAAAACTACAACTAATAAATGCTACAGCTTTAATAATACTAAAGCAGC
Source organism: Dendrobium chrysotoxum (assembly GCA_019925795.1). Lineage (NCBI taxonomy): Eukaryota > Viridiplantae > Streptophyta > Magnoliopsida > Asparagales > Orchidaceae > Dendrobium > Dendrobium chrysotoxum. The sequence continues at coordinate 43,536,040 of CM034309.1, forward strand.
CACATTTTCAAAAAATATATATGAAATATGAAGTATATATTCTCAAAGCTGCAAGCATTAATTATCTAGAGAGAAAAAAGCTCCAGGTCTTTTATGTATAGGAAAAAAACGCAACAGCAAGCTTCTTCCCGTCAATGAAAAAATGCAAGTCGTCGTCTTCTTCTTCCGCTGTGATCGTGTCACCGGCTGACCGGTTTTTTTATGGCGAGCTTGTCTTTAATGTACGAGCCCACCTTATGAGCTCGACTCGAGCTTGAGCTCCCAATTTGGTAGGCGAACCAAGCTCGAGTTAGGTATGACTCATGCTCGGCTCGACTTGTTTACACCCCTAGATTGCTGCTTGGTTCATGTAGGATGCTTTACACAAGTGTTGAGATAAGGATGGTTTGTCTGAAATGATGCTTTTCCCAGCTGCATTTTTGTTCATCAGTCTGCTGTGTTTGGTGCTTAGTTTAATTATGATCTTGCATGAGGAAATATTTCTTACTGCCCCATCCCCAACAAATCAACAAATCTAAGAGTTATTGACATCAATTTATTGGCACAATTTTAGCTCTTCTTCTTTTTGTGATACAATAAGTTTTATTTATTTTTGCAAGAATTTTAATATGTTGGTTCAGTTGTCTGTTTTCTTACTGATCCCGATATTTTATTTATAAAATGCAGGCCAAGTTAGAGGCCTCTCTTCAGGACAAGTGGTTGTTAGTCAACCTACAGTCCACGGAAGAATTTAGCTCTCATATGGTAAAATTTTCTGAAAACAAATTATTTCATTTAATTTGAATTAGTTTTATGTAAATTTAATCCGGTCCAATCAAGTGATGTTATGTTACCTTGCAATTGCAAAAGCTTAATCGGGATACATGGTCTAATGAAGCTGTAATTCAAACAATTCGCACCAATTTCATATTCTGGCAGGTAAATTTTCTAATTGTTTCTTACCAATATGTTGATGTTGACTATTTTAAAGCTTTAGTCTTCTTCTGTAGCTTATAAGATTGTGACATGATTTATTTGTGGTTTCGTATGCTTTATATTTTTTAGTTGAGCAGATACATTCGGTGCGATTTTATATTTCTCTGTTGTCATTATTCTCATTTTTTCAGCATTTCTCCTATTCCATTTTGATAAATACTGCCTCTAAAGTATTTCTTCAATTTCAGCACTGTTTCCTTTCTTGATATAGAGTTATTCTTTTGAGAAATTTAAGAGAGGTGGTTTTGGATGTGCATGTATAAATTGATGTTCTAACTTCTTTTAAACTTCAAACCATCAAGTTTTCTGTCATCGGACTTCTCAATGTATTTCTAGGTGTATAATGACACCAGCGAGGGACGGAAGGTTTGCACCTACTATGACTTGTCCTCAATTCCAGCCATTTTGGTTATCGATCCTATCACTGGGCAAAAAATGCGAGCATGGACTGGCATGGTACAGCCAGACCGTATTTTGGAGGTAAGAAACATTGAAATGTTTTGATATATTGTAGTCTTATTGTTCAGTTTAGACATACGATAATATAGCATGTTGTGTTGGAAAGCTTATTGTTTGTATAGTTGAGACTGATATTGTACCTCTCCTTTTTCCTTCTCTAATGCCATTCCTTTTATTTAGGATTTATTACCATTTATGGAAGGCGGACCAAAACAACAACACGTGTTTCTTCCTCTCAAAAGACGTAGGGAAGGAGCAAAGGATTCTACGGTCAGCATATCAGGTATTGCAATTGTAATTTTCTTCCCACGATAGGTCCATCGTAGGTTTACTAATTCTGATATTTTTAGTTCATATTTTAGTTTACTTTTGCTTGGCAAGTAATAGAAAGTGCCTGGTCAGGCTTCTTCAAAATCTATTGCCATTGTTTTGACTGGATTTGGTTTTTTTTTTTTAATTATATCATTTCTCTTAGAGCATGTTGTTCCACATGATCTATCCTTGTCATCCACGGAACAGTTTTCCAAAACAATTTTAATTTTTGGTTGATTAACCATATTAATATGGGAAGTTTTTTAACATCTTAAATGGTTAATTTTTCGGACTTGTTTGAATTTTTTTTAATCTTCTTTGTGATTTGGTCATTTAAATTGCATAGGATTTGTTTTTATAGCCCACTCGTTAGTCCATACACACACAAAAAAACCCAGCTGTGCATATCCATATCTACACAAATCCCTCTCTCTCTCTCTCTCTCTCTCTCTCTCTCTCTCTCTCTATATATATATATATATATATATATAAACTTGCCCCCATTTTTCTTTGTCCTTCTATTCAGCCACTAAAATGCTGCCACAATTTCTTGCCTTTGTACCGTCAGCCTTTAGTATCGTTTTCTCCCAAGTCATTTGGCTTGATAATATTTGTTCCCTTGTGATTTATTCAGCTGCTGCCATTCTTGATGTCATTAGATTTTTTTTCTGCCACAGAAAAATATCTCGACGAAGATGAGGAGCTGCTGATGGCAGTTGCAGCATCATTGGAAGGATCAAAAGTGCCTGTCGAGTCCTCTGTAGATGAACAGGCAAAAGCTGATGAAGATGCTAAAAGCAGTGTCAACAAGGAACCTGTATATCCTCCCCTTCCAGAGGAGCCAAAGGGGAACAGGGAGCTTCTTTGTAGAGTGGGCATCCGTCTTCCTGATGGACGCCGAGTCCAGAGGAGCTTTCTTCGTTCTGACTCGATAAGGGTTGAGATATTACTGAATCTTACAATTTATATCTATCTTTCTTCGCTTAACTTTTTGGTGTCATTTGCTGAATTTTGCAGTTATTATGGTCATTTTGCTCTTCTCAACTTGAGGGTGCAGCAGCTCGTCCTTTCCATTTCACAGAAGCAATTCCTGGTGCTTCCAAAACTCTCGAATATGAGAGCAACATAACGTTCGATGAGGCTGGTTTATCAAACTCTATGATTTCCATGCTGTGGGATTGAGGGTTTGGATCTTTCACTGGGCATTTGCCAATGTCTAGAATGCTTAATGCGTCAGTTAATTTTGTCTTATGAGGAGCTAGATGGAGTTCATATTGATACAAGTTTCTCTTTGGGGCAAAATTGTTAAGTTATAGTTGCACGTTGTCTATATTATGCTTTTTTTTAGATTTGATGACCTTTTTAATTAATGGCTGGCAGATGCTATTCCAGCAAACCATCTCTTGCATATAATTCCCTTAACAGCCTGCATTGCAGAACAATATTTACATGGAAATCTCTATTAATTCAGAGGGCTAGAATTATGGTTGTAGAGACTAGATCAGTTTTCCCTAGAGATCTAAGTCAAGAATGACCTCAGGTTGAGCTCGCCCGTAAAGCTTAAGCTCCAGCTCATGAGCCTGACGAGCAGCTCATGAGCTCCAAGATGATTTTTTATTTCCTTATATTATGAGCTGGCTTGTTTAGTTGAACTTTAAGCAGCTCTAATTGGATCTCCTTACCCACCGAGGCTTAGGGTGTTTGGTGGGTGAGCACAGTTGGAAATCCTTCCTCTCTGGTTCGAATCCATTCTACTACGATCTCACCTCTTTAGTAGGGCAACACACGTGTGGGTCCGATGTCGGTGGGTGGCTTAACTAGATTCCGCCGAGGGATTAGTTATGTTGTCAAGCGCTTCCTTTGGAGTGACAGTGGGTAGATACTCCCGTTCCAAAAAAAAAAAGAAAAAAGGATCTCGTTCATGACTTCAACAAGCTCAGCTCGCCCGCTTGTTTAATCTTGCTTGCGACTCTTTAACTGAGCGAATGCTGATCTGTCTTGATTCAAACCCCTAACCGAAGTGGAAGTGCTCTTCCATTTGGTTTGTTTATTTCTTTGGTGGCCTTTTGTCTCCCACGAACTTGAACTTGTAAATCACAAAGCAAGGCTTGTTGCATTACCATGAACTAAGATAAAGATTCCTGTTTGATGAGACAAGTATTATCACTGCCTCAGCTGCTTTTCACTACTGTACTGACGAATTGCTTGCTTTTCAATCTTTAAAATCTTGCATAATAGTGGAGAGAGAGAGAGAGAGAGAGAGAGAGAGGGGGGGATCTAGAGATAGAAGAATATAAGAGTAAGATTTTATTTGGGATGATTTTTTTATAAAATTTTAAAATAGTTTTTTAGTAGAAAAATATTTAGTTGAAGAAATTTTTGTATTAGAAAATTATTTTAGATAACGTGAAAAAGCTACCCCAAATGAACATCAAGTCTTATATTTATTTCAATAAATAATTTAATTACAAGCAGTAAAAAGCTTAGAATTAGGACATTCATAAGGAATTCTGCATGGTGGTAGATATCATTAGCATCCTATCTCTGCGCATTCTTGATTGAGATTTATATTGACAAGCCTTCATAGAAGATAAGAACTTTGTCCTGAAAAAAATAAAATTTGATATAAAATAAATAAAAGTGAATAGCTCCAGATAGGATTTAAAATTTAAATGAGTATCATGTAATCTTTATGTACCTTATCTTTTATTTAATTTTTATTGTTTTTTTCTATTGTTTTTCTTATGGTATTACAATCCTTGAATTATTAATTCACATTTAAAATAATTTTTTTATTCTTATATCCATAAATCAGGAGTATTTTTTTTTTCATAGGCTCTTTTCTTTTTGAGAAATATTATATTCCTAAAATATTGCACATGAACAAATGCTATCTAAATTAAAGAATTTAAATTGGATGTTGATAGGCCATCGAAAATCGCCTTAATGAGGTATAAATCTTGATGTGAATCGAAACTTCTACAATTAAATTCAGGATCATGCGAATTTTGATTTCAGCAAACTTATAATCTCGAAAAGACAAATCCAATGATATCAAAAGTAGTCTAATTCGACTCCGAATAAGCCCATGTCAGGCAATTGAAACGTAATTGAAAACTTCAAGACATTTTTTGGGACCAAACTATTTCCAAATCTTTAATTCAAGCATCTCGAAGAGACAAATTCAACGAGCCCAAGATCACTTAATTTCAACAACATTAATGCACTTAACTGTTGAACAAGTGCTCTTTGATCAAGAGAATTAATACAAGCTATCTGATAGAGTGTTATGCATTTTCTTCATATTTATTGTCATGTTCCATAATCTAATTTAAAAAAAATATTCTTTTATCTTAATAATATAATTAAATCACTATAATATCTAAGTTATGCCGAAGACGATTTGTAATTTGAACTTATAATGACTCCTGAAAAATTTATTTGATGGGTTAAAATACGGGCTATTACATTTGCAAGGCATGCAACTCTCAAAAATATATAAATAAGCCCTTACTCTCTTCATGAAAGGGGAAGAGCTTCGACTTGGGCTTGAGATTCAAGAGAGCTTGCTTAGAGGCTCTAAGAATCTCAAAGCTTCATTAGAGCACCAACGTCATTGTCGAACTATAGCTTGACCTCCTCTATCAGTGTACTGCTTTACCGCCATCATCGTAACACCGTTCAATAACCCCCATCAGAAAACTACTCGATATCTGTCATCGAAATATTGCCATTAAAGTAGCGCGCGACCACCATTGTTGCCCGATTATGATCTTCTGATCACCATTACCCAACTACAGTCCTTTGTTATACATACTTCTAACCATTGTTACTTGGCTATACAACTGATCGTTGACATCATCATCTACCATCATGAATAATGTCAATGCATGTTGTTGTTTATAAGATCGATGCAAGTCATCGACACGAACTATTTATCTTGGTATCAACACCCGGATTTATGTTAGACTTTTTGGTCTTTGATCTTCTTTTCTTAAAAAACTACGACCAAACAAACAAGCAAATGATCTCTTAAAAATAGCTTCCATGCGATATGACTTTCAATTTCAACTATGTAATAAGTTCTTTACACTGTATCGATCTCTTCCCCCAAAGAAGAGCATCATTTGTAATCAATCATAAACACCAATGTAATTATTTTTAACTAGATCAAGCCCCCTGATTTTTTTTATTTTCTTAGGTTTCTTAATGTAAAAACTCTGATGTGTCTTAAATTGGATGTTGATAGGCCATCGAAAATCGCCTTAATGAGGTATAAATCTTGATGTGAATCGAAACTTCTACAATTAAATTCAGGATCATGCGAATTTTGATTTCAGCAAACTTATAATCTCGAAAAGACAAATCCAATGATATCAAAAGTAGTCTAATTCGACTCCGAATAAGCCCATGTCAGGCAATTGAAACGTAATTGAAAACTTCAAGACATTTTTTGGGACCAAACTATTTCCAAATCTTTAATTCAAGCATCTCGAAGAGACAAATTCAACGAGCCCAAGATCACTTAATTTCAACAACATTAATGCACTTAACTGTTGAACAAGTGCTCTTTGATCAAGAGAATTAATACAAGCTATCTGATAGAGTGTTATGCATTTTCTTCATATTTATTGTCATGTTCCATAATCTAATTTAAAAAAAATATTCTTTTATCTTAATAATATAATTAAATCACTATAATATCTAAGTTATGCCGAAGACGATTTGTAATTTGAACTTATAATGACTCCTGAAAAATTTATTTGATGGGTTAAAATACGGGCTATTACATTTGTAAGGCATGCAACTCTCAAAAATATATAAATAAGCCCTTACTCTCTTCATGAAAGGGGAAGAGCTTCGACTTGGGCTTGAGATTCAAGAGAGCTTGCTTAGAGGCTCTAAGAATCTCAAAGCTTCATTAGAGCACCAACGTCATTGTCGAACTATAGCTTGACCTCCTCTATCAGTGTACTGCTTTACCGCCATCATCGTAACACCGTTCAATAACCCCCATCAGAAAACTACTCGATATCTGTCATCGAAATATTGCCATTAAAGTAGCGCGCGACCACCATTGTTGCCCGATTATGATCTTCTGATCACCATTACCCAACTACAGTCCTTTGTTATACATACTTCTAACCATTGTTACTTGGCTATACAACTGATCGTTGACATCATCATCTACCATCATGAATAATGTCAATGCATGTTGTTGTTTATAAGATCGATGCAAGTCATCGACACGAACTATTTATCTTGGTATCAACACCCGGATTTATGTTAGACTTTTTGGTCTTTGATCTTCTTTTCTTAAAAAACTACGACCAAACAAACAAGCAAATGATCTCTTAAAAATAGCTTCCATGCGATATGACTTTCAATTTCAACTATGTAATAAGTTCTTTACACTGTATCGATCTCTTCCCTCAAAGAAGAGCATCATTTGTAATCAATCATAAACACCAATGTAATTATTTTTAACTAGATCAAGCCCCCTGATTTTTTTTATTTTCTTAGGTTTCTTAATGTAAAAACTCTGATGTGTCTTAAATTGGATGTTGATAGGCCATCGAAAATCGCCTTAATGAGGTATAAATCTTGATGTGAATCGAAACTTCTACAATTAAATTCAGGATCATGCGAATTTTGATTTCAGCAAACTTATAATCTCGAAAAGACAAATCCAATGATATCAAAAGTAGTCTAATTCGACTCCGAATAAGCCCATGTCAGGCAATTGAAACGTAATTGAAAACTTCAAGACATTTTTTGGGACCAAACTATTTCCAAATCTTTAATTCAAGCATCTCGAAGAGACAAATTCAACGAGCCCAAGATCACTTAATTTCAACAACATTAATGCACTTAACTGTTGAACAAGTGCTCTTTGATCAAGAGAATTAATACAAGCTATCTGATAGAGTGTTATGCATTTTCTTCATATTTATTGTCATGTTCCATAATCTAATTTAAAAAAAATATTCTTTTATCTTAATAATATAATTAAATCACTATAATATCTAAGTTATGCCGAAGACGATTTGTAATTTGAACTTATAATGACTCCTGAAAAATTTATTTGATGGGTTAAAATACGGGCTATTACATTTGCAAGGCATGCAACTCTCAAAAATATATAAATAAGCCCTTACTCTCTTCATGAAAGGGGAAGAGCTTCGACTTGGGCTTGAGATTCAAGAGAGCTTGCTTAGAGGCTCTAAGAATCTCAAAGCTTCATTAGAGCACCAACGTCATTGTCGAACTATAGCTTGACCTCCTCTATCAATGTACTGCTTTACCGCCATCATCGTAACACCGTTCAATAACCCCCATCAGAAAACTACTCGATATCTGTCATCGAAATATTGCCATTAAAGTAGCGCGCGACCACCATTGTTGCCCGATTATGATCTTCTGATCACCATTACCCAACTACAGTCCTTTGTTATACATACTTCTAACCATTGTTACTTGGCTATACAACTGATCGTTGACATCATCATCTACCATCATGAATAATGTCAATGCATGTTGTTGTTTATAAGATCGATGCAAGTCATCGACACGAACTATTTATCTTGGTATCAACACCCGGATTTATGTTAGACTTTTTGGTCTTTGATCTTCTTTTCTTAAAAAACTACGACCAAACAAACAAGCAAATGATCTCTTAAAAATAGCTTCCATGCGATATGACTTTCAATTTCAACTATGTAATAAGTTCTTTACACTGTATCGATCTCTTCCCCCAAAGAAGAGCATCATTTGTAATCAATCATAAACACCAATGTAATTATTTTTAACTAGATCAAGCCCCCTGATTTTTTTTTATTTTCTTAGGTTTCTTAATGTAAAAACTCTGATGTGTCTTATAATTTTTGCACTCCCCTCTTATCTATGTGTGTTGAATCTTCGTACAAAACTAAAATATTAAACTATCTATCTCTATACCGCCATGTATGTTTCAGCACTCAACAAATATAATTGTTCAAATTTTGATTAACGGGACATGTGGTTACAAGTACTTAAAAATATGATGTATTCAAAATATAGTGTAAAATCATATTTTTAAATATTTAGCAATGTTTGGTTGCTTGTAAAAGAAATTTAAGAGTAACTTTGTGTTTAATTGCTTGCAAAATAAAATCAATCTTTTAAATATGATGTAGTCAGACAGCAGCGGTGGGTGAAGCTTTACACATGCGATGTATTTTGAATTTGTCAAAATCAAACAAATTTTAAATAAAATAAAAAATTACTTAGATATCCATTTCCAAAAGGAAAATAATTTGGTTAGGATATGCTTATAAAATCTTTGATTGGGATAGGCTTTAGAATCTTTGAATTTTCTTTTAGATAAGTATAAAATAGATTCTTTATATATTATCTAAGAGTTTTGAAGCTCATAATAATAATTATTTTATCAGATTATTTTTCTAAAATTTTTATTAATTTTAAATTCCTTAAAAAATTACATTGTATTTAATTTCTTCCAATCTAATATAAAAAGATTTCAAATTCCGTGTATTTGATTCGCTATATAACCAAACAGCCACAGGTAATCTTTAAAAAAGGTTGTCACGTGCAGATTTAGCCATCAATCGTCACAATTTTCTCTAGTTCCAACGGCTCGCTTCACAATTTGAAATCTCTCACTTTCTTGCTCGCTCGCTCGCGTCCACTCCTAGGGTTTGCGAGAAGCTGACAAATCTGTAGATCTCACTTACAGTCCGGCACTCCAACTGCTTGGTGACTTAGGGTTTTGCTTCTGTCCATCGACCCGCTCTATGGGTTTTCGATTTGTAGGGTTTTTATACTAGCGACACTAATTCTTAATTCTTTTGGTGTAATCTATAGGGTTCCGAGTTTTTTTATTTTGTTGTTACAGTCGATGGATATGCCCCAGGAGGCCGACGATTACATCAGGGAATCCATCGAGGGTTCGCTTGGCCTCCCAATATCAGAGAAAACTCTCAGGCTGAAGCTTCTCGCTTCAGAGGATCAGCGTCACCGCCTCCAAGATCAGATCTTCTTCTTGCAGGACCAACTCAAGGAGGCTCATAAGCGGCTTCAGCTTTGCAAGGTTCGTCCTCTTAATTTTCGCCGGCCAATTTATTTCTTCTTTAATTTGGCTACTTTCAACCAATATTTGTACCTTTCTGGTGTTTTCTTATTATATTAGGGAATTTTGTGTAGGAGGAGGCGAGTATGAATGCCCAGGGTTTAAGGAATTGCATACAGGATAAGGACATGATGGCTGCAAGGTGTGCTGAAATGGAGAATTACTGTGTTAAGCTGGAAAGAGAATGCATGCTGTTTGAACGAGATTTAGAGAAGGCCATGGAATCCTGTGATGAATTGGAGAAGGAGAACAATGAGCTTCGTGCTCAGCTGCATGATAACTTCTCGGTAAGTCATCTCTACTTTATACGGTCAAATATCCTAAATCAGTTCCATTTAGTAATCCATATTAAGTATCTGCCTTGGCTTATTTTATGCTTTTATTTGTTTCATGCTTGGAAGTTCCATGGCAAATGCAAAGAGTTCTAGGGAGGCAAAGTTGATTAGTCTATGCTAGCATGCATCAAACATTTCTCTTATGGTTAAAAGGGTAAAGATGATAAATAAGTAGTTCCTAACTGCAATTCTAATTGTTCTCGTTCAAAGGATGATAATTTTTTGAAGGACTTTATTTAGAAACTTTAGATTTTTTTTTTCATATGTATGTGATATTCTTGTTGTTAGTTCAACACATTTTGACTTTGAACGAAAGACAATTTATCTTCATCTTCACTGGTTTGATTAGCTTAATCGTAACGATTAGATCAGACTTTATGCATCTTTCGTTGATACATTCTAAGGTATGCATATTAAAATGGAAATTGATATGTGCATGTATGATATGAATTTTTATTATAGAAATTGGCATAGAATGTATAGATTATTCAACCAAGATAAAAAATCTAGAACTTATTTTAATCAAGAAATTATTTCTAATGAATTGGGCATCTTCTTTTGAGAACCTTAGAAAGTCTTAGCATGACAATGAGGAATCACATAGCTCTTAAAAAAGTATGGAACATATGCTTGTATTTCCCATTGGTTAAATCAGGTATGTAATTATTGGAATAATTATTAGAGGCTCAAATGATTGACATACAAGCATGAAAATTGATATATGTGAAATTCTCTTATTTCTAAATTGTCATTGATTTAAACTTTGTTTTGGATTCAATTTAATAGAATAAGGAATTTTCTCTATAGCCTTTACAGAATTTACCTCCCCCTATTTGAAATAAAATGGCTCAAAGATGCAGATCTGCAAAAAAGGACAATGAGCTTAGTCAAGTTGAGAATAGGCTGGTGTCTTCTGGTTAACCTTGAAAAATGTGCTAGAGGTTTCAGAAGCCTCTCATCGGGCTACGATATGTACATATAATAGGTAAAATATGAGTCTATACTTATGAAGCTTAAGTGCACGTATTTCTTTTAAATTTGAATGATTAGAATTATAGAAGTTTATTTGAGTAATTCATACATACATGTAATGTTGGATATCTTATGATTTCTTAATGATAAGACACACTTCTGTGCAATTTGTAAGAGATGCAAGCCTAAAAAGTTAGGGTTTAGATGATTTAACATTTTAATTTATAAAATAAATCCTATTTTATTATATCTCTACGCCAAACCTAAAACAAACATAAACAAGAACCAGAATTGCATGTATCTCCTCAACCTCACCACATGATACACCGGGTTGACACTGATTGGATTTGCAGCTGCAATTGAGGATGAGGGAGTAGTGAATGCGACCCACTATAATAATAATTTCAATAAAGACTCACTAAGTCATGAGAGAGAGGGGAATTTTTAAATTCATAAATTATAATCTTAATGAATTAGACTACTTGTTTATGATCTAACTTTGACATTAGTATGTTACTTATTATTTAAATGTTTTTTTTTGTTAGTTTAGTAGTTCAATTTCATCGAGATAGAAAATGCTTCAATAGAAAATGCTTGTCTCATGGATAGAAAATGCTTCAATACCCAATAGCATAAGTTTAAACTTTATTTAGAATGCACTGGAATTCTAAATACTTGCAATCAAATGGTCACACATGGTAATTACGAGAAAGATAAATTCTAAAAATGTTCCAAGGTTGAGTTCTAATGCAAATAAAAAATATGAAGTGTTTATTGAGAAAAAAATCATCATATGGCTTTCATGCTTAGCTAATATAACTTTCGAATGATGTGCCAATTGTGTAGTATAACTTTCAAATGATATGCAAATTGTGTTGCATTGTTATACATAACTTTCACATTAGATTTTTGAATAATCAATTAACACTTAATAATTTGGAATTTTATAGACTCCTGCCAAAATTTTGAAAAAAAAAAGCCTTTGGTTATGTAATGTCGTTATGTCAATAGTTATTCTCGTAAGGGACAGCTATAAAATGCATTGAAGCAATAGTAGTTATAATGATTTACTGCTGTTATTTGGAGGTGGATGGCTATATAAAAAATATGGATAAATGAGTGGGTCTGTACTTCTCAAACTCAAAAAAAAAAAAAAAAAAGGAACTGGCCTGTAAAAATGCAGCCAGATAAAGCATAGAGGATACTTTTTGTTTCAAGAGAAAAAAGGGCTTGAAACCTAAATACTACCTTGGCGCCATATTAGTTAGCACTGACGTCAAGCAGTGTGTGGGAACTAATTAAAACCAGATCATATTAGGTTAAGGATTCCATTTCACACGAAGATGATTTTGGAATACTTGGAAAGTTCACCAAGTTGAGAAGCCTTTAGGTTAGTATGTTGATTGTTGTGGCAATCCTGTAACTATTGGAGCGATCACTTTAGCTGGTCAATGGTTATTTGTTTAGTCTGCTAATTTCATCGTGGTCCAGGATCAATCTCAAGTTTTCTAATGCAATTGAGCATGTGTTGTCTGTCCTTTTTGTCAATTTTATTTTGAATAAACAATTTTTACCCTTATTTCCGATTTGGTGATTTACTGCCAGATTCCTAGAAACCTTGGTTTCATAAGAACCGTTTCAATATCAGCTTTTCTTATAATGTGCTTAAAATTTTAACATTTAAGACAGGTTCTTAGCTTTGCTTTTGCTGATTGTTGTATATCTTTCCCTGTAATTTCTAAAAATTGATTATTTATTTGCAATTTCAGGTTCAGGTATTAGCTGCTGAAGTACAATCCTTGAAAGAAGATAAGGAGAACCTTCGGATAAATCTGCAGAGAGCTGAAGAGGAGGTGCGGGGATTTGATTGTTTTTATATTTCTCATAATCTGTCTCTCACCACCTCATTTATTTGTTAAGGTGAAAGTACTATTTGAGGACAACAGATTATTGGATGAAGAGAATAAGCGACTGCTATTGCGTCTGCAAAGACAAACACAACGACATAGATCTGACAGCAAGCTATCTGCTAGTGCATCTTCTTCTAGGGTGAGTAGAAGCTGAGCATGAACTAGTCAGGGTTTTGTTTGGCTTATCAAGTTTTTTACTGAGCTAAAAAATTTATTTCATTTTAAGCTCAGTTATTATTGACTCAAACCCGAAAAGCAAGCTCAATCAATGACCATTAGATGCTTCGCCAAGTTTTGGATTGATGACTTACCACCACATGAAAACAAGTTCGTGATTTTTATATTACCTCTTTTAAGTATTATAGAAATTAAATCACACGTTTTCTAGGAGAAGTATATTATATAGTTTTTAGTAGTAGAAAGTTCGAGTTTTTTTATTCCTCTGCATCTTCGGAGTTAAGATTGTTTTCTTTTTAGAAGAATAGGAGCTTTTATCCTTACCAATCTTATCTCATTCATCTACATTTTTTAATATTTGAGAGTTGAAGTAGTTCATTCTTTTTTTTTTTTTTAATATCATATTTCATTTGTTAAACCACCTATTTTAAATCTCAATCATTCAAAGATGTGAATGAATGCTATGAAATATATGATGATAAGAACACTTAGATTTTATTTGGGACGGCTTTCTTACTACTTCACAGCTTTTTAGTAAAAAATTAAAATATTTGTATTAAAAAGCTGCTTTAAGAAGCAGTAAGAAAGCCTTCCCAAATGAAACCTTATTCTCTTAAAGCAATAGTTCTCTCTCCCTCTCTCTTTATGTATATTTGAAATGGTTAGTTTATATTTAATTTGTTCACTAAATAAGCTGAACAATCTTGCCCGGGCTCGGCTTATATTCAATGAGCTTGCAGAACACGAATAATTAGAGTGACACAGAGTGTTCAAGAACATCTAATGAACAGACTGTTCATTACAGATCCACTAACTAAGCTTTGGTTTCTTTCCTCAAGTCATTTGACGTTGGATTTAATTTGTTTTATTAATAGTCTTCTAATGCTGATTACAGAGTACAGACCATATAATCTTTCCAGAATTTTGTAAATATTTGTTCTGAAGCAGGTTATGGATTTTATAGACATTCCATTTTTTTTATAGGGAAAGCGCAAATCATGCCTCATGAAGGGCAGTTCTTTTGGGCGACAGATTGAGTTCAATTCTGAAGAGCAAACAAGACAACCGCTTACTCCTCTGCATAAGATTCCCCCAGAGTCATGAATCCTTGTGAAGTGAGAAACAATCTGACATCTCTTATTGTAAAGCGCCTTAGAAACCTCGGAAGCTTGCAGCTTACTGCTAACTCTTGGAAGGTGGTTTCTTAAAGCCTTTCAGTCTCTAACCAATTTGACGTTTTTGGGCCTTATAGTGTTATCTCCAGATAGCATGGTATTTGTACTATTTTTTTAATGCTTTAGAACATTCTAGTCTGAATTTGAATTAGATTCTTTCAGTTTATCATATGGGAATTAGGGTTTACAGCTATCGATTGAAGGGTCTACAGCTACCCTGGTTTCTTCTTAATATCAATGATCTAAGGAGTGGTGTCCATCTCTTCTAAAAATTTGGTTTGAATCCATACAAATGGTTATTCATCATTGAAGAAATTGCAAATGATCCTCATGAACATGAGAAATGAGGCATCAAAGATATGTGTAGCTTCTTTATAATATTCATGTTTTCCTGCAACTAGAGAAGGGTATAATGATTTATAGATTTCAATAAATTTTAGGATACCTTGACGTTTGATTAACCTTAGCAGTTTAGCAACGGACAAACGCTAAGTATGTTTTCATGTTTATATTAGGCAATGGATAACAATATAGAAAGATACAAACGGAAGTAGGGGTGTAAATGTGTCAAGCTGGCTTATGAGCTGGTTCAAACTCTACTCGCTAATGGGTTACAAGCTTAAGAGTTGGACTTATCTAAAACATGAGCTCGAGCTCAAACTCAAGTTCGATTTGACTGAACTCGACTTGTCAACTCATGAGCCAATAAATTAAATATTAAAAATTGCTTTTAAATTTTTATATATTAAATAAAAATATGCAACTAAAAGAGTCTTAAAATTTTTAAATTTTCGGCCATCTATAGAAAATTTGCAGCAATAAATATGTTTGTATAGTTTTCAGAGAAAAAAATAAATTTTTATTTTGAGATGAGTTTGACTGAATGGAAGTGATTATACACGACAATTTTATCTTCTTTTTTAGATGGGCATCCACGAGGCTACCTCCTTCTCTAGCTGCTCCTGCTACGAGTGTGGGCTCCAAAAATTATGCTCAGGTTACTCCGAGCTTTTTCTTTTCTTTTCTTTTGAGGAGGATGATTTTAACAAATAATGTTTCAGATAAATTTTAGGAAATCAAATTAGAATTAAGATAAGATACTACACAGAGGTTTCATCAATATTTTGCGATGACTTTATATCTAGTTTTAGGTTTCTTATAGATGCAAGCCCTTATATGGCTAATTTTCTCTTCTAGTGATGAGAGAACTTTGATTAAGATTGGTCGTTAGATACATACTGAATACCCAGTGTGTAATAGTAATGGAATATACTTGCTTTTAGAAATTCCTTTTTATGTTGAGTTTCTATTTATCAGAACATTCATTTTATGAATAGAATATGAGATCATAAGAAAAATGGTATTTATGTCTTGATGCTTGCTTATAACTCCACATTCATTTATACCTTCCACAATCTACCTTCTCTAGGTGAAGGAGACCCTCCTGAATTTCCTTATGACTTTATTTCCACTTATATCTCCCTTAAACCTCTCACACCTGTAGAAAATAGATAGGACCAAAACAAAAAACAAAACAAAATAGAATAGAACAAAACATAATAGAAAGTTAGGGTCACATAACAGAATTTATAGTGCACTTAATCAGTTCCCACATCAAAATATTATCATACTATCATAAATGCATATGTAGAACTTTACAGAGTTAATAGATACACAAGATGCTAAACATGATCATGAATGCAGATATATCACAATATAGAGGATGATACACATGTATGATATTCATGGTTTCCAACTTTTACTACCTAAGGTAATATTCATAGTTAAGCTTCAAAATATCATTTTGAGGCTTTTGGGGATTATAATCAATCTCAAGTTTACCGTTTCTTAACAAAGATATTCAAAACTTAACATAGGTAAAGCCAACCGATTATTACAACTTGAAGCCAAAATGTTCAGAATAGAGCATTTTATACAACAACAACAATATCATCAAGCCTTTATCCCACTATGTGGGGTCGACTACAGGAATCCTTTTTTCTCCATTGTGAGTCAAAATCTCATTTAAATCTACTAAAGAAAGGTCATTTCTAATATTTTTTAACCAAGCCTTTTTAGGTCTACCTCTAACTTTCTTAACATAGGCCAAATCTAATACATCTACACTCATAACGGGGTCATCAGAAGGCTGCTGTTTTACATGACCAAACCATCTAAGGTGACTCTCTATAATCTTATGTGTCACTGAAGCTAGCACAACCTTTTCGCGGATATGCCCGTTTCGCATCCTATCTCTAAGGGGCTGTTTAGATGTAGGATTTAGGCTGGATTTGTGGTGGATTTGAGCTAAATCCAACCACATGGCCAAAAATGCAAAACCAAATCTCACGGTAAATCTAAGCCGTTGTTGACAGAAAATTTCCTCTTTTTATGATAAATCACGGATTTACGAAATCCTTTGATTCAGCGGATTTACGGGATTTGGTCGAAGAAGTACGCGAAAGGGAGAAAGTTACCTTCACAGCGAGCGAGCTCCCATCGTTGCTTCCGATCAAAATGTCGTAACTTCCGATCCAACAAGAAGGGAACGCCTTTGAAGGAGCAAAGTCGAACAGCGAAGGAGCCGAAGAAGAACAACAACGAAGAAATACAAGAGAAAAGCAAACTGTAGGTCGTAGGCTATGGAAAGAAAGGAGCAAATCGTAGACAGTAATTAGTCAGAAATTAATTTAGTAAATATAAATTAAATTATAAATAAATAATTAATTGTAGATAATTAATAATATAAATAATAATTAAATAATTAATATTCTAAATAATAATTAGATAACTATTCTAAGTAGTAATAATAATTATATAATTAGTTAAGTTGTTAATATTTATAATAGTAATCAAATAACTAAACTAACTAATATCTGTAAGTTATATTATTAGTTAAGTTAGATAATACTAGCTAATTAATATTCTAAATAATAATTATATTATTAGTTAAGCTATTTGATAATTAAATTAGCTTCAATTATATTATTAATATTAGTTGTATTTTATTTGAACTTATGTTGTTGTACTTTAATTATCCTAGAAATAAATGTCAAATTTCTTAACCGTCTTAAATCATGAATCAAATTGTCAAATAGTCACACATGATTTATCAAGATTTATATTGAATGTTACCAAATAATTTTTAGGATTTAACACTCCTAGGATTTCATAAATCCGAATTTAGAGGATTTACGAAATCCAACTTAAATTAAATCCTTGGTGCATCCAAATAACCCCTATGAGTAAATCCACTCATCCACCTCAATATCATCATCTCAGCAACACTTAACTTAATATTATACTTCTCTTTTAATAGCCAACATTCTGCGCCATAGAACATTTTATAACATACTAAAAGTTAAACGGTGGAATACTAGTTATACTTTGATTAAAATGCTTTATTACTCTATCTTTTCATAGAAATGACAAAATTGAAATCAGAAATAGGACATTGGGAGCCTACTTCAAGCACGATAATTTCCCTAACTAGCACGATGGACAAATCCTAAGCTAAAGCTTCTGAATCCATTTCTTCTCTTTCTCTCTCTTCTCCAATCATTGATGAAATTGGGGGGAGTTTAAATGGATTTGGATATATATATATATATAATATTATTTTTGACCACGTTCCACGGCGCTCACTTCCAAAACGTCGTTGCATTCAATTGAATATTCAAAGTTTAGAGAGCTTAGCGCCACAGCTCTCCCTAAATTTTTCTTCTCAAACAAAGATGATAATATTGTGGTGCCAACACTCCCAGCATTGCGGTGCCCCGATGAACATTTTGCCACTTATATTTTTTCTTCCTCATTCCAACTCTAACCCTATTTAAAGTTAATTAGACACTACATGGCTTATAATTAATGACTAAATCAAAACTAAGCAAAAGGTCATACTAGATTAGGTCAATTGACTAGATTTTGGAACAGTTGATATTACAGATAGAGGGTAACCTTGTTCTAGCCCACTGATCGATTAAAATAAACCTTTAATTTCACCATTGAGGACAATTGCAAAACCATCAAGGCCGAGAGTCTAGTCCCCTTTGATATTATGAAGAATTAATAAATTTTCTTGATCAATTATGGGTCTAGTAAGATATAGAGATTGAGAGTAAGTTACAATTGAATGTATATGAAGATCCGTAAGAATGGAGGATGGAAGATGCATTATTGTTATATAAAGAAGAGTTATATTGGGTTATCACCCAGTGATATTGTTAAACCCAATTATTGTCATCAGCCCTCAGTTTAACCCGGAAATTCTCAATAATAGTAATTTGAATATATTGATCATGAATAACTTTGGCCTCGACAGCAAGAGAGAGATTATGTCGGTCATTATCCAGTAAGTTGAAGAAATTCTCTTGCTGCTTGAGAGAAAGAGAGTGAATGAGAGCAAAGGTGGAGTTCTAACCAGACTCTTGCAAGGATAATTTGAAAACTTTAAATTTCTTGTGCAAAATGAATATGGGTTCCGCTGATTCTCACAAACATGTTTGTTTGAATGTATTTATTCAGGTATAATTAGACTCACTATTTGTGAAGTTGAGGTGGCACTACAGTAAAAACGGCATTTTTCAGCACTGTCGGTAATTAGTATTTCCAACGAATTTCTGATCGAAAATTTTCCGCCGGTAAAACAATTGAGAGAAGAGAGGAAACAACATTCACATTAAGATATCCTGCTTGGACATTTCATACATATTAGTTAGGGGGAGTAGCTGAACCAACGTGTGTGGGGGTCTCGAGGAATAGGTGGAACCCACGTGTATGGGTCCACTTCTAGTGATCATGACACTCATCTACACTCAAAATTGGACATTTTTGCGTCGTTGAAATCAACTCAAGGAAACAATCATTTCAACTATACATATGAAAAAATGGAAATTCATTTGATCTTTTTATAGTTTTCAAAAGTTTTTATTTTGCTTGAGACCTTTGTTTTGGGATATTTAAAATCATATTTAGAGGTTTGTAATGCCCATAAAATCATCTTAACAAGCCAATCATCTAAACTATAGATATCACAAAATTGAAGGTCAACCAATCCTCAAATTATTTTTTTTTAAATTCCGACTTAATAATTTAGGTGCTGCTTTGAGATCTGAAATTTTATGCTATTTGATGAAATTTATGAAACATATCAATCTAAAATTTTGTTTGGTCAATATTGCAATGCTATAAGTCAACACATGCCATTTGGACTCCATTGTCTTACCTACAAAAACATGATGGTAACTGCATGTCGGAATGCTGCTGCCAAGGACTAACAAGCCTGCATGACTTGAAAAAAAACCACCACATAACAGTACCTTCATAACTATAAACTATAACACTTACAGTTACATTATAATTTATATAGATGTCACAGCAAGGAGCAAGGCAAATAACCATAACGTTATGACAAACTTACCTGCAGCAAAATGACGCATTCTCTCACGACAAAAAAAGAAGGATGACAGTGGCCTTCCCTCTAGCTTCGTTCCATTAAGTAGACAAATACCATTAACTTTGCTAATTCAGAATGAGACAGTGATACCAAGTAATACCATCAGCTGAGAAATAAACTCCGGATGCCCAGGCCAAGCAGCACCAGTCACTAAATTTTCATCTGTATAGCAGCGGTGAATTGGATCTGGTTCCAGCCATGTTCCTCCTCCTAGCACAACATTCAGCTTTACTGCAGGGTATGCTGTGCATTTTCTTCCCTGAGAGTAGAGTAATGGTTACAAGAGTTGCTGGTAACTTTTAAAAAGGATATAAGAAACATGAATGTTGAGAGGCCAAGTGAACGGAAATATAAAAGAAATCAATTAGCGAATTTTCTAATAAAAGATTTTAGCATAATAGAATCCACTTCAAAAAAAGAGAACAGGCAAGTAATGCTTAGGTTATCTGCATTATGATTTTGGGCCTACCTCAACCCCTCCATATCACAAAAATGTGCATTGATTTGCATCAAGCATTTACCAAGTAGGCGAGTGCAATGACTGAGCAGACTAGAGCAAATAAATGAATAAGCAAGTGCACACGGATGAGTAGATGAGCGTAAACGGGAAAGAACGTCAATGTGCTTGGGCAAGTAGGCAAGATCAATAGCTCGAGTTAGACCCAGCGCTATCTAAGTTATTCCTACCATGAAACTTTTTAGAGGTCAAGAACTCAAGTTTGAATCATAAGCTATGTAAGCTTCTATCTTACCTCCACAATACAATGATTTTTAAGGACATTGTTTCAAAGATAATACGCTCAACCAGTTCTCCTATGCAAATACTAGCATCTTCTGATGTACCATAGCATACTTCAGTCATAATATACAGCCGATAGCATGCACCTCATGATATGTGTGTTGCATGGTACTTTAAGGATATTCTGCAAAATGGCAGTACAACAAATTCCAACTAGTTGGCTGCCAGAAATGGAAGCTGACTGACTAAAATTTTTATTAAAAGATGGACATAATGCAATAATCCTAGTTTTTTTGGTAATGAGTGAAAATCTTAAGCTTCGTTTCATAACATGTTAGCTTCTCCAAGGATTCTATGGTTTTAGTCTCAACTTCACATTTTTATTGAAAAATACTACCAAACTAGACAGGAGTTTGGAAAGAAAGTAGAAGAAAACACAAGAACATACCAAAAACACACTGACATTATTTATAACCATCTGAACTAATTCATTAACCTTGCATACCACACGGAAAACTTGCTTCACTAAAAATATTAAGCAAGGTAATCTGAGCTAAAGATTAAAGCTTATTGAAATCACCTTAAGAACTCCGGCAGCAGATAATATTTGTTGGCCATGGCAGATAGATGCAACTGGCTTTTTACTATCCATGAAGTGCTTTACTAAATCAATAACCTTCTCATCCAATGCTAGATATTCTGGGGCACGGCCTCCTGGTATTACAAGAGCATCATAGCTAGAGATATCAACAGAATCAAACTGCTCATTCAACGTGAAGTTATGACCAGGCTTTTCACTATATGTCTGGTCGCCTTCAAAATCATGAATGGCAGTTGGACATATATCACCCGCATTCTTATTAGGGCAGATAGCATCAACCTTGCAACCAAGAGCTCCAAGAGACTGAAAAGGAACCATAACTTCATAATCTTCCATATAATCCTGAAATGTTAGTTAGATTAGCTCTTCATAAGTTGAATTACGAGCACAACAACACAGAATTATGTTTTGGAGAGCAAAATCTAAATTAAAGAAGTTCCACAAATAATGATAAAATTTAAACAATACAAACTGTTATTTTCCTTTCTAACTATGGCTCTTTATGTGCATCTCATAAATAAGAAAACATTCAAACGTAACTTCCACCTTTCCGAATCCAGTAATTTTTTCTCATAATCAAGAAAGAACTGTAGAATTGCCCATCTAGCTAACCGGTCAAAAAGAAAAACCAAATTAACGGGGAGCATATAGCAGTAAGTAACAAAATTGTCAAAGAAACGAGGTTTAGCGCAAAAAAGTGCAGAATGACACCCCATCCGACAAATGATTTTTTCACCAAAAGATTATTGTAAGGTGCTTACGCATTCCTCCACACCCATAACCAAAAAACGAGAAAATTATAGGAGAAAACTCAAACAGGTATAAAAGCGCATCCCATACATATTTTTTGCCAATCAAATAAATCATTGCATAGCAACCAGAAATAAGATGTGACTTGACGCCTAGAATTCTAAGCAATGATACCAAACATAATTCACTCGTGCCAATCATCTCCTTCAAGAATTCATATATCCAAGCTGACCATAAAACTAGGTAGAAAAGAGTTAGGGGGAGAGGTAAAGGAAGAAACTCATTAGAAATAAAAACCAAATGATAAGAAAATAGGTAAGCGCTAGTTGTGTTATTGAAATTTAATGTAAATTCAATTCTTAATTATCTACATAAAGTGACAAATTTACATCCTTAATAGATAGATTGTACTATAAAAGTTCAAAAAGCCCTGAAGAAGAATTTCAACATTTAAAAGGAAAATATGTGGGTGATTACATTTTATTTTGCAGCAAGTGCAATTTTATTATTGATTCAATACATTGACTAACACTATAATTTGTATATATACTTGTTAAATTTTAAAGGGAATGTTTTATATTAAAATGAGGAAAATCAAACAAGCTGTGTTACAATATAATATATATAAATGTGATGTGATATATATATATATATATATATATATATATATATATATATATATATATATATATATATATATATATATATATATGAAATAAAATGAATTACAATATGAAATGGAAAGTATTTAAAAGAAAAAATATATACATGCAAATACAGGAGTTCACCTCCTTATAATACTGACTGGGGATGCATCATATCTGTGTACGATAGATGAAAAAAAATTGGAAATGAAAATGGATATCCCTATATCGATGCAGATTTAAGCAGTGCTCTTCGAATAAATGAATTGTTAAAAAATTTAAATTGAAAAATAAAATTTTAAAGAATGTTTTATAAATCAATGATTGAGAATACTCATATTTACATTAATTACTTATATGTATATTAAATTAAAAGTTTGATGACATAGTGTGCCACTTATACACATATTTCATTATTAGTACTATACTATAAAACTGTAATTGACCATTGAGTTTGTTATTGAAAACTCAATTCATTAAATCAAGCATTTTAGATAAATCCCCAATTAATTAAATTGTTGATTGAGATTGTTGTGTGCATGGAATATTGGGTTCAACTAAAAATAGGTAAAATTTATTTTATTTGTATGTTTAAACTGCAATTTTTTATTGGGCGGCTCTTTCGTTAAAGTTTAGATGTTTATTTTTAATTTGAGTAATAAGTGATGAAAGAATTTATGAAATATGTTAGGTCGTCTATTCCCTCGTTAACTCAAGATTATGGACAAACCAACATCTAAAAAGCTAGGTGGTTAAAATGCTTCAAATGACAAAAATGATATGGAAAATTGAAGAAATATTTTATAAAGAAATAACGGGACCATTTATACTGTATAGATATGTTCAGTAACAGAGAAATCACTAGTAGAAAAATTAAATGTACCTAAATAAAAATATTTAGATCAAAGTGTACTAAAATAAGTAAGGATGGAGTAAGAAATGATAATATCAAAGATATACAAAGGGTAGCACTTATTGAAAATAAAATAATAGAAATAAATTTACAAAATTTGAGCATATATATATATATAATGGAGGACTAAAAAATGATCCAATGAACGAGTAGGCATAATTAATATGATAAAATTTAGAAGGAAAAAAATGAGACCAAAGATAACATGACTAAAAGTTGTGCTAGAAATTTTTTGTGAAATAGAGTTAACAACCTATATGATACTCAACATAAATAAATGGAGAAGAAAGATTCATAAAACATACCCTAAATAAGCTTGTTGATGATGATGATCATGATACTTGCGGTATAATAAAGTCAAGCAATAACAAGTCATGCTCAACCATAAAGAGGTACCATCAAAGTAGTTATCTAAGCTATAAACTCAATTGGTTAATGAATGTTAAAAAATTTAGTGGTGTCTCTGGTTTAGTTTTGTTCCAAACTTCATTGGATGGTGTTGACCTTAATTTTGCATCGGTCACTTCTACGATCCTATTGCATACTTTGTTTACCTCTCATACATGTTTTCATTCCATATATAAAATTTTTCAATCAAGACTTTATCTTATGAAATGGATTGCACCATTGCATCCGGCTCATCAAGACGGATCAAATGAGTCTATTCGCACTCGAATCGGATATCATTTGATGTGTGTAGAGGAGAGAGAATATTAGAGGTTTTTTCTTAATAAATTTAATAATTAAAATAAATTTAAAATCGTATACAAATCTAAAAAAAGTTTTCATTAGCAAATCAAAACATGAAATTTTAATAAATATTGTTGCGTCCTGGAAAATTCGCGGCAGTAGAGATATATTAAGTTTAACGTCCTAGCTTTGTACGAAGATCCAGCACACAAACAGATAAATAAGTAACGGTGTAGAGCTCATAAAAGATACCATAATTTTTACGTGGAAACCCCTAAAAAGGAGAAAAACCACGGGGCCTAGCCCAGTTTGAATGAATCCACTAGTGTTTGCAGTTGATTACAAATGAGGCCCTTCCTTAGGAGGAAGGTCTTGGCTTGAAGTAGCAAATATACATCATATAGAGTGTATTATATGGTAGGAGTTAGAAGAATCAGTGTTGATATGCTCGTTTGGGGTGGCAAAACCATAGTCGTCGGGAGAACCGTAGTTGGGCGACGGTGGTCAGAAGAACCGTAGTCGGCGAGCAACGGAGGTCGGGAGGACCATAGTTGGGCGACGGTTGGATGACCGTAGTCGGCGGGCAACGGAGGTCGGGAGGACCGTAGTTAGGCGACGGTGGTCGGAAGGACTGTAGTTGAGCGACGTGGTCGGAAGGACCATAGTCGGCGGACAACGGAGGTCGGGAGGACCATAGTTGGGTGACGGTGGTCGGAAGGACCGTAGTCGGCAGGCGACGGAGGTCGAGAGGACCGTAGTTGGGCGACAGTGGTCGGAAGGACCATAGTTGATGATGGTCGACGAACAGGCGGAAGTTCTGCGAACGGGCAGAAGTCCAGCGGTGGCCGGCGGACTGGCAGAAGTCCAGCGATGGTCGACGGATGGGCGGAAGTTCGGCAGTGGTCGGCGGACTGGCGGAAGTCCGGCAGTGGCCGGCGGAGAGGAAGCTCCCAAGCTCTTCCATTCTCTTCCTCCTCCTCCCTCATGTGAAGAAATGGGGGCTATTTATAATTTTTTGAGAGTGGCATGGCTTGTAAATATGTTGAGAATCATGGTCCAAATGGGAGTGGTTTGAATGGACGGCCGATATTGATCCCCTCGATCATGGATCATTTAATGATCATTTGAATGCCTTAATGATATCAGAATTCAGCGATCATGGGCTTGTTGGACTCGTCTCGTCGAGCCGCTCGATTTGACTATAAGCATGTCACGTTTGGAAACCGTTTGGTAATTCAGATTATGGTTTGAACCTTCCAAATGTGCTTTAAATATAATTCATAAATTAAAGCAAATATATATAAATACATCTCAAATCTAAATTCAAGCACAAATAATTTCAGCACGCAATTTAATTCAATCTTATTCACTCATTTCTAATTAATAAGGGTATGATGGTCTTCTCTATTGTGTAATATATTAGGGTTTTGTTTGGTGGCCCCATGAATAGAAATGGATTTATCTTTTCTCTCTTAGGAATAGTCCTCATCCTAACTATCCAAATTAAATCTAATGGATGATTTTTATCAAGAGAGCAGCCATCATTTCATTTAAATCTTCAAGGGTAGCAAGATCGCATCCCAACCTTTAGATCAAGAACATCAAGGGACTAAATGGTCAATTCAATTCATCTTATATTTTATTTCAGGTTTTCAAAGGGGAAATAAGGGGGTCGGCTCATTTATTCACGTACAGCGGCTGGTTGGGGTGGCATACACTTACACCACCTCTCCATTCAGACTTCCTGTGTACCTGGATAAGATCGGATCTCTCCCTCCCTCTCTTGAGCAGCAGGTCGGGCAAAGGAAGAGGGAAAGCTGCTTTTCCTGATGCTAGGGTCGACTATCCCTCAAGAAGCCGAGCAAGCCACATCAGCCCAAGCTGCTTCTGTCTTCTTCCATTTGGTCTAAGGAAAGAGTAGAGGACTGTTGGTGGTCCTTTCCACATGATAATGAAAGGGAGGAAGACTGCTATTCGTGTTGTCCTTCATCCATTCGAGCAAGACAGCCAAGCTTCTCGGTAACTTTATCTCTTCATGTGTTATAGCTATATATGTTGGAATCATAGATATATCTTCCCACCTTAATCTATTTTGGTAGATTAGTAAGGCTTAGAAATTTGATTATTGTTCACCTTTTTTTCTTGTTGCTTTAAGAGACAGCTTTTCTTGAGAAAGTAATGTCGTTTTCTGGTTTTAACTTCTGTATAAAATTTGTAAATCATCCTTTTTTCATAATTTAATAAAGATATTAGATCATGATTGCCTCATGCATATGTAGAATCCTTAAAAATGAAACTGTATAAGATTATTTGTTCTCTGTATAAGTTAATTCTTGTAGCAATTTGAAGATTATAAGTGAAGGAATGAGATTTTCAGTTTTATTTTCAGTTTCTTTTTAATTACATATAAGAAATTGAGTTATAATTTTAAAAATTTAAAAACTATATTTATATTCTCTTCACATTCAATTGATTCAATGAAATAGAGGTAGCACTTTCATGTATCTTCTAATTTTGACATACATAATAATTATACCTTGATTAATGGAATGACGATTTAAAACTCTCAAATTAAGTATATGCTCTTTATAGCTAGTTGACTCAATGAAGTAAAAATATCTTCTCACATTGATTTCTGCTATTGGAAAACTGAATTTGATAATTAATTTTATCATGTAGCCTCAGTACTTATGATTTCCTTAGTTAATTAATAATATTAAAGAATATAATCAACTGTTTCGATAGTTCTAAAGGAATTATTACATTGAAGATCAAATAGTTTCTTTAATGATTTACCCCATCTCTAACAGAAAGGTACATGGATTCACTTCCCTATTTCATCCTAATGGTTTCATTTAATTGCATAGCTTCCTTAAAATTTTGTTAATACAAATATACATTGATGAAAATATATGTATAGGATTTTATCTTGTAAAGAAAAGGGACATCTTGAGCTCAATGAACCCCTATTAAAATAGAGGTTGCATAGATATCTCTTTTGTTAGTTGATTCAAATGATACGATTATTCATATCCAAGTTATAATGGTGATTTTGAAACATTCAATTTCTTGTTTCATTGCTTCAATCTTGCATTCTATCAATCTTGTATTCTATATATATATATATATATATTCTGAATGTTTTCTTCTTTAATTGACTATTGACTTTCAAAAGCGTATGTATATTTCTTTATATTGCGAAGTAACTTGAACTTTTATGCATAAAAATGTATAAGAAATAAAAAGAAAGAGAAGTGATAGATTTGAATAACTAAAATGATGTGAATGATATTATAATGAATAATACTTGTGCTAGCTCCTTCACCAATGACTTGGATTATGTTCATTTTATTTATATGCACATAAATATATATATACTCAAATACATTATATTCTAATTATTATCTCAAAATTAGAAGATATAAGAATATGTTACTTCTATTTCATTGAATCAATTGACAGTGAAGGAAATATAAATATAGTTTTCAAATTTTTAAAGTTATAACTCAATCTCTAATATGTTATATAAACAAGCAATAGAAAATAAAAGTGAAAATCTTATTTTTGCACTTATAATATTCTAATTGTTACTAGAATCAGCTTATACAGGAACAAATAACCTTACATAATTTCATTTTTAAGGATTCTATATAAACATGAGGCAATCAGGATCTAATATTTTTATTAAATTATGAAGAAAAGATAAAGAATGATTTACAGATTTTATACGTAAGTTAAAACCAAAAAATGATATTAATTTCTCAAGAAGAGATTTTATCTCTTAAAGCAACAAGAAAAACAAAAGGGAACAATAATCAAATCTCTCAGCCTTACTAATATACCACACTAGATTAAAGTAGGAAGATATATTTGTAATTCCAATATATATAGTTATAACATATGAAGAGATAAAGTTAACAAGAAGAATGAAGATCCCAACCACAGAACTCTCTACTGCTCCTTTGGTTGTCTTGCTCGAATGGAAGAAAGATAACACGAATAGCAGTATTCCTCCCTTTCGTTATCATGTAGAGAGACGGCCAGCAGTCCTCTACTCCTTTCTTTGGCCGAATGGAAGAAGGCAGAAGCAACAAGAATAACTCAGGCTACTGTAACTTACTCGGCTTCTTGAGGGATAGCTTAACCTTGCAACAGGAAGAGCAGCTCTCCCTCTTCCTTTGCCCGACCTGTTGGTCATGAGAGGGAGAGATCCAGTCTTGTCCGGGAACACAAGAAGCCTAGATGGGAGGCTCGAATGGAGAGCTGGAGGCATGAGTGTATGCCGCCCCAATCAGCCGCTGTACGTAAATGAATGAGCCGAATCCCTTGTTTCCCCTTTGAAAACCCGAAATAAAACATAAGATGAATTGACCATTTAGTCTTTTGATGCCCTTGATCCAAGAGTTAGGATATGATCTTGCTACCCTTGAAGATTTAAATGAAATGATTACTGCTCTCATGATAAAAATTAGCCATTAGATCTAATTTTGATGGTTTGGATGAGAACTATTGCTAAGAGAGAAAAGACAAAACCTTTTCTATTCATGCTTGAATTTATATTTGAGTGAATTTTGTGATGTATTTATTTAAACTTATAAATATATATTTAAATATATTAGTTTAAATTTATGAATTGTATTTATTAAAATTTTATGTTTCGATTTGCTAATAAAAATTTGTTTTATATTTTTATATAATTTTAAATTTATTTTAATTATTAAATTTATTAAGAAAAAGCCCCTAACATTCTCTCTTCTCGACACGCATCAAATGATATCCGATTTGAGCGCGAATAGACTCATTTGATCCGTCTCGACGATCCGGACGCAACGGTGCAATCCATTTTGCAAGATAAGGTCTTGATTGAAATTTTAATGTACGGAATAAACATATGTATGAGAGATAAATCGACCTATAAAGTGTGCAATAGGATCGTACAAGTGACCGATGCAAAAAGGAGGTCAACAGATGGAAGTTGCCATCAAAGATAAAAGTCAATTCCAAATAAACAAAAAAAGTATAAAATTGAAAGTAAAAAATATTTTTAGGGTTGTATTGATTTGATATATATGGTACAATGTATAGCTTAGTTCAACCTAGTTCATGCTATTTGGTTTTCCCAAGCCCAAGACCTAATCCGAACTAAACCAATCAGTGTATTCAAAAGTGATATCAAAATTGAACACAACCAATCAATTTTCTGACTTTATTTAATGTCCCCCTACAATATCCAAATTAAAGGAAGAAAAAGATCTTACTGTATGCGGCCAATAATTTATAAGTAAACTGTGTTAGAAACATACCCCACAAAGAAAGAGAATCTTTTTGTTCGAACCTTGTATGGTACCACCAAGTTCTTCTACAAACAGCCGAATAAATTCAGGGTGCCCTTCGTATGTTGCTCCTGTAATAAGATTACCATCTCTGACACAAGTAGCTGTAGTCTCTGCTTCTACCCAATAAGATCTTGCAGCAATCAGAACAGGCTTAACAGCAGGATATGCTGTACACTTACGGCCTTTGACAACATCTGCAGCAGACAGTATCAACTGTCCATGGCAAATGGATGCAATTGCCTTTCCGGAGTTTGAAAATTCCCTCACCAATTTTAAGACGGATTCATCCATAGCAAGATACTCTGGAGCTCTTCCACCAGGTATAATTAATCCATTATATTTCCTCACTTCAATTTCATCAAATGTTGCATTAAGTGCAAAATTATGGCCTCGTGATTCTGCATATGTCTGCAACAAAACAATTTAGCCATAAAAGAAGAATGAGCCTAAAGAACAAAATTCTGTCAAAGAACTTCAGCACAGCAAAACTGATTTTTCTGGTGTGAGAATTCATAGTTAATTGGTTGTCCTTTAAAGTTCATACAATCAGAAATGGTATTATGAGTTATTGAGTAAACATTAACATTTAACCCACTTTGGGTTCTAGCTGCAACTTACGTCAGTCAAGTCATAAATTTGTTGAAGAAAGAGCATATACCAACCGCAATAGCTCATAGCATGTCTAATTGTGAAAATATAAGAAAATGGATGATATGGTATCTAACATGCGATACTAGCTTCCAGCGGAGTTCATGTCTTAGCAATAAAATAAACCAATGGTGTAAAGCACTCTGAGAATAACTAGAGGAGAAAAGGACCAAAATGGTCCTTTGACTCTTTCGGAAGGACTAAAATAGTCCTCGATTATATTAAATGACGATTTTGGTCCCTCAAATCCTTAAAGAAGAATCAAAATAGTCCCACCATTGGACTATTTTGATTCATTTTTAAAAACTTGAAGAATCAAAATAGTCATTTAATATAGTTGGGAATAATTTTGATCCTTCATAAAGAGTCAAGAGACCATTTTAATCATTTTTCCATAACTAGAAGCTCTTGGAACATAACTAGCCTCCAAATACCAATTCAGATATGATATAAGCAAGCATTAGCCTCACATTAGGGCATTTAATAAACAAAAATCATAAATGGATCCAAGTTTATCTAAAATATGAATCATTAACTCAAGAGGAACAATCAACAAAATGAAAATGCAGTTCAACTCAAAGTGCACAAATGCCCATTTAAAGGCTGAAGTTTATCGAAGAAGAGCTGTGAGTTTTAGGAAAAATAGAGCCCTTAATCTTAGGAAAGTTAGTGCCCTTAATCTAAGGGCAAATATGATAAATCATAAAGTAAATGCAAAATAGATCAAGTACCATAAATAAAAAAAAATTATGTTATCCTAATTAAGTCTATGTCTAAGGCTAAACAGGTACATGAAGAATTACATTTCATATAAATATAGAGAAATGGACAAATATAACAATGAGTCTGGCTGAGAGAAAATGCAATCACGTACCGCAAAGTTGAGGACTAAATGTGAAGAAGATATTAGTGTTGCGCCAATTATTCTCTTCTCCTCTCTATTATAGGAGTCCATATGACAACTATTCCTTGTTATGACTAAGAGCTTCATCTCTCGCTAGAACTAGACATAACAACACGACTTTGTTCTTGAAGAAGCTGAAAAACTCACCTTACAAGCACCCAAAATGATTTTTTTCTTTCTCAAATGACACCCCACTCATTTCTCTTCCTCTTCTTCACCTCTCTTTGTTGCTTCTTATTGTGAATGCTTTAACATAATGCAACCATCTCTTTATGAAGTGAATAGAGATGGTAAGTAGTAAGCTTGATTCAGTGAAGCTAGAATTTAGTAGACATTATCTTGAAAAATCAAGTCCAAATGAATTTTGACATGGTAACCATCAATCTTGAAAAACCAAAACCAAATCTTATCAAATAGTTCATAAAAAATTGACTCCATCCATAAAAACCTCCCACTGGAGGCGAAATTTTCAATGTATTAGCTTAGGGATGATGTTTGACACACTCCTCTCTACGGCACATCTATCATCAACCACGAAGATTATATAAGGCTTTGCAATACCTCAGTCCATCAGTGATAATAATAATTTGTTACGCAGATGCCGGCCCAGGAGGGGCCAGGCTGGACCGGTCTAAACCTATTCCAGGCGAAGGATCCAGAAAGGGGGGGGGGGGGCGGCGGACAAGGTGGGCCCCACTTGGGGCTGATTTGTTTATGTGGGAGGGAAAATTTTGAATGCTAAGGGCTGTTTAGGTATTTTGTAGTAATCATTTATTGTTAATTAGGGAGATTAGGAGGGAGAGAGGGTCATCTTGAATTTGGAATCCAATTTGAGATCTAGGGTTTGAGTGCTTGGGCTCTTGGTGTTGCAAGAGAGTTTTGGAGAGTTGTTCTTCCTCTCAAATTGAAGAACGTTGTATCGTTTGTTGCTTTCCATCATCTACTAGTGGAATTCAAGTGTTTGCTTGGTTTTAATTCAGTTTTCCCTCTGATTTTCTCTGGTTTGGGGCTGTTTTCCTGCTGTTAACAGCAGAAAATCTGCTGTTTTCTCTTTATTTTGAGTTAGGTTTGCTTGCGAACTCAAGTATTTCCTATCAAATTGGTATCAGAGCATCGATTTTGGACCTTTGGGGGCTGGAATTCTGAAATTTTCATCGGTTTTTGGGCATCCAAAAGAAGAATTCTTGCGATCCTTGGAAGAAAGATGGCCGGGAAGAAAATTGAAGTCTTGGAGGGCGAAATCGGACAGTTGAAATCAGATTTGGAGGGGAAATTTTTTGATTTTCAAAATCAAATCACATCCAACAATGAAAGGTTGGAAGGAAAGTTCACCGTTGTGGAAGAGATGTTAAAAAAATTAATGGAGATGAAGACAAACCCGGCGACATCAGAAGTAAGAGAGACCACCGATGGCCATTGCATAGGAGGAAATCTGAACCCGTCGCGGGGGAGGAAAAATCCGGAGGTGGAGATCCTTGAGGGGGAGGACGACATGCCACCTCTAGAACCGTTCTCTAAAGAGGAGATGAGCCAGAGGTACGAACGAAGGGGTGCTGATTTTGTAGGAAGGAGGGAAGAGATGCATCACAGGGGTGCTGATTTTGAAGGGAAAAGAGGGGAATATGAGGAAGGGTTTGGGTACAATCGTCGGAGAGACGATCGGGACACTTGGGGAGCACCTCCCCTTCGGAGGATGGGAGGTTATGGAGGATACCGAGGGTACGGGGGAGACCCCAAGGTGAGGAAACTGAAAATGCCCATCTTTGAGGGCGAGGATGGCCATGGCTGGATTTACAAGGTGGAGCGATACTTTGCCGTCAACGGGTTGACGGAAGAGGAGAAACTGACAGCGGCGGGACTGTGCTTGGAAGGGAAGGCACTGGCGTGGTACCAGTGGCGAGACATGAGGCGACCTATTCGGAGCTGGAGGGAGTTCAAAGACTGTTTGCTAGAGCGTTTCCGAACCAGTAGGGGAGGAGACTTCTACGAACAGTTCTTTGCTCTGACACAGGAAGGGACAGTGGCAGAGTTTCATGACCGGTTTGAGTACCTAGCCAACAGATTGGATCGTCTTTCTGAGACTGTGCTTGAGGGGAACTTCATGAAGGGGCTCAAACCAGAAATCAGGGCAGCCGTTAGAGTGATGAGACCACACGACCTGGGGGAGGCCATGGAGTTGGCATAGCTGGTTGAGGACCAGAAGCATCTGGAGAGAGGGGCTCGAGGCAGCAGCTCCGGGGGATCCTACCGGATGACGACCACTTTTCTAGCTCCCAAGGGAGCTGCACCGGGGGGTACACGAGAGGTACCAAGGGAGAGGTCTGGAGGAGGAGGGCCTGGGGCAAATTTTAAAAAACTTACTGATAAGGAGATGCAGGAGAAGAGGGCAAAGGGATTGTGCTTTAGGTGTGACGAGAAGTACATGCCAGGTCATAGGTGCAAGGATCGGACTCTTCAGGTTCTCCTTGTTTGCGAAGACGAGGAAGACGAAGAGGGAGGTGGGAGCAGGTCCGAAGTGGAGGAGGAGGAGAAGTTGCATCTGGATGTGGTAGAAGTCTCTCTGAACTCCGTAGTGGGATTCACTTCGGGTCACACTATGAAAGTGAAAGGGGTGATAGCTGACCACGAATTGACAGAGGAGGAGAGACTGACGACATCTAGCCTGTGTTTAGAGGGGAAGGCATTGGCATGGTTCTAGTGGAGAGACTTGAGGCAGCCCATATGGAGCTCGAGGGAGTTCAAGGACTGTTTGTTGGAATATTTTCGAACCAGCAAGGGAGGAAACCTTTATGAGCAGTTCTTCGCTTTGACGCAGGAAGGATCAGTGGTGAAGTACCGTGAGAGGTTTGAGTAGCTTGCTAGCTGACTAGATCGGCTTTCAAAGGTTGTACTGGAGGGAAAATTTATAAAAGAGCTCAAACTAGAGATCTGTGCGGCAGTTAGAGTGATGAGGCCTCATAATTTGGGAGAGGCTATAGAGCTAGCCCAATTAATAGAGGACCCAAAGCACTTGGAGAGGGGGGCCTAAACAGATTGAGCAAATTTGCTTATTTCATTCCCTTATGACATCCTTACACTGTAGTGATAGTGGCAGCAACATTCATCAGAGAGGTGGTTAGACTGCATGGAATACTAGAGTCTATAGTATCTGACCGAGATAAAGTATTCATCAGTCACTTTTGGAGGGAGCAATTCAGGCTATAGGGGATAGTATTGAAGAGGAGTACTTCTTACCAACCCCAGACGGACGGGCAAACTGAGGTGGTAAATAGGAGTCTGAAGACGTACTTGCAATGTTTTGCTTCAGAGAACCTCGGCTGTGAGCCAAGTGACTGGCATGGGCAAAGTACTAGTACAATACTTCATATCATTTGACTTCACAGATGACTCCTTTTAAAGTGGTATACGAAATGAAACCACCTCACTTAGTGCACTTTGGGCAGAGTAGCACACCAGTCTCGTCAGTAGAGAAATACTTAGACGAGATGAATAGAGTGTTGGATGAATTAAAAAGGCACTTACTGAGGGCTTAGCATATCATGAAGAAGCAGGCGGATGGACACAGAAAGGACATGTAGTTTGAGATAGGGGATATGGTATACTTGATGCTTCATCCCTACAGATAAAGGACAGTAGCTAATAGGAGAAATGAGAAGCTAGCCTAAAAGTACTTTGGCCCTTATGAGATATTGGAGAGGATTAGAGCAGTGGCTTATCGATTGAGGTTACCCTCAACTGCTACCATACACCCAGTGTTCCACATGTCATAATTGAGGAGAGTTCCTGATGACCATTCATCCAGTTCAGAGTTACCCATAACACTAACAGAGGATTTGGAGGTGGTGTTGAAACCATTGAAGCTAAAAGAAGTATGACAAGGAGAGGAGGGATCAAGTGCTGATAAAATGGAAGAACATACTCGAGTATGATGCCACCTAGGAGCCGTACGAGAGGGTTAAACAGTAGTTTTCATTTTTCCACCTTAAGGTGGGCCTTTGGGAGGGGGGTATTGTTAGACCGGTCCCTCCTGGACCAGGCATAGAAGGGTCGGTCCATCCTGGACCGACAAGAGTGTACGTGAGGAGGAACCAGACCGCCTGGTTGAAATCCTGCCCCCTTTGGGGTGGGGCCCAGGGAATTTTTTTCAAATGAGGGAGGGGCCAACTAGGAAAGAAAATTCAAGGGGGAAGACTGTTTTGGGAATTTGCTTGGTTTTGTATGCTTTAAGTAGTTTATGTTAGGGTTCAATTTTTTGGGAGGTGATGTTTGCTAAATTTGGATTGTTCTTAGATTGAGTGGGCTCTAGCCGGTGGCTAGGGATTTAGGAGAGCCAGATCTTCCTCTCCAATCGAAGATCCAATTGTATCTTGTCTTTCTTTCATATCTATTTCAATAAAAAGGGTGTCCTTGTGAGTTCTTCCTATTTTCTTTTGTTCCCAATTTTTGGTTTGTTGAAATCAAATTCAGCCAAGGAATTTTACAAATTCTACATCCGCTACCTACCAGTTACTTTTCTCACTATATTATCTCTCTTGAGTTATTTGCTATTTTATTCATCTTGAGAGATTCACAACTTCACTTTTGTGGTAAGATTGAGTGTACTTGGATTTGGATAAAAGTACTTTTTGTGTGCCTTGTTTATGTACACATTTGTGTGGCTTCTTATATTGGATTGAATCAGCTCTCATCTCCTCTAAGAGTAGACATATTTTGGCAAAACCAAGTAAACCTTAGTGTCTTTTATGGTGCTTGATTCCCTTAATTATTATTTTATGTGTTCATCATATTTGATCCTTATAGTGCTTCCACACAAAAATTAGATATTTTTTCAACAAATTTATCCATGTTATATAAACATGGATGCAAGTCAATTATTAAATAGCAACATGATGGAGCTAAAACATTTAAAATTAAGAGTAAAATCATGATTAAAAGAAAACATATTAGATTTTTATAGATTTAAACTTATGAGAAAAGAGAACATACATAATATCTTGGTAACAACAAACATTTCAAATTTGGTATTATAATAATCAAAACATGCCTTTTCGTAATGTAATTTAGGAAGTTTTTGTGACCAAACTGTGTGAGAAGTTGTTTGGCGAGCACCCTAAAAAGAATAATGTAAACCATGCACTAAATGACCTGATACAGGCCACTACATTTAGGATGAGCCATGCATCAACGAGGACATGGCTGCCATTGAGATGGCTGAGATGATAGTTTGCTCACCCCTAACGTGAAAATTTAACAAAGCAGTAGATGCCAATATGTCTAGAATAAGAGGTAGTCTTTTCACAACATTCTTTGGGAGGAGTTATTTTGGCTCATTTATATAGGGAGCTTTTTGAGGATACTATTTGAATAGGGAGAACTTGGAACGAATGCATCCATTTGGTATAGGTCTGGTAATGAGAGCATCTTCATGCAGGGCAACAGACATTGTATGCATTGTCAACTCGAGGCCCGAGGGACAAGCCATTAAGCTACAAATATAACTTTTACACTATAAAATTGTTTTACCCATACATGCTAACATCCTTTACATCATGATCAAAGTAATATTTTAAAGTAGAAATGATAAATTAGATGAACAAGCATTATCTGAGAGAATTACCAAGAAATTCAACATTATTTTGTAGAAATGGGTTGGATGGGCTTCATTCAAACAATTGTTTATATAATGTTAAATAATTACTCCAATAAGATAGTATAATTAACTAACAAAATTATAAATCATTACTACATACAATGTTACATGGATGCCATATACATTGAGAGTTACACCAATTGTGTTTGGAAGGGAAAAAGATCAATCTATGTTAGGTGCAATATACTTTGTTGGGTTTGTATTGAGTTGCACCAACTACATAGGGTAATAGACCAATTTGGGTTCGAGTAGGGTATAGACCTACAGGTGTTAGGGCTAAACTTCAAATAATTGGATGGGACTTGAAGACTAGATATGACTAGTTCACTTCCCATCATCAAAATTGGGGGCTATGGAATGCCTAACAATCATATATACATGTACATATGCCATACCATGTGCATGAAGACAAAGATGTTGAGCTGTAGATATTCTTGTATGGCACCATTCCAAGGCACAATTATAATTACTGAAGGATTTGAGTGATCCTCCAAACATATATTACCCTCGAGCTCAATTCTAGAGAGGGTTTGTAAATGTTATGTTTCAATTCATTCTATCCAAAGTTGAGAGTATTAAACCCATTGTCCGCAATGATTTCTTGTTGAGCAGTTTTTTAATAAGATACATGAACGACCAAGTTTTTATGGAGGCACAGGTGATGATGGCAGTAGTTTATAGCTAGCCATAAATTATGCGTACAAGCTTTGTGCACATATGAGACTCACCTATCATGTAGATGATTATGGATGGAGTTACTCCACTCAAGAGGCTCCACCATGTCGAACCATCTTGGGCAGCTCACAAACCAATTTCCACAACTTTGCCATCCCAATATGATGTCATGCCACTAGTCATGACATCAAGTCATCCCAAGCACCATCCCACCACCACTTAATGCTACATACACTAATACCAAAGCTCAATATGTTGGGCCTTCTACATCAATCCAAACAACTTTTTTTTTATTGAGTGGATACTTCTCCGTTGGACGTGTCATTCCATAGCTAGGTAGACATAGTTTGATATCAATCTGAGTTGGCTCATGATAGGATGGGCACAATTATCAATGAAAATGAGAACGAGGATGAAGGGGACTATTTTAATCAACAAAAATGACATTTGCATCACACAAATGCTTAAACTTGATAGCGAGGATATATTGAGCGAGCATTATAGATGGTGATTATGTGTACTTCTTTATTGTTGCACTTCCTTTCTCAAATTGTTGCTGATGTATTACAATGTAACTTATCTTTGAACATGAATATCAATATTACTTACTCTCATGATCTATCCATTATTGGTTTAAATATTGTAATTCAAATTTAATAAATCTTAAACAATTACACGCATTCAATCATTATGAAATTAATTATGCTCAAATAAATATAAGCTCATGTTCAATAGATATTGTGCTTAATAAATAATAAATTTGATATATTTAGTATGATACTAAAACTATAAAAACCATAACAAATAACTTTTACATATAAAAAAAATTTAAAATTTTTAAAGTGGAAAATATAAGTACTCCTCGACTACTATTTCAGCCAATGATTGGATGAAGTGACGTAGCTCCTCCCATCCAAAATTTAATCATTGAAATAGTTCAAAATAACACTTTCTCCTCTTGGAAAGGACACCATATAGTTGGTTAACATGGGCCCAAGATGGGAGGTGAATTGGGCTAAATTGAAAATGTTCAAATTACTTTGCATCTAGAAATTCAAATGATAGATTGCATCACTACACCACAGGATATTAAGAAGAAAATAAAAATCAAACCACGAAATAAACAAATGGTGCAACAACTACAAATCGAGCAAACCATCTATCAAACATTGGAGGGCAAACTCACTTCAAGCAATCCATTTTATTTAATCATGGTTTCTATGAGAGAAAACTTCACAAAAAATTTCACAAGAAGAGATGATTGACAATTTCTCAAGCAAATTAGAGTTCTGTAGAGAAAGAGTTGAAAATCACAAAAGTTTATAACCTAGGGTTAGATATATCAATTTGTATGTCAAACAAAGTGCTTCATTTCACTTTTAAAATTAATTAAACATAATATCCATGTAATCACAACTTCTAACATTAAAATATCCGAGGGAATTCATCATTAAATAGCTCAAATCAAATTGAAATCATTATGAAAAATTTCCTAAAATTGACATTTACAGAGGCCCGCAAATTGTTTTGTAGAAACCTACAACCTTTATGGAGACCCGTAATAATTTTTTCAAGATCCATAACCTCTATATTTTTACAGAGTTCTAACCTTTTGCAGAGGCCTAAAAGAGCTTTGTGTTAAATCAAAAAAATTTAGTGGAGGACCGTTATGTGAAAAATATTTTATTAACTAATTATTTTATTAAGTAAAACCAAGATCTTTCATATTAATATCATGATTTAGTTTATTGACGATAGGGTCTTAAATTTTATTTTAAAAAACAACTTGACTCATAAACAAAGTGGTTTACTAGTTAACCTTACTTTGGTTGTTCTTCGTGCATGTCTCCAAGGTTTAATTTTGGTTTGCTTTTACACATAGAAGACTCAAGATTTTTCTAAACTACTAGGCTCTCCTTCTAGTGGTTTACTACCTGATGATGCACCTATTCCTTGATACAAATAAATTGAGATCACCAGTCATAATTCCTTAGCAATATTTGTGATTATCAAAATCTAATTAACAGTTTCTAGGCTTGAGTTCAACACATATTGCATCAGAATTGACATTTACAGAGGCCCGCAAATTGTTTTGTAGAAACCTACAACCTTTATGGAGACCCGTAATAATTTTTTCAAGATCCATAACCTCTATATTTTTACAGAGTTCTAACCTTTTGCAGAGGCCTAAAAGAGCTTTGTGTTAAATCAAAAAAATTTAGTGGAGGACCGTTATGTGAAAAATATTTTATTAACTAATTATTTTATTAAGTAAAACCAAGATCTTTCATATTAATATCATGATTTAGTTTATTGACGATAGGGTCTTAAATTTTATTTTAAAAAACAACTTGACTCATAAACAAAGTGGTTTACTAGTTAACCTTACTTTGGTTGTTCTTCGTGCATGTCTCCAAGGTTTAATTTTGGTTTGCTTTTACACATAGAAGACTCAAGATTTTTCTAAACTACTAGGCTCTCCTTCTAGTGGTTTACTACCTGATGATGCACCTATTCCTTGATACAAATAAATTGAGATCACCAGTCATAATTCCTTAGCAATATTTGTGATTATCAAAATCTAATTAACAGTTTCTAGGCTTGAGTTCAACACATATTGCATCAGAATTTCTAATCGACACGCTTGAGAAATTTAACCTAAATTTGTAAAGTTTACCCAACCCTACACGGAGTAATTGCAAATTCAGTTTCACAATACCTCAATCGCACAAGTCACACTGCCGATTACCTGATGCTCTAATATCTGATGCACCGAAGTCCTGCACAGCTCGCCGGCTTTCTTTCCGGGGCAGACTGCGTCCACGTCTATTCCAAAAGCTTGCAGTGCTTGAAAAGGAACCATCGCCTTCGTATTATCACCAAACTCACATTTTAGTTCACAAAATATCAAAAACAACATCGAGAATGAGAAAGTGGAAGACAATCCAAAGGTTAATACCTCGTAATCTTCCATGTAGTCTCCGCAGAGCATCAGAACTCTTCTCGGTGCTACGTCTTTCGCCATGGATACCTCTTT
This sequence comes from Dendrobium chrysotoxum, assembly GCA_019925795.1. Classification (NCBI taxonomy): domain Eukaryota; kingdom Viridiplantae; phylum Streptophyta; class Magnoliopsida; order Asparagales; family Orchidaceae; genus Dendrobium; species Dendrobium chrysotoxum. The sequence continues at coordinate 43,576,525 of CM034309.1, forward strand.
CGCCAATCTTTCTATCGGAAGCACTGATCGGACTCTGGAGTGACAATGCAATAACCAGCGATTTAGCGCTATTTAAATGCAGGATGGTCCGGTGAATTCACTGTGGGTCCCTCCCTGACATATAACGTGGCTCGTTTGGGTTAGACATGGAGTCTGTCTGGTGTTATTGATGCTTCTCCAGATCAATACCACAGGAGCTATCTTGCGAGCCTGATAGCTTGATAAACGTCAGATTAGGCCATCCACTCAAATCCATAAGAATAAGATAGTGAAAATGGCCGTCAAATTATTTTAGGCTTTTCTTCTTTATGAGGGTACTGTTATGAAATTTGATGTTATGTAATTATAAAATTATTGTTAAATATTTGAAAATATAATAGTAAAAATAAGATTGAATTGTCATTAACATCTTAGACACATTATTAATTGGTGTGTAACCCTATTATGAATAGAGCTCAATTACTTCGTTAACTTTAAGTTCTTTTCGTGTTTGGACTTCTCGTATTTAGCTTTGTTAGGATATTAAAAATTCTCACTTGATCTCGGTTCAATAATTATCAAACAACTTGAGAAGATTAAATTGATAATCAACTTTCTTTCATAATTAATTCAAAAATAAATAAGTTTAGAAAGGCACGGAACTTCACTAGAAGAGTCATATTCAAAATATCTAAATTAGACAATCTGAGGAACTAGAATTACATGAACTAAGGTGGGATGTCTTGGCGTAGATATATTAAATCAATCTTCATCATCACATACACATGAGGAGACACTGTCACAATTGGCTTTTAGGTTATTAAATTAGCCCCATGAAAAGCAACCTCTGCTTTCATGTTGTGGCAACCGCTCGTATCGATGCAATATATCTAACAAGATTTTAACTTCCAAAAATTATTGTGACCTCTATAAACCTTCATTTCGAAATTTATTTTTGTAAGTAATTGTTGCTTCCGATGATACGAACATTTCGATATAAAATAGTGGCATACTATTGTTGTTTCTAACAACCCCAAATATAAATAACAAACCTTTTTTGTAATTACTCTCATCAATCAACTCATTGAAATTTCAATGTCACCTCGATTGGACTTATGTCATCAAGTAAATAAAATGATATATGTGTTGATTAAAGACATTATTGGTGACAATCAGTATTGGACAACCATCCACCGCTCTTGCTTCACTCAAATTGAGTGGGTTGATCGGCTAGCCTAGAGGTATGATCACCTAGCCAATTTTTAATTATAGGGGAGCACAATCTTCATTTCATTATTGATAACTGTGAGTATTCTAGTTCATTTAGGATAAGTACTCGAATACCACACTTAAAGTATTAAATACAACTTTATTCATATGGGATATTTAAAATATTTGCATCATAGAAGAATTCTATAACAATGACCCTCACTGGAAGATATTCCTCAACTTGTTTGTGCAACCCTATTTATTGCCTCAAGGTCAAACCACTTCACCTATATGAGGAGGATATTATAGACCATTCTTTGTGTCTTTATGGCTTTTCAATGTCAATACATCCATCTCCCTAAGATCATTTAACTATTAGCTCGATGAGGGGACTATGTCAACCATCTCTAGTGGCATTAATGACCTTCTAGCATTGTAACATCTATCACCTTCAAGTAATATAACAATCAACTCCTAAAGGGGAACTATCATGGTAATAAATCTTATTTCATTGTCAACATACAGGATATGAACAACTATTTAATTTTATTATTTTATGTTGTCACCTTCTTAGAGTTCATCAAAAAGTGATACTTCAAGCTCATATGCAATATTAGTAAAAATAATTTGAGCTAGGTTAGACCCTATGACTTTTTTTATTTTCCTTATAAAAAATATTGTATCCCCATATCACTCAATTTTACTTATTTAATTATATTCCAGTCATGATTCAAAGCTAAGGTGTTTGAAATCTCTCTCTATGAATATTGCCTCAACTTCTAGTATATAGTATACACCATCTTATTATTTTTTGAAGAAAAGAAACTTGCTTATGAGTTGGCTCAAACTCATTGAATTAAGCTCATACTTGAGCTTAATTTATTGATTCAATCTCTAGTTCAAGGTAGGGTGACTCAATTTCAACTTTACTTTATTACACTTTTAGTTATGGGCACAAAGCTCACTTTGCATTGAAGGTGACCTATATTTTCTATTGCATACAAAAAAGCACACCTTTAACAGGAATTAAACCACAAATATGGCTAATATAAGACAAACTTGGTGGAAGAATCAATGAATGATAAATTTAAAATATATCATGAAGATTTCCTTTAAATGGTATGAAGAACCATGCATGACTTAGTTAAAAGGGTAGAGGTTCCAATGGGCTCAAACCTATATGAATAATTATATTCTTGGTATAATGTCAAAGAATAATCTCAATTAAAAACTTTAAAACTTTATATTGATGTTCTCTTAGCTCAAAAAAGAAGATAAGTTTTTTCAAGCATAATATTTTGAGATTGGGGTCTAATACTTAAGAGGATTATGGATGCTAAGGAATATAATTTTAGTCAATGAAAAATCAATGAGTCCATAATGCTAGGAGAGAGCATAATTTTTGCTAAATTTTTTGCAGAGGATGTTCTATGGGTTCTAGATAGGGAGAGAAACAATCATATAAGAATGGTCAATGAACCTTGAGGTCAAAATATAGATACACCTTTCTATTATAAGGAATATAATTTTAGTCAATGAAAAATCAATGAGTCCATAAGGCTAGGAGAGAGCATAATTTTTGCTAAAATTTTTGCAGAGGATGTTCTATGGGTTCTAGATATGGAGAGAAACAATCATATAAGAATAGTCAATGAACCTTGAGGTCAAAATATAGATACACCTTTCTATTATAGTAGGCTTGAGGGTTAAGAAAAAAAATGAAAGGCTAATATTGGAACACCAAGAGAAATAATAGTCTTATAGCTTCACAACAATTAAAACGGTGACCAACTAACATGACCATATGGATAAGAATAACAAAAGTGTTATAGAACTTATACTCTGGCATATTGGGTAGCCCTATATCATTAGTGTAGCTCATTGAACCATTACATAATGAGTCATACAAAAAAGATGTGTTAGAAACCAAACTCTCAAATATAGGACAATTGAAATCATTAGAGAGCGACAATAATTAGGATTGAGTTGAATATGCACATAAATAATGTTATAAGTTATGTGCAAGATTAATTCTACCAACTTACAAAAAAAGAAATAAGTTATGGGATTTTAATGCATCATGATGAGGCTAACATTACTTTTTAGTTATCCATCTTAAAAGCCTAATGGGAAAGTGACTTATAACTCTTAGATAATAAGAGGAAAAATATTAATACCCAAGAAAGGTATGCATTGGAAATTCATGATGGTATGAAACTTACTATATCATCCATAGTGAGTTCCCCTCTTTAAGTTTAATGAAAGCATTAAGAATTGCAACCTTATTCTATTTGTTGGTAATAGGTTCCTGAAAAAGATTACAACACAATCATATGAGATCAAGAAGCTAGATGATAGAGTTAACCTTTTCTTAGAAAGGAAATGCCTCTGAACTTCACCTACATAAATTTAAAACCATGTTATTTAAATCTCAATATTATACAAGATAAGGTTCCGGATGGAGAGGAAATACTATACTCAATCTCTATGAATAAGTTGGTACAATATACATGTGGGATGCATATATGAGTATTTAGCAAATAATTATTGTAATATTAGTTTAATCTACATGTAGACACATCTTAGGCTTCCAACATCATCATGAGATAGTTAGAATCCATCAATTGGTTTGGAGTCTGTAATCCAAGGCATGGGGCCTTGTGTAGATTGATATACTATTTCATGATAAAGAAAAAATGAATATTTATTTTATATTTTGTGGAAAAAGGATTGAGTGGCTATTTAAAAATATTATATTCAATTTTAACTATAAAGTAGAAGATTTGTCCTATGTGTCTACTTGAACATTATAAAGCATCACTAGTAAGTTATAATTAAATAAGTAAGCCTTTAATTATTTCTAAGAAAAAAGGAAAAAGGGCATGCAATGACATAGAAGGAAAAAAAATAGTAAACCAAATCCTTGATTTCAACATAATAATCCATGGGGTTTGCTCACATCACATAACATTAATGATTGTTATGTATAAAAAAGGGTTACTTTATTTACTTATTAATACAATATTTATTACAAAGCTTCAAAGATGCTCATAAGTGCCAATAAATCAACATGATATATTGCAAATCCTATGAAAAATCTATGAGGTTGTATAATGTGGCATGAACATCTGTGCAAGTATGTATATGTGTGTGGCAGGAAAATTGTAATAATATACTAGACAATTTCCCAATCCATATAAAATATATTTAACATTGTGCAATTAAATTAACTAAGTGCACAAATTTTGAAGGTTTAGATCAAATTGATGAGACCTACTACCGTATCTGAGGTATATAACTTTTTAGACATGGTTGGCTACTAAATGAAGTTCGTGAAAGGATTCTCTCATATTTATATACCTCTGATCAGACTTACTCATAAGTCAATTGATTTTATCTGGACATCTGATTGTGAGGCAAGCTTTCAAAAGTTAAAGAACTGTCTGACATCTACTCTAGTTTTGACTCTTCCATCTGGTATGAAAGGATTTTAGTTATTCAGTGATGCTTCACTAAAAGAATAGAGTTGTATTCTTATTCAGCATAGAAAATTTATAGCTTATGCTTCTAGGCAGTTGAAGCTACATGAGAGAAACTATCTGACACATTATTTGGAGCTTGTTGTTGTTATATTTACCCTGAAGATTTAGAGATACTATTTTTATGGAATCAAGTGTAAGATATTTATTGATCATTAGATTCTAAAGTATATATTAACCTAGAAGGATCTGAATCTGAGACAAAGAAGATAACTGGAGCTGATTAAATATTATGATTTGACTATTAAGTATCAATCTGATAAGACCAATGTGGTAGCTTACACTATGAGTAGGAAGTCTTCTGGGATATCAAGCATGTTACTTCTAACAATTTTTTGATCTAGGATATAAAAAAGTTAGAGTTAGAGGTAGTTTCTTTTGTTGATCAAGATTCTAGTATTCTAGCTTAGATGATCATCCAATCATCTCTATAAGAAAGGATTCAAGAAGCCCATAAGTCAGATGTAAAATATCTTAAACTGGTTGATCAAATAAAGTCTTGTAAGAAATCTAAACTACAATCATCTAATTTTAGTGTTATCTTTTGCAAAAATTGATTATGGTTTTCTAATTATGGAGATTTGAGATTAGTTATTCAATATGAAGATCATTATTCAGGTTATATTATTCACCTATGAAGCAGTAAAATATACAGTGATCTGAAAGGTATGTTATAGTGGTATGGATTAAGAAATGATGTGGTAGATTTTATTTCAAAATGTGAGTCAATGTTAGTTAATGAAAGTAAAACATCAACGACCATGAGGGTTTCTATAACTATTTTCTATTTCAGAGTGAAAATGGAAAGAGGTAATAATTGATTTCTCTATTGGATTTCCCATGTCAAGATAGAGGCATGTTGCCACCTGGGTTATGAGAGACTATCTAATGAAGTATGTTCATTTTATTTTGATTTGACAATCTAATTTGGTAGACAAATTGGCATAGGTATATATGTAGAAAATTCTCCGATTACATGGGATATCGAAAGTGATTATTTCTGATAGAGATGGCAGATTTATCTCTAGGTTGTGGAGAGGTATTCATCAAGGGCTGGGCATTAAACTACATTTAGTATGTCTTTTCATCTACAAACTAACAAACAGTCTGAGAGGACTCTTCACAACCCAGCACTGGAAAACCTTCATAGGTTATGTGTTCTAGATTTTGGTGGTAGTTAGAAAGATTTTATTCCTCTGATCAAATTTTCCTAAAATAAAAGCTTTCGATCAAGCATATATATGTCCCCTTACGAAGCTTTGTATGGAAGAAAATGTAGAACTTCACTATCTTGGATAAAGGTGGGTGAAAGAAATTTTATTGGACTAGTATTAGTTGATGATGCTACTGAAAAGACCTATTTGGTCAGGGATAAATTAAAAGTTGTGAAGGATAGACAAAAATAGTATTATGATACTAAGCACTTAGTTGTGGAATTCCATGTTAGAGATTTTGTATACATGAAAATCAAGAAGATGAAAGGCATCATAATGTTTGGGAAAAAAGGAAAGCTAAATCCAAGTTACATTGGACCGTTTGAAATAATTGAAAGGATTAAAAAATCTACCTAAAGGTTGCAGTTGTCAGCTCATATATCAGAAATTCATATGTATTCCATGTGTCGCTTCTCAAGAATTAGGTATCCGATTCTGAAAATTGAATATCTACAGAAGAAGTTAAGATACATCCAATTTTGAGTTATAAAGAGGAACCCAGAAGGATTCTGACTTATGATTTTCGAAGGTTAAGAAATAAATAAATTATAATGGTTAAAGTATAATGGAAGCGCATATCTAAAAGAGAAGCTACTTGGGAGAAAAAAAATTCGAGGTAAGATAATTATACCCTGATATGTTCCGTTGATCTAGGTTCTGAAATGTCAATAACGATATTTTTCTTAGGGGAGAATTTTAACACCTACAAATTCACAGTGTACCATTATACATGTTATTAGCCAATTTGTTAAAGGTAATCTGCTAATTTTTTGCATTTGAACTCTCTTGCATTTGTGTGAGGATATTATGTATACATGTGAATATCTAAATGTGTTATGAAGGGCGTCCCTGAGGTTTATCTACATCTTTTGAGAAATCTAAAAATATTTCCCTAGGATGCTGTAGTGATGGATTTTCTCTAGGATGCTACAGTGCTAGGGAAGGTAGCATCACGGCTTTGAGCTTTCTATATTTTTGGACAAATTAATCAAAGGGTTGTGACAGTGTGCTATCCCTAACGGAATGTTGTGGTGTGCAAGGTTGGGTATCAAAATGCTAGGCATAAATTTTTAATTTAGATATCCTTTTCCACTAATATGAAAACTATATCAACCCTTAGAGGTAACCAACTATAGAGAGAGAGAGAGAGAGAGATGAGAAACCCTAGAGAGGGAAAGCTAATTTTGGGAGACTTCAGTACATTTTCAGCTAATTGCCCAGTTCTGAGAGTTTTCCGATTCGAGATAGGTTGCATTTTGTCTATCAAAAATATAGAAATTTTGAGAATTTTTTTATTTAATTTATAATTTCATATTACAAAAAGGAGGATAATTCTGTAACTGCTAAGCTTTCACCGCGTAACTTTCTGTATGCTATAAGATAATGATTCTGGACATTTATGTATCTTTTTTTAAAAATTTTATATTAGGAGTTTTGAAAAGTACGCTATTTTAATAGCCTAAAAAATTAACTCGAATCCCAGAAAATAATATTGTTGTATAATTAAAACTTCATAACAATGCTCTGAACATTCTGATAATTTGGTTATATTCTAAAACAGTGAATTTCTGCTTTGTAGTATATTTTATTGCCTACCGTTAAAGCATTCTACTAAATTCTAAAATGAGTTTATTTATATTTATTTTACTGCAATGCAATGAATTATATATTTATCTGCTTAAAATATGTGATTCTGAAGATATCTGGTGCGTGTGGGGGAGAAATTATATTTTGATACTAAAGGCACATCAAGTTCTGTCATGGTGCTATATGTACATTCTATTCTGATGCTATGTATTAGGAGTCACAATGGTCTGTTTTCTGATATGCTAGCATGGGAATCATAAGCGCCAATATTTGGAATTCCGTTATGATGGGAGGTGAAAGGGCATGAGAGAAACCTGTTATTTTCTGCTCTGATATATGAAATACTTATTTATTTACCATCATATATTGTTATATAAGTTTCTAATAACTGGAAGGGCTACTATGCTACATACAGTGATTATTATGAACTACTTTAAAACTCATCTAAATGCTTAAAAAATGATTTATTTAAAGATTTAGATCGATAAGTGTGATCTATTGAGCCGTGTTGGCTCGCAGTTTATTTGCATTTTGTTTCAAGGTCTGGGAAAGAGTAAGAGCCCATTGAGTAGCTGAGTCAGGATCTAATATGTCTAAATCTATATAAGTATTTCTTTTTTTTATTTTTATACAATCATGGTTAGTTATTTAAATTGTTATATTTTATTTTTATTCTATAGCCATGCACTATAGTGTAATTGTTGCATATATATTTTTTGTGAGAAATAAAAAGAAATTTGATAGATAAGTTATATTATGTATACTAAAAAGTTATTAGCAGCTCTATGGTATGTTGTTTGTTTCATAAAGTTAGTTCAGAGAATAAAATCTAAAAAAGTTTCTCTAAACTCTGATCTTGGGTTAACTTGTTGCAAGTCAATACGATAGAAATTGTTCCGTCTGTAGGTCTAATCGGGTTGGATTGTGACTAAAATGAATTTGATTTTACGTGGTTTAGCCATATCCTCCATCCATGCCTAGGTGCACATCACAACTAGGATGTTCTGCACAACTTACTCTAAGAAAATCATTACTACTTTAAGCCTTTTCACCAACCTTCTCTTTGGGACAACTTCCCTTTCACCTTATTCACACCTTATTCACAGTAAAGGCACCGCCTCTAGGTGTTCTCCTCTAAAATTCTTAGCAAACTATAAGTAAAATAAAGCAAAGTAAACATCTTACAAGCGAATTCTCTTCTACGTCAAGAAACTGAGTTCATCAACACCAAAATATCGAAGCACTTTCTTGAACCCAATTAAGCGAATATTTTCTCTCCACTAGATACTAAAATCATAAAGGGTTTCACAAGGGAAATTGGGCTCGGTAGCTTATTTTGCCAAAGAGCACTAAGGTTTAAGTGTGCCTTTCCCTATACATATATAAGATTTCAATCATTATAAATAATAAAATATATTCTCCCACATTTTACCTAGCTTCTAAAATTCAAAATGGACCAATTTAAAGAATTAGTTTGGCTATAATAGCTAGGATACGTGACTTAGGCTTCATTTGTGATTGTTTTTTTACTGCTTCTTAAAGCAACTTTTTAGTTAAAAAATTAAAAATTTTGTATTAGAAAACTGCCTAAGAAGCAGTAAAAAAGTCATCCCAAACGAAGCCACGGCTTTCTTATTGTTTTCTAAAACAGCTTTTTTATATGAAAATTTTTTGAACTAAAAATTGTTGTACTAGAAAGCTGCTTTTGAAGGCATTAAGAAAGCAGTTCCAAACGAAGTCTTATTTCGTACCAAAATTGGTATTAGGAAAGACAAGTTCAGCACTTATGAATGTTCATAAGGTTAGCCAAGGCCCGTATGTTCACAAAGCAAGCACAAAGCTTTGAGAAGACTCGTTAATTTTCTAGAGGCCCACCAGTGCTTACAATTGCATGTAAAATATGTTACATTTATATATTTAATTTCTTATATGACTTTATATGATCTTAAAAATAACTTAGCTTTAAAAATAATTTTTTTGACAATATTTATATATTGGAATACCTAGTATAGCTATTTAAGGAATTTTATCCTCACTTGTTTGTTATCCATATATATCTTTTATATTTTATTTTATGTAATTCATTCACATGATTGACACAATATATTTCCAAACATAATAACTAAATGTTTATGAGCTTGGGGAGTTCTGATGATATGCCTATTTTATTCATAAACATGATTGAAATCATCAGTCCAAATTTTTTAATGTATTTGTGATCATCAAAATCTAGAGCATTCTTAGACTCACATGATCAAAAATACTTGTTGAATGAGTTTGAAGATGTCTAAGGGTAAGGAGCTTTTTTTTTTTTAAGTATTCCATGGATATCATCAATCAGTTCCTAGCAAGGAAAGCAATCAATGACTTATTTCTTTTTTAAAAAAAGGAAAGAGAGAGAGAGAGAGAGAGAGAGAGAGAGTAGAATCCCTACCCCCTCCCTCTAACCACACACAAACCTTTCAACTTTGTACTCAACTCTCTTAACCCTTGAAGAAGAGCTAGAATATGGCTTTTATAACTAAAGCTTAAGAGGAAAAATAGAACCATCATGCAAACTTCCAATGGAAGATGACCTATTTGGGAAGAATTTTCCCTATTTTGGCAAAAAAAAAAAGGGAAAGCTAGTATAGTCTCAATCAAGGCAAGCATTCTTATGCATTGACTCTAGAAGAAGGCATCCTAGACAGGTAGGTTGGGCACACAGGAGAAGCCAATTGGCATATCCAAATCCAATGAGATGAGCCGTCAACAAGAAGAATTCTCAGGAAAAGGCATTAAAAAGGTGGAAAGATATCCGCTAAAGGAAGCTAGTAAGAGATAACATCGTAAAGCCAATGAGAAATTGCTAAGAAGGTATTAAGGGAGCAAGAAGTTATCGACTAAGGATCACCACAATAGAGGTGCCACTCGGGGCCCTCAATCAAATTTGCTCCATTTGCTTAAGTGGAGGAGCGAAGGTAACCTTGAGGGGTGGCACCTTCTAGCAGTAGCTGACAATAAGTCACACAATGCGCAGATATAGGATGTTGCTACTAACAAAGAAAGATGGGATCTGGTGACAAACAAGATGTCATCAATCAATGATTGATAAGTAGACATGGTGCTAAGAAGTTTGCTGCAAACACCAATGTAGAATATCACGAGATGGGATGATATTGATTGAAGGCTAATAAGAAGAGATGGTGCTAGGAAGTTGGCAAGATAAAATTAGTACTAATAAGGGGAAGGAGACTTCCTACTAGAAGTCTTAAAAATGGATAATTCTTGAGAGGGGGTGCTAAGAAGGAAGATTTCTTAAGAGAAGTTGTCAAGATGCGAGGTTTCTAAGGATGGAGATGTGAAAGGCCCTAAGAGAGAAGACTTCTCGAGAGAAGTCATTAGAAAAGTGATACTTCTTTGATCGATACATTGAGTCCTTCATAAAATCATCAAGAAGAGAGGCTTCTTTGGACAAAATGCCAAAAAAGGGAAAGATTTTTTTGGGAGAGTTCATGGAGATAGAGAACCTCTCAGTACAAGGTGGCAAGAAGTCGAGACTTATAAGGAGAAGTTGCTAAGTAGAGAGGCTACGTGCAACAAGATATCTACAAGGAACTAAGAAGGGAAGTCTTCTCGAAATAATTCATCAAGAAGATATAGTTATTGGGATGAGGTGTGTTGACAATGTGATAAGTAGAAGAGACTTCTTGGATAAGTTATTGAGAAGGAATTCTTGTTGGAACAAGGCGCTAAGGAGACAAGGCTTCTTAGGGGGAGTTATCGAGAAAAGATTCTTCATAAGAAAAGACACTGAATAAGCTATTATCCACGGGCCAAGATATGAGGTCATCAAGTGAGAGCTGAACACCAAGGCAGGATTATGTTGAATGGGAAGTCATTTTCCAAGGGCCAACATCACCTAGGAGCCATCGCTAAAGCAAGATGCCATCAAGAGGGAAGTCATTAATCGAAGGTCAACAAGAAAAGAATTCATTTGAAGGGAGGGGCATACTATCATTCTTTAATAGGTAAATAGACACACCTCGCTAGAGGATCACTTGCTAGAAAACCTTTCTTAGAGAGGTAAACCTCGTCATTTGAAGCTCACTAGAAGACTACATGCTAAAGAATTATGCGTTCAAGGTGTATGTTAAAGCCTAATTATGGAGGACTACTTTTCATCCAAGAGAGGGAAAGTTCATCATTTGAAGCTTGCCAAAGGACTACCTACTAAAGAATTATTTGTTCTAGGTGTATGCCTTATAGTTGAGTACTTTTTAGAGAGCACTAGAGAGATTATTCGTTTCATAGAGATACCATTAAAAGTGTAAGAACGGAAATAAAACAACTTGAAATTTAATACTTGAAAAACAGAAGCAGTTACAAAGTGAAAACAAACAACGCATCAAAAATGGACCAATTTTCTGGTGATGTAATAACATGAATATCATATTATAATCGGAATGCGTCGGAGCTCATGAAAATCGTACCTGCACAATTTCTTTACATCAAAGTTTTGAGAAATTATTCTACGCGGAATTCAGTTGGGAGAATTATGCATATTTGTTGCATATTTATTGAATATTTGCTGTATATTTACAAATACTCAGTTGTAAATATTACTAAGTATTTTGTAAATATTTACTTAGTATTTGCTAATTTACTGCATATTTACTGAGTATTTACAAAAGCTCAGCAAATACTTAGTGAATACGCAGCAATCCGGACGGTTCTTTCTGTCCGGACTCCGCACAAAACAATTTCTCTAAAGTTTTACCTTTCTTTTTTTGGAAAGGATATTTAGGTCAATTAAAATAAACTAACACACACAATATATTCACAAGACTCAAACTCAAGATCTCTTGATTGGTAATCAAAACAATCAACCAACACATCAAGATGAGCTGCGGAAAATTTTAACTTAAGAGAGACTCAACTGGAAGCTAAAACAGATGTACAGCCCTACATTCCAAGACCTTTTTGAAAGAAAGATAATGCTACATTTGTTACTAATTTGCTACATCATATAGACTAATTATAACAGTTTAACATAATTTATGTCCCTAATCTTTTAGTACCGCATTCAGAGCAGAACTTTGATGTCTCTCTCAGATAAGGGGCTCCACATTCATCACAAAACTTTGCAGGGCTGGTGGGCTGAAATTGAAAAAATCACATAAGGATTAGTATTGGCAATTAACTTTCATAACAATTAACAGTGATCATAGCATAAACTCCATCCCATGATTATAGAGAATAAAATTAAAAAAATTGATGTAATTTAAAATGAAAACAATAAATGGGGAATCAATTAAAATTTATATTATACTAATCTTAAAGAAAATACAATCACTTTGAAGCTCCTTTCGAATAAAAAAACTAATCAAGATATTCTTAGCAAATTTTTTTCCTAAGATAAGGATCAAAATGATTCCCGCCTATTTGAAAATCTAATTTTAATCTCTTGAATTTTTAAATACGGACCTAAATAATACCCTGAAATGATTAATTTAATCCCTATTTAAAGAATAATGAAATAAAATTGATACTTTTATATGATCAAAAGACAATTTTGATTCTTCAAAAAAATTAAGAGATCAATTCAATCCTTTCCTTTCTTTTTTTCCTATAGAAAATCTCTTTACTAACAATCCCAATAGGAATCGACTCCGGTAGAATGTGCTTTTGCCTCTGTTCAGAGACATTTGGAGGCACGTCAATTAGATAGTACAGCAATAAGCCAATAACCACAGATTTTTGCAGTAGGCTTAAATCCTTTGAGAAGCAGAATCCGAAAGAAATATGTCCAAACCTTAGCGTGGAGATTAACTCGTCGGGTGATCATTTACTACAATTCTACAGAAAAGTATATTGTTTCACAAAGGTACGAAACATTGGGAATGGGTCATTGTACAATGACCAGAGCTTAAATATGAAATATACAAACTAAGCATATCTCAATTGTGCATATTCAAATGAAACTCAATATCATAGGAGGAACGTCCCAACCAAGGCATGTAACTTTCCTGGTACCTCAATTTTCTGTATTCAGATAGGATTACGACTGGCAGGAGCAATGCTGTACCAGCAAGGCATGATACTTGTCAGGGGAAATTTAGATGGCAGCACACATCATACTAAAATTACCCATAATTACTACAAGATTCTTGTATTATTATTGTGCAAGGTTCACTATAAAATCTTTGTAATTAAAAGTAGTGTGGCTATAAATATTTGTAGTTAAAGAGTACAACTGCTTGTTCTTTATTAGGTCAGATCGAATTGTTATCATTGTTGAAATTTAGGCTTGTGCCCTGCCAACTATTTGCTTATATAATGATGAAAAACCCTCAGCATGACCGGAAGGAGTCCAATCGGCATGGTATTAGAGTCATCTCTTTCTTGAAAGTTTATATTCTGTGGTTGTCCTCAACAACAACAAAATCTCATGATCTCTCTCATGAACGTTATCCCTCCAGTCAGGGACAGAGCCAGAATTTTTTTCATATGGGGGCACAAATCATTGAGTAAAAAAAATCCTCACGGTTGACAAGATAATGTCTCCGAACATTATCCCTCTTGTTAGGATGATAATCTAGAATTTCTTTTCTAAATGCAAGATTGGCAGGGATATTAGCAAAATTTGTTTATACACAGCTTTGTTTAATTTGTGTATTATTTTTCTCACATAAAATTTCCTAATCATCTCCTTCAAATTTTCTTTTAAAATACATTTTCATATCTACTTTGAATTAAAACGAGGTTGAAAATTTTATGCTTGTAACAAAAAATAATTTTATGCTAATTAAATGATAAATAACAAAAAAATATACTTGTCAACTATTACAGAACAGTAGAGCACTCGAAAATCTTTGCTTCTGGAAATGTTCCTAAATGAAAACGTAATAACATTAATAATTTTGGCCATGAAGATCTGTTTACATGGTTTATCAAGTAAAGAAGAAACACAAGGTGCACCTCTAAACTTTCACTTAATTAAAAACACTATACATATTCAAGTATTAGATAAATTTTTATGTTATGTCTCTAAATTCCTTATTTTCAGATCACGTCGGTTAATGTATGTTGTGCTCACTTAGCTGTATTGGTTTAGGATGAGGCTACCGATGGCAAAAGGGGCTGTGAAGCGGCGGCGCCACCGCCGCGGATGCGACAATGGAGGCCAGCTTTACAAAGCATTGATGAGGTCGTGGGGAGTTAAATCACTGGAAATTTTGCCGTCGCCGCTAAATAAAGCTGCAAATAGTAAAGATTCTAGACTTCTAGCAGTAGAAATGTTGGAAATTCCTTCTTCTCTTATCTGTTTCGATTAAATATAATAGTTTCTTTATATTTCTTTTAGAAATGTTTTAAGAATATATGTGAGGCCTTGTATCTTGTTCATTGTGAAGGAAAATTTTCAAATTAAAAAAAAACTCAAACTCAGAAAACAAAAATTCTTACTTGCTCCTGCGCCTGGCAACCAGCGGTCGAGGTCACTACTTGCTCACCTGCTTATCGCGGTCGAGGTCGAGGTTGCTACTTGCTCTTGTGCCTGCCTACCGCGGTAGAGGTCGAGGTTGCTACTTGCTCCTGCGCCTGCCTACTCTGGTTGCTACTTGCTCGCCGCTCGGTTTGAATGCTGGCATGCTCGGACATGATTGCTAGACGTAAAGGTAACAAAGGAAAGCGAACAATAGAGATATTGGGAAGGGAATTGGAAGAGCCTCGTGAATAAGGCAACAAAATAAATATAATTTATTTTATTTAATGCTTATTAAGAAACAATTAATACATTTAATTAAGCACTAATTAAATTTTCAGCGAGGGCTCATGCCCCCAAGGCCCCCATAGCGCATCCGCCCCTGCCTCCAACAAAACAATCTTATCATCTTCAGCAACCTATCCTCCAATGCTAGTCTTCAGTAGCTCTTGTACCACTCATTAACAGCAGCTCATCCTTCAACGTGATCCCACCTACCTAAGTAGCTCTTCTCCAACAATGTGAACCCTTCTCATCACCGTACAACGTCATCTCTCAGCACTTGCCCTAGAAACCTCTCAATAAATGTATGGCATCCATAGTAGACCTACCCGGCATGAATCCAAATTGGTTTTGAGAAACATTGGTATCACGCCGCAACCTACGCTCCATAACTCGCTCCCATAGTTTTAAAGTATGACACATTAACTTAATTCCTCTATAATTCGAACAATCTTGTGCATCACCTTTATTCTTAAAAATAGGAATCAACACACTCATTCTCCACTCATCTTACATCTTTTTACTCTTCAAAATAGTATTAAAAAATTTAGTAAACTAATAAATTCTTTCATCTCCTGAGCATTTCCACACCTTTATTGGAATATCATCAGGTCCAAGAGCTTTTCCGCACTTCATTTTCTTTAAAGTCTCTCTAATTTCGGTTTTACTAATATGTTGATAAAAATAAACATCTTTATTTTCATTTAGGGTGCTAAGGTCACTAAAGTAAATCGTATTCTCACAATCTTCATTAAAAAGTTTAGAAAAATATCTCATCCACCTTTGTTGAATATCATCATCTAAGAAAAGTATTTTTTGATCTTCATCCTTAATACACTTCACTTGAACTAAATTCTTAGTACTCCTATCTCTTTGTTTGACTAACTTATACATATATATTTCTCCCTCCTTAGTATCTAATTTATTATATATTAAAAGCTAAAATTTTTGCATCGCATATTGTTTTCTTAGACTCCTTATAGGCCTTTTTATATATATCACAATTATCAAAGTTTTTACATCTAAATCAATTTTTATAACAAATCTTCTTATTTTTTATCTTTTACACATTTTGATTCCACCACCACCTATTTTTACAATTATGAACTTTTCCATTTGATACTCCAAGCACAGCTTTTGCAACATTTTTAATATCACTAGCTACTTTTTCTCACATAACATTAGTTTCCTCATGCACAGACAAAATCTTAAGATCTAGAATCTTACTCTCAAAAATATTTTTTTCATATTCTTTAAATGCCCCCATCTAAACCTAGAACAACATTTTACTTTATTTTTACATCCCGCCCCTTCATCTTAACATCCAAAATAAATAAGCGATGTTCTGTACATAAACTTTTACTCAGAATAACTTTACAATTTTTACAATCTAATCGATTTATTTTTCTTATAAGAAAACAATTAATCTAAGTTTTACTATATCCATTCTTATAAATGATTAGATGCTAATCTCTTTTCTTAAATAAGGTTTAGCAATTACAAAATCATAAGCTATAGAAAAATCTAATATGGTCTTACCACATTCATTTGTCACTCCAAACCCATAGCCACCATGAATGCTTTTAAAATAATCTCTCTCTACCAACATATCCATTTAAATCTCCTCCAATAAAAACTCTTTTTTCAAGAGGTATCTTTTAATTCTTCTAAGTCATTCTAAAATTTTAATTTTGAACGCATTCAAACTTACTTGAGAAGCATAAGCACTTATAATATTAATAATCATAGCAATAACAATCTTTAAAGCTATAATTTTATCTCCAAATAGTAATTTTTACAACATTATCCTTCAAATTCTTATCTATAATCACACCTATACCATTTTTAGTACGACTCCTACTAGAATACCATTACTTAAATTCTAAACTATCAATTTTCTTAGCAATCTCTCCAATCCATTTAGTTTCTAGAATGCATAGAATATTTATCTTCCTATGAATCATAATATCTATTAATTCTATTAATTTATCTAAAAGGAAACATATTTTATAAGTTCTTATTCTAATTTTAATTTCATGGACTAATTTATTTACCCACATACGTCCATGATGTGAGAACCCTTGCCTATTTAACACTATACCCGAGCACCGGTGCAGTGGCCCTTGTACACTTCTCACCAAGGTTTTCAAAACTGGACCGAACCGGCTGGTTCGACCGCGAACCGGTCCGGCGGGCGATCCGGTCAACTGAGACAACCGACTGCATATGAAACAGGAGAAACACCGGTCAAAAACCCGGTTGAACCAGGCAACCGCTAAACCGGTCAGTTATAAAAAAAATCGGGGGGTTCTTAAAATCACAAATCAAAGTCGTCCATCTATGATCAAACGGCGTAGGGATTTGATTACACGGTATTACTCGCTCCGGCGCTCATTTGCCCTACCATACGCATACCCTGGTATTTCGACTCCCTCCCAATTCCTCCATCGGTCCATCCAAAGGAGAAGCAGAAGGACTCCTCCGACCTTCCAGCAGCCGGCGCATGGCTAACCCGACGTCTTTGGCCGCCCATCGAGCTCCCTGCTTCGACAACCTGCTTCGCCTCACCTTTGTCCGCCGACCTCGAGCTCGAACTAGCAAGATCCCAAAGTAGGTTGATTACGAAATTCCTAATGCCATTTCTCTCATCTCTGTCATTTAAGTTAAGGATCAATCTTGATTTTTCTTCACTATTCTTGATGCATTGCATTGCAGCTTTACTGATTTTGTTTTGGTGGAATGGTAGCTTTTTCTCTATTGATTTCGTCAGCTTGCTTTGTTTAATTCTTGGCATTCTTTACTTATCTCTTAATTTTTATTGAAATGAAGTGATTTAAAGTTCTCCATAATCCAATTTTCTATAACATTGGAACTCTCTTATTCTGATTACTTCACAAGCTAATGGTGTAGAGCACTTCATTCTGCATTAATTGGCCTATGAGCTTGTCTCTCTCCACAATCAGAGCTGAAGTATCCTCATAAGAGTCTAATAATTTTTTATGTTAAGGGTTGGTGATTCTGATGCCATTTATGCTAGATTTGCAAGCTACAACTTTAATTGGCCTTACATCCTAGCTAAGTCGTCTTCTTGATTCTGAAGCCATTCACGCTTGAATTTTTACTATTAAAATTCTTATCTTAGCATGAGGTCACTTTACGGACCTGAATTATATGGTGCAGAAGTTGTGGTTTCTTGAAGATGTAAAAGATTCAACATACTGCTGCTGATTTGGTGGTGCTGTTGGAGAGAAAAATGATGAGTAACAGATAAACTAGCAGACATCTACCTCCAATTTAGTAGTGTTTATGGATAGAAATGCACTCTCACAAACCCCTCGCACCAATCCAAAATACATTTTCGAATTTTTTAGGGGATATCTTTGGTAGGTTTAGCTAAGTTCCATTTGGAAATTAGAAAGTTGCTTACCATGTGAGAGTATGACCAAATGGACATCATATCATATTTTATTTTTAGATTGCCATCTATTTTCATTTAAATTCATATTTCATATTAACTTCATAAATTTGTGTTGATCATATTTAGTTGATCATATAAGAATGGAAGCATCTGGAACTCAGAGTGCAGCTTCCAGTTGTAGTGTGCGTGAGAAAGTGGATATTGTGTGGAATCATTTCATTGAGATTAAAGGAGCTGATGGGAAGAGATAATTCAAATGTTTGCATTGTGGTATAGCATACAAGGGAGGAGGAATAAATAGAATGAAACAACATCTAGCAGGAGTTAAGGGCAATATAACAGGCTGCAAGAAGATTCCACATGATGTTCGATTTCAAATGCAGGAGAACTTAAAGGAGATTTCAAAAAGAAAATAACAAGTATAGGAGGAGTTGGACAGTACACAATTTCCAATAGATGTTGAAGTAGATGAAGGAAGGGATTCTTCTTCCCTATCTAAATCACAATCCTCTGAAGCACATCTATCAGAACATGCTAGGGGGAAAAGAAAGCTTGTGAAGATTGACACTTTCTTTGCTCCAAGAACAAAATCAGGTTCCCAACCTTCAATTAAAAGTGTCTTGGCATCTAAGGAAGGAGTTCACCGTACAGATCTAGCTGTAGCAAGATGGTTTTTTGATTGTTGCATCCCTTTCAATGCCTTAAATTCACTATATGCATAGAAAGTTATGGATGTTATAACTGCTATAAATCCTGGTTACAAGCTCCCATCTTATCACAATATGAGGGTTAACCTACTTAAGGATTGTAAAGAGGAGTGTAGATTATTCATTGATAGCTATAGAAATACTTGGAATGACATAGGTTGTACTCTCATGGCGGATGGATGGACTGATAATAGGAGTAGAACATTAATAAATTTTATGATTTATTGTCCCCGTAGTGTATTTTTAAATCAGTGGATGCGTCAAATATCGTTAAGGATGCTACAAATTTGTGCTTCTTATTTACTGAAGTTGTTGAGTGGGTAGGGCCAGAAAATATTGTTTAGCTTGTCACTAATAATGCTGCTAATTATAAGAAAGCAGGAGAGTTCTTACATGAAAGATTCAACAATATTTATTAGTCATCTTATGCTGCATATTGTTTAAATTTAATTTTAAAAGACTTGGGCAGCATGCCTCTCATAGAGGACTTGGCAAGGAAAGCATCCAAGGTGATGATTTTTGCTTATAATCATATTTATGTACTTGCATGGCTTAGGAAAAGGCCAGGTTGGAAGGAAATTGTACGTCCAAGAGCCACACGGTTTGCAACTTTTATAACCTTGAAGAATATTTGTGAGCATAAACATGATCTCCAAGCATTAATTACAAGCAAGTTCTATGCAGATTTAAAGATATCCAAAACCTATAAGGGGAAAGAAACAGCTGCAATAATCTTAGATTTGAAGTTTCGGAATGATTGTTTAACAATTTTGAAGATAGCAGGTCTTTCAATCAGGTTGTTGTGCATTGTTGACTCAGATGAAAACCATCACTTGGATATCTATATGACAAAATATATAGGGCACGAAAGGCAATCAAAGCTATGTTTAGAAATATTAAAAGATTATATAAGCTATTCACTAGTATAGTTAAAAGAAGATGGGATACTCAATTGAGACAGGACATCCATGCAGCAGCATACTTTCTGAATCCTCAATTTCAGTACGACAAGGAGAATTACTGTCACAAGCCAGAAGTGATGCAAGGCCTTATCGAATTACTTGGAAATAAGGACATCTATCATAAGCCCACACTTGCAATGAATGAGGTGAGATTTTTCCGAGATAGCTTAGAAAGCTTTAGAAAATCAATTGCTCTAACGATGGCAAAAGAAATGCAACCTTGTAGTTATCTTTTCAATGTCAATCTTATATCTGTTTTTAACATAAATGCTTATTTACTAAGCTCTCTAATATCACATTGTGCAGATAAGTGGTGGAAGATGTTTGGATCCAATGCTCCCAACTTACAGAAAGTAGCTATAAGAATTCTTAGCCAAACATCATCATCATCAGGTTGTGAAAGAAATTGAAGTATTTTTAAACAAATTCACTCAAAGAGACGCAATCATTTGGAGCATCAACGATTGAACGATCTCGTGTATATTCGGTATAATCTAAATTTAAAAAATAGGTATAATTTCATTATAACATAATGTGTGTCAATATTATCATTAAACTGTATGTATGTATAAATGTCACTAAAATTATTGTTTCATTCTTTAGGTTTCAACTAAGAAAAAGAAGTTATGATCCTCTTGACTATACTTGTGTTGAAATGATAGATTTTTGGGTGCTTGATGAGGAATCACCTGCGGATCTTGCCTTAGAGGAGTTGAAAACTGAGATATACGAAGAGGCTGCAATGCCAATACCTATTGTTGAAGAAGCAAATATTGCATCCACTCAGCCTACACCTGGTAAGTTAGTGAAATATGAACATATCATTTAAATAAATAAAAAAATACAATCTTATTTAATATTTTTAATTTGTTGGTGAAGGTGAACTAGAGAATGAAGGAGATGGAGATAACATAATTGGCTTCAATGATTTAGGTACATTTGTGGCTACAGATTTTGGTGAAGCGGGACATGAAAACTCAACTTATGAGGATAGCTTTCATGATGCAAATTAGGAGCTATCTGATTTTCCTTTTGTGGAATTATTAAAACTATTGAACTAAGAAAGAGGAACATTAGTAACTCCATATTTGTATTATGAATGTCTTTTCTTTTTTCTTATCAATTAATGTAAAGTGTCACAATCTTACTATAATGTTTTGCTTATTTATTTCATATTAGTGGCACAATTATGATAAGTATGTTATATTTATTTGTTTTCAAAGCTTCACTAAATGAAAATAGAAATTATAAGATCTCAAAAATTTCTTTTATTCATTTTATTTTTTAACAATTTCATATTTTAGAGAAAGAGAACTGAAGATGATCTGCATTCCTGAACACCCAACACACAATAGAGCTCGACAAAAGGTATGCATTTCTCAAAAATTTCTCGTTTGGTAAGTTATTTACTTATTTATGAAATATTTGTTTATATTTTATAGACTTACTTGATGCAATATTTATATTTTGTATTATTTTTTTATGTTTTATAAACTTAATTGATACAATATTTATGTTCTTTGGTCAGTTTGATATGAAAATAGAATGTAGAGTGAAGTTATTAGAGAAAATTTCTCATTTATTTTATAATTTTTTATAATATTATTATTTATTACATCATCCGATTCGACCCCGGTTCGGCCGGTCGAACCGTGAACCTCTCCTTCTTCCGGTTCGTTGTCCGGTCCGGTTTTCAAAACCTTGCTTCTCATTGTATTCAAGTAATACAGCAGGTCGCTTCCAGGGAATGCCCTAGCATTAACACAATGTATTAAAGGATTCACGTCATGATTATTCGACAAGTTTTAAGCTGGTTGTTGACTAGCTAACACAACCCTCCATTTTTTCCAAATAAACCACCAATTGACTAAAATAAGTATGACACAATTGTCATTGTTCATACAGATTAGGTACATACTGCGTTAGTGTGAATAAAAAAAGCATGCTTACAGAACACGTTTATTGTGTCAATATGTAAACTGGTAATAAGCTTTGGACATAACACTGAAATTTGTTGACAGTTCATGTCAATGGTGCCAAAACAAATTAGACGTATGGTGCCATTATTCTGCGTACATCGATATTAGCATTGTTCTGATTACAGTTTTGACTAATATCATAAAACATCCTGGAATTTAACCCATAGTGAAGGATAATGCCATGTAGTAGGAAAATAAAATACCCTTACCTAACCATCAATTAATGTCCTAAAGCTTCATGGCTTGAAGAACAGTGTATTTACTAAAAATTATTCTAAATCAAAAATTAATTCTATATCCTAATGTGAAGGGCTTCAACTTCAATGCTTTTTCAACATTTGGAACTCATCTTTCGCGCCACTTCGTAGCCTAATTTTTGTACCATGTCTCCATAAATTTAATTTGAAATATCATTTCAGAAATTTGAACCTGAGACTTCAAGAAAATGGAGGGAGCTCAACCACCAAGCTCATGAAAAATAACATCTTCAATACTAATTTAACATAGACGTGCTTCAATTAATCTGAAATAAGCACACAGCAACCAGTAAAGTAAGGATCTAACAAAGTGGGAAGTAGCATTTTAAAATCCAATAAAATGATCAACATGAAAAACCACAATGCTTCAAAAAATATCAATTTGGAAGTTAAAATCTCATTAAGCATTGTACTCTTCAAGCGTAAAAAGATTGGTGTCAAAACTTGTACTACATGGAATTTAACAAGGTAGCAACTACTGAATAAGAGAGAGCCGCCCATGATATGATATTATGATTTATGATAAAAATAATTAAAGATAATGAATACAGAAATTCTTACCAGCAAATGTAAACGGCTGCCTACATGAACTCCAGGAAGTGATTGCATGCAGGGCATATGTTGAGGCATGGTAGGCGCTAGATGTTGATGAGCAATATCAGGTACATGAGATGAATGCGTACATTGATGCATGTGAGGGAAGTGTGGAGAAAGTTGGCTTTGTTGCATTGTTGGATGATGTCCTTGCGGGAGAGAATTAAATTGACTTGGGTGTTGAAGATGTTGTATTTGATGTTTAGATGAAAGTTGCAGCTGGCCTTGGTGCTGCCAATGAAGAAAATTTGTTATGTTAAGTCTCTTTCATAAAACATGCTAGAAAAATAGTGTAAAATCACAGAGGCTGATCAACTAAGGTGCTGCATCAGTTTCCATAAAAAAGTGGAGACAGGTAATTTAACAGATTACAGTGAGCAGTTCATTTCTATCACACAAGTTTATTATTACAAAGAAGAGAACCTAACAGATGATGTTCTCATAGTTTAAAAAAAATGTTAGACGGTTGCACCCCAACATAATTGAATGATGATTTTAACATTTCATTTATAAAGCCTGTAGTGACCATAAATATCATATTGAATGATAAAAAAGAAACCTTCATTGACAAATACTCAACGCTTCCACTTTAATAGATTGAAGATATTTGTTTTTAAGATCAATCAGATATATCTTGTCAAGTAAGAAAATTTAAATTATGATGGTAAATCACATGCGGAAGCAACCCATTGATAAGTGTTATACGGTAAAGCAATGTGGGGACTACTTGGTTTAATGAAAAGAATCATACAGAAGGACAATCAGTTAAATGACTTGAAGAGGAAAAACAAGACTCCTTGCATTATGATCCACCAAAAACAAGGACTTCAAATATTTCAGCAGAAGATACGCAGATAATAAAAAGATCTCAGATAAAATAAGCTGAATTTGGTATGACTGACCTCATTTACTGGACGGAATCCTGCAACATTTGTTAACGGACAAGAACTGTCGGTAGCTGAAAACGCCTGAGAAGTGAACGGGTAATGCATATAATTAGTAGTGATTTATTAAGGTAGTCAGTGGCTGTGTAAGCTTACCGCAAGACTGATATTAGAGATAGATTGTGATTGAATCCGTCTATATTTATGGCGTGGTGAGTAAAACTTGTAGTCTCTAGCTGAGATAGACACCTCATGCCTGCCAGTCAAACGCTTGAACCTAGTAGTTATTGAAAAATTTGTCAAAAATGAAAAAAAAATCATAAGTAACACCACAAAAGTATGCCACAAACAACGTAAGAATAAAGCATGCATTTTGCTTAGGTCTAAAGCAAGTATTTAAGCTGTGATACACTGATACTAATGATTGCAAGTAGATCATTGGCATAACACAGGCTAATTTGAATTGTGTTGTACCGCACTAGTGCTATACAGGATCACATGTCAGCACATTAAAGTTTCATATACCTTCTTATAGTTTTTGTTTTGAACCCCTGAAGCTCAAGAATTTTAGTATACCGATTGAGGTCTCACGCATTAGCACCTTAAGTGCTCAAGCAAGTAAGGCAAAGCCAAGGAGTTCCCAAAACATTACAAAGGTAAGAACCTTAATTTGAGCCTTCGCAAGAGCAAGGGACCGTCACCTTTTACCTCATGAGATTTTTCTAAACCTTTTTTTTTTTTTTCATTTTCTTTGACAAAGGTGTGATCAACATTAAATCATGATAAGCTTTCTTAACTTACTCTATGCACTTCAAAATTTTTCTTCTCACTGTGAACCACAGCCTCTCTCTAAAAAAGCCTCGCCAGCAAACCAACTCTGTTATTCTCAGACTTTTGCAAATCACAATCATCAAGTTTCAATTTTTTTCTTTTTCTTTCCTTCTCTCACTCACTTACTCTCTCTCTCTCTCTTTCTCTCTATCTCTAAATCTCTTTCTATCTCTTCAAAAATAACAAAAAAAGAGCGGAGTGCATTTCCATTCTAACTGCAACTTTGTTGCCTCGCATCATCGTCAATCGCCTCTTGCGAAGCTAAAAAAGTAAAAAAAATACCCTAAAAAATTTAAGCACTCGCGAGTGTTATTCCCGTGCAACGGAAAAATTCGTGCTTAAATATTTGTTCACGTTGTTCCAATATAGTGGAAAAATTATTGTTCAAAAGCATGCAAGTTCATATACAACAACAACAACATCAAGCCTTTATCCCACTACGTGGGGTCGGCTACATGAATCCTTTTTCTCCATTGTGTCCTGTTAAAAGTCAAATTCTCGTTTAAATCTAATAAAGAAAGATTATTTCTAATATTTTCTAACAAAGTCTTTTTAGGTCTACCTCTACCTTTCTTAACATAAGTCAAATCTAAGACCTCTACTTTCCTAACCGGGTCATCGGGAGGCCGCCGTTTTATGTGACCAAACCATCTAAGGCGACTCTCTCTAATCTTATCTTCCACTGGAGCTACTCCAACCTTTTCATGAATATGCTCATTTTGTATCCTATCT
Source organism: Dendrobium chrysotoxum (assembly GCA_019925795.1). NCBI lineage: Eukaryota > Viridiplantae > Streptophyta > Magnoliopsida > Asparagales > Orchidaceae > Dendrobium > Dendrobium chrysotoxum. Next base: position 43,602,164 of record CM034309.1, read on the forward strand.
CTAAGGGTAAGGCCACTCATCCACCTGAGCATCCTCATCTCTACAACACTTAACTTAGAATTATGCTTCTCTTTTAATGGCCAACATTCGGCACCATAAAGCATTGCAGGTCTCACCACCATCTTATAGAATTTTCTCTTAAGTTTGAGAGGTACTTTTCTATCACACAATAAGCTCGATGCATTCCTTCACTTCAACCATCCAACTTGGATTCTACTGATAAAATCCCCATCTATTTCACCATCACTCTGAACAATAGATCCAAGATATCTAAAACGTGTACTTTTATTAATGACTTGATCGCCCAAAGTCACAATCCCCTCATTAGGTCTATTATTACTAAAATTACACTCCATATATTCCGTTTTAGATCTACTCAAACGAAAACCTTTAGACTCTAAGGTTGACCTCCACAATTCTAGTTTACCTTCAACTCCCTCTCTAATCTTATAAACAAGAAGAATATCATCAGCAAAAAGCATACACTAAGGTACATCCTCTTGCAAATGTCTAGTGAGAGCATCCATGACTAAAGCAAAAAGATATGGGCTTAAGGCTAATCCTTGATGTAATCCAACCGAAATAGGGAAATACTTGGTCAAACCACCTTGTGTTTGAACACAAGTAATAGCTCTTGCATACATATCTTTAATGATTTGAATATAAGCGTTATTAACTCCTTTCTTTTCAAGAACTCTCTATAGCACTTCTCTTAGAACTTTATCATATGCTTTTTCTAAATCAATAAATATCATATGTAAATCCTCCTTATTCTCTCTATATTTCTCCATCAAACCTCTTAATAAATATATGGCTTCCATAGTAGACCTACCCGGCATGAATCCAAAATGATTTTGAGAAACATTAGTATCACGCCGCAACCTATGCTCCATAACTCGTTCTCATAGTTTTAAAGTATGACACATTAACTTAATTCCTCTATAATTCGCACAGTCTTGTGCATCACCTTTATTCTTAAAAATAGGGATTAACACACTCATTCTCCACTCATCTGGCATCTTTTTAGTATTCAAAACAGTATTAAAAAATTTAGTAAGCCAAGAAATTCCTTCATCTCCTAAGCATTTCCACACCTCTATTGGAATATCATCAGGTCCAACAGCTTTTCCACCCTTCATTTTCTTTAAAGTCTCTCTAACTTCGGTTTTACTAATACGCCGATAAAAACATAAATCTTTATTTTCATTTAGGGTGCTAAAGCCACTAAAGTCTATCGTATTTTCACATTTTTCATTAAAAAGTTTAGCAAAATATCTCATCCACCTTTGTTGAATATCGTCTTCTAAAAAAAGTACTTTTTTTATTTTCATCCTTAATACACTTCACTTGAACTAAATCCTTACTACTCCTATCTCTTTGTTTGGCTAACTTATATATATATATATATATATATATATATATATATATCTTTCTCCCTCCTCAGTATCTAATCTATTATATAAATCACTAAAAACTAAACTCTTTGCATCGCATATTGCTTTTTTAGATTCTTTACGCGTCTCTTTATATATTTTCAAATTATCAGAAATTTTACAATTAAACTAATTTTTATAACAAATCTTCTTATTTTTAATTTTTTCTTGCACATTTGAATTCCACCACCAACTATTTTTACTATTATGAGCTTTTCCCTTTGAAACTCCAAGCACATCTTTTGCAATATTCTTAATATCACTAGCCACTTTTTCCCACATAACATTAGCATCCTCATGCACAGACAAAATCTTAAGATCTAAAATCTTACTCTCAAAAATATTTTTGTTAATATTATTTAAATGCCCATATCTAATCCTAGAATATCGTTTTATTTTATTTTTTATTTTCTGTCCCATTATCTTCAAGTCCAAAACTAATAAACGATGTTGAGTACATAAATTTTCACTCGGAATAACTTTACAATCTTTGCAATCTAAATAATCTAATATTCTTATAAGAAAATAATCAATCTGAGTTGTACTATATCCATTTTTATAAGTAATGAGATGCTCGTTCCTTTTCTTAAATAAGGTATTAGCAATTAAAAAATCATAAGCTAAACAAAAATCTAATATGAACTTACCACCTTCATTTGTCGTTCCAAACTCATAGCCACCATAAATGCTTTTAAAATCATCTACCTCTCTACCAACATGTCCATTTAAATCTCCTCTAATAAAAACTCTTTCTTCAAGAGGCATCTTTTGTATTAATTCTTCTAAGCCATTCCAAAATTTTAATTTTGAATCCATATCCAAACTCACTTGAGGAGCATAAGTACTTATAATGTTAACAATCTTAGTATCAACAACAATCTTTAAAGCTATAATTCTATCTTCAATTCTATTAATATTTATAACATTATCATTCAAACTCTTATCTAAAATCACGCCTACACCATTTCTAGTACGACTCTTACTCGAATACCAAAGTTTAAATCCTAAACTATCAATCTCCTTAGCCTTCTCTCCAACCCATTTAATTTCCTGAATGCACAGAATATTTATCTTCCTATGAATCATAATATCTATTAATTCCATTAATTTTCCTGTAAGGGAACCTATATTCCAAGTTCTTATCCTAATTTTAGTATCATGGACTAGCTTCTTTGCCCACATCCGTCCTTGATGTGGGAACCCTTGCCTTTTTAACACTGCACCCAGGCGGCGGTGCAGCAGCCCTTGCACACTTGTCACTGTATTCAGGCCATACAAGCGTCGCTTCCAGGGGACGCCCTAGCATTAACACAATTTCTTAAAGGATTCATATCATTATTATTCGACAAGTTTTACGCTGGCTGTCGACTATCTAATGCAACCCTCCACTTTTCTCATCCAGGACTTGGGACCTGGCAACGACAATGTTAAATTCACTAAAGAGTTCATATACAAATTCACTAAAGAGCATGTAAGTGCATCATACAAATGCACTGAAAAGTGTGCAAGTTCATAATGAAAAAAGCATCAAAAAATATGCAAGTGCATTATATAAAAGCACAAAAGAGCATGCAAATGACCGTCAAGGCTAAGAATGCTACGTGAACTAAAAACAAGAATGAACTTAGTACTCTCCCACTTAGAGACGCATGCATATATTTTAGAAGTCTTGCAATTATTTTAAAATTTTAAACTAGTTAAAATTCAAACTCAAATTCAACTTCTATGCATGTAGTCAAGCAGGTTGCCTATCTATGAGGCAAGGATGGAAGTTCCATATTTTGAGCACGATCCTCCACATTACAAAAACTAGAGTAGACTTGAACCCATGAACCCAATCCTCTGCCAGTAAGTAGGCAAAGTTGATAAAATTCAATACGAGAAAGTCCAATGAAGCAAGAAATCCTAATGATGGGCATGATTACTGTACATCATAATCAAAGGGGTCTACTTTCAAAAATTTAAGTTTTTAAATTGCAAAAATTATGTTTTTAAATTGCAAATGTCAAATAATCCAACATCAATGATGGTGTATTGATAGAAAATATGAATAGGAGCGAATCCTATTTATAAAATACCCCCAAATCCATTATCAATCATTACAGGTGTAAATTCAGATAAAAAATGTAAACATTTAAAGAAAAATCATAAAATTTAAATGCTTCAAGTAAAATTAACAACTCTAAGTTTAAAGTGAAAAGCCATCCTGATGAGGACATCCACACTTGGAAAGTCTATCGTAGACGTGGCCGTCGATCAACGGCCACGATCGAGTCCTTATATTTCTGAGTTTATTATGATTATTTGTTTCTTTTATATTAGTCACTATTTTACCCTTACTTAAGGGAGCATGCTTGTAAGCCCAATGTGGGCATTTGAGTCTTTTCATTTATTTCCCTTGTTGAGACTATTTATAAGCCACTATTGTATTGTTTGATTTCAATGAATGAATTCTACAAAATTTTCCTACACTTTGTTTGAGAATTGAGAGCTAAAGAGCTTGAAGAAAGAGACCCCCTTGGAGAGGGAATTGGATCACCCACCAATCTTGGGACGAGTCCGGATTCGTGGTTAGTTTCGTGGGATTATCTTCCTTTCTCCTCCCTTCTCCCTTATTCAGCCACCTTCCCCCCTCCTCACCAAACCGACCCCCCCCCCAACAATCCCCTCCTCCACCTCTCGGCCCTTCCTCCCACTCCCCCACCCGCCGGCCATCCAAACCGACCCCACCCCAAGCAAGCCGCCGGCCACATCCCTCCTCCCTCCCCCTTGAATTAGTTTCCTAAATTAGTTTGGATTTGTTTAGGAAAGAATTTGAAATTCAAATTCAAATCGAATTAGAATTAAAACTTTCCTAATGGACTCAATCTATTTTAGGAAAGTTTCCTAATTGAGTCCTATTTGAAATTTTCAAATAAAGGGGATTTAATTAAAACTTTCCTAATACCTAAATCCAATTTTAGAAATCCAAATCAATCCCCAAATCCCCTCCCTATTCCTCTCAAAGCCGCCGGCCCCCCTTCCCTATTCCGCCCCCTCTCTCTCTCCAATTCCCCTCTCTCTCTCCCCAATCCCCTCTCTCACATTAAATCCTTCCCTTTAGAAACTAAACCTAGTTTCCTTATCCACCTCCTCCAAATTTCAAAATCTGAAAACAATTTCAGATTTTGGACTCCAAATCCTAACCCTAACCCTAACCCTACCCCTCCAAAATCTGAACCCACTTTTCCCTATTACCTTCCCCTTGGCCGTCCCCTTCCCTAGACCTTTTTCCACTTGATTCTCCAAGGAAACCTTCAAACCATTGAGGAAAAACTTCAAGGGCAGCAAGATATCGTCGGCGCCAACCCCTCTTCCCCTCACCAACATGAATGGAAGTCCCCGAATGGGACTACGGACTGATCCTTGACGAACACGACAACATCGACATCCTCCGTTCGCCGTTCTTCGACGTTGGGTTCGATTTCGACAACACCGTCGAAGAATACTTCGAAAGGATCCACATCACGTTGGTGGATACAATCAACGATCAGAGGAAGAAAGGACGGTGGACCATCCTCGGCCGGCTCACGACTATTTCCCCTCCAGATACTCCCCCACTCAGAGGACATTTCACACAAATCCTACGGTTCCTCATTCATACCATTGGCCTTCAAGTGACTACTTTCCGCCGACGATTCTTTCCCGGTTAAGGTGAACTTTATCTCCTCGTCAAGTCACTTCTTCTTTCCACTAACCTCGTAGGTGATGATGAAGTTGCAAAAGATCGGTGCCGCTTGATTTGCTAGCCAAAGCTTAGTAAACGTAGGGTTTCTTTGAGAGCTCCTAATATGTTTACTTATCTTAATGTTAATTAAGGGATTGTGAATGAACATTTACTAAGTTAGCGTTGATTTGAATTTCCCATCTATTTGTTTGTTCAAGCATTTTACTGTGGTTTAGCCTAAACGCAAGCACCCCTTTCTCGTTTTATTTCATCGTTCTAATTGCTAGTAATTTAATCAAGTAATTGCTCTTGAATGAATACTTGCAAATTCTAAATTTTATTCAAAGCATATTAGTCCTGCATCATCTGGTATCAGAGCATGGTTAACCTAGGATCGCATGCTAGAAAATCACCCTAGGTTGCTACCTTGCTAGTCTATTTAATTTTGCATGCATCGCATCTTTAAAATTATTTTAAAACTCATTTTTGTTTGCTGTCCTTTAATTTCCTGCACGCATTTAGTGAACTTTAAGGTCTATTCTTTAGTATCTAAGTGCTGGTCTTAACCCTACAACCTTGCTACTTGTTTAGGAGCCTTAACACCCTAGTATAGAGTGTTGTCCTATGGTTTTCTGCAGCAGTTAGTAACATCTTAGGGTGTATTTCCTGCACTTACACTTGCTGTTCACTCTTAGTTGTCACCCCTAAACCTTCCCTAGTGCTTAGCAATGGATCCCGAACAACTTGGAAGGACTCTAGACCTACTGGTGGGTCAAATGAATGCTATTAGCCAACAACTAAAGGAAAACCAAGCCGACCTTGCGGAATTTCGTAGAACCACCACTGACCGTCTTGATACCATAGAGCATGGTAGGAGCCACCCGATTCTGTATACCCCTTCTAGGCCACCCTCTATGTACGGGGATGATCCTTTTATGGATGAGGGGCACACTCGAGCTCCTCATCGAGTTCCCCACCATAGGCAAGAGCACCACCACGACCCTGATCTTCCCCTGATGAAGAATATCAAGGTCAATGTACCTACTTTCGATGGTACCCTCGATCCCCAGCTCTTTCTGGACTGGATCAAAGGTATGGATAGTTTCTTTAGGTGGTATGACATCTCCGAGGCTAGGAAGGTCAGTTTTGCCAGTATGAAACTCATTGGTAGGGCTAGCCAGTTCTGGTCTAACTTAGAAAGCCTTAGGGAGTCTCGTAATGAGTACCCCATTACTGATTGGCTGTCGATGAAGCGTGAGCTTAAGCAGAAGTATCTTCCTCCCTCGTATTTCCCTAGGCTCCTAGATAGGTGGCATAGACTGACTCAGGGTAGCAAACCCGTCAAGGATTACATCGCCTCCTTCGATGATTTTCTGATTCGTTGTAAAGGGGAGACCTCCACTACCCCTGCACAGATTCTATCCATGTTTCGTACCGGGTTGCGAGAGGACCTTCGCAATGAGCTGTTCGCCTGGAATGTCACGACCCTCGAGAATGCGTATAGTTTAGTACTTGATCTAGAGGAGAGTCGATCTCAGCACTCTAGCCGTCACCACGACCCTAGACCCTCCTACAGACCGACTGGTAGTTCCACCCCACACTCCTCTACTACTCGACCTACTCCGGGTAGTAGTACCTGACCTCCCACGGGTTCTCCTGCACCCTGACCTGATTTTAGAAATAAACCTCCCACTCCAGATACCCCTCGGTCCAGTCCCGGGACCAAGTGCTTTCGATGCCAGGGGTATGGGCATATCGCTTCTCAGTGCTCCAGTCCATACAAAGTGTCCATTATTGAGGAGATTACTGAGGAGGATCCTGAGCCCGAGGTTGATTTCTTCGAGGAGGACGAGGACACCGCCGTCCTCCATTGCCTTCAGAAGTTGGACACATCTCCCATCTGCGTGGTGAGATGTGCGCTGTCACACCCTGTTACCTCCGATGACTGGCGTAGGACTTCTATCTTTCACACCTACACCAAAATCAAAGATAAAAACTGTAAAGTCATCGTAGATAGTGGCAGCTGCATCAATGCTGTATCCTCCAGCATAATGTCCAAATTAGGCCTTTCTGCCGTTCCTCACCCCAGTCCATATAAGGTAGCTTGGGTCAACTCCACTGCCTTGGAAGTGAGAGAATGAAGTCTCGTACCTATCTCCTTTGCCACCTACAAGGAGAACGTATGGTGCGATGTTCTGATTATGGATGTTGGACAAATTCTGTTAGGGCGACCTTGGATTTTTGATAATGATGTCCACATCTATGAGCGTTCGAACACCTGCGTGTTTGAACATGCGGGTAAAAAGATTAAGCTTTTACCATCGCAGCCCCGGGTCAAGAAAGAACCTAAACCCCACCCCCTTAAGTCCAAGAAAGGACTAAACTTGGTCACCGCCAAGGTTCTGGACTCCGAGGTCACTCGTGCTGCGCCTCTATACGCTTTAGTGGGGCGTGAGATTCCCACCGAATCTGATGACCCCATTCCTCAGGAAGTCCAGCCTATCTTAGGGCAATTTGCTGATGTCTTCCCGGATGATCTCCCTGATCAGTTACCCCCTCTCCGAGACATTCAGCATGCTATAGACTTAGTCCCTGGAGCCTCCCTTCCAAACCTGCCTCACTATCGCATGAACCCCACGGAACATGCCGAACTTAAAAAGCAAGTAGACGAGCTACTGCAGCGAGGTTTCATTAAGGAAAGTCTTAGTCCCTGCGCGGTGCCCGCCCTTCTCACTCCTAAGAAGGACGGATCTTGGAGAATGTGTGTTGATAGCCGTGCTATCAACAAGATCACCGTCAAATATTGATTTCCTATTCCTAGATTAGACGATATGCTGGATATGATGACGGGTGCCACCCTCTTTTCCAAGATCGATCTTAAGAGTGGATACCACCAGATCCGGATTCGACCCGGTGATGAGTGGAAGACTGCATTCAAGACCAAGGACGGTCTTTATGAGTGGATGGTCATGCCTTTCGGGTTGAGTAACGCCCCGAGCACCTTCATGAGAATTATGACCCAAGTGTTGCGTCCTTTTATGGGTAAGTTTGTCGTTGTCTACTTTGACGACATTCTAATTTATAGTTATTCTGTGGAGCAACATCTTGACCACCTTAAGCAAGTCTGCTCTGTTTTAAGGAAGGAACAGTTATACGCTAATCCCAAGAAGTGTACTTTCCTCGTAGATCGAGTCATCTTTCTAGGGTTTATCGTATCGGCTCGCGGGGTTTCTGCTGACCCTGAGAAAGTAAAAGCCATAGTTAAATGGCCCCTTCCTCAAAACATCCGGGAAGTCCGCAGCTTCCACGGATTGGCCACCTTCTATAGGAGATTCATACGAAATTTCAGTACAATCGTATCTCCTATCACTGATTGCCTTAAAAAGGGTGATTTCCACTGGACCCCGGCCGCCACTAGAGCTTTCGAGGACATTAAGAAAAGAATGGTGGAGGCCCCAATAATGAGACTTTCTGACTTCTCCAAAGTCTTCGAAGTGACCTGCGACGCTTCGGGGGTCGGAATTGGAGGAGTCCTCTCCCAGGAGGGTCATCCTGTAGCATACTTCAGTAAGAAACTGAATGATATTCGGCAACGATATTCCACTTACGATAAGGAATTCTATGCCGTGATCCAATCTCTCCGTTATTGGCGACACTACTTGCTCCCGCAAGAGTTCGTCATCTTCTCGGATCATGAAGCTTTACGATATATCAACTCCCAGAAGAAGTTGAATGCACGCCACGGTCGTTGGGTAGAATTCCTTCAAGAGTACACTTATACCCTTAAACATAAGGCGGGAGTTGAGAATAAAGCTGCCGACGCCCTCAGTCGTCGCATGATGACTACCACTGAGTTGAGGGCCGAAGTAGTGGGTTTTGACCAAATAAGGAAAGATTATCTGGACTGCCCCGACTTCAAGGAAACATACTCCCTCCTGTCCACGGGCAGCACGCGCCTTGTGGACGATTTCCTTCTGGAGGATGGTTATCTTTTTAAAGCTCAAAAGCTTTGCATCCCGAGCACCTCCTTAAGGGATTTTCTGGTTTGGGAACTCCACGCCGGAGGCCTCGCTGGGCACTTCGGATGGGACAAAACGATAGAATCCGTGGAATACCGTTTCTTTTGGCCCAGCCTGAAGAGAGATGTTGGTAGAATGGTTAGCCGATGTCACACGTGTCAGCTAGCCAAACAGCGGAAGCAGAACACAGGACTGTACACTCCATTGCCTGTCCCTAACTGTCCCTGGCAGGACGTTAGCATGGATTTCATTTTAGGCCTGCCTAAGACTCTTCGCAAAAATGATGTCATCTGTGTCATAGTTGATAGGTTTTCCAAGATGGCTCATTTTATACCCTGCTCCAAAACTTCCGACGCCTCCCATATTGCCAAGCTTTATTTCAATGAGGTTGTCCGTCTTCATGGCCTACCCAAGACCATTGTGTCTGATAGGGACGTTAAGTTCACTAGCTATTTTTGGAAAACCCTTTAAATGAAATTAGGCACCAAATTACAATTCTCTACTGCCTTTCATCCCCATATCGATGGTCATACCGAGGTAGTTAATAGGAGCGTAGGTAATCTGTTAAGATCTCTGGTTGGCGAGCATGTCAAGGATTGGGATTCCATTTTACCCACTGCTGAGTTTGCGTATAACAATTCTATTAACCGAACCACAGGCTTGAGTCCTTCTGAGATTGTGTACGGATACAAACCTAGGCAACCTTTAGATCTCATTCCTATGTGTTCTAAGTATAGAATTTCTGAGTCTGCATCGTCATTTGCATCACATTTGCATGAACTTCATAAGGAAATTGCACGACAAACTGAAAAGAGCAATACTGATTATAAATTACGTGCCGATTTGAAACGAAAATTTAAAACTTTTAAGGTTGGTGATTCCGTGATGGTGCGGATTCGTCCGGAACGGTTCCCACAAGGAACGGTTAAGAAACTGCATGCCAAGAGTGCTGGCCCATTCAAAATACTTAGGAAAATCAATGATAATGCTTATATAGTAGATCTTCCTGCTGGGTTCAACATCAATTCCTCTTTTAACATAGAAGATCTAGTAGCATATGAAGGCCCGAATTTCAATCCGCCAAACCCACTTATACAACAGCTTTGTGTGACCCCACCTTGTGAGATCCCTAACCTACCTCCACTCCCAGATATCCCTAAATCACCTATAGCAGATAAAGTGGATATGATCTTGAGCGATGAAATCATCTCTACAAAGGAAGGTGGACGACGAAGGTACTTGATTAGGTGGAAAGGTAAACCCGAGTCGGAGGATACTTGGTTGGATCGTGATGAGTTGCAGCAGCTGGACCCAGATGCATTGGAGTTCTATGACAGCACCAGAGATACTTACTCGACAGAGTCGAGCTTTCTTCCACCCCGGGAGAATGATGAGGACATCCACACTTGGAAAGTCTATCGAAGACGTGGCCGTCGATCAACGGCCACGATCGAGTCCTTATATTTCTGAGTTTATTATGATTATTTGTTTCTTTTATATTAGTCACTATTTTACCCTTACTTAAGAGAGCATGCTTGTAAGCCCAATGTGGGCATTTAAGTCTTTTCATTTATTTCCCTTGTTGAGGCTATTTATAAGCCACTATTGTATTGTTTGATTTCAATGAATGAATTCTACAAAATTTTCCTACACTTTATTTGAGAATTGAGAGCTAAAGAGCTTGAAGAAAGAGACCCCCTTGGAGAGGGAATTGAATCACCCACCAATCTTGGGACGAGTCCGGATTCGTGGTTAGTTTCGTGGGATTATCTTCCTTTCTCCTCCCTTCTCCCTTATTCAGCCACCTTCCCCCCTCCTCACCAAACCGACCCCCCCCCCCCCCCCACAATCCCCTCCTCCACCTCTCGGCCCCTCCTCCCACTCCCCCACCCGCCGGCCATCCAAACCGACCCCACCCCAAGCAAGCCGCCGGCCACATCCCTCCTCCCTCCCCCTTGAATTAGTTTCCTAAATTAGTTTGGATTTGTTTAGGAAAAAATTTGAAATTCAAATTCAAATCGAATTAGAATTAAAACTTTCCTAATGGACTCAATCTATTTTAGGAAAGTTTCCTAATTGAGTCATATTTGAAATTTTCAAATAAAGGGGATTTAATTAAAACTTTCCTAATACCTAAATCCAATTTTAGAAACCCAAATCAATCCCCAAATCCCCTCCCTATTCCTCTCAAAGCCGCCGGCCCCCCTTCCCTATTCCGCCCCCTCTCTCTCTCCCCAATCCCCTCTCTCACATTAAATCCTTCCCTTTAGAAACTAAACCTAGTTTCCTTATCCACCTCCTCCAAATTTCAAAATCTGAAAACAATTTCAGATTTTGGACTCCAAATCCTAACCCTAACCCTAACCCTACCCCTCCAAAATCTGAACCCACTTGTCCCCATTACCTTCCCCTTAGCCGTCCCCTTCCCTAGACCTTTTTCCACTTGATTCTCCAAGGAAACCTTCAAACCATTGAGGAAAAACTTCAAGGGCAGCAAGATATCGTCGGCGCCAACCCCTCTTCCCCTCACCAACATGAATGGAAGTCCCCGAATGGGACTACGGACTGATCCTTGACGAACACGACAACATCGACATCCTCCGTTCGCCGTTCTTCGACGTTGGGTTCGATTTCGACAACACCGTCGAAGAATACTTCGAAAGGATCCACATCACATTGGTGGATACAATCAACGATCAGAGGAAGAAAGGACGGTGGACCATCCTCGGCCGGCTCACGACTATTTCCCCTCCAGATACTCCCCCACTCAGAGGACATTTCACACAAATCCTACGGTTCCTCATTCATACCATTGGCCTTCAAGTGACTACTTTCCGCCGACGATTCTTTCCCGGTTAAGGTGAACTTTATCTCCTCGTCAAGTCACTTCTTCTTTCCACTAACCTCGTAGGTGATGATGAAGTTGCAAAAGATCGGTGCCGCTTGATTTGCTAGCCAAAGCTTAGTAAACGTAGGGTTTCTTTGAGAGCTCCTAATATGTTTACTTATCTTAATGTTAATTAAGGGATTGTGAATGAACATTTACTAAGTTAGCGTTGATTTGAATTTCCCATCTATTTGTTTGTTCAAGCATTTTACTGTGGTTTAGCCTAAACGCAAGCACCCCTTTCTCGTTTTATTTCATCGTTCTAATTGCTAGTAATTTAATCAAGTAATTGCTCTTGAATGAATACGTGCAAATTCTAAATTTTATTCAAAACATATTAGTCCTGCATCACATCCGCTCTTCGCAATAATTTATTGAAGGTGACAAATTTAAAATTAATATCAGCTCACACCAAGAAGAGCATGACAATTATACTCTAAACTGGAAGATTTTGTCATCAAATGGCATCGCAAAATAATAGTTATGACTAGTGCCCTTTGGTCAGATGATTTTGCAGCAAAATTGTACCATTAAATCATGATCACAGTCATAACCTGAATGTTCCCCGATGATCCCAAATCTCTTGAGTGATGAATTATAGAGTGCACTTGATAAGGCAAATATTCCTCCGTTAGTTGGGTTAGTTTAAAAGAATCCCCTAAAACAAGCATCCAACCCAAGCCCACAAAATCCCTATAAACGGCAAAACACATAGCTGCCAAGAAGAATACTATGATTAGATTGTGTTGACTATCACCACAAACTAAGTAAACATCATAACAACCTAGAACGGAAAACTATGGGATCTTAATCAAATTCGTGATCATTCTCCCACCATCCACTTTAAGTTAAACATAATATATTTTCCTATCCTAACATCAAATCACTAAGACAATACACTAAGCACTTAGTTTCAATTAACTAGCCTCAATCGATAATTCTCTCTCATCACCAAGAAGGATAATTAACTATAGCGGCTTGTGCATATGGGAAATTTGGAACTAGATTTTCAAATTCTCACAAAATAAGGGCAAAATCTCTAAGTAGTGTCATGTGTGCAATCTAATTTGCCTTCTGAAAATTCGACCAAGAGCTAAACTCTCTCAAAAGAGTTGGGCATGAATTTTTTAAGCTCATAAAGGAATCCCAAATATTTTTTTCTCAATTGAAAGTAGAGCAAAAGGGCATTTATAGATAAGCAAGCACAAGGTCCATAACAGATAAAATTCCAAATAGGAAACTAGTGAATATTTTTTTAAAGGTCACAGGCCTAACTCAAGCCTATTCTTCAACATTTGAATGCATCGAGATGTCAAGCTAGCATGTGATAAGCTAGACTTCATTATCAACAGACTTGTACCAACCATTTCATGTCAACTTTATGAATTCTTCTGTTGCAATTATTTATTAAATGCGGCTTTAGATGTAGATTCTCAATAGCATAAATCTTTATCTGAATTTTTTAACATGACGTGATTAGAGAAAGTATTAATTCTTTTATGTTTTTCTTTTAAGTCTTTCGCCTTTTATTTTATTTGGGGTATTTTAATAATTATTATCTTTCAATCCTTAGGCTGTTTCCTCTAAACACCAAAATTTTATGTTAGGGAGGGTGGGGGTATTTTTGAAGTTTATTTAAGTTTCCTGAATTCGGGAAGGAGTTCCCAACACTTTGGGATGGATTTCCTCTAATCTTGAAGAGGTGGTGAGGAGAAGAAGCCATAGTGGGGTCCAAGACCTTGTCAAAATTGGTTTGTTGAGATCCCCTTGCCCTTCTCAATTGGGTCTGAGCTCTACCCAGCACTTTTTTCCAGGCTCTGAGAAAGAGGCCGATCCTTATTTTTCTATTCCAGAGGTAGAAAATCAGCAAGAAACGTATCCTTTTTGCTGTCAAGTGGTTGGCCAAGTTGTCATGGTTGTTATCTTGACGACGGCTAGTGGAATACAGATAAACTAGGAGATCTTGATCCTGAAGATTCCAGCTAATGGCCTTTCTTGGAATTTCAGCCTACTACCTTCAATTTGATTGTATCCAGAAATACTGCTAGTTCTCTAATTTTCTAATCCCATTGTTATCTTAAATGATCTTTTACTTTAAATAACTAATTACTATTTAAGCATTGATTCAATGCAGGAGCTAGAAGTTCCGACCAATACTATTCCAACAAGATTCTAAAGGAATATCACTGGGAAGTGATGTTCGTTCATTGTTGCTCATAGGTGATACCACAAACAACATCTAGGTCCAAAATTGGAAAAAATCAACATCTTCTTGAATCAAGAATCATCCCTTCATCGAGTTCTTTTTCCAACTCATTTGCTCATCTTTAACTCTTGCTCTTGTCTACCACCTGCTTTCGAAACATGGCAGGTAAGCTAGATTAACTCCAACCATATTTTAGGTGCAACCAAAATACTCTAAGTGCTTGCTGCTCCTAATCACAGGTCAATCCTGCCCATGTATGCCACGAGGTTGGCTAGAACATGATGAAAAGTTGTAACAGTTTAAGTGAAGTTTTTGCATAGAACCTGAAGATTCTGTCTGTGTTCCTAAACAAACTTAATAGGACTAACTAGTCGAGTATCTTGTATCAAATATTGGGAATTATATCCAATAATTTCAAACTTGCTAATCCTTTCCAAGGATGAGTATATTTTGGTCCGTTATTTTGTTATTGCATCGTATACTGGTGTCAATCTCAAATATGATATATCCTTTTGTAGAATTCCAAACCATGGAACCTCCATTCACACCATGCTACATCCATTTTCTTTCACAACAATCCTTTTGTCCCTGTCATAGGGTCAACTTTGTTTCAATGCAAATGTTTAAACATGATTGAAGCTAAATTCCTAATGTGAGACACATTGAACTGAATTTCAATGAGCACTATTTGTTTTACCAAAACTAAGTTCTTACAATGAGTTTTGTATTTACCCACTCTTCCATTAGCAATATATTATTTATCACAAGTCATATTATAATGTGCCAACCATCAACTTCATGTTATTCTATTAATATTACAAGTAAGAGCTAAAAAATAAAAAATGACTTTAAATCCTCATAATTAAAACTTACTCCTCAATTTAATTAAAGTTTCAAAAATTGAAACCCACTTTCATTTACCTTCCACAAAACAGAAGGTTCAACTCAAATCAACCAAATCACTTCTAACCTCAAAATAAACTACCCTCAAGATACATCATTTGATCTCCAATGCATATGTCTAAACTAAATATTATATTTCCTATAATCTTATTTTCAGTACTCCTTTCCCATAAATTATCCAATATAATCAATTTACATAAAATCATTTCTAGTTTCACAACACATTCTTCTTAAATTATCCAATATAACTGTTATCACTCAAGATGCGGTCTGCTCATATAATATGTTAAATTCAATGATGTTTATCGATGTCAAGCATAAAACACACTATTACAATTTATTCGAGAGATCTACCAATGGTTGCAAGCATTTGTTTCCAAGAGATATTAATGTAACATTATATCCAATATGCTTCCTCTAATTAATGTCTAAAATCCTTGTCATCGAACTAATCAATCTTCGACCCATCCACTAATGTCATTACTCCTATTTTTCTTCAAAGACATCTAAGCATAGCTTTGATTCCATATGTTAAAGAAAAGTGTGCAGGAAAGAGCAATGATGATAATCAGAACAATAAATAAACTGCAAGAAGAACACTAAAAGATAAGGAACATAAAATTTACGTGGTTTAGCAAATGTTAGCCTACATCCACAACCACATAGAAAGATATTAGTTTACACAGATGATTACAATAGTACAAATATTTATCCCTCTTACTTTAATCTCTATTATACCTTGTCACTCTCTTATTTTCCTCTCTTTTTCATCTTTCCCGTCAACTCCAACTCAAGGTAACTCCAAAACCCAAAATAACAAGTATAAGGAATTTAATGTCAGTATTTGTGTATGTGTGTAGATATATTTTAACCCAACAATCCTTGTTTACCCTAAACATTTTCAACCAAATATCTTCTACACGTAGATCATCTTCCATTGCATAAGAAGGGTGCATGTTGCCTCCTTCCTAGCTAAAAAAATCAACAGTCTCCACATCTATCAATCGATGCCTCCAACTGCTAGCCAATAGCCACCAAGAGCTCTTGTTGATCAAACATATTACCAGTCAACAACCCTTATTGCATAAGGTCTTCTAACACCATCAATGGTCCCTCCTTGATCATGCCATCATGGTTCTCTCTACTTCCCCTATGGCTGACCATTGGCCTCCAAATTGGACACCCTCCACTAGCCACAAGCCACCACATGGGAAGCACGAGCTCACCATAGACTCATACCGATCATCAATTGCTTCAAGAGGGTCAATTGTTGTCACTTTAAGGAACTTGAAAAGCCCATCAACTCATCTCCTTATACAAGGAATAAAGCAAGAATGACAGATTATGTTTATATTTAGGCTTGAGTTTAGATGACAACCTTGAAAAAATCTATTTGAAATAAATTAAAAATTTTAGATAATAAGTTTGAACAAACTTGGACTAAAATTATTGCGACTTTTGAGGTTTTAAAATCCTTATTTGTTAAGGGAATTTAGGTCTCCACAACATGAAATTGCAAGGGGCAAATGATTTTCAATAAGAGAATACTAGGTTAGAAACAAGTGAATAGCAGAAGTTGGAAAGTTTAGCTAGTAATTAAACTTTCAAGGGTTGCAAAAAATAAGCCATGTTGTAATGCATGTTAGAAATAAAAAGAAAACATATAATTAAGAAAGTACACAAATGAAACTTTAGTTGTCGAGTTTGATCTCTTTCTCAGCCACTAAATTTAGTTTAACAGTTAATACCAAATAATAGGTATCTCACATATAATAAGTGCAAAATTGTGAAGGATTGTTAAGAAAATTAAAATATGGTGGATTTACATACATATCACATGATTCTTGTCTATTTATATATCTAGTACCTAAACTTTAATATTACTTAAAACACATTAATGTCTCAATCACATCAAAACAATCCATAAAAAGATGTATTTCACTTTAGAAAGTTAATATTAGTCGTATCTTTTATATGATTAAAAGATTTGGGTGTTAAATAAGTAAATAGTAAAGTTCAGCTATTAGATATATAAATAGATAAGAATGATGTGGTATAAAACTGATCAATTGTCAGATTTAATGCAGACAAAAGTGCAAGTTTTTGGTGCATATTCCATGTAATTCTTTACTTCAGAATAAGAACAAATGAAAAATAATAATGAAAACATTTCAAAAAATAATTCAAGTTCAAAATAGCACAGGATGCTCAAAGAACAAACATCTTCAAAATGAATCTCCTCCAACCATTAAAAAATTGCTAAAAAACAGCACTGAAAAAAAAAAACAGCATATTTCAGAGCGTATTCTTCCACTCAGGTTATCAACAAATTTCGTGATACAAATAGGTGATCTTCCTTCAAGACTGTAAACATCATTATATAACACCACACGAGTTCAGAAATTGCCATGATGACACTTTCGGAAGAGAACTTGTACACATTGTTCTAGCTCTGTTCTAGCTCTAAATGAACTTGATGTGTTCAAAATTCTAAGAATCATGAGCTAAAATCAATGTCTTAATGGACACTGAGCCTTCTGTATTAATAATAGTTCCATTGATCATAAAAGAACTTAGTAATTTAAACAGTACTTACCATTCGACATCTTCCGGTGACATACTGTCTGGCTTCTCAATTATCATCAACCCATTCACAACGACAAAACGAACACGTTTCTCTTCCTGTACAACTAGCTCAGGAAACCTTGTCCTTGTCTCAAGAGAAGTGGCCAATTCTCTTCTCTTAAAGCTACAAGGTCCTGGTACAAGTATATAAAAAGACGTAAGAAACGGGCAAAGATACCTTAACGAGAAACATAAGTTTGCAATGCAGGACCTTAATTGATGCACACCTTTTCTAGGAAATTTTTTAGCTAGTTTTCTGTACAAGCCACCAGCTGCTTCAAGTGCTACCCCAATTGTCTTTTCACGGATCCCCGCCAAAGAAGAAAGGCGGATGTTCACATCATTAACCAAGGTCTCATACAAATTTGCCACGTACATCAAGGGCAATACAAACCTTGGGTCACCTTCATAACAGACTTCATGAAGCTTTCTTTTGTGTTTATCATGCCCATGGCCATATTCAGCATCAGAAGAGTCGGTCACTTCTACCACATTCTCCTTCACAAAGTGATCCACAATAATTTGCAAGAATCTCGCCCTTGCAGCATCAATTGGTACAACATCTATCACAGTATTAAAATAGCAACTTCAAAACAAGCACCTCCGGTTAAAGGTAGCTGAAGTGCTGAACGGATGCAAGATTATAATTTTCTAAATCAATCCCCAAAAGAGCAAAAAGAATTTACCATCAACTGTCAGAATGCTATAACTAGGAGTGGGGGGCCTGCCATCACTCTCAAGAGCAGATTGTTCTTCGTCTACTCCAACGCCATGGAGAGGTTGCAACGAATTCCTATATGAATCATGTATGCAATCCTGATGCATCAAACAAACCAAATTAGAGGCATCATCTCATGCTTCCAAAAGCAAAAATAAGAAGAAGAAAAAACGCATTTTGCACAACCAGCCTTTTTAGGGTTTTCGCTAGCAATCAATGGAGAAACAGCAAACCGATGAGAAAGAGAAAGCAAGCGTAAAAAATGGGCGAACCACAGAAGTGGACTCTTCGTCGTTGTCAAGGCTGTCTTCAGTGACAGCGTCGCGATCAACGTCGCTGATCCCCTCGATCTCGCCGTTGCGCGTCTCCACGGAGTTCAGGTCATGCAATGATCCTCCAATGAAGGAGCTGGCGGGTCTTAGCCCATAGGGATGTGATATCGGAACCCTAGTTCCCATTCCGGGAAGGGAGACGCAGGAACCCTGCTAAGAGCTCGTCTCCATTCACTTCTCGCCTTGCTCCTCTTCTTGGTTCTCTGCCCAAATTCCACCTCCAGGGAAGAGGAATACCTGCAGTAGATAGCGGAGAAGCTTACTAGCTGCGTTCTGATTGCTTTGACGGGTATGAATATGGAGGGAGAGAGAGACTATATGCGCAGCAGGTAGGAAGAGAGGATGGGTTTGTTCAGTAGGGAAGTAAGTGAATCCGAGCCTCTCCCGGAACTTTACACGGCTGCTTCGGATCCCAAACCCCAAACCGGAGGCTGCGGCGAAAACCTCCCTTGCCGCCCTTGCTGGTGAGAAGCAATGCCCCAGTACTTTATAGCAGCCGGCGGACGGGCGGCAGCGTCGAACAGTACTTCATTGCCCACGAACCGAACCCATACCGGACAGGAACTTTTATTAGGTCGGACACCAGACGTAGCTCCACGGAGTCAAATAAAATTAATATACGCGGATCTAGCGACGCGATTCAGTCTACTTATAAAAATTTTAAAATCACGTCAGCTCACTTATTTTTTATATTTTTAAAAAATTATATTTATTTATTTTAAATTTATTTTGTTTTTACACAATTATATCTTAGAAAAATTTTAAAATAAATAAATAGCAGCGGTACCTAGTGATACCTAACGGTACCTAATGGTACCTAGCAGTACCTAGCAGCGATACATAGTGGTACTTAGTGGTACCTAGCAGCGATACGTAGTGGTACCTAGCAGCGGTACCTAGTGGTACCTAACAGCGGTACCTAGCGATACCTAACAGTTATACATAGCAGTACCTAGCAATATATACAATTTTTTAAAAATATAAAAAATGAGTGAGCTGACGCGGATTTAAAATTTTCATAAGTGTGCTGAGTCACGTCGTCAGGCCCACGTATATTAATTTTATTTGACTCCGGACGTAGAGCTACGTCAGGTGTCCGGACCTAATAAAAGTTCCCCGGACAGAAACCGATAAAGAGATCAAAACAAAGTTCATTCCATTGGCGCCGATCCGCCGGATGGATTCATTTTGATAGGGCCGCAAATCAGCTGCTATATGTAACACCTATTAAAGTATTTGATGATTTTTCATATTTGATTTAATTAAAAATGAGTTAAATATGAGCATCATTTTATATCTTAAATAAAAATAAGATTTACATGCATTACACTTAAAATTGATCTAATTTTATATTCAACATGTGCAATTATTTATATATTGAACCCTTGCTCTATTATTTTTTTCGCCAATTATACTATTTCTCGTCTTTTCAAGACCTTCGATATTGAAGAAAGATGAGAGGAAGTTAGAAGGATTGTAGTTGGGCAACAATGGTTGAAATGACCATAGTCAAATGATATTGGTCGAAGGATCATAATCAGTCAATGTAGGTTAAAGGAGGTCTGTAATGAGCCATAGTGGTTGGAAGATCATAATCCGGTGAAGGAGGTCTAAAGATTATAGCCGAAAGGATCACAGTCAGGTGGTAATGGTCAAAGAAGCATAGTCAATTGATGATAGTCGAAGAACCATTGTAAGACCATAGGACCGCAATTAAGCGGCAAAGGTCGGAGGGATCGTAGGGGGTGGGGGACGGATGTCAGAGGGTCTGTAGGTGGCGAGGAGCGGTGGTTGGAGGGACCGTAGGTGGAAGGCAATGGTGGTCAAAGTGACCGTATGCGGTGGGTGACGGTGCTCGGAGGGACTATAGGCAACAGGCAATAGTGCTTAGAGGGACCGTATGCGACGGTGCTCAGAGGGGCCATAGTCAGCGGACGATGATGGTCGAATGGACCGTAGTTGGCAGGGGACAGAGGGCGGAGGGACTGTAGTCGGTGAGTGACAGGTGACAATGGTAGGAGGGACTATAGTCGGTGCACGACGGAGGTTGGATAAAGGCACAATGATGATGGTCTGGCATAAGTCTAGCAACGGCAGCCTGATGGCAAGGGTCCATTGGCGATGGTGCCGGGGAGGAGCTTCGGGATGCTTCAAATCTTAAAGCTCGCTTGAGTCTCCAGCCCAATGTCGAAGCCCCCCCCCCCCCCCCCCCCCCCCCAATATATATATATATAGTACATTACATGGTGGGAGTTGAAAGAATCCAGTGATATGAGAGTTGTTCTCAACAGAATATTGGCTTATTTGTTTGGTCAGTAGAGTCGCAGTTAGGCGATCGAGATCGAAGGGACTGTAGGGGGCCAGGGACGGATGTCAGAGGGACTATAGGCGATGAGGGATAGTGGTTGGAGGGACCGTATGTGGCGGGCAATAGTGGTCGGAGGGATCGTATGTGGCTGGCGACGGTGCTCGGAGGGACTATAGGCGACGGGCAATGGTGCTCAGTGGGATGGTATGCGATGGGCGACGGTGCTCAAAGGGACCATAATCGGTGGGCAACGGTACTCAGAGGGACCGTAGCTGGCAAGCGAAGGAGGTTAGAGGGATCATAGTTGGCAGGAGATGGAGGTCGGAGGGACCATAGTTGATGGGTGGCAGACGAAGGCTATTAGAGGGGTTATAACAGGCGCAACAGAGCTTGGTACCGAGCGGTATTTTGCTCGGTATAGAACGGTATCAGCTCGTTACATTTTTTTGATGACGTGGCGCATTTTTTTTTGCCTCTGGACGCCGTCCGGACTCCGCACCTAATAATTTCACCCAAACATGTGCTAAGATGATAGAGGTGTCAAGTCTCATTTCAATTTGTTGCTTTAAAAGAAGTTATTCAATACACAATATTAATAAAATACAATATGAGATCACTAAAGATTGTTTAATATGAAACTCATCTTGATCTATTGGTTGGGAGAATAGACTATCAATCAAGAGGTTTTGAGTTTGAAACTTATATATATGATGTGTGTATGAATTTGTGTTAATTCGCTCAAAATCCAAAAAAATAGTTGCTTAGTTTTCTGAAAACATTTCGCAAAGCAAAAAGAATACAATGCAAAAGTAATATTGTGTATTTGAAATATTTAAAATTATTTGGATGAGTGTAAAAAAAAATATAAGAGATTAGTGATGTATGTCCCGCAGTCGCCGGCGGCAACGCAACTGACTTACAATAAAAAAATGATCAAAATTGGGTAAATTTACAAAACATCAAAAATAGATATGACTGTTTTGCTTATTATTTGTATTATCTCTATAATAAATTGACTTACAAAGATATCAACTTAGTGAAGTGCCTGTATTTCAATCACACTATGGCTCTGCTTCCAATGTCTCAGCTACCTTAATTAGCCTCAGCCTTTCGCGAATGCTATTCTCTTCTTCAATCTTTCTACAAGACCACTTTGTATCCAAGCAGAATCACTAATCAGGATTACTTCACAAGCCAAGTATTGCTGCTTGTTCACGAATCGCTGTTAAAGATAAATGCAATAGGCGTGATTTTTTACAGAATGGAATTTTTGAAATGCAAAATAAAATGAACAAACTACATATAACAAAGTAAGCCACAATGAAAGAGGATCTCAATACGTCTCGTTTGGGACGGCTTTTTTATTGCTTCTTAAAATGGAGTTTTAGTTTAAAATTTTTAATTTTTTAACTAAAAATTCCGTTTTAAGAAGCAATAAAAAAGCCGTCTCAAACAAAGCCTTCATATGTTGGTTGGAAGCTTTGACTATCAGCCAAGAGATCATAGCTAGATTCGAAGCTTGCGTACGTGATGTGTATGTAAATTTATTTTGATTGACCTAAATGTCCCCCAAAAAATAAAAAGATCTCAATCAAATAATTATTATTCTTTAATATCCAATAAGTGTTTTGAAGTTAAAAGAATGTATTAAATAATCGAAATTAAAAGAAAAACAATAATAATAATAAATATTTTCTCATAATATTTTGATTAAAAAAATAAGATAGAATCAATTTAAAAGAATAATCATATGATCATATAAGAAAATTAACATTATATACAAACATATTAACTTAACTAACAATGATAAATGGTAGAATAAGAGATAAGAAATAAAAAATTTGAGAATAAATTGTTTACCTCAAATTTTAATGATTTTTAATTTGATATGGGAACAAGGGGAGGCTAGAGAAATTTTTGTGAATGGTTGTTTTAAAAGAGCTAGAAGGAAATATTATCATAGATGGTGAATTTTGATGGTGATGATCTTTCAAACTTGTATGGTTATAATCAAAGTAAGCATCTCGATAAGAGGAAGAGGACTCCAGTGAGTCCTTGATTACTAAATTCTAACACTATCAATGCACTTAAATACTAAATGAACAATTTATGATAGAGATAACTAATATGGGTCTTTTAATACAATGCTTGGAGGTTTTGGCTAAATATATTAAAATGTCACACACACAAAAAAAACGTTAAATATGCCATCAATTTTCAGATAAACTTGTTCAAATTAAAGGGTAGTTAGAGATATGAAGAAATCTAGAATTTTGCCCAACGTATGTCGCTTGTGAAAAATATTGGCTATGGCCTTCGTCTGATCATCATTATTCGACTGTCATCATGAGATTACTATCACCCAACAATTATAATCGTTATTATCCGATCATCATCGCGTGACCGCCACCATCCTATATCTTAGTCATTATCATCAGCCTTTACTATTAGTATATTTCTCTAACATTCTTTATAACAATCACAAAAGGTCAAGTTAATGGTCTATAACATCATTTATATAGTTAACTATTCAAAATGTTTTAATTCAAACAAAATAAAATATATTATAATTGTATGGAAATATATTTAATTGAAGAAAAATATTTAATATTATAAGTTAAACTTAGCTGAGCATATCATCATTAGTTTTTATTTTCATAAAAATTATAATATTTCACGGAAATTTTCCAGTAGTAAAATTTCAAAAACCTTTAGATTTGATTTGACTCTTAAATGTCGCAATAAACGCACTTCTCGTGCACGATTATGCCTAACACCTTCTTTGGTCCTTCCATTCACGTTCTGCTCTTCGCATCCATAACTTTTCCTACCTTCCTCTCTATATATTTGCGTAGCACTCTTCTCCACCAGAGATCACAGAAATCAATAGATGGAGAAGGAAGAAGAGCAAGTACTCCAACTATCAAGAGTAATAACCATGGAGGAATCAGAAGAAGAAGAAGAAGAAGAAGAAGAGGCCGATGACGTTGCAACACCGGAGCCGCCGATCGACCGGAGAGCCTGCGAGCGGATAGAGAGGATGGCGGCGGTGGTGGCGTGGGCTCCAACTACGGAGCTATTCTTGAATCAACTGATGCTTGGTGACAAACAGTTCGACTTCATGTTTCCTGGCCATGAGCATCATGCCTATTACTGGCATCGCATTGCTGTGTTAGGAAGACGGCCTCGCCTTCTCTATAGTTAGTGGTGATCAAGAAGAGAAATATTCGCATAATAATCGAGTAGAAAAAAATGCTTTATTTGCATAGTTTAATAAATTTGTGTGACATTTAGATAATTGATCATACAAATGAATGAAATTGAATAATAAATATATGTTTTTTTTTTCATTTACATTTCTGAAAAATAATTAATTATCCACTGAGGTTCGATATTAATAAATAAACTTCAAGAAAATTTTTAGAACATGAAATTAATTAATTCAAATTCTTTTGAAATTCTCAATGCATCGCTCACTTTGAAATCCAGTGAAGTTAGATTATGAGCTAGTTAGAAATAGTTTAAAATTTTCTGCAAATCCTGCATCTTGTTTTCCTCAAATCGCAATGGTTTCGTGGTTAACAATTTTAGTCATCAAATGAATGGTATTGAATAATTTCATGTAATTTACTGAAAATCAGTATTTTCTTAATGTTGGCAGTGCCCATTCACTGTATTTATTGACGATAAATTGGAGGTTTTAAATCTGAAAATCATATGAACGCTTAAGCTTTAAAATTTTTAAAGCTGTAAAATTTCCTGAAAATTTCAATAACTTTTGTGATAGGAAGTCTTTTTTTGCAGTCAAATTTACTAAAATATAGTAGTTAGTTATAAATAATCGTTCTCCTAATTTCTGAAAAAGAAAAATATTTATAATTCTTATTGATACATCAAATGAATGGTATTGAAAAAAAAAAAAAAAAAAAAAAGTTGGTGGTGGAATCCAAATGTGCAAGAAAAGATTAAAAATAAGAAGATTTGTTATAAAAATTGGTTTAATTGTAAAAATTCTGATAATTGAAAATTATATAAAGAGGCGCGTAAGGAATCTAAGAAAGCAATATGTGATGCAAAGAGTTTAGCTTTTAGTGATTTATATAATAGATTAGATACTAAGGAGGGAGAAAGATATATGTATAAGCTAGCCAAACAAAGAGATAGGAGTAGTAAGGATTTAGTTCAAGGGAAGTGTATTAAGGATGAAGATCAAAAAGTACTTTTTTTTAGAAGATGATATTCAACAAAGGTGGATGAGATATTTTGCTAAACTTTTTAATGAAGAATGTGAAAATAAAATTGACTGTAGTGACCTTAGCACCTTAAATGAAAATAAAGGTTTCTGTTTTTATCGGCGTATTAGTAAAACCGAAGTTAGAGAGGCTTTAAAGAAAATGAAGGGTGGAAAAGTTGTTGGACCTGATGATATTCCAATAGAGGTGTGGAAATGCTTAGGAGATGAAGGAATTTCTTGGCTTACTAAACTTTTTAATACTGTTTTGAAGACTAAAAAGATGCCAGATGAGTGGAGAATGAGAGTGTTAATCCCTATTTTTAAGAATAAAGGTGATGCACAAGATTGTGCGAATTATAGAGGAATTAAGTTAATGTGTCATACTTTAAAACTATGGGAACGAGTTATGGAGCATAGGTTGCGGCGCGATACTAATGTTTCTCAAAATCAATTTGGATTTATGCCGGGTAGGTCTACTATGGAAGCCATACATTTATTAAGAGGTTTGATGGAGAAATATAGAGAGAATAAGGAGGATTTACATATGATATTTATTGATTTAGAAAAAGCATATGATAAAGTTCCAAGAGAAGTGCTATGGAGAGTTCTTGAAAAGAAAGAAGTTAATAATGCTTATATCCAAATCATTAAAGATATGTATGCAGGAGCTATTACTTGTGTTCAAACACAAGGTGGTTTGACCAAGTATTTTCCTATTTCGGTTGGATTACACCAAGGATCAGCCTTAAGCCCATATCTTTTTGCTTTAGTCATTGATGTTCTCACTAGACATTTGCAAGAGGATGTACCTTGGTGTATGCTTTTTACCGATGATATTCTTCTTGTTGATAAGACTAGAGAGGGAGTTGAAGGTAAACTAGAATTGTGGAGGTCAACCTTAGAGTCTAAAGGTTTTCGCTTGAGTAGATCTAAAACGGAATATATGGAGTGTAATTTTAGTAATAATAGACTTAGTGAGGGTATTGTGACTTTGGCCGATCAAGTCATTAATAAGAGTACACGTTTTAGATATCTTGGATCTATTGTTCAGAGTAATGGTGATATAGATGGGGATATTATCAGCAGAATCCAAGTTGGATGGTTGAAGTGGAGGAATGCATCGGGCTTATTGTGTGATAGAAAAGTACCCCTCAAACTTAAGGGAAAATTCTATAAGATGGTGGTGAGACCTGCAATGCTTTATGGTGCTGAATGTTGGCCATTAAAAGAGAAGCATAATTCTAAGTTAAGTGTTGCAGAGATGAGGATGCTCAGGTGGATGAGTGGCTTTACCCTTAGAGATAGGATACGAAATGAGCATATTCGTGAAAAGGTTGGAGTAGCTCCAGTGGAAGATAAGATTAGAGAGAGTCGCCTTAGATGGTTTGGTCACGTAAAACGGCGGCCTCCCGATGACCCGGTTAGGAAAGTAGAGGTCTTAGATTTGACTTATGTTAAGAAAGGTAGAGGTAGACCTAAAAAGACTTGGTTAGAAAATATTAGAAATGATCTTTCTTTATTAGATTTAAACGAGAATTTGACTTTTAATAGGACACAATGGAGAAAAAGGATTCATGTAGCCGACCCCACGTAGTGGGATAAAGGCTTGATGTTGTTGTTGTTGTTGTATTGATACATCATCAAAAATTTATCATGATTGGCCACGAATCTCGAGGCAAAATTAAGTTGGAAACTTCCGAAATTAAAATTGGGACTCTCCGAACTACGATTCCTGCAAACTTACAGTCGAACTGAACGTCTCGGAAATACGAACCCAGCGACACCAAATTCAACCCAATCCGAGCCCAAATGGGTCCAAATCAAGGGTCTGAAACGCTGTTGGAAGGTTCAAACCATGATTTGGACTACCAAACGGTCTCCAAATGTGACATGCTTATAGTCGAATCGAGTGTCTCGACGAGACAAATCCAACGAGCCCAAGATCGTCAAAATCTGATATCTCTAAGACCCGCAAATGTCTAGCAAACGGTTCATGATCAAGGTATTCAGCATCGGCCGTCCATTCAAACTACTCCCTAACTACCCTTAATCTTCCTCCTATTTACGGGCCATGCCACTCCTACAAATCTATAAATAGAGCCCCCTCTCCTCTTTGAAAAGGGGAACCTAATCCTAAGGAGAAAAGAGAGAGATCGGAGATCGCTCTTGCCTCCTTGCTCCTCCTCGACCACCGCCGGAGTTCCGCCAGACCACCGCCTGATGCCCTGAGCTCCGCCGTAACACCACCTGACATCCTCAACTCTGTCGGACCTCCGCCTGACGCCCTGAGCTCCACCGTAACACCACCTGACATCCTCAACTCCGCCGGACCTTTGCCTGACGCCTTGAGCTCCGCCGGACCACCACCTGACATCCTCAACTCCGTCGGACCACTGCCTAAGGCCCATAGTTCTACCAGACCACCACCTAGGGCCCAAAATTCTGCCAAATCACCGGGCAACCACGAAATTCCGTCATTGTGACATCAGACTTTCACATACCCCTGACTTCAACCCTACAGTTGATACTTGTAATCTGATCTCCCTCGGAGGCGAGTCAGCCCACTGTAATCTACTCAAGTTCTAGTAGAATCATTTCAATTGGACCAGGCCCCGTGGTTTTTCCCTTTTCAGGGGTTTTCACATAAAAATCTTGTGTTCTCTGTATGTGAGTTGGATATTCGTGCAATGTTAAGACGTAAAATTCAATCTCTATCGCCGTGTATATTCTAGCCGCAACAGTTTGGCGCCGTCTCTGGGAATGCCAATCCCACTATCCCAAAATACCACTGCAATGGCCAACAGGCGCAGCAATCGCATCGTGGGAGCCTCCCGCTCCAATTCGCATCAATCTCGAAATCAGTCTATGAATCATGGACGCCCAGTATCCGCATCTTTTCATCCTGGGGGGTAAAATGCTGCCAGAAAAGGGACATCAGGACCATCCCTAGAAGATCGTATTCAAAGAATGAAAGAATTTCATAATGAGATCCTTCAACTCCTACGAGAGATCCGACAGCCAACACTAGCTCCATAGGAAGAGATCCTTCTCCCTCGAGATCCACCCCGAGTCGGAGAGGTTCCACCAGAACATCTTCATGCCGAGATTCCTTTCCCTCCGCCAAGGATGCATCCTCTGACACATCAAGATAATGAACTTGCTAATACAGCAAGCTCTACCCATCCTTCGTGCGCAGGTCAACAACCTCGCATTCCTCTGGACTTCCTCCAGGACTTAGCCCCACCACACATTGCTGGGCTCCCTCACAATATCCTACGGCATGAACTACGAAGATTGATTCAAGAAGAGTTCCCCGTAGGAGGTATAAGACAATCTCTTTGTCAGCAAGACTTCCAGGAGTCCTCACCTTTGGCTAAAGCCATCCTCCAACACCCCATTCTGGCAGGGTTTAAACTATCGAATATCGATCCCTACGACTGGACATATGACCCGTACGAGCATATCGATAACTATAGGACCATCATGGATATACAATGAATCTCAGATGTACTCATATGCCAAGATTTTTCTACTAACCTTAAAGGACAAGCTCGAACGTTGTTCTACTCACTTCCAGCTGGAACAATTCCTACATTCATCAAGTTAGCTAAAATATTCATCGAGCAGTTCATCGCCAATCAAAAAATGGTTAAAGACTCTTTCCACCTCTCAGGAATCCGACAGAAAGAAAATGAGTCCCTCAAGGAGTACTTCCAGAGATTTTCTACTGAAGCTCGACAAATTCTTGGAGTAGATCTCGAGTTACTTAGAGGAGCTTTTCTCGGAGGGCTTTGTCTTGGCCCCTTTTACTCAGCACTTATGCGAGACATGGTTCCCTCATATGTTGACTTAATCCATCGTGTGGAGGTACCAATATCAGCCGATGAAGCTATTAATGCCACAGGAAGCAATTTGAGCAAACTCCTGGAAAGCATAAAAATGCCCTTATAATGGAGGACTCATTCTCGCAACGAAAGAAAAACTTCTCTCCTAGACCCGTGGTACCACGACATGAGTTTCGATAAGAGGAGGAGTATACACCACTCAATGCCCCTTGAGCAAATATGTTGATGGACATCAAAGATTAAGAAAATATTAGGTGGCCTAATCTTTTGAAGCCGAATGTAAGAAACTAAGATCAATACTGTCATTTCCACCGTAGTCGTGGACACACTACTGAAACTTGCAAACAACTCAAGGATGAGATTGAGAGGTTGATCCGACAAGAATATCTTCGATAATTCATCCAAAGCCCACCTACTCGAGATGATGTTGGGGGGCAAAATCAATAACAGCAAGGACAACCATTGAATAATAGTCAAATGATTGGTGAGATCAAATGACCATACAGTGTATGTATTTGTGTTAGTAATAATAGTCATCTTATTTCATCATGTCTCTTTTATAAGTAGGGTGTTGCTCTGATATCCCTAATTTTTTTTCCTTCCAAATCAAACATTATGTTGTCTCCGTACATATATCTTATGTATTTAGCATGTTGTAACACTTATATCCCTAGGTTGTACTAGGAAGTTGTTATATTTTCCTACATAATATAGTAATGTGTTGTGCGCTCCATTTTGATATTGTCTACTTCTTTAAAAAGAATAAAAAATAATGAAAAACTACCAACGAATATAGTCTCTTTATCCGTGATTTGAGAAATACGTAATCTGTATTATGTCTCAATCACTGGATGATCAATCCCAGGGGGATTCGATCCGACCTCTTCCATATAGGTTAACGTCATCGAGCAGGACTCTAACATACAATCTCGGATAGGTCAAACATCTTAGGAGGATGTCATTCAAATCTTAATCCTTGATTCGAGAAATATGTAATCTTTATTGTGTCTCAATCATTGGACGATCAATACCAGGGGGATTCGATCTCAACCTCTTCTACAAAGGTTAATGTCATCGAGCAGGGCTCTAACATATAACCTCGGATAGATCATACATCCTTGGTGGATTATCTCAACCTCTTTCACACAAGTTAACGTCATCGAGCAGGGCTCTGACATATAACCTCGAATAGGTCATACATCCTTGATGGATTCTCTCAGCCTCTTCCACACAGGTTAACATTATCGAGCAATGCTCTTTGACATACAACCTCGGATATGTTATATATCTTTAGTATATTCTCTCAATCACTTCCACACAGGTTAACGTCATCGAGCAGGGCTCTGATATACAACCTCGGATAGGTCATACATCCTTGATGGATTCTCTCAACCTCTTCCACACAGATTAACGCCATCGAGCATTGCTCTCTGATATACAACCTCGGATATGTTATACATCATTGGTGGATTTTCTCGACCTCTTCTACACAAGTTAACGTCTTCGAGAAAGGCTCTGACATACAACCTCGGATAGGTCATACATCCTTGATGGATTCTCTCAACCTCTTCCATACAAACTCACGTCATCAAGAAGCCCCCGACAATAAACATCTTACCGTCATCGGACCCTCGTCGAAGTCCTACCCGACACTGAACTTCTACCTGACGTAGGACTTTTACCCAACGCCGTGCTTCTACCCGATGCCACACTTCTGCTTGTTGTTGGACCTTCGTCGAATTTCTATCAGACGTCAGATGACTTTTACCCGATGCTGGACTCCTGCTCATCGTCGGACCCTTGTCGGATTTATACCCGATGCTGAATGTCTACCCATCATCGAACTTTTGTTCATTGACGAACTTTCATCGTACTACTACCTGATGTTGAACTTCTATTCGATGCCGGACTTCTGCCCGTCATTGGACCCTCGTCGGATTTCTACCCGACGCCTGACTTTTACCCGACGACGGACTCCTGCTCGTCGTCGGACCCTCGTCGGGTTTCTATCTGACGCTGAATACCTACCCATCGTCGGACTTTTGCCCGTCGATGGACTTTCGTCGTGCTTCTACCCGACGTTGGACTTCTACCCAACGCTCGACTTCTGCATGTAGTCGAACCCTCATCGAATTTTTACTTAATGCTAAACTTTTACCCGACGACAGACTCCTGCTCGTCGTCGGACCCTCATCGGATTTTTACCCTATTTTGAATGTCTGCCCGTCGTCGGACTTTTGCCTGTCGATGGACTTTCGTCGTGCTTCTACCTGATGCTGAACTTCTAACCGATGTTGTACTTCTATTAGTCGTCGGACCCTCATTAGATTTCTACCCGACGTCAGACTTTTACCCGACGCCAGACTTCTGCTCGTCGTCAGACCCCCGTCGGATTTCTACTTGACACTGAAAGTCTACCCATCGTCGGACTTTTTCCCGTCGATGGACTTTCGTCGTACTCCTACTCGACGCCATACTTCTATTTGACACCAGACTTCTGCCCATCGTTGGACCCTTGTCAGATTTCTACCCGACGTCAGACTTTTACCCAACGACGAACTCCTGCTCGTCGTCGGACCCTCATCGAATTTCTACCCGACGCTGAATGTCTACCCATCCTCGGACTTTTGCCCGTCGACGGACTTTCATCGTGCTTCTACCCGATGCTGAACTTCTACCAGACGTCCGACTTCTGTTCGTCATCGGACCCTCATCGGATTTCTACCCAACGTCGTACTTCTACCCGACACCGGACTTCTGCTCGTCATCAGACCCTCGTCGGATTTCTACCCGATGCTGAATGTCTACTTGTCATCGAACTTTTACCCATCGACGGACTTTCGTCGGACTCCTACCCGATGCCATACTTCTACCCGACGCTAGACTTCTGCCCGTCGTCGGACCCTCATCGGATTTATACCCGACGTTGGACTTTTACCCGACGACGGAATCCTGCTCGTCGTCGGCCCCTCGTCAGATTTCTACCCAACACTGAATGTCTACCCGTCATAGGACTTTTTCCCATCGACAGACTTTCGTCGTGCTTCTACCCGACGTCGGACTTCTGTCCGTCACCGGCCCCTCATCGAATTTCTACCCGACGTCGTACTTCTACTCGACGCTGGACTTTCATTGGTTTTTTACCCGACGCTGGACTTCTACCCGTCACCGGACTTCTTCCTGACGTCAGACTTTCGTCCATTGCCAGACTTCCACCGAATAATGTCGGATCTCTGCATGGTCTCAAAAAATGGAGAGAAATCTCTTTCTTGTAGTGAGGGGCCCTGGCCTAGACAGGGGATATCGCCTGTGCAGGGCCAGGGGAAGGCCTCAAATGAAAGAAGAGAATGCAGAAGAGGAGAATGGCGGAAGGGGGGGAACCTCCTTCTTACAGAGAGGGGCCCTGGGCCTGAACAGGGGATGCCGCCTGTACAAGGCCAAGAGAAGGCCTCAAATAAAAGAAGAAGGGGGAGGAGAAGAGAGGTACAAGTTTTGAAGGCCCAGGGGGGGTCTATTTATAGTTGAGGGAGGGACATTTTAGGGATTTTGGAAAAAAATTTCGGGTGCCACGTCATCAGCCACGCTCCTGCATGTCATGGACACATCAGCCACGACCCCAGCAGGTCATGTGTGACACATCAGCCACGCTCCTGCATGTCCTGGACACCTCAGCCATTACCCAGCAGGTCATGGGTGACACGTCAGCCACAACCCAGCAGATCATGGGTGACATGTCAGCCACATTCCTACGTGTCGTAGCCACGTCAGCCATGACCCAACATGTCATGGGTGACACGTCAACCATGTTCCTGCGTGTCATCGCTACGTCAGCCACGACCCAACATGTTATGGGTGTCACGATATTGATCCACCCTGCGTGTCACTGCCACATCATCGATCCGACCTACATGTCACAACCACATCATCGATCCGCCCTCGTGTCAATGCCACATCATCGATCCATCATGCGTGTCACTGCCACATCATCGATCAGCCCTGCATGGCATTGCCACATCATCGATCTGCCCTGCATGGCACTGCCACGTCATCGATCTGTCCTGTGTGGCACTGCCACGTCAGCGCCTCAACCCTGTAAAAAATCACATAACTTCCATAGGATTTGAACCCAAGACCTTGGGTAAGAAACCAAGGAGCTTCATCACTCATCCTCCAAGGAAGAGTTGATATAAAGGTCTCTCTTTTTTATATTTAAATTAGAACTTTTCAGTTCATGGGAGCAATATCAACCACAATCCCACATGGCAGGACCATATTAGCTCCACACCAGCATAATGTCAACCACAATCTCGTGTGTTATGACCACGCCAACACCACATCAACCACAATCAAGTGTCACGTCAGTGCCACATCACCGTACATAAATTTAGGCCCGAAAAAGCCAAATTAGATGTTTTTGGGGTCTCTGGAATCATTTTTTGATTTTCCGGACTCAATTTTGATGCTTTTAGAGCCGTTCGAGACATCTACAAACAAGATTGATTATTTCCAAATTTCAAGTCATGTCAGAAATTTGCCAAAAACTGTAACACGTATTTTCAGACTCTACAAGCTTCAACGTTTGAAAATAGGGGGACAACTGATACATCATCAAAAATATATCCTGATCGGCCATGAATCTCGAGGTAAAATTAAGTTGGAAACTTCTGAAATTAAAATTGGGACCCTACGAACTACAATTCTGACAAACTTACAGTCGAACTGAATGTCTCAAAAATACGAACCCAATGACACCAAATTCAACCCAATCCGAGCCCAAATGGGTCCAAATCAAGGGTCTGAAGCACTATTGAAAAGTTCAAACCGTAATTTGGACTACCAAACGGTCTCCAAATGTGACATGCTTATAGTGGAATCGAGCGTCTCAACGAGACAAATCCAATGAGCCCAAGATAGTCAAAATCTGATATCTCTAAGACCCACAAATGTCTAACAAATGGTTCATGATCAAGGGATTCAGTATCGGCCGTCCATTCAAACCACTCCCTAACTACCCTTAATCTTCCTCCTATTTACGGGCCATGCCACTCCTACAAATCTATAAATAGATCCCCCTCTCCTCTTTGAAAAGGGGCACCTAATCCTAAGGAGAAAAGAGAGAGAGAGAGATCGGAGATCTCTCTTGTCTCATTGCTTTTCCTCGACCACTGCCGGAGTTCTGCCGGACCACCACCGAACGTCCTCAACTCCTCCGGAACACCACCTAACGTCCTCAACTCCACCGGACCACCGCCTGACACCCTGAGCTTCGCCGGAACACCACCTGACATCCTCAACTTTGCCGGACCACCACCTGACACCCTAAGCTTCGTCGTACCACCACCTGACGTCCTCAACTCAGTCGGACCACCGCATGATGCTGTGAGCTCCACCGGAATACCACATGATGTCCTCAACTCTGCTGGACCACCGCCTGACGCCCTGAGCTCCGCCGGAACACCACATGACGCCCTGAGCTCTGCCGGACCACCGCATGACTCCCTGAGCTCCGTCGGACCACCACCTAATGTCCTCAACTCCGCTGGACCACCTCTTAAGGCCCGAAGTTCTACCAGACCACCACCTAGGGCCTGGAATTCTGCCAGATCACCGGGTGACCCCAAAGTTCCGTCAGTGTGACATCAAACTTTCATATACCCCTGACTTCAACCCTACGGTTGATACTTGTAATCTGATCGCCCTCGGAGGTGAGTCAACCCCCTATAATCTACTCAAGTTCTAGTGGAATCATTTCAGCTGGGCCAGGCCCCCATGGTTTTTCCCTTTTTCAGGGTTTTCCACATAAAAATCTTATGTTCTCTGTATGTGAGCTGGATATTTGTGCAATGATAAGACGTAAAATTCAATCTCTATCGCCGCATATATTCTAGCCCGCAACACTTATGATAACTTTTAAGAAAAGTGTTTTACCCACAACAATTTTATAATCACATTTATTAAAAACTTTAACCAGGCTAATATTAGTCTGTGTGGAATATGATTGTGCTGTTGTGAACCCCTTAAGTAAACAAAAAACTAAACTCTTAAACATCTAGGCATCTTTTAGTATAATGGTTGAAATTTAGAATTTCATTAAGAAACTCCACAGTTAAGCGTGCTCATCCAGAAGAAATCCTGGGATAGGTGATCTCCTGGGAAGGTACACCAACAAGATAAAATCATTAGGTTCTTAAGTCAAAGCGGACAATATCTTAATAGTTAAGAGTTTGGGCTATCACAATTAGCATCAGAGCAATGCACCTGTCGGAAGATAGGAACTAAGTGTCATACAAGATAAAGTGTTACATTATGTGAGCCACCTCTTGAACCCTGTATGGCATAAAGTGTTACGTGATGAGAGTCACCACTTGAACTTGTAGGGACCATCTCTAGAATTCTATTCGCGTGGTGGATGATCCAGGAGTAGGGATACTGACGAGGACGTCAATTACTTAAGTGAGGGAGATTATGAAACCCCCTTAAATAAAAGAAGCTAAACTCTTAAACATCAAGACGATTTTTGGTGTAATTGTTTAAATTTCATTAAGAAATTTCACAGTTAAGCATGCTCATCCCAAAAAAATCCTGGGATGGATGACCTCCTTGGAAGTTCATCAATAAAACAAAATCGTGAGGCTCTTAGGCCAAAACGGATAATATCTCGATAGTTATGAGTATGGGCTGTCACAACTGTTGCCTCGAACCTCAAGTTAATTTCTCATGCTCGCTAAGGGGGCGTGCGGGGGTCCACATAGTGTGACAAATTTTTTTCCGTACAACGACCTGGTGTTGTGTATCCGAGCGCCCCGGTGTTGGAAAGTTTGTTGGGAGAAACGACAGAGAGCTGAGCGCCGCAACGCTCTAAATTCAACGCTGCAATGCTGTGTAGTTCCGCAACGTTGCAACACTACACATAAATTTTTATGATGTAAATTTATTTTTTTCAACTAGAATAATTAAGTTATTTTTTCATAACAACTTTACAATGCTAACTTTTATAACTCCAATGACCATGTGATGGTGCCACTTGCTTCAAATGATAAAAAAATCTTTAACATCCATCACATTTCGTTTCATTTTTTATTTTATGATTTCTATTTGACATCCATCAATTTTCATAAATTTTAATCCTGAACCCAACAAGCTAATCGTTGCAGTGATATAAATTGTTCGAGGATTATTAAAATTAAGAATAGAGAGTTCATTTGAAATATTCATGACAATAACCTGCAGCTTGTGATTTCAAAAGACGAGAAAAAGGCTTATCGCAATTTCTTTATTAGCATCGGAATAACATTAAACATACATGATCAAGAAACTTAATCGATCTTTAACAAAACCAAAAGGTTAAAACCCCCATCATTCATCAAATAATTATATCCATTTCATGCAAGAGCAAGCGCCTTATTGAAAATAAAGCTAGAAAATTACTTAAGCCGAAGCTGGCGGATCGGCAAATACGCCACAAACGCTGGAGGTGAAGTTCGACAGCCCGGGCCCAAACACAGGAGCGGTGAACACAGCAGGAAGACAACTATCTTCAATATGCACGAAAGCCTTGCAACATTCTTGGGTGAGCCTTATATGTAAGTTAAGGAAACTAGGAATAAGCTTCACCACACAGTGTTCGACCTCAACGATGGCTTTTCAGCACTTGAAGATGTCAGGGAGGAGTTGGAATGATGAGGCTGTCGGCATCGTTGTGCCAACGATTACGAGAAAGAGGATGGCGTAAGCAATAGCTCCTGATTTCGCCATTGTTGTTGCTGCTGTGTAATTTGATGGGATGAGTGATGAGGTGGGAGCTTATTATATAGTCCATAGGAGAGATTAAGAGTTTGGGAGTTACATATAAAACTTAATAGATTTTATTTGTCTTGAAGGTTATAGAAAGTCTAAAATAAGTTATAGTAATTAATTTGGTAAGTAACTTACTAGCATTAAAAGCTCAGAATTGTTCACAGGATCTGTATTTTTTTGGGATCAGTTCTGCGTTATTTTCTATATAGCTGCTTGGATTCTGTAAGTAAACTATTTCTAAGCAATGTGCTAATTAAGATCATCGCTTGTTTTCTATTATTTCATGCATAATATTATGTTTTGGAACCGATTTAACGCCTTTCAGCTGAAGTTTTGCTGTGAGCTGAAGAAAAAAAGTTAATATTTTAATCGAAGTTAAGTAAAAAGTAATAATATAATTAATGAACACTAATTACATCAATAATGCTTCAATTGATACCTTGGATAGCATAAAGAAATTAATAGTGTTATGAATGAAGAGTAAGGGCATCTTCAAACGAAAAAATTATTTTTCGCTCACAAATATAGTAAGGGATATATCAGGCATTAATTCATCTCCAACTGAACCTTATTTCTGACATCAAAAAAGAATATTCTATATATATTCTTTATCTATCTTTTTTTTTAAGAAAATACATTCATGAACAATGCGACACCAATATTAACGTCACACTCTTTTACAATAACAACAAGCTTTTATCCCATTAATATTAGCGTTGCACTGTTCAAAATACGAAAATGCCTTTCTGAATGTCTCTTGATTGGCCGCTTGCGCAAACTGCAAACGCCCGAATGATATTAGGTTACCTACCGTGCCCATATAACGCTTCATTGGCGGTCGCAAAACCCTTGACAAAGGACAAATCTCTAGTTGTTTTGCAATCAAAATGTTTTGTAGTGATTTTAGAATAGTTGCAAGAATTTACATAACGGTTGAATTTCCTGCTAAACCCCTCCAAAATTGCCCCTAAAATCAAATTTTAGTAGCGTTTAATAGATCTGACTGTTTATAATAACATTTTTTTTAATTACAAGAAAATTTAGGTCAAATGAAGTGCTATAACAAACTGAATAATATAATTATTAAAAAGCTATCGCAGACAGACGTCACAGACCCTTTATATGCTTCTGTTATAACACCAAAAAAAAAAATCTCAATTGTAGATTCCTCCTCTCCTTTAAATTCTATAACAAGCCTGCAAATATAACTCATCGATCATACTGTAGGCTAGACTTCCAGCTTATGCTAGACCTTTTGCAACCCAAAGAATATGCTTAGCCAATAATCAATAATCAAAACATTAGAAAGAAGATCAGTGTAGGCTTTCTTTATGATAATTTTCTTATTATTTTATAAAGTTGATGTAAAAAAATATAACTTTTTGAAGTTGTTGTCAAAAATAACTTTTTAATACAAATTTTTTTTAAAAGTAGTAAAAAAGCAATAGATAGATATCAATTATACATTGTTGCAATCTGAAAAGCAAAACAGTACCAAGACAGTTTTCCCAAACGAAACCATAAATTAGACAACATTTACATAGGGTTAATACAACATATTGATATGTTGTCATTGATCTAATTATTGGATTATGTAAATTACATTGTGTTCGTTATTGCTTGTCATGATGCAAGAAATGAAAAATAGCCATTAAAATGTTGAAATTTAACTTTTTGTTAAATAACATCGATGAATAGGGCTGCAAACGAACCGAGCCGAGCCGAGTATGTGAGTGTTCATGTTTGAGTTCATTTAATATCAACTTGTTCAAGTTTGGTTCGTGTTTGTTCGAGCTTTATTATTTGCGTTCATGTTTGGTTCATTTAAATTAATGAGTATTCATGTTCGGTTCATGTTCAGTTCATATTCGGTTCGTTTAGTGCTTAACGAGCTTTAAACAAACGGGCTATAAACGAGCTCTACTTTTAGATGTTCATTAACTCGAGCTTCCTAACAAACGATTAAATCGAGCATGTTTGTGAACATATTTAACGAATTTTTTTAAACAATCAAGCAAACACATTCATGAATATATCTATGAATAAACACATTTATAATAAAAGCAATTGTCTATGTAAAATGAAAATAACATTAATCAATATGAATATATTTTTAAATGAAGCTTACTTGATGTCAAATATCAAACATTAATCGAGTTCTTTGTTCACGAGCTTCTTATGGAGCTTCATATCGAGTATGTTCATGAGCTTTAAACGATCATGTTCACGAATCTAATCGAGCCAAACGCATTATTGTTCAAGCTTGTTTATTAACACATCGAGTATTTACGAAAGTGTTCAAGCTTGTTCAACTAACTAATTGAACAATCACGAACGAGCTCTTATCGAGCCGAGCCTCGAGCAGCTTGTTGAACGCTCAATTCGATTGCAACCCTATCGATGAATGTTTCATAGATGAACAATGCAGTAACATTTTTTATTTTCTTTTGACAGCTCGTTTCAACAAAAAAAGCACACATCATGTCTGTCACGTTAAATTATGTATGATAGAGCAACATTTGATGTTAGACTATTGCGGAGTAATTAAGTTTATGAACTATAAATATCAACATCTGTAATTATCATTATATTTATATCTATGAAAATATTTCAAAATTTAACACATGGGCGAGCGTGTATGTGAATATATATATATTGATACATCGCCAAAAATCATCTTGCTTAGGCATGAATCTCAAAGCATATATGAGTTGGCAACTTCCAAAATTAAATCAGGCGCCAACTGAGCTCCAATTCCAGCAAACTTACACTCAGATTGAATGTTTTAGTGAGATGAACTCAACAACACCAAAATCAGTCTAATCCGAGTACAAATGGGCTCAAATAAAACATATTTGAAATCTCCAAAGCATTAATTAAATGTACAAATGATATCCAAATATGACATGCTTACAGTCGAATCGAGCAGATCGATGAGACAAATCCAACGAGCCTAAGATCGCTTTATTCTGAGATCATTAAGATATTTAAATGCTGAACAAACACTCTATGATCAAGGGAATAAGTATGGATTGTCCAATGGAGCATTCCAAATTTATCATGGATCTTCTCAATATTTACGGAGTATGCCACTCTCAAAATCTATAAATAGACATCTCTTCCCACATGAAAGGGGCTTAGACCTTAGGTTATGGACTCAAAAGAATTCTGAGGCTTGAAGCATCTAAGAGCTCTACTCCGGCACCGCCACCGGCAAACACTCGCCACCAGGTCGTCGCTGTTAGACCTTTACCCAACCATCGTCATTAAACCTTCATCCGGTAGCCATCATCGTCAGGCCTTCATCCTACATCTGTCGCCCACAAATTACAATCCCTCCAACCTTCGTCGTCTGCCAACTACGGTACCTCCGACCTTCGTCGCCCGCCAACTACTGTCCCTCCGACCACTGTCACTCGCCGACAACTGTCCCTCCGACCTTTATCGCCTGCCAACTACAATCCCTCCAACTACCGTTGCTCGCCTACTATGATCCCTCCGACCTCCGTCGCCCACCGACCACTGTCACTCATAATATTGTCCCTCCTCGACCATGGTCCCTCCTACCACTATTGCTCGCCGACCACGATCCCTTCGACCACCATTACTGTAATGCCCCAGAATCAAATTAAAAAAAAATATCTATTTAATATTTTAAAAATATACTAAAGCTTGTATAAACCATCAATATAAACAATAACCAGCAAAAATAACTAAAATCATATACATTAATCAATTTTACTATTCATTCACCAAAATATCATTTATACTAGCTAGGAGATCACTACAATCACTAATCTATCACAAGCTCCTGACTACAAAAGAATAAAAGAAAATGTTGAGCAAAATCTAAGGAAAACCTAAAGATCTCTGACAATCTCATTCCAACTGGTCCTGACTTATTCCCTGATCTGAAATCATTAAAAATGCAGCAGTAATCTAAAACTCACTAAAGCTTTCAATACAATGACTAAAAAATCAATATGATATGCTCAATCTAATATAATCAATATCAGTCAATATAGTTAACGACTAAATATTATCAATAAAACTCAAAATAATCAATAATAAAAGTATAGAATCATTAAAATAAATCTAAAAAGCAATAATTAGTATAAAATTCAATAAATCGGTAAAACAATGGTGCATAAATAATTCATAAATCACTAAAAAAATCCATCTTATTTATTCGTATGCATCATTTATTTATGTATTATTAATGTATCCAATATCATCAATGAGATTAATGTATCTATCAATGTCATCAGTACTATCAATATATGCATGCATTAATATATGATTTAGCAAGGCAGGATATCGAGCTTTAACATAATATTTTCAACATCTTTTATCCCAATTAATTCCCAGTTGGTTACTAGTTATATTAATTATCGCTTATCTCGTCATCTGTTACAAGCTACAACCAGGATAACACCACAAACCATCTTTAAAAAAAAATCCGTTGGCCCACCCGCATGCACATGATATTATGTTTTAATAATCAACCCATTTTATAGTGTTAACAATGAACCTCTTATGCAAATGCCACAATCAAACTGTAGTAGAAAATAATCAATTTTGTTCATTACAAAAAAATCTATATAATAATCAAAATAATTAAAAATTAAAATGAGATTTGAGTTACTTATAATAAATAGAAGAAATCTCTGAATAAAATTGACAAATGAAAAAGCCTCGAATAACCTTATCTCTCTTCTACGACAAGACACGAAGTTGAAATTAAAAAATTTCAATTAAAAAAAATTATTTAAAAAAAATCGAATTATTATATTTGCTAGCTAAATACAGACCCTCCGACGACTATCATCCACCAGTAATAACGCATTTTCCTGTGGCACGCCAACCATTGTCCCTCCGGCCATCGTCGCCCCAGTAACAGTCCCTACAACCACCTTCGCTTGCCGACTACGATCTGTTTGACCTCCATCGCTTGCCTACTATGATCCCTCAGACCTCCATCATTCTCCGACTACTGTCCTTCCGACCACCTTTGCCTGCCGACTACGGTCCCTTCGACCTCCGTCGCGTGCAGACTATGGTCCCTCTGACCATCGTCGCCTGCTGACTACAACCCCTCCGACCTCAATCATCTTACAATACCACCAAATTTTTTCAAGTCCCATTATGTAATGTGCTATATATGATGTATATTTGCTACATTGAGTCAATATCTTCCCTCGATGAAGAGAATCATTTGTAATCAACTACAAATACTAGTTCATTTTAACTGAGTCAGACCTTGTGGTTTTTCCCTTTTTCAGGATTTTTATGTAAAAAAAATTAGTTTCTCTTATGATTCTTGCATCTCGCTCTCTTATCTATGTGTGTGCTGGATCTTTATATATATATATATATATATATATATATATATATATATATATATATATATATATATATATATTATTTTTTTTGGGAAAACCCTCGGTGGGGCCTTCGTGTTCATTAAAAAAGGATTACAAGTTCCTTAAAAGGAACCTCCAACACGCTAACGCTCTTGAGAGCTACAAAAGAAAATCAAAAAAGACCTAAGAGCCAGTGGTTCCTTGCACTAACAATTACAAAAAATACTAGTAACATTCTAAACATACCAAAAAAGGGAAACCAAAAAAGGAAGAGCAGTAAAATAATAATCAGCATATTCTTCTTGCAAAAATAGAGGGCTAAGGCCCAATAATAGTAAAATATGGTGCAGACGAGCATCCTACAACAGGTAGCATACCAGATATTATGCCTAGCAACCTACACATTTAAGATTCTTCGAAAAAGATGAATAAAGTGACTAAGATAAGGAAAACGAAATTCACTATAATAAAGTAACAGATCTTTAATAATAAGGGGATGAGGGGGCCCAATGTTAATCGGAATAACCGAATTATAGAGATAACGACCAGCCACCTCGGTCAAAATAGTGACAGCACAAGTGATACAACCTCCCAAACAGGAAAGGGCCAGATTACTCAATGGATTTTTCCAAATATAAGATAGAAATAGCCTTCCAGAAATCCAATACCCACAAATGATAGGGAAGCGACCATCCAAGAAATAATAGATTTTAAGAATCTGGTAGCATAAAACAGAGCAAGAAACGCCAGCCCCCAAATCAATAGCAGAAGTAATAGGGAAAGTATTCGAGCATCTAATAGGCAAACCAGCAAATATGCAAGTGACATTGAAATGAGAGAAAAAACTCCCGTGAAGCAACACATTGAAAAGTAAGTCACTTTCACAAAAAACACCCAGCATCACCGAAATAAAAGTATCCTCACAATGATACTGAGCAGCCGAACACCAGCAGCTGCAAGAGTCAGCACGCCAAATAGGCACCATAAGAAAAACATTGATAGTCCAAACATAGGAGAAATTTAAATTTAAAAAATTAAAATTAGAATCCCCCAACGGGAAGATACAGAATAAAGAAACAAAATCACCCAAGTAATAAGAAGAAAACCAGAAAATAGACCTCCAAAAAACCATTTTAAAACCTAAAGAGCAAGGTCCAAAAAACAAATCAAAATCAAATATAGGCACCAGAGAAGGAAACAAGACTAAAGACGAAGATACGGAAGGCCACAATTGTCCAAATTAATAAGCCCACTTAAGACAGTAGGCATATTCAACACATCAAAATCCATTAACTCGTTAGTTTGGCACCCAAATTTGACTAACCAATCAGCACAAGCATTACCTTCACGATAGATATGAGAAATATAAAAATTAATAGCCAACTGTTTTTGTTTAATAGTCCTAATAGTATAGAAGTCATTAGGATTATCATTTACCTTATTAAGAATGATATCAATTAAAAGCATAGCATCAACCTCTATGGCCACATGATCGAAGCCCATATTTTGACAAATGATCAGGCCGTGAGCGACGACCATGAGCTTAGCGGTAATAGCAGTACATAAGTTTAAAGGCCCAACAAAAGCAGCAACAACATTACCATTGTGATTCCGAATGATGCCTCCCATACCCGCACAATCAGTATATATATAATTTCATTTTTTATGTTTTATCTTTTCATTAGAAAATATGTTAAAAAAAGAGGTATATATTTATTAATGTTTGCTATATTGTTTATTTAAAATGTTCATGAATAAATTTGTTTATAAGAAAAATAATTTACTGAGCTCATTTGTAAACAGGCTCGTTTGGTGGCTTAAAAATGCCCACTAGATATGTTCATGAATGAGCTCATTTGGTAGTTCGAAAATACTAGCTAGATATATTTGTGAATAGGCTCATGTTCATTGTTAATTTATTAGTAAGCTCAATAAGGCTCGTTAGTTAAGTTAGTAGATATCTAGAAAGTAAAGTTTGTTAATAGCTTAGTAAGGCTCATTTGTTTAATGCTCCATAAGAACGGAACGAAACAAAACAAAACAAACACAAACCAAACATAAAAATTCATAATTTTAAATGAATCAAGCTTGAACACTAACATAAAAGCTCGATTAATCGAGCTAGAACAATCTGATAATAGGCAAGCTCAAATATGAACAATCACCTTCTCAACTCGACCTGATTTGTTTAAAGCCCTAAATCCATGTGAAGGCCATTAATTATTTTTATCATAAAATAGTATAAACTATTATCCTAATTTATACAATCTTAAATTATTATCCTTTTCACACAAAAGACAACTAAAGGCTCTTATGTATAAATTTTATTTCCTATTTTATTATTTTTTTGAATTAGAAATAAAAATGAAGTGTCATATAAATATTCAACTAGGTCATAATAATCAATTATATGCTTAAGTCACTTTGAAAATTTAATGTAGAAATTAAATGAGCTCGAAATTACAAGAGCCAAATGGTTTTCGTCATACCATGATGAATCCGTTCGCACAAAATATGCCCAAAACAGTC
The DNA here is from genome assembly GCA_019925795.1 of Dendrobium chrysotoxum. Classification (NCBI taxonomy): domain Eukaryota; kingdom Viridiplantae; phylum Streptophyta; class Magnoliopsida; order Asparagales; family Orchidaceae; genus Dendrobium; species Dendrobium chrysotoxum. Next base: position 43,647,069 of record CM034309.1, read on the forward strand.
ATGTGAAGAATCGTGAGCTAAATAGTTTGAATGCTAAGTTGACCATTTTTGGAGGATGTCAATGACCATTTTAACTATTAACATTAGGGGTGTTAATTTCGGATCATGGATCGGGTTTGGGTCGAATTTGAAACTGACCCGGCACTATTCGGGTTCAAGTCAACCCAACCCGTTTTTACAAATGGGTCGATTTTCTGGACCCGAACCCGACCCGACCCGCGGACATGGCAACGCCGGCAGCAGCAGTGGGTCGATGGCCGGCGGAAACGGCCGGCAACTGACGTGGGACTCAATGCGACCCTGGACGCGACGCGACGCTAGCCTTGGCAGCCGGGGCAGGCAAGCCGCAGGGCAGCTGGGGGTAGGTGGGCAGGCGGGCCAAAGGGTAGTTGGGGCAAGCGGGCAGTCGGGGCAGGCGGGCAGACTCAGGCAGGGCCGGTCAGAGCGGGCAGAGGTTTCTGGGTCATTTTCGGGTTTCCGGGTCAACCCGAACCCGACCCGATTTTGCAAACGGGTCAGATTTCCGGACCCGAACCCAACCCGCTTCGAGTTCGGGTCAACCCAAACCTGAAATTTCGGGTCGGGTCCTATATTGACACCCCTAATTAACATAGATCTCTATTGTCAGGTTGTAATTGTTCACTTGTGGACATCCATTCTCTAAAACCTCTAATCCCGGTGTCATGTCATAACTGTTTGCTACTTCGTTGGGGAACACTTGATTTCTAAAATTCCTATATAACGTGAATTAGATTATTATTCTCAACTATGTATGATCTCATCTTTTTCGATTTTGAGAAAGAGATGATTCTTATATCTTCCAGTATTTATTAGGTTCACTTAAGTGCGTTAGGGCATATTATTTTCCCCACTCTTAAGTCTTCCACTTGAAAATCTCTTATCTCATACCTTCTATCTGATTTCCCACTGTTAGGCTAATTTTTGTGACATCTATATATAATCTCATCATATATAGGGGTGTCAATATTGGACCTAACCCGAAAATCCGACCAGAAAATTTCGGATTTGGGTTGACCCGAGCCCGAAGCGGTTGGGTTCGGGTTGCACGGAAACCTCTGCCCGCTCTGACCTGCCCTGCCCGAGTCTGCCTGCCTGCCCCAGCTGCCCACTTGCCCCAACTGCCCCGCCTATCCCGTGGCCCGCCTGCCCGCCTACCCCCGGCTACCCCGCCTGCCAAGCGGCTTGCCTGCCCCGGCTGCCAAGGCCAGCGTCGCGCTGCGCCGCATGCGGTCTCATGCAGAGTCGCATCGGACAAGTTCCGCATCGCGTCCAGGGTCGCATTGAGTCCCGCGTCAGTCGTCGGCCGCTTCCGCCGGCTGTCGGCCCACTGCTGTTGCCGACCCGCCGCTGCCGGCGTTGCCATGTCTGCGGGTCGGGTCGGGTTCGGGTCCTGAAAATTGACCCATTTGCAAAAACGAGTTAGGTTGACCCGAACCCGAATAGTGCCGGGTCAGTTTCGGATTCGACCCGAAACCGACCCGTGACCCAAAATTGACACCCCTAACCATATATACTTCCTATATTAAAATAAAAAATTACCACAATTCATTTCTTATTTAATTGCTCTACACGATCTGCAGTCACTTGGATAAAAACAAAGAATACTCCCCAACTCCGTGAAGCAATAATAGAGCAAAACAGTTTAAAAAAACACCCCATGGGATTGGGAATAAGCACAAGTCAATGAAAGCGCCAGCTCGAACACCCCAAATCAACCAGCGCATAACAAATGCAGCATACTTAATTGACTGGTAAACCTAAAAAAGCAACTTTTACAGCTTTGACTTGCAAACCCAGCATCATGCTTCTCGTGCATGGCCCCATTTACTACGAAATTCACGTAAAACGCCAACCAGAACTCAACCTTCTTCTCTCCTTCCATTCACGTGCTCCTCTTCACATCCATAGCTTTTCCTACCTCTCTCTCTATAAATTTGAGCACTCTAGCTTCTCCACCACATCATACATCGAAGTAAATAGATGGAGAAGCAAGAAGAGCAAGTACTCCAACTCTCAGGAGTAATAACAATGGAGGAATTAGAAGAAGAAGAGGAGGTTTATGAGTTGCTGGAAGATGAAAATGATGATGATGAGGCTACACCGGAACCGCCGATCGACCGGAGTGCCTGCGACCGCATAGAGAAGATGGCGGCCGTAGTGGCGTGGAATCCATCTGCAGAGCTATTCTTGAACCAGCTAATGCTCGGTGACGAACAGTTCGACTTTATGTTCCCTGGTCATGAGCATTATGCTTATTACCGGCACCGCATTGCTGTTTTAGGAAGACGACCTCGCCTTCTTTACAGCTAGAGCTGATATATCCTGCTGGAGATCTGGAAATTGTCTTGAGTTATTCTTTTAGTTTTAATTTTTAGGTTGCAATTGGAGAAAAAAAAATGTATATTTCCTTATATATATCAACACATTCGACATCATTTATAACATGTTGATTCATTGTCTTCTCTCACATCGATTGCGTTCATTTTGTTTACAGCATGCAGCTATTAAAAAGGTTGTTAATGTTAGAAGTATTGACCGTTACTGTATTTCATGGGGAAACCAGCAATGGATTAGTCTGGCATCCCTAATAAATTTGAAGGAGAAAAATTGGATCATGATACACTAGCCTATTATTGTTCTAAGTGAAGCATCAATAAACAATTATGATGAAGAAACAATAAAGAAGATGAAGCATTATGGGTCTTGTCAATTAAGTCGATTTGCACGTTAATCTAAGGCTTCGTTTGGGATAACTTTTTTGCTGCTTCTTAAAGCAGTTTTTTACTAAAACAAATTTTTTTTGTAATAAAAAATTGCTTTAAGAAGCAATAAAAAAGTGGTCCCAAATGAAGCCTAAATCTCTGACTTGGATGTAGTTTATATTGATTTATTGGTTGCATGTTTTGGCTATCAAGTAAAAAGTTTTGAATTCAAAGCTTATATATATATATGATGTTTAGATTTGACTTAATTAACTCAAAAGTAAAAAAAAAAGACGACCCTGAGTTAGGGAAGTTTCTAGCATTTGTATTAGTTTGTCAACAAATTTAATTTGCTCATCCAAACATTCTCTGCAAGTTGTCAAAAAAATGATATATGTTCTTGCTTTTATAAATTATTAAGCATGTAAAGCCATCACATCACCTAAAGCTTCACTTCTATTCAAATTGAGTTTGTCAAGCACTATAAGAAAATGGACCATTAGCGACCATCAAATTTGATCGATAAAAACGATAAGTAAAAAAATATTGGTTACTAAAATATCTATTTATGAACAAATTATTCTATAAATTATCAGAGAAAAAATTAACAGCCAATTCTATTTTTTGATAACTAATACCATAATTCATGTAAACTTAGAGATCATCTTCATCTTTGATCGCTAAAATATATTTTTGGCGTCCATTTCTTTTAGTCTCTAATTTTGTGGACGTTAATAATCAATTAGTGAGAGAAATTGGTAGGATATATAATTAATTCACCATGGAGCATGCCAAAAAAAATCTTTCTTAAACAACTAAACCAAAACCAGTAACTCATTAAGAGTCCTCCAAGTACTTAGATAGTTATCAAGCAATAAGACTTAGGGAAGTTTAGGCCTACTTTCTCATTATTTTTAGACTACAATCATATATCTTTTGGCTACTTTTTTTTTTAATAATGGGAAGCTATTTTTAGCAACAATATCTGCTAAAGTATGATAGTTTTAAGATTACTGTTGCCCAATTATTATATTAAAAAAATTATAATACCACAATTAATTTAAAAAAATTACTTTCCTCATAGCAAATGTCCAAATAGACCCTTAGTCATTTTTACGAAAAATGTTATTAATCATTATTATGTAATTTTACTAATAAATTATTATTTAACCTCTCACAGCATCTAAGTAAGATATCCAAATATAAGTATGATATATTAAGATTACTCATTCCATACACTACAAGAAAAAAGGCTTCAGCAGCATTTAATTTGGGCTTTAGCGGTGGTTTTAACCAGCAAAAAAATCTTTGCAGCGGTTTTAAAACCACCGTAAGACCACCGTAATTTGGTGTCCGCTACAAAGCTTTTTTTACAGCGGTTTTGCGACCGCCAGGGAAAAGATTTGATGCGATTATATTAGAAGCCGCTCTATAGTAACATATTAGTAACGGGTTGAACTGCTGCTAAATTTTAAAATTAGCACCGGTGTAAATCGCTGCTATTGTTCCAGATTACCGGCTGTTTAAACCCCCTCTATAGTTTTAATTTTGCGGTGGTGTAAACTGTTGCTATATATATATATATATATATATATCCTCATCAAGAACATTTCCAGCCCATGATAATTAATGTAAATGAAATGTTCAAGCACCTGCAAATATTTCATATTTAACCAACAAAACGATACCAAATAAGTAATACAAAAAATGGAAGGTTAAGAACATTGAAATCAAACAATATATTCACTTAAGTTCTAAACGCACTTATGAAAACACTAGATGAAATATCTTATTCACTAAACTAAATAAACTCCTAATAGAATCTTGAGACTGAACCAGATTTGAATCATTACCAACCTCTAGGTCTGAGCATTCAAAGGTAACATTAGATTACACAGTTGTTTCATCACAAGATGATGATAGATCAGTAGGAGTAATTGAAGGAAGTTTAAGTTAATTGAATTTCATTTAATTCAATTTTTACATAATTCTTTACCTATTAAATTGTTGAGTCTATATATATATATATATATATATATATATTTTTTTTTAAGAACCAAAAGAAAAACAAATTGAGAGCTTGAGAGCCAAAATTAAGCCCTCCAATAAGTCAGAAAGATAAGTAAAAACTATTAGATGAAAGTAAAAAGGATAACCCGTGATTAGCCTTTGCTAATTAATTCAGCTAATCCAAATTTAGCCAATATTACAAAATACTCTTTCATCTCCATATATGTACAATTGGAAAGGAGACACAAGAGTTCATATCAGTGTGGAACATGGCTGCTATAAATGAGTAATAGGACAAGAAGAGAAGCCAGATGGTATTTTTGTATTCATCAAACTGGAGCAAATGCATGAGTCTGCAAGCATAAGTTATAATAATTAACAAAATAATATGTTTTAAGAACTAACTTATGCTAGTTTGTAAACTCAAGTAGACTTTAATAATCTAGCAAAAAAAGCTTGTCAAAATTCAAAAGAAGACTTTCATACTAAGATTCATTTTAAAACAGTATGTCACAAACATGAGTTATCTTAAAAATAAAAAAAAAACTCAATTGTATGCTAAAGTTTAAACAAAGCATTTAGCGATAGGCTCTTTCTTCTAGACATAAACGTCATGTTCTTTCTCCTATAACATCATCTTTCAGAAAAAGTTTCATTGTCACCCTATTAATTATAAGAAGATTGTAAGCTATTAATATTTCAATAACCAACATTAAAATTAGAACGTGAAATTTTACATACCATTTGTGAGCTACATGTAGGTGGATGCTGCATTTTGAAATTATTGCATGAATTCCCTCATTTCAGCATATAATGAGTGCACCTCCTCTTTTAGATATACTAATTCACTTAAACTGCTTCCACCTCTACTCCCGCCCTTATTGGTGCTCTGAGGGAAATATTGTGTACGAGTGACACCAAACCTTTGGGTTCTGACTCTGCCTAGGTGTTCAAGTCCCATAATCATACTGAACACCCTTTCTTTAGACTCTACATTCTCATCCTCTAGTATCAGCCCATCCTCAGCCAAAATCTTGCAAGCTTGTATCTACGCTATAGTATATTTAGTTAACTTTAGTTTGAAAGAAACAAAATAGTAACGAATTACTAATTAAAAAAATTATACACAACTAATTAAGTGAAATTACCCATCTCTGTTTAGCATCTTCAGATGATCAGGTACCATCTTTGTGTAGTATGTTAATTCTTCATAATAGTAATCTATCATTGATTGCCTATAACTACATATTTGATTGTTAAGTAATTAGTTAATAATTGTGAATATAAAATTTATATAAATATAAATATATACCATCTCTTGTTGCCTACGAACAAAAATTGCAAGCCCCATCGTGTGAGGACAAGTTTGTTTCTTTGCATTTGCAGCATTTCTAGGGACCCTCTCCTATTACATATGAATCTAACTCCAACCCAATTTATAAAAAATATATAATTAAATATAATGGTGGTACTAACCTGGACTTTTGGTTGTGACCACTAGGTGACTAGCTAGCTGACACCTCTTTGCTGCATCTACACCAGCTGCAATAGACTATAATTTTCTTGATAGCTTGGTTATCCCAGTGCTCAGCTTTTAAATTAGTCTTACGGTTATACCACTTAACTCCAAGTGATTAAAGAATCCAGTGACGTATATGTCTAAGAATTGCAAATTTTGACTGCAATATAAAGAAACATTTTATTATTCATAATATAAACATTAATTGAAATTTATTTAAGATTTTACTTACCTCCACTTCAGCTAATATTTTCTTCTTAAAGGGCTCCTTATCCTTATTTGTCCAATTTGGGAAGGATATGGGTGCCAACACAGTATCTCTAGCAATGACACCTAGATATTATCCTAATAGGATAGACTTTGAAATGTTGTTTGGCACATTATTCTCGTTCACCTCTATATAAGCACGTGTACCTGGCAGTATGCTCTGTACGTCAATGCATGTGGTGCTTCCCCTACGGCGTATAGGCACACCCTACTCATTTGTACATAACACATATCATAAGAATAATTACACAATTACTTATACTTGTTTTAAAAAAAATGATTAAACCAAACCTATGAGTTATATCCCATCATTTGAAGTCTGAGTTTGCTCACAAGTAGAATAACATGATGGTTGTTGAGTGCCACAACACTCATTCTCCTCTTGAGTCTGCTCACAAGTAAAATTTGGGTGGACTGGAGTGGAAGGGTTTTCAGATCCCCTACTACTTTCTCCTCTATTGGATCCACTCCTTGATATAACCTTCGTAGCTTGCCTAAATGTATTTCCTCCTGTCATGTCGTGCAAATATAGAGTTTAATATAATATAGTATATGTAGATAAGAAAATTATAAAGCATGAAAGTAGAATACTTGCTCAACTTGTGAAGAGAGAATATAACAAAGCATGAAATATTAGAAGGCATGAAAGTATAAATATATGTCACTACTTACGTTTGTTTGCTATGAGAAATACTTGAATCATATATATCTCTAGGCCTTAGACAAACAACAAAATTCCAATTTGTATTTTTAGGATCTTGAATGTAGAAGACAAGCTCAACTTGTCAAGAGAAAACAAATATATCATATTCTAGTTTATCATCAATGTGAATAAGATGAAAAAAATTCACTAAAGTGTAACCAATTTGATCTTGCTTTACAGCGGTGCTAGTTGTGTTTGTCCAATTGTATTTGAATAGTACCACTTTGAAATTTTATGAATAATTTATCTTAATAATATCATTAATTTTCCCGTGGCAACTAAAATTTCACATTTACGTACTATTAACAACACCATAATTATGAGTTTTCTTATTCTCATCTTGTGTTTTTATGTGAAAGGTATATCCATTAATAAAAAAATCTTTGTATGTATGTTCAACTTTTTTGGGCCTCTTGACCGACACCTTAATTTCCTCTGTTACTTCTGGACCACCATTACCCATGACCTAAAAAAATAATAACCTTTTGGTAACTTGAAATATGAAATATTAAATGAAAACATTAAGTTTAGTGTTTACTGTTATTATCAACCATTCATAAATTAACAAGTTTCTCGACTTCCCAATTTGTAAGATATGTGTGATGGCGCCTCTTTCTTTTCTCATCATTTTTGAAACATTCTCTAAATGGTATAGGACTAACACAACGATGTAGCATGCATGTATTTATGTGTTTGGATTAAAGATTTATCATTTAGCACAACTGAATAGAACTTCCCCGACAAAATCCCACCACTGGAGAATATAAACACATCTTCTTTTTCAAGCAACAATGTATTTGTTAGTAAGATTATGATGTCACATATGGATATATTTGAATTTAAAGCCCACATGCACTATGTTGTGTTCCAATTTTTAATTTTCTTTAAAAAAATCATCTAAAACCATAACATGCACTAATAATCTGATAGAAATTCTCTAAAAAGTTTCTTATTATTGGAATAGTTTTAATAAAACATTTTTATAAAATCTTATTATAAAAATATCTATAAGAAATTCCATTATAAATTTTGCCATAAATTGTCATCTTTAATTAGATATATTTTATTAACTCAGATCTCCCATGTAATTTCATTAATTTCAAATGTGTATTTCACACATTGCATGATTAGAAGTAAATTCATCAAAATGAAATTAAATTTAATTTTTTTAATCAATTTCTCAAACATCTATATTGAATGCAAAATTAGGATTGAATAATCTTACCATCCAACAAAACAAGAGGAACTTCTTGTGAAAATGATTTTGTTTGATTTTATTTTTTGTTAACTATATTCAATATTATATAATATTATGATATTTGCTCTATGTTTTTTTATTAAAATTATATTGCATTCATATTTTTAAATATTTAGGCTTCGTTCTGGACAATTTTCTTACCGTTTCGTTTTTCACTCCAACCCTAATTTTTATTTGACAAATATTTTTTCATTGCTTTCAAAAAAATTTTGTGCTAGAAAGTTATTTTCTACAACAAATTTTAAAAAAATTAATTTTTTCATAACAATTTTGATTTCGTATGGGCTAGTTTCTTACAGCTTTTCAGTATAAATTTTTTTATGAAAAGAACAAAAAAATAGTGGCCAAAACTCAAAAGCTGTTCTAAAAGAAGAATTTATAATCATCTTTATAAAAGGCGGCCTCCATCCCAAATGGATCCAAAATCACTTGCCTTTTATTTGTGTGCTTAAAAATCTTATATGATGAATCATGCATATATCTCAATTCTTTCCAATGAAAATTCGGTTTTTTTTTTTTGAAACTTCGACCATCACCCGACGTTAGCAGAATCACACAACTATTAAATCATGGACGTTAGTGGAATCACACGGCTGCCGTCGGATGTCACCCATCGTTGAATAGCGGCATACGACATCGGCACCCTTCGACTTCCTGCTGCGAAAACCATAATGTCAACATCGACCCGCCATTGTCATCATTGGCCGCTTTGAACACAACCATCCAAATCATCAATATTTTTTACAATTAATCTTTCCACTTCCACAACCATTCTTTTATTACAACGAAAACAAAAAAACAAAAAACAAGTGGAAGACTTTCTAATGTTTAATGAAATTAATCTACTTATTCTATCAATCATATTTCGAAGCTCCACCAGTACTCTTCCTTAAATATTGTTCTCGCTCCGTTCGCCTGCTTGCTCGCCTCTCTTTCCATTTGTGACTTCCAAAATGGAAGTTTGGCCAATTTATTTGTTTATTTATTTAATAAAGCCCTTATGAAACCAATTTTTATAAAATTCATTTGTGTATAAATTTCTATAAGTTGACCCTTTTGTGAAGAAATTAATACAATACAATAGTTTTAGTTTCTGAATTAGTCACCATGATTTCCTTATTTATGTAAATTACATCACTGGTACAAACATAATAAATTAATTGTGTTGATGAGACTTGTAAAATTTTGAAGATTAGACAGAGCATTAATAAAATTACAAGTGCTCATATGAATCACAAATGATTAAAACCCTAAACTCAATAGAATTAGTAGAGTTTGGGATCAATATATGTAACTCCACCAAATTTACTATCAATTAAAATCATTAAATTTTTAATATGTTTAATTTTACAAAAAATTGAGAATTTGTGGATTGGTTTTTTTTTAAAATACAAATATCTTTTTTTATTACACTTAGATACCTATTAGGGGCGTAAATGAGTTGAGTTGAGCTTGACTCACACTTAACTTGAGTTGGGCTCATCGGTCAGCTTGACCTCAAGCTTGACTCGCTGAAATACCTATGTAGGCTTGAGTTCCATTCAATAGCTCGTCAGAGAGGGCGCAACATGAGCTTCCTGCAGAAACATTAAAGACATGATGGCTTGCAGAAGAATGCATCTGGCAACTAGCTAGAGAAGCAATTGCAGTGGAAGCTCGATTCGATGGAGCTCGGTGGAGAAGGCATCGACAACAACTTTTTTCTTTTCTTTTTTTTTAAAAAAATGGTAGCATTGTAACAGTACTGTTATTTTTGGTTTCTCACATTAAAGATTGCAATAGCTTTTAACCTTTCTTTTAAGACCGAAGGACAACAACTTTATCTTTATTTTATTATATAAATGAAAGATAGGAGTCACCACACGAGCCCAACGAGCTGAGTCAGCACAAGCTCGAACTCAAGCTCGTGAATCGGCAAGCTCGTTAATGAGTCTACTTCGACCGGCTTGCAAGCCGATTTGGCTCACTTACAACCCTAATGCCAATTCTTAAAAAAAAAAAAATTTAGACACGAGACTTATTATAATAAAATAATTGCATGGTAAATAACGGAAGATTTTTCTAGATCTAAAAGATTTTGTAAAGCTGACTTTTTCTAATACTTACAGCTTCAATCCTCCGCATGCTTAAGGAGCATTGGATTTATGAAAGGTGGAGCCCTTTTCTTAGCTTATGATACAGTAAACAGATCTGTTTAGTAATTTACATTATATGAAGCTTCATGGCTGATAATATTTAATTTATAAAGCTGGACTGGTATGTAACGATCAACTGGGCAAGTTAGCGAGAAAAAACATAGTCTAATATGTACTTTAGAGAAGGATTAATTGTCCTATTTGAATAAATCTAAGAAATCAGTCGAACAACTTCACAATTTTTTTTAACAATGTTTATGTCTACATCTTTCAAAAAATTGCATGGGGACATTTAGTTTAAGAGAATATTTTTGTTTTGGGGGTAATTTGATAAAAACATAATTGTGATGGTCTTAAAATTTAAATTTTGTTTTGAAATTGGTATGATATATGAGTAATCAATCAAAAAATTATGTTGTACGTATTCGATGTATCATTAAAAAAAATGCTTGATTTTATGTGAATCTCAATACGCGTGTTACTAAGAAATTTTATGAGTTAAATTTAGGACTATTCAAATTCCGATTTTAGCAAATTTATAGGCAAACTACAAAACTTCACGAGAAGAGCCGATTGGCACCATAATTGATCCAATTCGGGTCCAAATGAGTCAACATCAAGCACTTGAAGCATGATTAAAAATTTTGAGATATTAATTGAATTATCAAATGATCTTCAAATCTCACATGTTTATAATCAAATCTTATGTCTTGACGAGACGAATGCAATGAGCCCAAGATCATTTAATTCTATTCTCATTAAGGCGCTTAAATGTGAAAAGAATTGTTAGAATCAAGGGAATCAATACAAACCAGCCAATGGACTGTTTCAGATTTTCTCTATATTTATAGGACATGTCACTCTAAAAAATCTCTAAATAAGTCTTCAATCTCCACATTAGGCGACCCTTTGCTTATGATTTGAGCTCAAAGGCTCAAAGATTCCTGAAGCTCTACCAGGGCGCATAGCCACCGAACCACCACTGTCATTGGACCACCATCGTTGAGCGATCATCAAACTACAGACACGAACCATAATCATCGAAGCACCATCACAACCACCATTGCCTATAATCTCCATCATCAAACCATCGCCGTCGAACCACTATTGTGAGGCTACTGCTGCCTTGCTGTCATCCGACCACCTGTCATCTGCTGCCATTGTCCAACAAGCATTGTCAGACCATTGTCACACTGTCACAGCTGTTTGAAAATATTTCATGCGATACTAACTCTGCAATATTTTCTGTTAGCCCTTCATACTCTTGTTGTCTTGCATTCTCTAAATTAAAGGACGAGCACATCTTTGTAATCAACACTCTTAGAGTAAAACAATTTCAGCTTGGACACCACATTCTTTTTTCTCTTCTCAGATTTTCCGTAAGAAAATTAGTCTCTCATGTTCTTTTCCTATATCAGTTTGTGTGCAATTTTTGTACAAAGCCACAAAGCAAACTCTCTCTCTCTCTCTCTCTCTCTCTCTCTCTCTCTCTCTCTCTCTCTCTCTCTCTTATCGTGAAGTTTCTAGCATGCAGCAATACTTATATCAAAATAAATCCAATAAATTTAAGCTTGACTACAATAACAAATTTGCTCAGAATTTCTCTAACATTTTTTCTTGATTATGATAACTCCTAAAATCCATAATGTATATTTCTTCATGGCTTTGCAAACTTTTTTTATGTCAATTGCCCCTTCTCCGTTGCAAACCTATTTCATAACTACTTGTTTTAAATATTATTTTACAAGTTTTCATTCCATATTTTTGTTGGTTTATAAGTTGAGCGCACAAACCTATCAAAACATAATAACTAACTATAAGATTCAAATTATATCTGATCAAATTAGCATCAGCTTTCTCAAGGTGAAAATGAACTTTGTGAAGTTAATATGAGGGGATGAGTTGGATGCTTCTGTTGCTTCTCCTATAACGCCTACTAATCTGGTTATGACGGACCACTCTATGGGATTGGGAGTATCTGAACAGCTTGTTGATGTTCTAGTTTCTTTACTTTCTGCTCATGCCTTGTATGCCCATGTGGGTGCCAGATCAGGGGAAAATGTAAAGGCACAAATTGATTGGCTTGTTGGCTCTTTATCTTCTTCTTCTGAAGTTGATGAAGAGGATGCTTTCGAACAAGTAGGTGTTTTGCGAGATGCTACCGTTCGGGTGGGTAAACAAAGAAAAATGAAATCCAAAAAATAGCTTAAATAGCTTTTTTTGGGGGCTGATTACTTGATTTCTATGTTTTATGTTGTTGGATTTTTTGTATGTGTTTGTCTTTCTTCTGGTGGAATGTGATTTTGTATGTTGGTTTTGTGGTTGTGCAATCATTTTTGGGCTATGATGTGGCATTTTGACAAAAAATATTTATTCAAGACTATAATTTCTTGATAATTAATTATTACAATGGAGAGTCTAAAGAGTGTAAAGTGTATAGTATAATTTTATTTATTCTCTTGGATAAAAGTCAATCTTGCTTTTTCAATATTGACAACAATCAAATTAAGGCTTTGTTTGGGATGACTTTCTTACTGATTCTTAAAGCAGCTTTCTAGTTCAAAAATTTTAATTTTTGTACCTGAATGTTATTTTAAGAAGCAATAAGAAAGCCGTCTCAAATGAAACCTAAGATTTATGTACACTTAATTCTTGAAGATGATTGCTACATAACTCAAATTAACAGTTTATTTTTCAAGATAGTGATTAATCTATCTCAAGCTTTATTAAATTCAAACTTGTTATCTATCATACCTAATTATTATATAAGAAGATGATGACATTGTATTGATGCATCCAACAATAAGAAGTAATAAATATTATATCCACCAAATAATGTTGGTTGAAGCTCTCCATATTATGTTAGTCAAAGTTAATCAGAGGGGCTAAGGACTCTTACTTTCCCAGAGATGTCTCCAAGAGCTAAGCTCTTAGGAAATCAATTAGAAAGGCCTATCAAAGGTTTCAACCTTATGAATAGTTGACTAGGGTCTTAACTCTCAGTAGTCCTATCACAAATAGGATTTTCTTAGGTAAGGTATAATAGTACAGGGCTTTGTGCCTAAGTTGTCCGATGAGGGTTAGACTAAGTGTTGGATAATTGGTCCAAGATTTAAGTTCTTTTTGTCTGGCTTGTATTGCAATTTATCTAGTTTTAATGTTGTAGCTTATTGTGTAGCTAGTTGTGTTGCTATTTGCCTATAAATAGCTGGCTTTAGGTTGTAATGGAGGATGGTTAAGAAACAAAGTTTTTGTGTTCCCTCCCCCCTTCCCTCTCTCCCTCCTCCTCTCTCAAGATCAAAAAGAGGAAGTGCTTCTTCCTTTCAAGTAGATCTTACAATCTAGTATCATAGCCACGGTGGTGGAGATCTCGAGGTGGAGGTGGAGGAGAGGAGGTTTTCTTGTCTTAAGAAAACCAGGAGGAAGGAGGCCATTGGTGGAGGCGAGCTTGAACGTGCTGGCTTCAGGATCAGACGTCGGCAACCGTGCAAGCCAGAGCAGACGAACGGGAGAGCCATACTTGGGTTGCTCGGTTGGCTCAGGGTTCGTTGGATTCAGCGGAGGCGGGTGTCACCTGGTCGCGGTAGCCGAGTGCGGATGGTCGAATCGAGCGTCGTGGGTCTCGCGGGCGGTTGATCGGAAGGTCCGTTCCCGTGCAGACGTAGGTGGAGGGACGGGCATTGGTTTTTCGCGTATGGGTCAGCCTGGTTGCGGACGGGAGGCAAGAGGCGGACGGTGCAGTAGAAATAAGAATCCAACAGAAGGAAAGAATCTGCGAATGCTCGGAAAGAAGCTGTTCATGCATGGAGAAGCAAGTTCGTCGCATGGCTTGATGTGGTTCTGTGTGGTTTGACAGTTGTGGGCTCCAAAAATTTGGCCCCAGCCTCCGCCCGCTTTGTGCTTTCTTCGGGGGGAGTTTTAACGGATTTAAGTTCCGGGGTAAATTTTGGAAGGCAGATGGGTTTGTAGATAAGACACTACCCAGAGATTTCGCTCTCATTTTGCGAGGACTTTATGATCTGAGTTCTGGTTTTCTATAGGCGCAAGCCCCTATAGTTAATTACCCCTTCCGATAACGAGAGAGAACTTTCGATTAAGGCTAGTCGTCAATCAGATACGTAAAGATATGTGTTATCTAGCATATAGTAGCAGCATAGGTTTGAAGTTTGAAAATGTTGGAAGATTTGATATTCAGAATTGGAAATGTCACCATCTTGCACTTAAAAGCAGATGGTGGGGGAATGGATGATGGACCCGATCAAGATCCCATGGTTCCGTCATCCCGGGCCATCATGGTCCCTGGTCTACTTAGTCAAAGGAGGTAGTCGACCCAACCTGACAGAAGGACCCTTGTCGGCAGCCATGGGTTGCTTCGTTCAAGGGTACCTTGTAGACCTGGGATGGATGTTTGTCTAAGGGGACAAATTTGAATCCACCTTAGCTAACAGAGGGCTTTATGCCCTATCGATCATATCATATTGATTCATATCTCAAGAATTTGATGCCATTGGGGAGCATACGGGCTCTGGCCATAACCATAATATAATGGTGCCATTTGGCGGCGACCACCTAGTTCAGAGGGCCCTGAGTCATAACCGTTTATCCTGCAGTGACATTTAGCGGTGAAACTGCCAGTTAGAGGACTCGTACCACGTCCTCACTGGCAGGAGATTGTTTGAGAATGGATCCTAGTGATATTTTCGATCAGGCATTAGCTCTTTGTGAGCTGCAGTTATTTTCAGATTTTTCCACCTCGGCAAACTGTTGCGGAGGGTTGATGAATTTTACTTTGAGTGGTTAATGGATTTATTTCAATTTTAAATATTTTGGATTTTTGGGATTTTGGAGATTTGTTTGAAGTTTTGGGTTTTGTGAGTATTCGGGTGGTATTTTGAAATATTTAAAATGGACCCCTCCGGTTGATATTTTCATTCAACACGGCCATCATCGGGGTGTAGAGTGGGGTCACTCGTATTTATGGATTGAACCTTGTCAACTCTGTCAAGTTGTCGACAGAGGATCGGATTTTGTAGGATTTATGTCTTTGTAAGTGAATTATCTTGATTATAGGCCTTGAAGGCCTTATATGAACGTATTAAGACAAATATATCAGTCAATCTTGCGACTGTATATTTATTTAATAGTTTGAGCCGTGTCAACTCCTATCTACCTGAATAGAAGGATCAGGCTCGAACTTGAATTCACTTATTGACCCGCGCAGCATCCCTGGATGTCACGTGTGTACCAATAACACGCTCGCCGGGGCCCATGCGGGTGTTTGGGGGAATTTTATAATCATTTACTGAACTTTGTCGGCTCCTATTCACCTACTTAGGAGGATCGGGTTCAGATTTATTGACCCGCGTAGCATCCCTAGACATCACGTGTGTACCAATAACACGCTCGTCGGGGCCCATGCGGGTTTTTGGGGGCATTTTATAATTATTTGTTGAACCTCGTCAACCCCTATTTACTTGCTTTAGGAAGATCGGGTTCAAATTTATCGACCTGCGTAGCATCCCTAGACGTCACGTGTGTACCAATAACACGCTCGCCGGGGCCCATGCAGGTTTAAGATTATATTTTCCCCTTTTAGTGTTCCTATGTGTATACAAATTAAGGTGAACATGTGCGGGGATACTTTCAGAATATTTGTGAACGCCTTCTGTCCGCTTGCATGAATGTTGCGGATCCGGTGGCGTAGGTGTATGTTTGCATTTACTGTTATCATTTGCAAAGATTCAGTACATTTGTATGTAGTTGAGTATTGCCAAATTGACGCGATAATCTATCTGTCGATTGTCGTTGGTACCGAAAGTTTCCCTTCATGATGGCTTCTTTCACTTGCTCATAGGCGCGATATGCTTTTCATACATATGTTGATTGCATATTCTTTATCGTCACCTCCAGATAATTCCTTATATGCAATATAACTTTTTATTGCATTAACGCTTGGTTCATGACATGAATGATAGCATCGGTGCCATTGCCAATTGAGGGTTGGAGATTCATGCTATGCATTTCATAAATCACCTATACCATTCATTAAAGATTCTTGCACTATATCTTGTTTAACATTGCACATTAATTATCGCCTTCTAGAGTCCGTAGGCCATGGCTTTGTAACGACAACATATCTCTCAACACCTTCTTGTTACTTGTAAGTACATTGCGCTTGCAAGTCCTTTATCTTCAAAGGCGATTCATGCGTCGAGGTTTTATGACGTGCTCTGAGTCACTATTGATCATACGAATGTTCTTGTAGTTTAAGCTCCCTCGTATATGACTCAAGCTTTGTCTTTTGTATGTGTTCGCGTTCGAGTTAAGTTTCGTTTAGACCCGAATTCAAGTTCTTCGTTCGAATCAAATGCAAGACCGAGTCTCTTATCGTTCTCGAAGGTTTTGGTTCTTTATTGCTTATGTCAAGTTTGAACCCAGCTTGAGCTTAATATACGAGTTCACTTGCAAATTGACTGGCTTTGATAGCAAGATCTTCATCATTTGATTCAAGTTTAAGATTTATGTAAGTTTCTTTGTTGTTCTATTTAGCTCAAATCTTTGATATTTGGTTCAAATTCACACTCTGGTTCAGTCCTTGTAGCTTGAAATAAGGTCAATGTTCAGCCTGAATCCAATTTTGAATTCATATACGGTCCTTTACATCATCTAGTTCAAGTTCACAAGTCTACTATTGCTCAATCAAGTTGGAGTCCAAATCCCCCTTGGTGTCGTATAGTTCAAATTCAAAGTACAGGTCCTTGTCACCAAGTTTTATGTCCTTTGTAGTTTGTTCAAGTTTGTTGAGTCCTTGTAAGTTCAAATCTTTATTTGATGCTATACAGTTCGAGTTCAATGTCCACAAGTCATCTTGTTCAAAGATTCACAAGTTCTTGCAAGTTCAGCCCGACATCATTTGTTTAATGTCAAATGTGTTTTCAAATTAATTTGGTCCCATGCTGTCAAATTTGGTCCAAATTTTTGTCTTCAAGCTCAAATATTTAAGTTCTCAAGTTTAAATTTAATTTAGATTTGAGCTTATTTCATTTTGGTTCAAGTATTTTTTTTATAAGTCATTTTGTGTCCGAAAGCAAGTCCAAGTCCAAACAAAGTCCCCGGTGCACTGAAAATTTCGGCAGCCTCCCGGCGTCTCCCCCGTTTAGGGGAAAAAACCAAGAGGCTGCCTTCCCCTCCACGCCACGTGGGCGCTTCAGGTAGATGTCCATAGACATCGCGGCAGCAAATTTTTCTTCAATCCCCACCCGCTACATGAGCGTTTAGGGGTCTCGGACACCTGTTGCAAAAGAACACAAAGATTTCCCCACATGTGGGTACTTAATTTTGTTCCCCTTCACGCTACATGAGCGGTCTGGGGATTACCCGTCTCGTCGCTGGAGCCGCACCGGTTTTCCGCCCTACTACGCTACGTGAGCGCGTAGGGGGTTTGCCGGTTCGTCGCAAGCGTCGAGGGCGGGGTTTAAGGCGATTGCACGCCTCGTCGTAGGCGTCGCGCTAGCTTCCCTCCCTACTACGCTACGTGAGCGCGTAGGGGGTTTGCTAGCTCGCCGCTAACGACAATAATGGGAATCTGAGTTTAGGGATTATACCTTCGCATGTCGACGGCGGTGCAGGCTCGTGGATCGAGGTAAGGAAGAAGAGCCTCTTGCATTTTCTTTTCTTTTATATATATATATATATATATATATATATATATATATATATATATATATATATATATATATTTAATAACACCAATCCTGCATGGATGCAAGCTTTCAATATTCCTACAAAAGATATATCATTTGGTCTAATCTTTGTAGCTTCCATCTTGTTTGCTTCCTCCATCTCTCCATACTTAACATACATATCCACTAAAGCTGTGGCAAGAACAATATCCATTTCAATCCTTTGTTGTTCAATAGAAGCACGAACCCATCTCCCTTGATCAAATGCTCCTGCCTTTGCACACAATAATAGGGGATTCACCATGGTAATTTCATTCAGAACTATACCAAAATCCTTTATTTTTACCAAATAAGTCAAATGCCATATCAAAGCAGTTGGCTTGTGAGTAAACAGAGATTATACCACTCCATTACATGACATCCTTCTCATTCATGCTATCAAACAGAGTTCTTGAAATAAGGATTAGAATTGGAGAAGAACTCAAGCTTAAACCCCTTTGGATCATTGAGTTTGGACCATTTAATATCTTTAAGATATTTCAGAGCATCGTCATCTGCAGCTCTTCCATCTTCACTTAAAATTCATTGTATAAAAATCTATGAACTCAACCAATGGCCAACCAAACACGTTTGAGCGAGGGAGAACAGGCCAAACTAATTAGGAACCTTTTGCAGATGAATGGGAACAAAATTTCTTTTGATTTCTTCAGAATAAGCGTCGACTGCAGCCTTCTATCTCAATTTTGTTTGTTGAGATGTATCACGTTGAGCAAGAAGCGCATATAATTTTTTTTATTCTTCTCATTTCCTTGAATAAATCACACATACTATACTGAGCCAAATAGATCTCTTATAGTTAAGCAAGACTATGCTTTCTTCTTTGCCTAAACTGATTTGCGGACGTCTCGTGGAAATGCATTGAGCTTTAAAAGAATGCAGTAGCGGCCCAAGAAGGAGGATAATGATTGGTTCCTGGACTTGAATCTGGACGAACTGCTTGCTCTAGGGACAGGATCGGCAACTATGAAATGAACATTTGATTGATCTTTGAACCAGGATTAGTTCTATCAAGCACTTTGTTCACCTCAGCTGAAACTGAGCTTGATGAACTTGCCGCCATTCTGAAGCTTGGCATACGGCTGGAAGTTGACGAACAGAGGGAGTAGGGCTCGCTCAAAGGTTACATGGAGGGGATTCTGATCAGAATCTTCACGTGGGGAGCGCGTCAGAGCAGATAGGGAATGGAAGGGATGGCTGCATGATCGGGAAGGCCTACTGTCAGCTGCTGTGGATTGGACTTTAGACCATAAGAGCAAGCTCGATTAAGGGCTGGAGTGAGCTCGTAGGAGATCTGGTTGGCTGAAGGAGGCGAAAGAGTTGGAGTTCCATTCAGCAAGGAGGAGTTGTGAGGCCATGATCAGTTGAGTGTGGAGTGAACCAAGAGAAGTGGCACAAGGAATCGGGTAAGAGCTTCGAAGCCGAGGCAGCCAAAAAAAAAGAACTTTTTTTATTTTTTGTTTAAGGATGAGGCTTCATCACTGTTTGAGGCTGAAGCGACTTCCCATATGAGGATTTCACAGGATTTGATCAGGATTTCAAAGCAGAATATCCGAGGTCTGAGGTTTTGACTGAAACGAGGTAATCGTATTTAATGGGATTTGAGGTTTCATTTGACTTTGCTCAGATTTTAAGTAAATTAGTAATAACACTCAAAGGTTAAATATTATTATTAATATTAACGATGAACCAAAATGTCAGCAATATGATAACTTCCCCAAGAATATCTCGATTCGTGTGAAATTGTCTCAAAATTTGTGTGTATTTATCTCATAATGTGTGTCGAATTCACTGAATGTAAAAATTAGACAAATTGATAGTGGATTTAGGGTATCGACAATGTTCCGGATGCGGTGGTGAAGTCCGTTCGTCGATCGGAGATCATTAGGTCGACGACGAGGCTGATTTTCTTGAACTGCACACTGCCGCATTTGAATCACTATGGTCGCGCCGCCAATCTGAATGCTTCGAATTGAATAAATAAAATGTAGTTTTTAAAGGCTGAAAGCATTCCGGACACGGTGGTGAAGTCCGTTCGTCGATCGGAGATCGTTTGGTCGACGACAAGGCCACTTTTCCTTGAAATGCACGTTATTGCATCGCATTAGGATTGCTTTGATTTGCATGCCACCACCCCGGTTGATCCAAATTAATTAAATAAAATATAGATCTTTGATGTTAACGACGTTATGGACACAACGACGTAATCCGTTTTGAGATCGGAGATCATGCCGTCTCCGAAGAGACAAATTTCCCCGATATGCGCATCCTTACATTTGAATTATCTCGAGATTCATGCCACCAATTCAAATGCTTCAAATTCAATAAACAAAATGTAGTTTTTAGAGGTTGATAGCGTTCCGGATGCGGTGGCGAAGTCCGTTTCACAATCGGACATCATTTGGGTGACGACGAGGCCACTTTTCTTGAAATGCGCGTTATTGTATTTGAATCACCTCGGTCGCGCCGCCAATCCGAATGCTTCAAATTAAATAAAAAAATATATATTTTTTAAAGGTTGAGAGCATTCCGGACGCGATGGCGAAGTCCGTTTCGCAATCGGATGTCATTTGGGTGACGACGAGGCCAATTTCCTTGAAATGCGTGTTATTTTATCGCATTAGGATCGCTTTGATTTGCGTGCCACCACCCCGATTGATCCAAATTAATTAAATAAAATGTATATCTTTAACGTCGACGATGTTCCGGACACGGTGGAGAAATCTGTTCGTCAATTCGACGTCGTTTGATTAGCGCCGCACTTTAGTTTAGGGTGCTGGCCATCTCTTTTGACCAGTCTCATCCGAGTGGACTGCGAGCGACCTCGACCTAGCAAAATTCGACGTCCTGATCGTAATGGCGTCGTCCGTTTGACAATTGGAGGTCATTTGACCCTTCGAGTGAAGCGTTGTGCCAATGCTCGCGTTACTTATTCCGTTATTTTTGCCTCCTTTTGCATGGTTTTAGATATAGGGGTCAACAACAGTTTGATCGGACTAGGCGTTCGGGTTTTCAGGAAAGAGGCGGAATTCTTGAAGAAGACCGGTGGCAGGGAGGAAGATCCGCTTGCTATCTGTTCGTGCAAGGCTGATTGGAGGTCGCTCGTGACAGACGAGGCGGAAGTTGGCTTGTTGGTGGAAGATCAGAGGCTTTGCTGGAAATGGATATTTCATTTCTTTAATTAAAGATCGATTTAAGGTGGAGTTTGTTTGGACTTCAGGTGGAGTCCAGGAGACAGAAGTGGAGTCGGCCTGTTCTTGGGGAGCAGTGTCGGGAGTGCGGGGCGCCTGGAGGTGCGAGGTCGTGTGGTGCACTAGGAGGTCGCACAGAAGCGCAGGGCACCGGTGGAGGACACGTAGGGCGCTGGCCGGATGCGGCAGTGCAGGGCGTGGATTGAGACGAGTATGGCACAGGTGAAGGCGCAGGGCTCGGTGCGTGGGTGGATACACGCAGGATGTGGTCGGAGTTGTACCACATGAGTGCAAGACGCGGGAGCGGAGCTGGAGGCTCAGGGTGCAGATGGATGCACAGGGCGCGGAAGCGAGGCACACAGGGTGCTCGGGAATTGACTGCATGGGACGCAGTGCGACAAGAGAAGATCTGTAAGAATGTGGAACTGTTTTTTGTGGACATCGATTATCTTTTTGTGTAAATCTTGGACCAAGGTAGAGATTGTTAGATAATTGGCCCAATATTTAAGTTCTTTTTGTATGTCTTGTATTGCCATTTATCTAATTTTAATGTTGTAGCTTACTGTGTAGTTAGTTATGTTGCTATTTGCCTATAAATAGCTGGCTTTAGGTTGTAATGGAGGATGGTTAAGAAATAAAGTTTTTGTGTTCCCTCTCCCCTTCCCTCTCTCCCTCCTCCTCTCTCAAGATCAAGAAGAGGAAGTGCTTCTTCCTTTCAAGTATATCTTACACTAAGGATTTGAGCTAACTACTCCAAGACTTGGAGAAATTTGAGGTTTGCTACTAGGATCGTCTTGTAGACTCTCCTAAGGATTATGTTGACAGGATAAGTCCTAAATAAAGATCCACAAGACTACTAATTCTAACAAATGAGTTGGTTCAATTTAGGGATATATGTACATGAGTCAAGTCAACTAGTGAGCTCGTTCGAGTTCAATTTGATAAATGGCTTGTGAGCCAAGCTTCAATTAGTCCTGACTCGACTTGTTAGCTTGTGAGCCTGCTCGTTAAAAATTATTAATATAAAATGTATTTGAAACATCTTAGTATTCATAATTTAAGTATAAATTTGTTAAAAATATTTAAAAATTATATCTCACTTTCTTATATTAAACTATTTTTTCTTATTTTTCTTTTAATTTCTCATTCTTTTTTATCATTTTATTATAATAATTGCTTGTATCATAATTATTTTATCTATTTCAAAATAAACAAGCCGGCTGGTGAGTCGACTCGAACTGATTAATTAATCAAGCTCAAACTCAAGCTCAAGTCAAGGCTGACAAGAGCATGGATCAACTCGTTTACACCTCTAATTTAATCTCATATAAAGAACAACAAGCCAAATATTGAAACCTAAAGCAGTAAAAATCTTTTGGAGTCAAAGAAGGTCATAAATTCATTAGCATTATCACGTTAAACTGCCTCCAATTATCATTATAACTTTTATTTATCTTTTTTAAGAGCACTGTTGATTTTTGTTGTAGTTGTGAGAAAAGGGGAGGGAGGCGTGCTCTAGGAAAAATTATTCTGTGCAGACCCCGAACAGCGTCTGGAGATCAACCAGAACGCGTCACTTCATTTTTTTTGCTCGGTATCGGTGCTTGATACCGCTGTGTACCGAGTGACATGGCCCGTTCTAATTAGTCTCCAATCCGATGTCCTCATAGAGAATAATTTCTTGTGCTGTAGGGGCTGATACCCAAAAAAATTTACGAGAAAAGAACTTTATATATCCGGTACATGTAAAAGAATATCTTAAATAAGGCTCATTTCTTCCAATATTTTATTTCGAAATCATTGTGATTTTTCAGAAATAAATAAGAACTCATGGGTTGACCCCAACTGTTCCAAGTGGAATAGACGTGGGGGATGCAGCAATTGTATGCACTATAACCACATTGGAGAAATTCTCGTACAGAGCTCCCTTCTTATGAATATATCTAAACTCTTGAATGCTATTGATTTGCTTACTCACCTTTAAGATTCACACAACAAAGTTCTTTTAGTCAATAATTCTCGCCTGTTTGTAAAAAAAAATTGACAGTGAAGTTTCTGCATGTAAATAATTCATTAATCACTTATTTCTTTGATCAAAACCTTACAAATTTGAATGGTTCATCACCAACCTGCAAAGGGGGTTAGGTGCACTAATTTCTTTTAGTTAGTCTAATAATTCAATTCATCCAACACATTAGTAATTAGGCACAATCATATAAGAAATCTTGTAAGCCCAACTTTATATCCAGTTCTCTTCACATCCTCCTGCACCTGCCTCCTGAACTCCTTAAAAGTAAACTTCTTGTAGCGAGAAGGTTCCATACAGCTCCCTATAATGGATTCATATGAAGGGCAAAGAAAGTAAGCTATGGAATATCTCTCCACCTTCCCATTAGTCATTACCTTGTGCTCCACACTCTTGTACACATCATTGCTCCATGCCTGATATCATAATACTATTTGCTTCAATTCTAATGAGAGACTATTAAAAATTAGAAAATATATGATAGATGAGTGATATACCTGAAAGAGATCCCCAATGTTGACGATAAGAGCGTCTGGGTTGGGTTTGACAGAGACCCATTTAGAATCCTTCATCAATTGGAGGCCACCCACTTGATCCTGGTGAAGAATGGTGAGGAAGTCGCTGTCCGTGTGTGGCATGAGGCCGAAGGTCTCGGGGTAAGACGGGCACGGCGGATATCGATTGAGGCGGAGAAAGCAGGTGCTCTCGCTGCAGTTCTCAACAAAACATGTAGCAGGGCATCCCAAATTCTCAGCAAGAACACCAGCTAGTATCCTCGCTAGCTCTGACATGGCTTCAGCAACCTTCTGCATCACTACCCTGCGAGAAGTAAAGTGCAATGGTTTGAATTAACTAAGGAGAGCATTTTAGACATTACCATTATCATCTACTCTAGATTCAAAATGCTTTAATCGTGTAAAACATTTGCAATAATTTGCTCTATGAAGCAGCGGAGAATTTATTACAATCGAAAGGTATGTGGCCATGTGGGTGTGTCCTGTAATAAAAAATAATATTTTTATGATTCAATAATTTATCAAAATTTATTCTTAACAAAAAAAAATTCAAACCATTTTAATTTAATTTAAAAAAAAGACTGAAATGAAGTAGAAAATCAAACATCTAAATCAGTCAAAATGCCAAAGCCAACAAAATAGAAAGAAATGCAACCTTAATGTTTTAAATTCTTCTTCAAAGCAACTATCATCTTCTCCGAGCTTAGAAAGAGGCACATGAAATGCTTCTGACCACGAGAACTGATCAAGCGAAGTTGCAGTCGGATTTCCCCACCTGTAAGACTCATTAAACACCTTTGATTTCACTTTCTTCTCAAAGGGCGAATGAAACAGCCTCCTCTGCTCTTGTTTAATAGCCTGCAGAAGCTGGGTGTTGATTCCGTGGTTCACAACTTGGAAGAACCCCCACTCTGAAGAAGCTTTCCCTATTTCAGCAATACAAGCCTTCCTCCCCTCTTCATCTCCGCACTCTAAGCGCCATAAATCTATCAATGGGAGCTCACATTGCTCTATAACTCTATTTTCATCGCTCTTCAAGCTCAGCTGAATTGTAGTTGCAGCAGAGAACAGAGAGCTGTATCTTTCTTGGAAAGGAGGGTCACATGGACCTTGCATGCTGGCCATGAAGGCAGGCGTTGAGCAGCGGAATGGTGATTCTTTTGAATATTGTCACAGTGCAAAAGGCAATTTATCTTTTAGTTTATATAGAATCATTTGTATAGTAGGAGCTCTTTTTTTTTTTCTCATTCATACTAGGAAAATAAGCATATGGCTGGCTTAGAGAAGGATGAGAGGGATGGGTGAAGAAGCAGTGGGAGAGCGACAAATGGCGACAATAGGAGATTGCTCGATCTGAACAAGTCTGAAAATGCTAATACAACAGAGTACTATGAGAACGCATGAAAAAGATGTATTTTGACAATGCTGTAGAAGGCTATGAACTCCAACAAGTAAAGAGAACTCGGGTTCTATTTTTTTCGTTTTCTTAAATAGTGACCTATAAATTTAAAAATATGTGGCTGAAATTTATGGCTGAGGGGACAAAATCATATCTTTTTAATTAATAGGCCACATGTGCGTTCAGAAAGTTGGGTTCTTCCATCCTATGGAATTTAGATTATCAAGAGCTCTTGCAATTTTTTTTGGGAGGAATTTGTTTAATAAATAACTTTAAGGTTTTATTTGGACAGCTTTCTTACTATTTTAAAGTAATTTTTTAGTAAAAAAATTTTAAATTTTGTACTAAAAAAGTTACTTTAAGAAGCAGTAAAAAAGCCATCCCAAACGAAGCCTAAAGTTGAGCTCAATAAACATGTAAGTTAATTTTGAGTAAGCGCCCACTCAATTTGTTGGTTCATGAGTCAGATCATTTAAAAAACATTCATATAAAATATATTTAAAATATAAAAATTTTAGTATAAAATTAACAAAATTATGTAAATTATATCTCATTATATTATATCAATTAATTTCTTATCACTTTTTATCTTTTTTTTTTTCATTTTATCACAACAAGAGCTGGAATCAAAATTATTTCATTTTTTTTTTATGATAAACAAATCACGGCTCTAACCATAAGATAAAAAAAGAAGGTTTAAATACCAAAAATCTGAGAGCACGCAAAAAACAAGAAATAAAAAAACAGCTCATACCATTCCATTGAAGAGTTTGTAAAGCAACAGACTTTTCTCTTTCGGTTGGAAGTTCTACTTTTATCTGTAATTGATACATCTTATTTACTTCTTCTCGTGGAAAGATTAATACTTTTGACTCTTGCAGGAAAATCAGGGTGGGAGAAAGAAGTGAACTATGGAAACTTAGCGTGGAGTGAGATAAAGGCTTGGTTTGGGATGATTTTTACAAAAATTTTTTATTTAAAAAATTTTATACTAAAAAATTACTTCAGAAAGCAGCAATAAACCGTCTCAAACAAAGCCAAACAGATAAGGAGAAGTGGAAAGCCTCATGACCTCCTTCCACTTTGGAGTCTCTCCACTTTGACCAATGTAGAACCATAGGACATAGAAATCCAAGGTGATAAAATCTATTTTTCTACTAGAATTTAAGGGTGTAATTGAGTCAAGATGTCTCACATGGCTCTTATAATTCCATTGAAGAGTTTGTAAAGGAACAGACTTTTCTCTTTGGGTTGGGAGTCCTACTTTTATCTGTAATTGATACATTTTCTTTACTTCTTGGGGAAAGATTGAAGCATTTTACTCTTGCAGGGAAAGTCAGGGAGGGAGACGACAGAAGTGAGCTATGGAAACTTAGCTTGGATAGAGAGGAAAGGAGAAGTGTAATGCCTCATGACCTCCTTCCACTTTCGCCAATGCAGAACTGTAAAGAAGGAAATTCAAGGAAATAAAATATATTATTTGAGCATTATCATAAGCCACAGTTTAATGGGGCTTCTTTTCTCTAATGATCTGAACTTAAGAGGCTTCATTGAAATATAACTAATACTGCTAAAGGCTTTTGATGGGTTTTTCATTTGCTTGTCTTATTATTTCTTTTCAAGAAATGAAGAAATAAAATAATTTTATAAATCTCTATGAAAATTATAAATATATAATTTAAATAAAAATATGAGAAATATATAAATGAAGGAAAACTTAAATTTATATTATATCAAAGTAATTATTCATAAAAACTAAAAAGAGAATTAACCAAAAATATAACATAATATATAGATTATGTTTGATATATTAAGAGATTTTTTTTTTAAATAGTGTTCTGGACTTATATAAACTTATAACAGTTATTTAATTCGAGTTCTTATTGGAGAAAGATACCTTACGTACAAGCATTATTTAATGAGTAAGAAGAAAAAAAGAACAAAATAAAATGAAAGGAGGAGGATCAAAGACTACTCCATATTATTTGAAAAATTTGTCCTTAAATTTTTTGAAAATAATCATATCTTTAATCATATTTTGAAATCTTTTTGCGGCGTTACGTAAGCGAAATATAACTATTATTTATGAGATTAAAATTTCTAATGATTATTTTTTAAAAGAATATCACAAGGATTTGTTTAGGATAATTTTCTCAACACTTTTTTTTAGATCATAATTACAATAAAAATTTATGTGAAGGAAAATTATTTTTGGTAACTAGGTTATTTAAGCTATTTTCATCACAAAAACTTTAGAATAACTCTCTAAATGATGCAACTTTTTCAAATAGGAAATATTATTACATGCGGAGTCCGGATGAAACTTTTTATTCGGACTCCAATCACATGACGCCATGTGCATTCTCTCTCTCTCTTGTATGAAAAATTATTACGTACGGATGCAGAACTCATCCAATCAGGAGCCACCACGTCACTCAATGCACAGTATACTGCATGACGTGGCGACTTCTGTTTAGCCTCCACAAGTAATAATCTCTCCTCTTATACACATCCTATATATAAAAAAGAGAAAAATAATCCATATATCTCCACATATTTGAAGTCTGGACGACATCCTGACTCCACATGTTACATTTTTTTTTTCCAAATAGACCCTAAAGGGCTCTCTTCTATCACAAAAACTTTCCAATCACACAAATTATATTTGAATCACTCTTTCAAAAAAATATAATTCATAAGATGACAGCTAGGGGCTACTAAAGTAATAATAATATAACAGAGAATATGGCAGCGTCTCTGTCACACTCTTTCTTTGATAACTCTCTCTATATATTGCATAAAATAATTTATTAAATATTATATTTAGTGATAGCAAAATACACAAATTTGACCTTTTTTTTTTAAAAAAATAAACCATAAGTCATCATTTTCATATAAGAGCCTATCAATTGATAGAGACGCACCATAAGAAGCCTTGCCGAAGGTTGCAAACTATGATTACATTAATATATGCGAGCCAAAATTAAATATTAACTAATTGACTTCATAAGTCGGAGCAGACCCACAGAAGCTTCGCACAAAACATCAATAGAATAAAATAAGCAAAATTTCATTTTCATTTAGTGTATACAGATAGACAAAATACTGTTCAAATAAATGGAAAAATCATAATTTTGAAGACAACGTGTGGGGGACAAAATTGTAGCTTGACATTAGCTAGCTACCTATACCATTAAATTAAAGGATTTATTTTATAAAGGAGTAGGATAATTATCAAAATTAATAGAAGGAGCACTAATTAATTAAAATTTAAATGAGAGCATTTTAAAATACGTTAAATTTTTTGACGCGGTGAGAATACGCCATTTAATTTGACACATTACTCACGCACAAGAGAGAGAAGAGGGGGACAGAGAGATAGGTGAGAAAGGAAGAGAGCGAGATGATAGCGGAGAAAGAGAGGAGGGTTGAGAGAGTTCATAGCGGAGAGAGAGACACATAAATATTTTAAATAATAATTAAATAGTTAATTTAGTATTTTAAATGATTTTTAAATATTTGCATAGATTAAAAAATATAATATTTAATATTTATTATTAAAATACATATAATTAATAATTTAAACTAAATATATATAAAACTTTATAAGTTTTAATTAAATATAATAATATATAAAAAATTTAATTAATTAATTAATTATTTTATATTATGTTTATTTTAAAACTAATAATATTAGATATTTAAAAAAAAATATAGCCTTCGCAAGATAAATAAAATTATATTATCTAAAAATATGCCTTTTAAAAAGTTATGTTTAATTTGTATTTTCTTAATAATTTTATTTTTTAATAAATTAGATTTAAAAAATGAAAATTAAGAAAACATTAAATTATTTTTAAAAAATCAAAATCAAAAACTAATTTTATCTTTTAAATTATTTTAATTTTTTTAAATATCTAATAATATTAGTTTTTAAAATAAATATTATATAAATGAAATAAGTAATTAAATAATTTTTTTATAAATTATTACATTTAATTAAAACTTATAAAGTTTTATATATATTTAGTTTAAATTATTAAATATATACATTTTAATAATAAATATTAAATATTATATTTTTTTAACTATGTAAATATTTAAAAATCAGTTAAAATACTAATTTAGATATTTAATTATTATTTAAAATATTATTTTTAAATATTTATCTCTCTCTCCACTGTGATCTCTCTCTCCCCTCCTCTATGCTGCCATCTAGCCCTCTCTCTCTCTCCACTGTCATCTCTTCTCCCTTTCTCACATGTCTCTCTCCCCCCTCTTCTCTCTCTTACGCGCTCCCATTTAAATTTTAATCAATCTATACTATTTTTATTAATTTTGATAATTATCTCGCTCCTTTATAAAATAAATCCTAAATTAAATATGAGCTATTGATTTGAGTCATCTGACAATTATATTAATTATGAGTAAAGTATTTGAAAAAAAGAGCTTAACTATAATTTAATTAAACAAAATGAACATAATTATTAAAAAATTTAAAAAGAAGTGAAAAGTAAAATTATTTCACCTTTTCGTAAAAAAATGTCAAATAATTTAACATTTATTTAAGAAAACGCTAATATAACAGTTAATGTTTTCTTACAAAAAATGCAAAATAGATTAGAGTTTTCTTAAAAAAATTTTAAAATATATTATATCGAATATTTTATAAATAAATAATTTATTAAAAATTAAGCAGGACCTTAACTTGAGTTATGTGATTGGAGGGACTGTAGTTAGCAGGCGACGGAGGTCGGAGAGACCGTAGTTGATGGGCGACAGTGGTCGGAGGGCCATCATCAACAGACGACGATGGTTAGAGGACCGTAGTCAGTGGGAGATGGAGGTCGAAGGGACCATATTAGGCGAGAGACGGTGGACGGAGGGATCATAGTCAGCGGGCGATGGTAGTCGGAGGGACTGTAATCGGTGAGAGACAGAGGTTGAAGGGACTATAATCGCAGGAGGTCGGAGGGACCGTAGTCAGCGAGCAATGGTGGTCGGAGGACTGTAGTCAGCAGACGATGATGGTAGGTGGACGACGGTGGTCGACGAGACCATGGTTAGGAGGCGATGGAGGTCGAAGGGACCATAGTCGGTAGGCGACGGAGTTTGGAGAGACCATAGTCGACATGTGATGGTGGTCGGAGGGACCGTAGTCGTGTCATAACCCAACCCGATTTGTCTTGATGCTACACAAATCATAACGTATTCGATTGTGACAAGACTAACCCCAAGATTGATTTTGAGAAGTACTGAAATAAAATTTCTAATTTGTATACTATACAGAGTCACTACTGAATGCAATATAAAACGGAATGTTACTAAATCTCAAATATAATCTTTGTATATATCATCCAAAAATACATGTACAATCTGAGATATATCTACAATAAAGTTTGGCAACAAAAAGTACTACAATGAAATAAAAGCCAGGACTATCAAAAATTGAACTAACTAAGACATGCCTACAATAAAGATCTGAGCATGCTATTAAAACTACTTGGCTCGCTCCTTGCCCTTTCTTTGACCTAAAAACAGAAGTAAAAGTAGTAATGAGCTAATACGGCTCAGTAGGCTATTGTAAACTAAAACAGGATTCAATAGTTTAAATCAAAAGAACTAAAAATATTGTGCTATAATAATAAATTGAAGTACTGTATGAAAAATTAAAATTGAAACATATACTAATACTGAATGCATTTAACAAACAATTTAAAAACAATTGAAACTGTATTGAAAATAAAACATAAACCTTGCAGGATCGAGTCTAGATATTTTTTATTTTGATTAATGTAATCTGATTTAATATTGATTTGTAAATTGTCAAGTGATTTGAGATGGGATATAAATCCAATCTGAAATTCAAAAAGAATGGTGACATCCCTCAGGGGAGAGTCCCTCTTCATTTGAAGATTCAGATTCGAATATTTTCAAGTATCCAAAGAAAAAAGATAACACCCCTATTAAGGGGGAGTTTCTTTTCATTTGGATATCCGGACCCGACGATCCAAGGAGTTCTAGAAGGACGAAAAAGTGAAGAACGAGAAGACCCATTCTCAAAGTCACTTGAGTCTTTTAAGAGTAGAATCCGGGTTGTAGTCAGTGGTACCCGGCCACTTTACTTTTCCTGCAGACCTTGGGTTGTATAATTAAGTGGCACTTACCACATGGACTTTCAGTTTGAGCATTTATTTAATTGATTTAATTATTTGATTGATGTTGATTGCGATTAGGATTGCCTACTCTTTGTAGTTTTTTGACGATTATTGCATGTCGATCTTTGTTTTAGCCTGGACCCGATCGAAGGCTCGCGAGGGATCGTTAAAACTTTTTCTACTTAAACAAATTTAAAACATTTAAGCAAACATAGAAATTCTAACGCTTTAAGAAGTAAGCTCAGGACTGTCGGGGGTTTTTCATATGCATATTTGTTACATTTTCACTTTCTTTGCTAGGCACTTCCTCGTATGCGGGTTCTGACAGATCACCTGGCCTATGAGGGTGCAGTTCTGTCCAAAGGGATCTGTGCAATCTTCTAGGAAAAAATCTATTTTTTAAGCCTGATTTTAAAACTGCTTCATTTTGATTTCAAGTATTTAATCGAGTTAACTAGCATGCATTGCATTAGATACAAATTAAAAGTTTAGTCTAATTCTTAATTGCATCTCTAGCTTAAGCATTTCACCCAACATAGGTTGAGGGGCTAATTAGGAATTTGCTCTAGATGTCGGCCTCGCTCTCCTTAAACTAATCTTAAACAATGTCCCCTAATCACTCTTTCATAAAAGACAGGATACATGGTTTTAAAGCGTTTAGGTGGTTTAGCTAGCTCCCCAATTTAGGTCGGGGTAAGTCTAGGATTGCATTGCATTAGCTAGGATCCGAGTTACTGATTTTCAGTGCCCATTTTAGACTTAGGTTCTGAGACAGATTTTCAATCTTAAGACCTCAACCTCTGGGAATTTATTTCTCACTTTCTAATAAAATTGACCACTCAAATATTAAATTTCTTTCCATCAAATTCAAGCCCAACACTTAGGATATGTTGGGGTGTTTCTGAAGTAATTCAGAATCTCAAAACACCTCCTACTCTTGTTCCTTTGACTCCAGAAATAAGTGTTCAACCTCGAACCAATCCCTGTTGAAATTCCAGTCCCTACCTCTTTTGAAATCGAACTTTGAATTCTTAAATGAAATTCGTATCGCTATTTTAACCGAGAGTTTTCGTAGGAAATTTTTGGTTTCCTGCAATGTAATTAACTACGAGGGCTTACGCTCGTAAGAGATTTAGAAACCCAGACCAAATTTCAAAATTAAGATTTTCAAAACCCTCAATTAATTATCTTTGGGAAAATTAACTTTACGATCATTATCGTCATTTTCAGATGATTAATAGTGATTGATATTTTTTTCTTTAGAGAGATATATCAATTTACTATTGTATTTTGATTATAAAATTAATGATCCTCTTATCCAAATTATTATAGTTAAATACTTGATTGAAAACTCATTTTGATCCTCTGGGATCATATGTTGTTTCTCCTTCGATTTGACTACGATAATAAGGATAAATCCAAATTTTTAAAATTTGAACCTATTAATGAACGATATGTTCACCTTTCGAGGTGATTTATTATTTATAATAGCGTTCAATTTCAAAATTAAAAATTTCAGAAATTAAGTATTTCCCAAGAAAATTAAACCCTTTTCAAAAAAATATTTTTCAATCACATCAGAATGGACCGTAGTCGGCAGGTGGCAGAGGTCGAGGGGACCGTAGTCGGTGCACGATGGTGGTCAGAGGGACCATAATCGGCGGGCAATAGAGATTAGAGGGATCATAGTCGATGGGGGGCAGTGCTCAGAGGGACCGTAATCAGTGGGCAATAGTGGTTGGAGGGACGATAGTTAGTGGGTGGTAGAGGTTCTACGTAGGCTTAGCTATAGCTATCGGACGGAGGTCCAATGATGATGGTCAGGCAAAGGTCCAGCAGCGGCGACCTAGTGGCGAGGGCTCGCAGGCTGTGGTGCTGGGTGGAGCTGTGGGATGCTTCAAGCCTTAGAGTTCTCTTGAGTATCTAGCCCAGTGTCTAAGCTTCCAAAGGTCTCAGCCTCTTTTTATGTGAGAAGTGGGGGTCTGTTTATAAATTTTGAGAGTGGCACACTCTGCAGATAGCATTAATGATGTCAGAATTAAGCGATCTTAGGCTTGTTCGATTTGTCTCGTCGAGTCGCTCGATTCGACTATAAACATGCCATATTTGGATATCAATTAGTCACCAAATTAATGTTGTGTAGCTTCCAAATATGCTTTAAGCCTTTGATTTCAGCTTAATTGAACTCAGATTGGACTGGTTTTGCTGTCGTTGGTTGTCTCACTGAGACGTTCAATTTGACTATAAGTTTGTTAAAATTACAATTCAGATGGTTCTGCCCCTACTGATATAAAATCATGAATTCTAATTTTTTTTAATTTATTTACTTAGTTTCATCTTCCAATGATCAACAGCCCATTAAGCAACAAAACTATGTGGACTATATGTTCTTGATAGGAAGGTTCCCCCTCAATAGTCAAAATTGGTTTTTGGTTTTTTTTTTTTTTTTTGTAAGAGAAACACCAAGCCTGCATTTTTTTTTCAATAAATGGGGTAGTGGGTTAAGTAATAAAATGTAAAAGATTGAGAGCTTCAAATCAGTGTGGGACAGAAATCTTGCAAGAATCCATATAAAAATGTTGATTAGATTTTTTGTTGCCATCTTCCATTCTATATTAAAAAATATATAGTCTTTCTATTATTTTTTTTATTAATAATAAAGATGTATATCACAAATTGCTCATGATGAGCTTGAATCAACCCAGCTCGGGGTGTCAAAATGAATTTTTGAGTTAGGTTCGGGTCCAACCCGAAACTATGAACCAACTCGCCCTCAACTGCTCCAAACCAAATCTGAACCCGACCCGATTACATAAACGGGTCAGAAATCTGAACCCAAGTGGCCAGGCCCCACCCGCCCCAAATCCTGATCAAGCCGACTTGACATGCGGACTCGGGCGAGCGCTGCTGGGTGGAAGCAAGATGATTCGTGGGTGCGGTCACACGGTGATGTCATGCCTCATACCAGCTCGAGCGGGACGCGGTCACACGAGCTGGACTGCTGGAGTCTGGACATGGTCATGACTTACACGGGCGGGAGCGAGATGCTGGTTAAGCTCCCCACTTTTCAGCCGTATAATTACAGAGCTTCCTCATATCCTCCCCCTCTCTCTCATTTTCTTCTCTACTTCTCGTAGTCAATTTTACAATATCCCCTATAAATAAATTCGGATTCAACGAAAGACATATGAACAAAAATATTAAGCTATGAATGAGTGCTGATAAAAATAATTTTAATAATTTTTTTAAAGACTTGCATATAAGATTTCTGTCAAAATCAGTGTTAGCAGACGGTATTTGATTATTAAGCCAGATGGAACCGAAACGCATAAGCTGGAAACTGGAAAGTGCAGCTTCTTATAGAAAAAATCACCCCGCCAAAAAAAAAATATAAATAAAAATAAAAGCTTCTCTATAAAAATTTGAGCCTTCAATTAATATGTAAAAGTAAATTACTATGTGCATTTGTAAGTATAAAAATAGAAACAAGTCTTTATACACAGGTTATATGATTTATATATTAAAATATTAC
Source organism: Dendrobium chrysotoxum (assembly GCA_019925795.1). Taxonomy (NCBI): domain Eukaryota; kingdom Viridiplantae; phylum Streptophyta; class Magnoliopsida; order Asparagales; family Orchidaceae; genus Dendrobium; species Dendrobium chrysotoxum. The sequence goes on from CM034309.1 coordinate 43,682,244, forward strand.
ATGATTAATATAAATAAATAAAAAAGTTAAATATTTGATATGTAAATAAAAATATTATATAAAGATATCTAAATTTAAAAGTGGTCAGAATGAAGCTCATAAGTTTTAAACATGTTTTAAATTTTATATAATATTAATTATTTTGTATTATATTAATTCTAAAAATATCAAATAATTTTAAATTTCATCCTTATTAAAATTTTTGTGGGGATATTCTAACAGGATTTTTTTCTGGTGATATATAGGGGTGCAAACGAGTAGAGTCGAATTCGAGTCAGGAGGTGTTTGAGCCGAGCTCGACTGTCAAATACCGAGCTCGAGCTCGAGCTCGACTTGACAGAGGAAAAAAAGCTCGTCGAGCTGCTCGAGCAACAGTTTGAGCTCAGTCTGTTCACCAGAGTCGTGTCCGTCGCCAACTTCCCTCGTCGCGCCAGTGCCACGTCCGTCGCAAGTGCCGGTGTCTGCCGCCAGCTCCTCATCCGTCGCCATCTTCCCTCGTCGCCGTCAGCGTCCGCTTCCGTCGCCAGTTCTGCTTCTGTCGTCCGTGTCTGCGTCCGTGTCTGCATCGACAGTTTCCGGGTCACAAATCGCCGCTAGCTTCCGCGTCGCCAAGCTCGCGAGTCGAGCAGTTTCCACGCTTGATTTCATGTTCCCGCCCGCGATTTGATTTCCCCTGCTGGCGAATGGCGATGCGAGCTGCTCGACGAGCTTACGAGTCGAGCAATGCGCTATTCGAGCTCGAAATCGACTTGCGAGGTTGATAAGCTCGACTTGTCGAGCCTGTTATTGAGTCGAGCACGAGCCAGCTCACGAACTGGCTTGACTCGGTTGCCCCCTAGTGCTATGCGCTTAAATCCCGAAAATGAAATGCGGTTAATAACTAATAATTGATTTAAAACTTACCAAAAAGATAAAAAAAAAATTCCTTCCAACTAATTTTACCCATTCGCTTTCCGAAATCGAAGTCTCGCCCATCAAAATTCGAACCGCCATTGTCCGACTTCCACTGCCGGCGGGCGCTCGAGAACCAGAGTTTGGCCGCGGCTGAAATGAAATCCAAGCGAATGGCATTGCCGGTGTATTCATCAATGGCGTCCACATTGAGCATTGCGACGGATTGGTGGGAGGAGGTGAACGAGTCCGCCGTGTGGCAGAATCGGATCTTCTACTTAATCTCAGCCCTATTCGGATTGGTTTCCACATTCGCCTGTGTAATGGTTTTCTTCTTGTTTTGACTCCTCCTTCCTCTCCTTTGATTTGATTCTATGCCTGGAATTTTTCTTTCTTCATTTTGATTCTTAAATTTAGGTTTCTCTATTGGATAGATAAACTAAGCGGATCGGCTAAAATATTTGCATTTCGTAGAACTTCTGATTTGGTTCTGTTCTGTTTCTTGCATGGTTCTCTTATTTAAATTCTTACATATATATTTTTTGTTCTGTTGTTGTGAATCTGGATTTTTTTGGATTGCATTTACACACTACAAGACAATACATCCCAATAATATAACATTGCATCATATAATTTTATGTCATATTTAATATTATATTATGATGTTTAATACAGTAAAATATATGATTGCTCTGTAAATTTATTATTTAAATTGATGTTTTGAATGATGCAAGGATTCAAATTAATGGATAAAATTTATTATGAATATTTAACAATTAATTATTATCAGAGTAAGTTGAAGTGCTTAGTACCATATTTATTAATCTATAATTATAAATCTGATTAGCGTCTAATTGGAATAGTTAATCATTTAAGGATTCAAACTATGACTAATCAGTTTAATTTATTATCCTTATTGTTAACTAATTACTAATTAGCATACTTTATTTGAAGTAGTCGAATTAATCATTGGATTAGTGTTTAAATTATTACTTCATTCAAATTGAGATATGGATGAATTGGCGGAGAATTTTTAGAATATGGTAAAGAAATTATAAAGATTAGGTTGTATTTGTGTGGGTAGTTGGAGATCTGTATTTGAATTCGAAAAAAAATTCAATTTGAATTCAAATTTGTTTTCTAATTTGAATTTAAATTTAAAATTCAAATGGGTGGAAAAAGAGGTTGGTTGGAGGACATATTTGGGAATTGTCCTGAGGGAGAGAAATATAGCTTGTGGTTTTTGGGACCACCATTCACAATTTCAGCTAGTTAAAGGAATAGTGAAAAGGAGGCTTGTATTGGAGAAAGGCTCGGTTATGTATAGATCGATGGGGGGAAAAGCATTTTTTTTTCTTGAAACTGTTTAAAGGAAGGAGTGGTAATAAACAATTGGAGGAAGGAAACCTATTGAAGACCTAAATATTGAAAGAATGTTAAGGAACTCAATCCTCAAATTTCTTCAAATACTCCTGCAATGATAGTAATTAATGATGAGTGTATTAACGTAAGTGCTTACGGATTAGAGGGGAAATTTTGATGCAAAGAAAGAACTGTGGAGGTAAAAAGAAGAAGATATTGAAAAAGAGATAAATTAAACCTCAAAAGAGAAAGTTAACAGCTAAAGAGAAAGAGGAAGTAGAGCCTCATGGCTAGAAATAAGTGAGAAGAGTTTCCAAGAGTGGTATGATAAAAGAAAATCATTTTCTCTGATTTCATCATCAATCATCTCAATTATATTATCCTAGGTACCATCTACAATAATAGGCCAAATGAAAAACCAATTTTTTTGGACAAGTAAAAATACTAAAGTAATTATAAATAACAAATGACAATTTATAAGTACTAATAGTTATCTTGAATATAAATATAAAAAGGACATTATACAGTAAAAATATATAAAAATAAAAACTAGGACTAAGATTAATTAGATAACTTAGATTTCTTATGTATTATTTATATACATAAATAAGATTTATTTGCAACAGCTATTTTATCGACAACACAGTACAAATGCCAATAAAAACATTTAGCAGGAAAAAATAAAAATGGGATCCAACAAAAGCCCAAAATTTGATATGTTTTCAGCCCAAGATGCTCAACTTCCCAATTGCCAAAGTGCCCAAATGAGACAAAATAAGTGCATGAATTATCCAAATTAATGCAAGCCCAATAGAGATCCCAAAACATGAGTGTTTCTAAAGCCTTTTTTTTTAATTTATTTTATTTAAAAATTAAGTCCATTTCCTATAAATACTTAAGTGTGGAGCTGTAACATATGTGGGTTCCCAAAATTTACAAACTTAACAAGCTAAAGTAGACCGCACCCCCGAGCACAGATTTGTGGCATATTCCATAATTTTGCTGCATCGAAGTTTTAATTTTTGTTTGAATTTATATTTGCAGATACAATATATCAGAATTGAGTATAGAGTTCCGGAGTTTGGATGGACTACTCAAAAGGTGTTTCTTCTATTGAACTTTCTTGTTAATGGAGGTGAGAATGCTTAGTTTCCATACTTTTTTATGTTGAATTGGACATGTATTCATTGCCATTTGGTTTTGACACACATATTTATAGTTAGATCAATTGTATTTGCATGCCGTCGAAGTGTGCAGAAAATAAGCCCTGAGGTTAGCTTTGTTACTCTTTTGTGATGTTTTTTGTGATTTGGATGGATTGTCAGAACTTTTACTGTTGCTTTTTTATTTTTTTCAGATTTTTCAGCACATGCTACTTGATATGCCTGCTCTTGCGTTCTTCACAACATATGCTCTCTTGGTGCTGCTTTGGGCTGAGATATATGGAATGGTATGTATGCCTTATATTTTGATTTTAATTTTTTGCTTTTCTTAGCTGTTTGTACGGTCTCTTTTTTTCGTTGCTTTGACATTGAGTGTGGATTTTAGGCACAGGGAATATGTACTGATGGACTGAGACCGGTTTTCTGCAAGATTAATGCGGTGGTTTATGCTGTGCAGGTGAGTTTTTAAAAAACTGTTGTAATTCAAAGGCATAGCTGAGTATTACCTGCATGTTATATTACTTATTATGGAAATGAGTAAAAGAAAATCTAAAACTTTTTTTTGCTTTTTGTGAGTAGCAGTAATGATAATGCTTTCCTCCATGTGTATTGGTTGCAGGAATCTGCATATGATTGCAATGGAAAATAGCTGATATCATATTTCATTAATTGATCTTACGTACTTGTTTGCTAGAATTATAACACTATATTGAGTTTGTATTCTCTCGCAATCTAGGCTAACCAAATTGAGCGGGGATCTGTGAAGCCTTGTCAAGTTTCTTATGCAGCCCACACAAACTTATTTAACCTTTTTTTTAATTTGGACCATTTCTCGATTTATGCATGTCATCCTTGCGCAGGGGCCATGCTAATCTTCTCTGTATCGTTCCAATTTTATCGGATGTCTCCGAAAAGACACAAACTTATTTAACTTAGTTAAGCACCAAGTTTCATAATTGGAAAATGAATTTCACTTTGCTCATTGATTAAAGAAGAATACAATGAATAAGTTGGAGGAAAGAGAAGAATAGGACAACGGGTGGAAGAAAGCTATTAATAGATGTAATCAACTGCTAATTTATGAGTATATGTCGTGGAGAATTGAATGATTATTGCTCTTTGAAGGAGAGGGGATGACTGGACCGTGGCACAGAGTGTTATTAATTATTTTCCTATGTGTACTCTTGAAGTTTCAAGAATTCTTTGGTAGGTAGTTTCCAAGAATGATATACTGCTAATCTACAGGCTACGATCAGATATAGACATAGACCAAATTTAAGTCAATTAGTAGCATCTTATTAACATCTTCTTCTTTTTTTTTCATACAGGCACACCTTATTATGATTTGCCTTCTGGAAAAAAAGGTTTGGGCTAGGTTGCTACATCCACTTGTATTAAATAATGAATTATTACAATTCGAATAATTACTAATTAAGATATTAAACCTAAGCTAGTGATTTACATACGCATGCATTTCCTTTCCTTCAAGCTCTCTTAGAGTCGATCATGCATTACAATTTCTCTAAAAATTGCGTGCTTTTGTCAAAGCAGGATTTTATGTTCTGATTTCTTGTTTTTCATAGTTTGTAATATGTACGTGAATTGCTATTAAAATGATGGAAGCAACACACTATTAACTTGAGCATATACGCCTTGCTGGTTTATATTTTATTGATAGAAACATTTGAAAATGTCACTTCATTGACTAAATTTTGTTTTATAAGTTGGAGAAATCATGCGTCATCTATACGATTTAACCAAGTTTAACAAAAAATACAATCATTTGTTACATCCCCTAAATTCATACAAAATTTTAATCTTAGTTTTAAATCAAGTCTGCCCTTGCCCACTTCTTATTAATTAGGTTAAGTTGTAACGTTTTACTTACAAATGTACCCATCTTTTTATATTACACTTAGAGGTTATAGGTAATATAACTTATAGAGATTTGGTAGATGGTGGTATCCATCATATTTGTGGAGGTTAGATGTAGGTTGATAGGTAACAAATTGTAGCGCTTGTCGCTTGGATAGGGAGCAGTAGGTAATATACTTGTAGATGTTACATTGGGAAATTTCTTTTCATTTCTGAACTTTTAAGGCATCCATTTAGCACCTCATGTCCATCAGACAAATTTATTGGTTTACAGTGAAACTGCGCTTTCCTTGCTTTTGCGTAGCTTGATTGAGAAACATCTTTGGCAATGGTTTTGTAGATTTTTCTATGGTTACTCGTGTGGTGGAAGCCAATTGCAGTCATCATAGCCCTGGCTAAGATATTTTTTGCCGGTTTGTTCTTCTTTTTGTTATCCTAAAGGCTATTTATTTATTCTAAATGCCGTCATTACAATTTTGATATTTTCAATATCGACTGGATATCTTGCGCAGGTGTTTCACTTCTTATTGCTGTCGGTTTTCTTCTGCATGGTGGAAGGTGCTATGAAATTTAAGCTTATAAAGTTTCCATGATGTAGCTGTGCATGCAAATTGTTTGCATGGTTCTAATCCACTGATTATTATCAAGTACTATCTATTTACCAGGACTTGAATTTATGTTATGTAATATTTAAACTTCACTCAGCCGAAGGTCCATGAAGGCAAGCATGCGGCTAAACCTGATTATACTTGCTTATAAACTATTTTTTGTTGATTTACTAGCTGATGGTACCATGGTTGGCTCCTTGGAAACTTTTTTTTTGTTTATGCATTCAATACTAGATGATGCCGTCATTATTATTCTTATTCTCCACATGCATTTCAGTTGAAAACTTATCTTTTCACTGGAAACTACCAATTTTCATTTGAGTGATGCTGGGGCTATTGCTAAACTCATTATAACGTAAAACGGTGCTTTACATTAAGAAGAATGTTCTCATCATCTCTGTTACTGATATACTTTTTCTTCTTTCATAAACGAGCCTGTAACGTGTAACATGAATGATAGTCAAATATAATTCACGATTTTAGTCAATTGCGCAAGAAAAAAAATTAACCAGAAGAAGTCTTCATCACTTGCATTACTCTTGCAAAAATAAGTCCATTACATGTATGATATTTAAATATTTTTGTTTGATTACATGACTAAAGCTGTTAAACAGTTCAACAAATCTTTTTCTTATTCTTCATTTATGGCAGGCTTTTCCTCATGTTGCAGTGCTTTTCCGCCGAATCCTACGGAAGGCAGAAGAAGTTGCAAGAAGTACTTTTGAGTTTCTATTGTTCTTAGTGGTTTGATTCTTTTGCCTTCGAATATGTTTGTCACTTGAAGTTCAGTCGGTTTGCTTCTTGTGCAGGTTGGCTATGCTTTGGCCACATGCTTCATCTGTTTCTTGATTAGATGTGTAATGGTAAGTGTGTTATGCATTATGTTGTACCTTAAGCACTGCCCTGTTCCTTTACGCTATGGGATCACTTATTTTTATCTGTTTGCTAGATCTGCTTCAATGCTTTTGACAAAGCCGCCGACCTTGACGTTCTTGACCATCCGGTATTGAATTTGGTGTACTATCTGGTATGTATTCAACAAAGATTTGCATAAAACATTTGGAGGAGAAATATAAGCCTTTGAATTTCATTAAGAAATTACTCTTAGAAGCGTTTTAAATTGCTCTGATAGTATAATAGCACCATCTTGGGGAACTTGGCAGGAGCAGGACAGTTCATTAGTAGGAAATGCATGTACTTGGTGGGTGAATGGGTGCTTCTGTTTGCATGCGTGGGTAGAAAAAATTGCATCAGACATGCATGGACATTTTAATGAAAACTACTTTTTATAGTACTAGAAAATAACATTTAGGCTTCGTTTGGGACAACTTACTTATTGCTTTCTACAACGGCTTTCTAGTACAAAAATTTTTAATTCAAGAAATTTTTGTATTAGAAAGCAGCAAAAAAACTGTCCCAAACGAAGTCTTAAACGCATTGTTTGAATCAAGATAAAATTTAACTTTGTTATAATATTGCTAAAATGTTTGTCTATTTTAAACATATTTCTTGCACTTATGGCTTATGCTTATGAAAAAGAGTATATATATATATATATATATATATATATATATATATATATATATATATATATATATATATAATATATATAAGTATGTGTGTTTTAGGGGGTGGTTGTTAATGAAATATGAAATAAAAAATGACATATTTTCATGAGCATAATTGAGTATTTAACTCTTAATTATTCACATATAAATACAAATTATCCCAATTAAATGCTATTCAATCTCTATTTAATCTAAGTTACTAAAATAATCACAAATAAATTATTAATTCCTTATTTTAATTAATGTTTCATTTAATTAAAATATATTACTAGAAATGTAATTAATATTGTAAATCTTAACTATCTTAAAAAAATTATTTTTTTTCCTAGTTAAGCATAACAAATGGTTATCTATTTGCTAATATACATAATTAATTGATTAATTAATTATACTATATTAAATCATCATAATTAGATATTGCTAAAACTTTAATCATAGGAATAAAAAAATCAATTATTCCCAAATTATCTAAGATAAATAATTGGTTACCAATTAATCTAATTGTTACGATTTAATTTGTATTTTAAATAGTTATTACCATAACAATTACTTGAATATATTAACACTTATTGAAATGCTAATTAATCCTTAATTCGAATTAATTTCTCAAGAATTACCAATGACATTTGATAATAAATCTACTGTTTAGTTATTTTAACCTTAATTATCATAATAAAATATAATTAATTTTAATAATATCAATTGAATTTGATCTTTCTTAATTAGCATCAATAAAGGGATAGTTACCAATTGTTTTCACTATTAATCCATTAGTTTATTACATCAATTTGAATTATTATTAGAATAATCATCATTGAGGCTCCAGGGTTTCTAATTAACTTTAAATGGTTTATAAAAAATGTTTTCAACAAAGTATAAAAGTACATAATTATCCTATATGTGATTATGAAAACTAAATTCTCATAAAAACTATGTAATTTTAAGTAAAACGTTAATTAATCAATAAGTGATTTTATTAATGTTAATATCTGGCTTGTCCTATTAATCAAATTATTTGAATCAAATGCTCACGCATGTTTTGAAGATATAGTTGCTGTTGTCACAATTAAATAAAATATCTATTTTAATTTTGAAAATAAAAAATGGATGGAAAATATTTAGGAATAAAAACTTTGAACAAACGAATTTCCATTTTATTTTCATCTTATTTAATTTTTGTTTTCATTAAAATAAGGAAATATTTAGATCCACTTAAAAATTTTCTTAAGAAAAAAAGGGGAATAAAAATAAAACAAAATTAATATTTATTAATTGTAATTAAGTACTTAATCCATGATTAATAATATCTTAGTAGTAATGATCAAAATTAAAGACTTTTTATACCATAATTAATCTAATTTACCATCATATTAACTATTAATAACTTGTCCTGCTAAATATTATTTTTTAAATTAATAATGTACGTTTAGTAAGCTAAAATAAAATGTATTTAATATTTTTGTTACACCAGTCTTTAATAACCATAATCAAGCTGATAACTTAAGCTATAAATAATTATTAATTAAACATTAAAACACTTAACTAGCAATTAAATCTTTATGATTAACTGTTTAAATAATTGCAATATGTCAAATTATTCATATTTAGCCTATATACATATTTATGTTACCAATTAGTCTAGTTGTTTATGAATTCATTAAAAAATTTATTCTTAATTCCCATGCTTAAATACTAGTGAACTGTTAATATTTTTAATTAAATTGCTACATTACCTCTAATTAGTCTAAATACATGATTAATTACCAATTAGTTGTCATCATCATTGTAAGCTTGATTTTTCATAATTAAGTATTATTAAAATATAATTAATAAAAAACTATTGCAATTGAATAATAATAAAGCTAGCTTAATGTCATTTTTAAACTTATTATTAATCTCAAATTAGCTTTAATAAATAGTAAGGATTATCTTATCCAACAAAAGAATATTAAGAAGATGTTACTTATTCAATTGAATAATATAAGAGATAGAGAGATAGATAAATGATTCATGTAGCCGACCAACATAGTAAGATAAATGCTTTGTTTGGTATAGCTTTTGACCGCCGCTGTTCTTTTGCTGTTTTTAGAAAAAAAATCTTACAAAAAAGCTGCAGCAAAAAGCATTAAAAAAACGGTCCCAAATGAAGTCAAATACTTGATGTTGTTGTATAGAGAGATAGGAGAGAGAGAACTGATAAATTAATGTCTAAATCACAAATGCTCCTCCCATTCTCTCTCTTTCTCTCTCCATTTTCTTCGTTTTTGCCCAACAGTATTTATTATTTACAACACTTACAGGTACTCAATATTTACTCAAAAGAATAAATCTAAATACTCGTTTATTAGTCAGTTATGACTAACTTTTGTTCATGATTTGCAGCTGGTGGAGATTCTCCCTGCTGCTATAGTCCTTTACGTTTTGAGAAAGCTACCACCCAAACGTGGAATCAAACTATATCAACCAATCAACTGACTCGTACTAGTTCTTCTACAAAGGTACATTGCCTTCCCTTCCAACGCAAGCAGTCCATATGCAAGAAAATGGTTCAGTAAAATTCTTGGATTTGCTTCATACGAAGTGCAGAAAGCTTCATAATCAAAAAATTCTTTCATTCATACAAGATCTAGTTCTACAGTAGAACTCATACTAACACACCATGGGGAAACGTATGTGTTGGCCCTATCATAAGTTCTGTCTCCGCTTAACACCAAATCTTGTGGGTTTTGTTCTGTATTTTTCTTTTTTTACAGTGAACACATTCAGTTGTACGCCTATATCAGTAAATCAGGCATTTTCTTTATCAAAATGAGCTTTGATGTTAGCTTTTCTTTTGCCTGGTGGATTCGAAATGTTCATGTGTTCTTCCCTATGTGCATTTCTAACGCTGAATGTCTTCAAAAAAACGTAGGCCAAGCAAAATAAGAAAAAAAAATCATCCATTGAAGATGGGGTCATCATACAAGTGTCATGCGTTCTTCAATTTGATCAGAAAATAGAAAAATGTTTAAGAAACAGAAGAAATATCTGAATTTTGTTGATCTGACATGTACTCAATAATTGCAGGAGAAATTATTCTATGTAGAGTCCGGATGCGTCCGGGCTCCAATAACAAATGATCACATCATCTATACAAAGGGGGTGTGTTATGCACGCCTTTAATACACACCTGTGTATACTATGTACAAGATTGTACATGGGCTGTGTATATGTGACGTGATCTATTTTGATTGGAATTCAGACGCAGGCTACGGACTCTGCTCATAATAATTTCTCACAATTGCAGCCTGGATTCTGGCGTAATAACTTCATGCAAATTGCAGTCTCAGACCTCAGAATGACATAGGTTTACGGTTAAAATTTAAAAGTGGCAAAAAAAAAAAAGTATTTTTGGTCCACAAATGACACCGGCCTGTTCATAGGTAACTAGAGACCAGAAAAATAGGAAAAGAAAGGAAGAAAGGAAGATGATGAGAAAAAGGAAAAGAATTAATTGCATTAACACCACCTGGTTGCAAACCCAGGATACAGAAAAAACTCCAGCCAAGCTGAAGAAACAAATGCTATCTAAAATCTTCTAACTCTTCTAACAACCAAAGGTTCCTTAAATAACCTTACAACAAAGACTCTTACAAGATAAACTAGATCAGACTCCCACTGAACCAGACCTGAGCAGGACTAAAGGGTCCGGTTAGCTGTTTATCTGGAGTAGGGTCCGAATATTAGACCCATTCCTGCTTCCAGCAAAGTCCGCCTCAGCTCCCGCGTCATTTTTGGTCCACAAATACTCAATTAAAGGTAAACCAACTTGCAGTTTAAAGCCCAGTTGGAAGTGGCTTTAGAACTGCAGTTACTGATATTTGCCTCTAATAAATAGGCTATAAATCTTTCACTCTTATTATTTTCTTATTTTGTGAAACAAGAGTTCTCATAGAATCCACACTCAATAAGCAGCATCCTTTCAAAAATTGAACAATTAAAAAAAAAAGTTTCTCTAAAAAAATTATAAAGGAATGTTTGTTATCCTACTTTACATGGAATTTCTACAAAATCTACCTCAACTCTTGTCAAATATTGATATGATTTGAGAATATTCATATGAACAACTTTAAATTCTCAGAATTAAATTTAGGATTATCAGAACTTTAATTTTTGCAAACTTATAATCCAGATGAATGTTTCGATGAGACAACCTATTGATGCTTTAAATGATGATTAGACTCCAAATGAGTGAGAGTTGAATTATATTTAAAAGCTTCTAAATATAAATTGATGGATGGGACATTCAATTATAGCATATTTCTAGTCAGATAGAGCAGCTCAATGAGACGAATATAACGACACTAAGATCACTTGATTTTGACATCACTAAGACGTTCAAATGTTTGATAAACTATCTACGATAGAGGGGATCAATGTGGATCGTACTTGTTGCGTGCCGGAACATTTACGACGGTAGAGAGGAGTGTTTAACATCTTAGCTTTGTTTTAAGATCCAGCACATATATAGATAAGAGAGAGGGGGTGCATCAATCATAAGAGATATCATATTTTTTTACATGAAAAACTCTGAAAAGTGTTAATACCATAGGGTCTGGCCCAATTAAAATAATTCCACTAATATTTGTCGTTTGTTACAAAGGATGTCTTTCAGCTGGGGAAAGCATTGGCTCAATGTTGCAAATATACATCATATAGAGCACATTACATGTTTAGAGTTGGAAAATTCTAGTGACATGAGAGCTGGGGATCGTACTCGGATGACGGTGGTCGAAGGAAACGTAGTCGGCGGATGACTATGATTAGAGGAATCGTAGTCGGAAGCTGATTATGGTTGAAGGGACCGTAGTTAGTGGGTGATGGGGTTAGAAGGACCATAGTCAATAGACAACGGCGGTCAAAGGGACCATTATTGTGCTGCGGTAGTCGGAGGGATTGTAGTTGGGCAATAGAGGTCAGAGGGACCATTTTCATGTGGCAGAGGTTGGAGGGACCGTAGTCATACAACGGAGATCAGAGGGACTATAGTCGGGAAGACAGAGGTCAAAGGGATCAGTGTTGGGTGATGGAGGTTGGAGGGACCTTTGTCAGGCAATAGAGATCAAAGGGATTATAGTCGGACGACCAAGGTCGAAGGGATAGAAGTGTTGGGCGATGAAAGTCTGAGGGACCGGTGTCAGGCGACGGTGGTCCAAAGGCCGTAATCGGCAGTGCAATGAATGTTCGATGGTGACCGTTGGGCGGAGGTCCGGCTATGATGGCGGTAGGGGTGCAAAAAGGGTAGGCTGGTCGGGTTCTGGTCGAACCCGACTTCAACCCGCTTTGTTTTGACCCAACCCGGACCCTATCCGATTAGCATTTCAAGTTTGCTTTCTTAACCCAAACCTGACCCGGTCGGGTATCGAGTCATCCCGAAATGACCCGGCAACCCGATTTGTTTTAAGAAAAAAATTAGAAAATTGAACTGTTTAGTGTAAAAAAATCCAAATTTAAGTAGATTTACTATTTAAAAAAAAATATTAGTGCCACTTCAAAATTTTCTTAACATAGAACCATTTTTTTTATTTCAAACAGATTAAATCAACAATAGCAATTAGCAAAATAGAATAACAAATGTTTGAACAGGAAAATGAGCTGTACACAAAAAAATAATATTTTTTCTTATTTGAGTTATCTCTCTTTACAGCCAGATGCCAGTACACGAATAATTGAATAAATTCAATAGATAATTTTGCAACATATCAATTTGTAATTTTGCATTACAAGCTTACAACCAAACTTTTAACATTGCAGCTAGTACAGGAGAAACAAATTACAAATCTTTGAATTTACTACTGGAGAGTGGAGAACAATCTATCTTTGAGACTTCAAATATAATAAACTGCAAAAAAAATGGCTAAATAGATAGAATTCTAAATCATGAGATAGTACAAGGCTCAAGTTAATAGCTCAGATTTATCCTCTAACCCTTTCAACAACTAATAAAATGTGAGTAACGAATATTTCTATTGCCATCCAAGGCGACACTTTGCTCTTTGCATTAAGTTAAGCATACTTTAAATTTGATAGTATCTGCCCGGGCTAACTTAATACAAATGCCACCTTGTTGCAATAGTTTTTAGTTTTTACCCCAAGGGACTTTCACTTTCAGTTTAGAAGGGTTTATCATCATTGCTTAAGCTCTCATTATATGAACTCAACAACACCCATCAGGCAAATAGACAAGTCCTAAAAATAACAACCATATGACTACAACACTAACAACAGGCTAAAGCCAACCCAAAAAATTGCCAAGCATAACTAAGAAGTTCAGCATACTAAGTTGCTAACAAGTAACACATAAACACAAGTACAACAACATCCACTAGTGACTAACAATATAAGTTCAGTAATATAAACTAAGCTAACAAGTTGAGTAACAACCAAACATGGAAACTACTACAACCCAAAATATAAATTATCTAACAACCATAAGAGGCTTCAAATGACAGGTTACAGGTACAAAATCAATACATCAACAACATCCAACTAGTTGTTAGCTTAGTTTATATTACAAATATAAAAATAATAAAATCAACTACAAATTCAGTTCAAAATTGTAATAGAGCAGAAGCCGACAATAAATTTAGTTCACAGCCAACAACAGGCTAGCAACCATCACCGAACAGCCAGTAACTGGCCAACAGCCAACACCCAAGACCCAACAACCAACACCTAAGACCCAACAGCCAACAATGAATTCAGTTCACAGTCAGCAACTGACCAACAACCAACACCCAACAGGTTTGAAGAGGATGAAAAATTATCTAATGACTGAACTTTCACTAGGATCTTCTTCGACTTGACTAACATTTAAATTTAGGATATCTTCAGTCACAACTTCAATTTCAGGATCATTTACTATTGCAAGAAATAAATTTGACCTCTTAAATAATTAAAGTGCAGGAAAAACTAATTAAAAGAGGAATTCAATAGGTTTTATGATACTACACCATTTTCTTCATACAAACAATCGTTGGAACAATCCAAGGCCTCAACTATATCATATTTAAGTGCACTTCGATACTGATCTAAGATTCTACCACTATTACTGAAGACACTTTTAGAGGCTAATATTGTTATCGGAGTGCAAAATACATCACAAGCCATTGTAGAGACCGCGGGAAGTCTATATTGATTGTCTTTTCAAAATTGTAACATATTTAACTCAATTTTCCTATCCAGTTTAGGTTCATCAAGGTAAAATTCAAGTTCTGACTTTCTAGGCAAAATGTCTTCCTCTTCGAATGAGTCAAAATCCTATTTTGGAATCTCGAATTTGATTGATCAAACTAAAACACTAAGATGAATAACTGAAAAAATGACAGTAGTATAACAAATTCCAGAAGAAATTGGTGGCTTAATGATAATAGAAGAAGAGCTTCTAGAGACATCATTATGTCTCCTTTGTGTTGCATTGGAACTTTCACTACTTCCCCTTGTGTAGTTTGTAATTAATGAGAATAATCTATCTCTTACTTTTTTTAATTCGAATGTATAAACACCTTCATACAATCTTCCGTAACACCACTCTACAAATGTAAGTTTATATCAAGTATCTAGAATAATTGCTATCGCTAATAGGTCACTAACTTCTGACCAGTACTTTTCAAAATTTCCAATCATCCCTACAACCATTCCTTTAATGTAGTCATGACCAAATGAAAGTTCATATTTTGAAGTTGCATAAGCAGTTAAAATGCAAGGAAAGTAAAGATTTGTTGTTGAATACTTCATGCCAGATACTACACAGGTGATTCATAGAAAGGAGCTAGAAAGATACAAATAGCTTCTACTCTCTCCCATTATGTAAAACTTGGACAAGCTTTGTAGCTGGAATCACCCAACTCCAGGTGTAGGAAAGCCCTTCTATAGTATATAGCACTATAGAGCATTATGAAAGTAGAGTTCCATCTTGTTAGAAATCTTGCATAAGACCTCTTTTTTATTCTAAACAACTCTGCTTAACGCAATTTAGAAATTTCTGCTTTCTTGCTTGAGAGCCCTTCACATACTTGATGCTCTCTCTAATTTTTAAGATTGAATTATCAATATCTTTTAGCCCCTCCTCAATTATAAGATTAATAATATATGCAGTGCATCGGACATGAAAAAATGCGTCATCACATAGTAGACCGCCATGTAAATTAAGCTGATTTCTCAAGAAGTCTACAAAAATATTGTTTGTAGAGGCCTTGTCCAAAGTAATGCTAAAGAGCTTGGACTTTATTTTTCATTCAAGCAAGAAAATTGTAACTTCTCAAATATCAATATACAATCATGAGGGGGTGGCATGAAAGAAAAACTTATGATCTTTTTATGTAGGTGCCAATCATTATCAATAAAATGCACCATTAAGCAAATAAACCCATCAGTGTTTATTGATATCCATAAATCTGATGTTAGATAAACTTGTACAAAATTGATTAGGTTGTTAAACCTAAGTTAATTGTCCTAAGGCTAACCAAGAGGGGGGTGAATTGGTTATTTAAAAATTTCTTGGAATTTTCGAAAACCGTTTCTAAAAAATTAAATCTATGATCCTTAAAATATGCAGTTATTTGAATATGATTATCACAAAAGATTTTTCAACCACAAAATATTAAAGTGGGTAAAATAAAAATACGAAAAATAAAAGTAAACAGAAGAACACCAAATTTTATAGTGGTTCAGTCCAATTAGACCTACGTCCACTCCCTGAAGACTCCTTCTTCAGGTATTACACTAAATAATAGTGACTCTCCTTTTGCCCCCACAGCAAGGCGGAGAAGTCCTTACAAACTCTCTCCCACCAATTCGGTGCGACAGAGAACAGTCGTCCTTTTTCACCCTCCCTGATAAAGGCAAAGAACCCGTTGTCCTTTTTCACTCTCCTAGTGAATGAAAAGAACCCGTCATCCCTTTTTCACTCTCCTAGTGAAGGCAGAGAACCTAGTCGTCCTTTTTCACCCTCCTGGTGTAGGCAGAGAACCTAGACACAATGTTGAAGATCTTCCCTCAAAAGCCTCCAGAGGAGATCGGCAGAAACTTGAAGAAGACAAAGAGATCCTCACTTTGGGAAACCTTATGAAACCCTCACTACTCCCCCTCACTAGATCTCTCACACTCCACTCTCACAATCTCTCCCAAACACTCACACTCAATGGCCACTCTCAAGAGAGATAAGCAACAAAGGTATTTAGTGACAGTTTTTAGGACTTCTTATATAGAAAAAACATGAAGAACCGTCCAAAAATGAAAAATGCTAGAAAACTGTCCTACATTCATTCTTCAATTATGAGGAATGTACATTTTTGTATCTTTATTCTATAGTATATTATTACAACTAGGTTAAACCTTGTGGTTTTTTCTTTTTCAGTTTTATGTGTAAAAAATTAATCTCCTACAATCAAGTCCCAAATAATTTTATTTGGGCAAAAAAAAGTCAAAAGGATAGTTCAATCAAAGAAATATAAAGCTTAATTTTCATATATATATATATATATATATATATATATATATATATTTGCAAAAAGCATGGGCACAATTCTAGAATTTATAGATATAGTAATAAGAACTGCAAAATCCTCAAATAGTCCAAAATAGATTATTTGTATAAAAAATAAAAATGAGACCATTTTTTTAGGAGATTTCTACAACAACAACGGCAACATTAAGCCTTTATCCTACTACGTGAGGTCAGCTACATAACTCCTTTTTCTCCATTGTGTCCTGTTAAGGGTCAAATTCTCATTTAAGGAGATTTCTATTGAACAAAAAATATTTCATTCTTTCATGAACATGCAGCAATAATCAAAAGGAATATGGTATAGTGGTTCTCGTATGAAAGATAATCAGAAGCTTTGAATATTTCAATCTTAAATAAAAACCTTTCTATTCTTAAGAGAAGCTTGGTGATAAAAAGATACATGAAGTCAAAAAATAAAAGAGTGATCATTAGTTTACATAAAGGGAGGTATGATAGATTTGTTCAAGATGTTTCTTTTGTATCATGATTTACTTGAAATTTGTTAGGTGTTAGTCAAATACTACAACATAGCTTTCTAGTTGGCTTTGATGTTAACAAGTACAAAATCTATAAGAAGGATAAGAGTAATCCTATCATAAACTAAAAAAATTTCCACCTATTATGCCAATTAAGCATTCTTTAGCTCTTCTAAGAAAAAAATGTTGATAAATCTTATCTATCACACTTGAGATAAAATCATCTTAATTATAAAGATCTTCATTTATTAATAAAGAATAATATGATTCTTGAACTTCCACATATTAAAAAAAGGATAAAATATGTGAAAGTTGTATTAACAAAAAGTTGCACTAACTCCTCTCTCTACAACAACATGGAGAGTAAATGCTCCAATTGAACATGTACTTATTGATACTTGTGGTCCAAGAAAATACACATTCAATTAATCAAATGAGGCATTTTTAATTATTTGTTAATGATTATAATAGGGTGATATAAGTTTTACTTTTGAAGCCAAGATCAAATAAATTTCACTTTTTTTTAATTCAAAGTCTATGTTAAAAGATAAAGTGACAATCAAATAAAGATTTTGAAGATTAGTCAAAGTGGCGTGTTCCCCTCCACTTTCTTGAATGATTCTTAAATAGAATCGGGCATAAAAAGATAACTTATTATAAATCATAGATCAAAACAATATGCAGTTATATAAAGCACAAGAATCATACAATTGTAGAAATTTTGTGCATATTAAATAGTACAAATCTTCCAAATCAATGTTGGTCTCAAGATGTAAATGTAACCATTTTTATTCTCATCCAATCTTCTACAAATATCTGTTAGGATATGACACCTTAGGAAGTTTAGCATTGGCAAAAGCCATAGGTAAACACTAAAAAAGCAAAAATCAAAGCTTTGCTTTAATTCTTATTCCATCTCAACATAGAAAAAAAATTATGAGAAAGGAGAAAATAGATATCTTAATTGAATATATTAAAGTATATAAAAATTATATGCTTAATAAGCCAAAGAAAATGATATTGTTATTTCTTAAGATGTTGGATTTATCTGTCAGGATATGACACCTTAGGAAGTTTAGTATGGCCAAAAGCCATAGGTAAACATTAAAAAAACAAAAATGAACGCTTTGCTTTAATTCTTATTCCATCTCAACATAGAAAAAAATGTATGAAAGAAGAAAATAGATATCTTAATTGAATATACTAAAGTATATAAAAATTAAATGCTTAATAAGCCAAAGAAAATGATATTGTTATTTCTTAAAAGGTTGGATTTGATGAGGTGAAAATATTAAAATTGAAAGAAACCTCTACTCTTCAATTACAAATGCTTAATCTCATTAAGCTAAATACCTTAGAAATTCAATATATGGAATATCAAGGTAAGTAATCATTGAATTAGTAAGTCTTTAAAGGAATGTATGCTCCATGGGATAAATTTATAACTCATATAATCTTACATTTTTTAAATGTGAGCATGAATGATGAAAAATGGTCCATCACTAGGATGGATCCATGTGTCCAGCAAGGGAGAGGTTCTAAAATGATTCAATTGTTATGGTTGATCCTTTGAACAAAGTTACTTCTTGACATGGGCGAAGAAATTGAAGAGCTAAGGATAACAACTAGCTTTTGGAGTAGGTGTTGGTGGAGATTAGATGAGAGATGAAACATCCATGGTTGAAAGAGAGAGAATAAATGGAGGAAGACATGCAATGAAATTGATATATATATATATATATATATATATATATATGGTTCAACTTTGTAGCTTATATTTTGGCACAATAAGGATGAGCAGTTCATCATGAAATGTCAAACAAATATTATAAAGAAAATGCTGAAGGAAATGTAGTTAGTGAAGGAATATGAAGTAAGTGGGGGAGTAGGATGAGAAGAGGAAGATGACGAAGGAGTACTTACTTCCAACATAAGTTCAATCTTAATAATAAGGACCGTCTATATTGTGTTAGGTGATGCTCTTTTTATAAAGAGACGATCGGCCTTTGATAAGCTATCCCAAAGAACTAGTGTAAGCACTTATAAATAATGTGGGGGTATGCACCACTTGATTTAGTAGTGCATAGTTATGTAAGAAGAACATAAATTATCCAAATACAAATGTTATGATTGTAACTGCAATATGATACAAGATATAATACCAATTAAATGATTAACACAATAAAGTAATATCATATGATTTCATCACCATAAAAATATAAGAGCTTAAGTATACAAGAAATGCAAATCTAATTTATAGAGTAATTGAGACCTTACAATATTTATGGCCCGGTCTCTCAAATGGCCTACATTCATGCCTAATCCCCTACCAAACTAGAATTAAACTATCTAGCTTGCAAATGCATCACTCATTTGCCATGAAGTTAGTGGATAAAACATCAAACCTACTTTCACATACGAAGAGTATCTTACTTTCACTGTGAACAATTATACTGTCTTTACGATAACACTTAACAATACTCTAAGATGCCTTCTTTTGAAGTAATTCAAAAACTTTGGCAACTACAAATGTTATCGACAAATAATAAAATTATAATTTTATACAATAATTCCAAAATGCTGCAAAGAAAATACACTAGTGAAAAACAAAGAGATTGAAAATAAATTTCACTTTAATATGCACTCATATAATATTTATATACTTGCATATGCCTTCACGAGTGTTTAGCAGGTAGCTGGTGGGTCATGATAGAGGAACTTGCTCTCAAGAGGGGGCCCACTTGGAGAACTCGTCTCGAACTTATAGGAGAATCACCAAATATGATCAACGAGTGTTACTCGCCCTGCACTAGGCAAATTGGGGAAACTTCTCTAAGCTAGCAACTCGATAATTGCCATATATGTGGACCACCATCCCAGTCACTTGCTCTCTTTCAGAAAAAAACATTCACATGCAAACTCAATTGCATGAAAGTGCCTACTCGTGAGACCTTCAGCTCATCATGCCACGACCATCCAATATGAGGCTCTCCTTTTTCCTGCAATAACATCTCACTCGCATATCCAATCAAGACCTACCATAGAAATCGACAGCAATATTATCAAGCTTGTTGGTCGCAGGTCCCCTCACATTAGCATTTGCCCACATAGTCACCAAAGCCTACTCGACACTGCTAAACTCACCTAGAAGATAATTTGTAGAGCTCTGTCGACCTCGCCCTCCTTCAGGTAAATAAGAAGCGACATGTGTCTAATGTAGTGTGTTGCATTGTATGAGTGTAATGTGTACCATTGTACCTTTTATTTTTTCATTGTGCAGCCTTTCCTATAGCCCTTAGAACCCTATAAATAAGAGGTGATCATAAATAGTTTGTGATTGTTACTTTTAGACTCTTTCAAAGAGACTTTTGATTGATTTTAATAGATATTATGCTAGTTTGAAATTTACAGCTTTCTTGAGCATTATATAAATGATGTTGTACTTTCTATACACTCTCCTTTCTCACAGGCCTTAGGTCACTCGTCTTACTTGCTCGCTCATAGATTTAGCCTGCTATTAAGGTTGGGTATCTTCTCGGGACACATATGGATCCAACAATATTCATGAGAATAGACACTTCAATCTCTTGATATTGAGACTGTATTTTTTTTTTTGCCCAAAGTATTTCTCCATTTTATGAGAAAATATAATATTTTTTTTTAAATCATGAAACAAGTAGCATATTTATGAAAATAATAAATAATTTCTAAGTCTCTAATATCGCCATCAAGAATCTTTGTATTTTATATTAATATTTTTAAAATTTATTATTTATCTTTAAAATTATTATGATAATTTTATTTGTTTAATATTTAATGTTGAATTAGAACATCACAAGCATGAAATTTTAAATTTAAATATTTTGTCTTTAAAATCGATATAAGTATTTTTAAAATTTTTTGTATAAAAATTAACTAATCAAATATTTTACTTAATTGTTTTTAATGATAAGTAATAAATTATAAATATATGAAAAAAAAACTATCCTTCAACTATTTAGTTTAGAATCCTTTGAAGCTATTGAACTTCTTAGGTAAATATTAGTCGTGCAAATGTACACGGAGAAGCGGGCACAACTTTTTTGGTCCGTAGACAGATACCTGCCTCCAATTTTTATTTCTCCTCTTTTAATCCTCTCTTCTTCTTCTATTGCCTCTATCCTTCTGCGATCGCCTTGGTAGATTATAGGGCTTCGACAGTCGATGCCGCCGCTGCCGCCGCTGCCGCCGCTGCCGCAGCTGCCGCAGCAGAAGCATAAACCCTAGGTTTTTCGTTTTGATTCAGCTCTCTTTCAACCGGCCAGGCGGCGCCAGATCTGCATTCTTCTAGATCGTCAGCGACTAGGTGCGGGCATGGATTGCAGCTCCGGGCGGAGCGATAACCGATCCCTGACGGTGGAAGAGGAGGCTATCAAGCAGAATACTGACTGCGTCTACTTTCTTGCCTCGCCGTTGACGTGCAAGAAGGTAATTTTTTTTTTGTTCAAATCGCTCTTGTTCTCGTCTGTTTCCCCGTTTCCCTCTTTTTTTTTTTTTTTTTTTTTTGAAGAGTTCATGGAATAGGTATTTGAACTGGGATTCTTATTTCGAATGATTTGTTGTTAATGAATTTGAGGATGGCAGTGGGAAGTGAGAAGGCTAGCGTTTTGGAGGTGTGGCCTGTTGTTAGGGTTTTGTTTCGCAAGTTGTTCTTCTTTCATTCTGTTGTGGGATTGGTTTGGAGGCGTTTTGTGGGGTGAGATATAGGGATTGCTTCCGCTTGCTCTTTTGGATTGATTTGAGATTATGAGATTTGCTTGGCAAACGTCAGGGATTTGAAATCATTGGCTGTTTGGGGTATTTATATTTCGTTGCGTGTTCTCTGATTTCTCATTACAGCGATGACAGAATTGGAAAGTAAGTAGCGATTTAATTGTAGACATTTCATGATTTATGTTTGTTTAAATTTAGTGGTTTTACAGGAAGTATTGCAAGGAAATATATAAAAACTATTACCATGATTCTAGTTACAAATGGTGCTTTCCTTGATATTTGGCTGAAGAGTTTATCTGTTTTACTACAACAGATCATCTTAGTTTTCCACCTTATGTCCATTATTCCACGTTTGCTATGACCATTGTTCATGCTTCAGAGTCTGGATTTTAATGGTCTATCTTTTGCATTGCAATATCTACAAAATTTTGTTTGGACCTTGTCCTTTCTTTTGCTTAGTTCTGCATGTTTTGATTTGTTTCTTTACTTGGAACAAAAACTGGTGGCATCTTTCAGTTTTGGTTTTTTCCTTTCATTTTGAAGAAGATGATCTCAATAATTTTGATTTTGATAAGTTTTCTTTATGGAAACATGTAGTTTTAACCATTTTGATGTGACTTTAGGCAATAAAATGAAAAAACTGAATGGATTACTTTAAGACTATCTTCTTTCATGAAACCAGCACTTTGTTTCCTTTTTGAAGACATCTCCTATGTGCGTGTTTTAAACAATGAATACCTTTTTTCTTGAATTATATTTATTAACACAATTTTTTGAATTATATTTATTAACACAATTTAATTTAAAAAATTGTGTTAATGCTAGGGCGTCCTCTGGAAGCGACGCGATGCATGGCCTGAATACAGCGACAAGTGTGCAAGGGCCGTTGCACCGGCGCCCGGGTGCAGTGTTAAATAGGCAAGGGTTCCCACATCAAGGACGGATGTGGGCAAAGAAGCTAGTCCATGAAACTAAAATTAGGATATGAACTTGGAATATAGGTTCACTTACAGGAAAATTAATGGAATTAATAGATATTACGATTTATAGGAGGATAAATATTCGGTGCATTCAGGAAACTAAATGGGTTGGAGAGAAGGCTAAGGAGATTGATAGTTTAAGATTTAAATTTTGGTATTCGGGTAGGAGTCGTACTAGAAATGGTGTAGGTGTGATTTTAGATAAGAGTTTGAAGAATAATGTTATAAAAATTAATAGAATTGGAGATAGAATTATAGCTTTAAAGATTGTTATTGATACTAAGATTGTTAACATTCTAAATGCTTATGCTCTTCAAGTGGGTTTGGATATAGGTTCAAAATTAAAATTTTGGAATGACTTAGAAGAATTAATACAAAAAATACCTCTTAAAGAAAGAGTTTTTATTGGAGGAGATTTAAATGGATATGTTGGTAGAGAGGTAGATGATTTTAAAAGCATTCATGGTGGCCATGAATTTGGAACGACAAATGAAGGTGGTAAGTCTATATTAGATTTTTGTTTAGCTTATGATTTTTTAATTGCTAATATCTTATTTAAAAAAAGGAATGAGCATCTCATTACTTATAAAAATGGATATAGTACAACTCAGATTGATTATTTTCTTATAAGAAAATCAGATCGTTTAGATTACAAAGATTATAAAATTATTCTGAGTGAAAATTTATGTATCCAACACCGTTTATTAGTTTTGGACTTTAAGATAAAGGGGTAAAAAAAATAAAATAAAACGATATTCTAGGATTAGATGGGGGCATTTAAAGAATATTAATAAAAATATTTTTGAGAGTAAGATTTTAGATCTTAAGATTTTGTCTGTGCATGAGGATGCCAATGTTATGTGGGAAAAAGTGACTAGTGATATTAAGAATTTTGTAAAAGATGTACTTGGAGTTTCAAAGGAAAAAAGCTCTTAATAGTAAAAATAGTTGGTGTTTGAATCCAAATGTGCAAGAAAAGATTAAAAATAAGAAGATTTGTTATAAAAATTGGTTTAATTGTAAAAATTCTGATAATTGGAAAATATATAAAGAGGCACGTAAGGAATCTAAGAAAGCAATATGCGATGCAAAGAGCTTAGCTTTTAGTGATATATATAATAGATTAGATACTAAGGAGGGAGAAAGATATATGTTTAAGTTAGCCAAACAAAGAGATATGAGTAGTAAGGATTTAGTTTAAGTGAAGTGTATTAAGGATGAAGATCAAAAAGTACTTTTCTTAGAAGATGATATTCAACAAAGGTGAATGAGATATTTTGCTAAACTTTTGAATGAAGAATGTGAAAATACAATTAACTGTAGTGACCTTAGCACCCTAAATGAAAATAAAGATTTCTATTTTTATCGGCGTATTAGTAAAACTGAAGTTAGAGAGGCTTTAAAGAAAATGAAGGGTGGAAAAGCTGTTGGACCTGATGATATTCCAATAGAGGTGTGTAAATGCTTAGGAGATAAAGGAATTTCTTGGCTTACTAAATTTTTTAATACTATTTTGAAGACTAAAAAGATGCCAGATGAGTGGAGAATGAGTGTGTTAATTCCTATTTTTAAGAATAAAGGTGATGCACAAGATTGTGCGAATTATAGATGAATTAAGTTAATGTGTCATACTTTAAAATTATGGGAGCGAGTTATGGAGCGTAGGTTGTGACGTGATACTAATGTTTCTCAAAATCAATTTTGATTCATGTCGGGTAGGTCTACTATGGAAGCCGTACATTTATTAAGAGGTTTGATGGAGAAATATAGAGAGAATAAGGAGGATTTATATATGATATTTATTGATTTAGAAAAAGCATATGATAAAGTTCCAAGAGAAGTGCTATGGAGAGTTCTTGAAAAGAAAGGAGTTAATAATGCTTATATTCAAATCATTAAAGATATGTATGCAGGAGCTATTACTTGTGTTCAAACACAAGGTGGTTTGACCAAGTATTTCCCTATTTCGGTTGGATTACATCAAGGATCAGCCTTAAGCCCATATCTTTTTGCTTTAGTCATGGATGTTCTCACTAGACATTTGCAAGAGGATGTACCTTGGTGTATGCTTTTTGCTGATGATATTCTTCTTGTTGATAATACTAGAGAGGGAGTTGAAGGTAAACTTGAATTGTGGAGGTCAACCTTAGAGTCTAAAGGTTTTCGCTTGAGTAGATCTAAAACGGAATATATGGAGTGTAATTTTAGTAAAAATAGACCTAGTGAGGGGATTGTGATTTTGGGCGATTAAGTCATTAATAAGAGTACACGTTTTAAATATCTTGGATCTATTGTTCAGAGTGATGGTGAAATAGATGGGGATATTATCAGCAGAATTCAAGTTGGATGGTTAAAGTGGAGGAATGCATCGGGCTTGTTGTGTGATAGAAAAATACCCCTCAAACTTAAGGGAAAATTCTATTAGATGGTGGTGAGACCTGCTATGCTTTATGGTGTCGAATGTTGGCCATTAAAAGAGAAGCATAATACTAAGTTAAGTGTTGCAGAGATGAGGATGCTCAGGAGGATGAGTGGCTTTACCCTTAGAGATAGGATACAAAATGAGCATATATGTGAAAAGGTTGGGGTAGCTCCAGTGGAAGATAAGATTAGAAAGAGTCATCTTGGATTGTTTGGTCACATAAAACGGCGGCCTCCCGATGACCCGGTTAGGAAAGTAGAGGTATTAGATTTAACTTATGTTAAGAAAGGTAGAGGTAGACTTAAAAAGACTTGGTTAGAAAATATTAGAAATGATCTTTCTTTATTAAATTTAAACGAGAATTTGACTTTTAACAGGACACAATGGAGAAAAAGGATTCATGTAGCCGACCCCACGTAGTGGGATAAAGGCTTGATGTTGTTGTTGTAAGTTATTTTGTTTGCAATGGGATATAATTTAGAATTAACATGATCCATAGAATGTGTTACATAATTTTAACCAATGTTGGATTTTATTCATTTAAGTACATTGTTTAGGCATTAATTATTTTCTAGTAATAGTATGTTTCTTAAATTGGGGTGTTGGCATTACAATTTGAATGAATTAACCACAATTTTTTATGAATCCATACTCTAATAAGTTTTAAAGATGCTAAACCCCTCTTAATTGATGTCTCAATATATATATTTTGGTTTTGGGGGGGGGGGGGGGGGGGGGGGTGGCGATGAATTCTTTGGGTCAACATTTGTCATTAGGATGCATAACGAGTTAGCTCAACATGTTATGAGTTAATGGGTTCATAGGCTTGTTACTTGTAGAAGTTTATCCCAAGTGTCTGTTTGGGTTATCTTTCTCAATGCTTTGCTTTTCAGAATTCAGCTAAAGTTTCATTTGAATATTACTTTCTCGTTGCTTTTCAGAAATTTCTATGGTGGGTTTCTGCTTCTTACAACCAAATTTGTTAATGTGTAGTTGTTATAGGAAAGCAGCAGTCGGATTTTTTCCAAAAAAAAAAAAAAAAACAATATCCACAATAGCTTTAAAAAAAATACTTTCCTCACAATGGCCCTCACAATGGCTTTATAATCCCCTTTACAAAATGCCGCAATAGTCTCAAATAGACCTTAAGAAGCAAGCAGGAAAATGAACAGGTAAGCAAATAATACCTCACATCACTCAATGACACTTTGTAGTTGGACTATGCACTTAGGCATCCCAGAACTAACAAAATGTAGCTAGGCTTTGCAACAGTATACCCTAGACTTAGATTTATATAAGCATCAATAAATATCTTCTTAATTGCGCCAGCTGTATTGATAAAGACCTAGTTGTTTTATTACATTCATCACAACTTGAGCTCCATTTTGACCTGCACAGTTCATTTCCTCGAACATATATCGTAGCTAACCAATGACACATCACATCACAACAATGCAGTCATTATAAATCCACATATTTTTCACCAAATTAGAATGCTTAGGATTGAAGCATTTTTTGGAAAATAGAGTTGACATTTTTCGAATTTTTTGACCTCAATATGGCATAATAGTATGAGTTTAGAGGCTTATTGAGAGCGTAGTCCTAGTTGGAAAATTTTCGAAGTGTTCTTAGTCTTGAAGTGGAATAAAATCAAATATTTCCTAGAAGGCAGATGTGCTAACTTGTGGGGTTCTCCGAATTTTGCTAGAAAGGGGAGTAAATAGTGCAGTCAAGAGTTCTTTATTTATTCCTAGATTCCCCTCTATAAGCATGGTTGTATGTTGTTTTTCCTCTTTTGCATAAACTTGCAGCGCATCCTTCTCATGTTAATTGTTAATTCAATATTTTCATGTTTTGGCTCCTTTAATACCCACATTTTAATGACTTACTAATCCAAATATGGACGACTATAACCAGTAGTCTATATGTTGATTGCATTTTATTTTTCCTGTTTTGACTGTTGTTGCTTTCTATATAAAATCTAGTTGTAGTAAGTGGAGTAATAATAATAAAAATTGTATTCTTCCTCTTTGGTTTTGTTCAGTCCTTCGACTCGTATATCATACGTGATTGATTTTGATTTTGCCTGACGATTGATATGGCTTATAAGAGATTGTCAGGATGAACTAACGATTGGAGCATAGTTCTCAAGAAAATAGATGAAGTTTTTGTTAGACCGGTCCAATTGGACCGGTCCAGCCGGGACCGGCCCAGGCGGAACGAGGCGGACATTGTCCGCCTCCCGCTACAGGCGCACGCGAGCCGCAACCTTGCGGGAGCCGAATAGGAAGGATTTTTGAGGGATTTGGGAGGGAAATTTGAATGTAGGGACTGTTTAGGGATTTCCTTTTGATTTGTATGCATTAAATACTTTGTTTTCCTAGGGTTAGGGCATCTTGAATTTGGCTGAAATTTGAGATCTCTTAGGTCTTTTGGGCTCTAGCGGCGTCTAGAGATTTGGGAGAGAAAGATCCTCCTCTCGAATAGAGGATCAATTGTATCTTGCTGTTTTTCATTTCCCTTTCATCAAATAATACAAATTATCTACTGTTTTCGTGATTTGTGTGGACTTTTGTGGAGTTTTCTCGCTGTTTTCTAAAGATTGATCGGAAATACTTGAGATCTTCAAGTGTTTCCTATCAGTTTTCCAATGGCAAAGTGATAGAAGGACCCTTGGTTCTTACGGGAGTTGTGTAATGACACATGCTTAATTTTGCATGATGTGATATGATGTGTATGTCGTGGACATACACATAAGATGATATGGTGTAATATGATGTGTATCTAATGAACATGCACTGAACAAGATGGTGATAATAATGATGTGCATGTGTCATGGGCATACACATGACGTGGGGTGGTAATAGTGATGTGTTTGATATACATTTCACATGGATAACAGTGATGTCTATGTGTGGAACATGAACATAGTATGGTGATGATAATGGTGTTGTGTGCATGTGCATGTATGAAAATGATGATGTGTATGTGTGCTTGACATGCACATAATATGTTGATGTGCATGTGTGTTCGATGTGCACATAATATGATGAGGGTGATCTTGAGTTGTATGGCATTCACTAGCATGATCGAACCGATCATCAAGGTTGCATGATCTACATAATTTGATGATTTGTAAACCTAAGTGTGTATTATATTATTCATAAAAACTTTTCTAAAGCGATGTGTGGGGTTCGAGTGTTATAAGAATGCAAAGGTTGACATCTTTGAAACAAGTCTATATGCTTTTCAACGGCAAATGATGCACAATAACTCAAAGTTCCCCGTGGAGCTATAGCACATAGCACGCAGTACATGGTGTGACGCACACCTTTTTAAATATAACATACAATATTAAATAATTGCATATAAAAATATATATTAATATGAAATATTATTAAATAGAAAGATGAATCATCATGATAATAAAAATATTCGAAGTGATGTTAAAGTTCAAGCAATGAACATCTCAACCACTCAAAATTCAAAACATTATAATTCTTTTTTTCAAATCTATTTGTTTTATCAAAAATTAAGCTAGTCCTCTTAGTAGTCATCGTCATCATCAAATGTCAAAGAAGCCTCATTTCCTTCATTAACACCATCGACTAATTCATAATCCTGTTTTTTTGCCATAAAAAATACACGTTATACAATTACTATCATCTTCATTTCTAATATTACATATTTTCAGGCAATATTTTTTGTGGTTTGAACTATGTCCTACATTCTTTCGAATACCTATAAGCAAGTATATATTCAAATATTTTTAAATGTGAATGAATGGTGAATAACAAATAACACAAATGTAGCATCAAGTGATTTGATGATACGTAAATGATATTTCATGAATAACTTATGCCATCTTTTTTTTAGAAATTAAGACACGTTTACATGTAATGACATCATTATTAAGTTATTAAATAAATGATAAAATTAATAAATATAAGAAAAAAAATTAATTTTAAATTTAAAACAAAAAGGCGCGTGCCATGTGGGTTTTGCATCATGCGCTATTGCCTCTATATGATCGAAATGGCATGCACCATTTTAAACATGTGCGTCGCACGAAGCAACTAGTGAAGAGGGTGCACCGCACGAAGCAACTAGTGAAGAGGTTGCGTCGTGTTATACCATGCACCATAACGCGTGCTATTTTGTGCCATTGGCACGTATGGTTGTCTGTAGTCAATAATTTAGTTGTTAAAGAAGCTCAATAGCGATCTCACCAAGGCTCTCGCATGCATGTCAATAGTGTGCAACAATGTGCTATATTGTCCATAGCTTGGTGAAGCACATCCCCTCATATTATTTGAGTAGCAAGGCGTGAGGTGCTAAATAATGTATGCTATTTGCACTATTGATAGGCAAATGCACAATGCACATTACCCCCATGGCGTGCATGGTTTTATTTATATAATTTGTTAATTAATGTTAATATTAATATTATTTGGTTTATTATTTCATTAATTTTATGTTTTTATAGGACTTTCCTAAGGTAAATACAGTTAGGCATGCATTTGATTCTAATACAATTGAGTTTGACACATTAGAGACTGCTTTGACTCCAAGCTTCGATAAGGGTTTCAACTCTAGGTGACGACAAGACGACAGATCCAGGCGACAACGATGGTGACGATGACTACTTTGATTCCCATTGACTCTAGGCGCATCTATGTGAATCTTCGACAATGCTCTTCTCCTCACAAGTTGTCTCGATTGACACTTGGCACTCATTTTTGCTTGATCGGATTCAACAAACACAAAACTCTCGTATTCATTTATATAAGTGTATGATGGTGTTTCCTATCTAGTGGTGTGTTAGGGGTTGTAACTTCCCGTAATTGGATTTGAGCTATACTAACTACAAATGAAATTTAGTTCTTTGTTTGGGTGTTAATTGCTTTGTTTGGTGTTTGAGTTCAATAAAAGCATACACAAAGTATAATTTTGTTGTCTTGATTGGTTGTATGATATCTAATCAAATATTGAACAAAGCTTAGGCATCTATGTTTTGTTCCTATCTGTATTGGCTATATGATCTCAAATCAATCAGCCACAAATCTTGGTTGCTATTATTTGAATTTTCATTTACACATTTGACTCTTCCATGTGAATGCTTTAAACCCTTGCATGCTATCTAATATGCTCAAAATCAAATTGAACTTTGATGAAAATCTAAATTTGAAAATGAAAGCATGTAACCAATTAACTATCTTCTTCTGACTCATGCATTCCCCTAATTTGCCCTCATCTTACCCACCAAATTTATAATATTTTGTGCTATGTTTAAAATAGTATGCGTTATGTTGTGCATCATGCCTCCATTGGATCTTTGCACTATGGTGCACTATTCAGCATTAAAAGGTATGCCATTCCATCCGCTCCTTGATGTTGTAGCAAGATGTGAGCGATGTCCCTTGCAATAAAATAAAAGATTAGAAGGGCATGCATTAGCATATATCTAAAAAAATTATAGAAATGAACATGCACTAAAATATTGGTGTATGATAATAATAATTATTAGTAAGCTATAAGCAGTGAATAATTTTAAGTAAAACATATCACCACAAATGATGGGATTCAACAAGCATGTAATCAATTGATGCAATGTGCACATAATAGATCAATTAATAAAGCAATATATTGAAGGACTAAACAAATTATGTTGGAGGTCTATCATGCAAATTGATGTTTCCAAATAAGGTTTATGTTGATGGGATATAGGGTGTGGAGCCTCTTATTAAACATGTAAATGATCTTATCAAATCTGCAAATTTCAGACTTAATTTGTACATAAAAGATTCAAACGATCTAGCATACATGAGAGCATCTCAAGGTTTCCAAATGGTATCTGTAATAGATTGAACTAATTGAGCTATGAAAACATCTACCAAACATGCAAACAATCTCATTGAAACCATAGAATGATTTGACCAAAATCAACATGTGCTTCGGAAAGCTAATTAAAATAAATCCAAATGAGATTTATATCAAACTTATCAAGCATTTTTATGAACTCTTAATATAAATGAAACCTCTTCAAAATTAGAGAATGATCCAACTCAATCAATGTCCAACCTTAGAGTCCATTTGGTGCAGTTGCAATTGTTTGTAAAATTAGCTTTAAAATTATTATGAGAGAGACAAATTTTTTAAAGTTGTTGTGGGTATTATAGACTTTTTTCATTATGAAAAAGTCTACAACTAAGGCTATTAAAAATGCTCGTCGTATTCAATTGTATTCAGCTTGATAATTAGCCCGAGTTTGACTAATGTTTATAAGCTCATATATTTAATGAGCTAAACATGAACAAGGTATTGTTCGTATGTATTTGACTCAATAACAATGTACACAAAAATATTTATGTATATGCATGTGTGTAGGTATACTTATGTGTGTGTATGTGTGTGTGTGTGTGTATATATATATATATATATTTGTACATTTAGATTTTATAATTTTATTTTAATTTCAGGTAGAGTTTATGCTTGTGAACAGCCATGTTTGGCTAGAAAAATTAACGAGCGAAAGACAATAAGAAAAATTTGGCTCATTTGCTTATTGAACCCAACCAAAAAAAAATTCGGCCCGTTCAAGCTCGGATTGTTTACACCTCTTCCTATAACTGCCTCACTTTGACAACTTTGATTGTAAAAAGCTATTTCTCACCGCAAAAATTCTGGAAAAGAAGCATGGAAACTATAATCAAATAAAACTATGACAGCTATTTGGAAAAGAAAGCTGTGAGGAATCGGCCCAAATGGACCCCAAGACTAAATGAAATTTCCATTCCCAAAGAATCACATGAAGCATTCTATATATAGAAGCAGTCTCATTGAAATAAGAAAATTGGAGAATCAGAATCATTATCAAGTTTAATAGTAGAGATTCAAGTTATAAAATATCACATAAATCAAATCCAAGTGATTCGTCAAAACAATTAAATTGAAGTGCTCAAACAAAAATCTCTGATAATTGAATCATAAATGTTCTTTAGATGAATATGAATATATGATATTGTTGAACTGATCTAAGTTAAACTGAAATTGAAATAGGCCATGTTTTTACAAGCGTAGCCCAATCGTTATTCAGGGAATCTACTGTAAAACATCACTTCATGGAAATGTACCACTAATGAAAAAGATAGCAGGATTGCACAATTCTGCCAGCATTTTTTGTTTTGTATTCCTTCAATTAGTACTTTTAGAAACACATCAACTCAATAATCCAGTTTAAGTAGTTAAGCAAACATTGTTTGATTTTCATGCGCCTAACCATTGTTTTAAAGTTTTTTACATTGATTAACTGAATTTAGCTAACAACATGATAAACAAATAGTTACTTTCCTTTCTTCCATAAGATGAAATCATCAATAAAACATGTACGCCTGCTGGCACATGTTCTCAGGTCTTCCCTCTTGCTGGATTTGCAAAACACAGGAAGTTAAAGAGCCAAAATCTGGGGACAACCAGGTGTTGTGGGGCGGTTGCTTATTGAGTAGATGGATGTGCTTTTTTCATTTGTTATATGGTGATGTATTGACTTCGTTTGCTAGAAAGCTTTTTTGCTTATTTTATATGAGTTGGAGGATTAAGGTTTGGAGTTGGTTTTTGTTCGTGGAGAGTTAGGTCGAGGACTCCTGTAGAGAACATTGGAGAGGCGTGATGATGAGGAGATCCACACTTGGAAAGTCTACCGGAGACGTGGTCGTCGATCTACGGCCACGATCGAGTCTTTATATTTTTGAGTTTTATCATGTTATTATTTTCTTTTACTTCGTTTACCGTTGTACCCTTACTTTAGAGTGGTTTGCTTGTAAGTCCAAGAGGGCATATTTGTCTTTTCGTTTGTCTTTTGTTTGAGGCTATTTAAAAGCCCCCATTGTATTGTTTTGGCTAATGAATGATAAAATCAAAAAATTTACTTAAGATTTCTTTGAGTTCATGGGTTGTGAGCTTGAGAGGAAGAAGGAGGCCTAGGAGAGGCTCCATTGGAGTACCCAACAACCACCTTGGTGAGTTCTTGATCTTTACCCTTATTTCCCTTCATTTTCTCCTTCCCCACCTCACCAAACCGACCCCCCCCCCCCCCTCACAGTCCCCTCCTCCACCTCTCGGCCCCTCCTCCCACTCCCCCACCCGCCGGCCATCCAAACCGACCCCCACCCCAAGCAAGCCGCCGGCCACATCCCTCCTCCCTCCTCCTTGAATTAGTTTCCTAAATTAGTTTGGAGTGTTTAGGAAAGAATTTGAAATTTAAATTCAAATTGAATTAGAATTAAAAACTTTCCTAATGGACTCAATCTATTTTAGGAAAGTTTCCTAATTGAGTCCTATTTGAAATTTTCAAATAAAGGGGATTTAATTAAAACTTTCCTAATACCTAAATCCAATTTTAGAAACCCAAATCAATCCCCAAATCCCCTCCCTATTCCTCTCAAAGTCGCCGGCCCCCCTTCCCTTTTCCGCCCCCTCTCTCTCTCCAATTCCTCTCTCTCTCTCTCTCCAATCTTCCCCCTCCCATTAATTTTAATTTCCTATCCTAGTTCCCTCCCAATTTGAAAATCTGAAAATAATTTCAGATTTTGGAAATTGGCATCCTCTCCAAAACCCTAACCCTACTTGCCCCAACCCCTCCCCTAGTGGCCGGCCACCTTCCCCTCCCACTTTCCCTTGGATTTCTAGGGAAAACCCCTTTTCCATCTCAAAGATATTTCAAGGACAGCAAGGGAAACTCGTTTACAACCTTCCTCCGGCACAATCACTATGAATGGAAGCCCCCGAATGGGACTATGGCTTGGTGCTTGACGAAGACGATAACATCGACATCCTCCGCTCACCGTTCTTCGACGTAGGATTCGATTTCGACGCCACCGTCGAAGAATACTTGGATCGGATCCACATTACTTTGGTAGATACGATTGACGATCAAAGGACGAAAGGACGGTGGACCATCGTTGGTCGATCCCCAGCCTCCCTTCCCCCGACAACTTCTTCATTCACAAGCTACCTCGCTCAGTTTCTACAAGCCCTCACCAACACCATTCGCATTCAAGTGGACACCATCCGACGGCTATTCCTTTCCGATTAAGGTGAACCTTCTTCCCTCTTCAATTTCTTCTTCATTCTCCTAATCTTGTAGGTGATGACGGATTCGCACAAGATCTGAGCCGCTTAATTTGCTAAAAGATTAGTAAACGTAGGGACCTTTGAGTGTTTCTTCTGTGTTTGCTTATCTTATTGTTAATTAAGGAATTATGAATGGACGTCTCCTATATTAGCTTTACTTTGATTTTCTAATCTATTTGTTTGATCAAGCATTTACATGTGGTTTGGCCTAAACGCAAGCATCCCTTCCTTGTTTTAGTTCGTCGTTTCTATTGCTAGTAGTTTAATCAATAAATGCTCTTTTAATAATTCGTGTAAATCCTAGTTTTCATTTAAAATGCATCCTAGTCCTGCATCACGTGAGCCTTGATGTATTTTTGAGAATAGAGAGGTTGTGAGATGAATTGTCTTTATTGGAGCTTTGGAGATGGTTTTGTGGAAAGCTTTTGGCGTGAAACGGTTGACTTGGTGTTATTAGGAAAATGAGAATTTGAAGTGATGAATTTATAGCGTATGAATCCTTAAGAGTGGTGTAGAGAGCTGTAGTGTTGAGATTTAAGGCATGTTGGCATGGGATGTTGGAGATTTGTGTAGGAGAAGCTTTCAGATTGTGTATTTGAAAAAAAAAAAGGGGTACTGGATAAATCTACTTGTGGAGAAGATAGAAACATGGATGTTATTATTTGTTTGGAAATGAAATAATAAAACTTTATTAGGAAAAAAAACCCATTGGAAAGATTTAAAAACTTGCTAAAAAGTTTTTCTTAAAAATCGGCTTGGAATGCTTGTGTTTTAAACCAAGAATTATTATGCTTTTTTTTTTAGATTTGAATGGGAGATAAAAGTTAAATATTTAGGAATGACTTAATGGATATGTGTGTGTGGATATATATGTATAAACTCATTTTTTTAAAACTAGCTCTGCATGATGTCTATTTTTGGTGTAATCAGGCCTATCTAAATTGTTTCAATTCGTCAAACTCAATAATGCAATTTATTTATCATAAAAAACACAACAACAACAACAACATCATCATCATCATCATCATCAAGCCTTTATCCCACTACGTGGGGTTGGCTATCATAAAAAAACACAAAATTGAAAATTTTAATGAGCGAAAATTTCATGCATGAAATATTCATAGATTCAATTTCTAAAATCTTTCACCGTGTTGATTTCCTTCTTTTTTAGGATGCCCTCTAAGTGGTTTTATTGTATCTCACCAAAATTCCTCTTGGGTGGAAAAAGCACACAATAAGCTAGACTCAAAATTGGAAAATAATAGCTAAGCTTCAAATCCACATAATGTAATCATACTAGATACAATGGATCATATGCATAAGGGTGACAAAAGAAACTTATCCGAGTGTCATTGATTTTTTGACCATGCTTGGGAAAGGGGAGCTAAATGAAGGCTTGCAGATTTTCAAGAGTCATTTATAGATTCATTAGGGTTTATATGAAGTTCTCATGGTCAAAGGCTTACTGTAGGGTGGAATTCAAAGAGTTTGTTATAGATAAAGGGAGAGGAGAGAGAGGAGGGGTATCCAAGCTACATGAGATAGAGAAAGTGGTGTACGGGATAAGATGTTATGGAAAAAAAAATTATGTGCAAGGTCAAACGAC
This sequence comes from Dendrobium chrysotoxum, assembly GCA_019925795.1. Lineage (NCBI taxonomy): Eukaryota > Viridiplantae > Streptophyta > Magnoliopsida > Asparagales > Orchidaceae > Dendrobium > Dendrobium chrysotoxum. Next base: position 43,718,626 of record CM034309.1, read on the forward strand.
AGCCATATTATGTTAAAATATGCTAAAAGAGTGGTAGATGGTCATGATTCAGCTTAGATTTCACCATTTCTACATATATAAAATCTAAATTTTTTAAGACACTAATACAAGCATAATGACTCAATAGGACTTTAATGGCCGATAACACGAAGGTTAATAAAAACAAAAATGCAAAAGAAACAAAAAAAAAAAAATATCACATGTTCTCTTATGTACACAAGAATTAGACTCGGTGATTATATATCTGAACTCTTTAGTATTGTGTTTGAAGATGCCCGAAATCAATTTCTTGTCATAGGACTGTGAAACACCAGAAGTTACGATTTCCATTGCAAGTATGATATCTCCGTAAAGTTGCTGTAGTAGCGATGGTTGATGATGAGTTAATTGCAATCACAATCTATTCCATGCAACTATTTGAAGTCTAAAATCAAGATTTGTTGAAGTTTGTGCTTGACTGAATGGGATATCGATGAGGATGGTGTGGTGTTGTTATAAAGTTGCTTTCATTGTGGAAGGAGCATATTGAAGTGTTGCAGATTGGGAAGCTAAGAGGAGAAATGTGGCCTAGTGTCATGCAACATATTGTGGGTGTTGAGTTGGAAGCGAGTGTGTGCAGGTCATGGGAGAGGAGGTGCATGGATTGCAATACTACGCTACGTGTATGTTTCAGGTGCTGCGGTAGTGGTATAGGTGTGAGTGTTAATATACAATTTGTTATGCCAACACAATCTTTTTCGAAGGAGCATAAAAGAGCAAAGAGACGAGCGGGGAACTTGTGAATCATGGTGAGGAGGATCATGTATAACAATAGTGCTTAGAATTGTGAGGGTCACAACGAGGACTGTGTGTCTATTGGATGCTCATGATGATTGTGAATGGCAATGCACATGCATGATGCGAAGTCACATGCAGGATGCGAAGTGATGTGTACAAAGCAATAGATGAATATGTAGGGCTCATTTGCGTTGCTTAAAAGATGAGAGGCAAACTCTGCACGTCAAATATTAGGTGGGATGCATGCTGGATTCGAGTTTAGTAAGATTAGGTTTTTTGGGATCATGTATGTTTAGGGCTTTGGTACCAAAAAATGATGGAGAAGGGGAAGAAAATTACTATGTTTAGGGCTTTGATACCAACAATTGATGGAGAAGGGGAAGAGAATAACTTTGCCAATTTGGAGTGATCTATGTACACATTTTGGATTTAGAGAGCACTCTACCAATGACAAATAATTTCATTCATTTAATCATCAATTATTCCATATGCTTTCTTTAAATCAATAAATATCATATGTAGAAAAGAAAGGGGTTAATAATGCTTATATTCAAGTCATTAGGGATATGCATGCAGGAGCCGTTACTTGTGTTCAAACACAAGGTGATTTGATCAAGTATTTTCCTATTTCAGTTGGATTACATCAAGGATTAGCCTTAAGCCCTTATCTTTTTTTGCTTTAGTCATGGATGTTCTTACTAGACATTTGCAAGAGGATGTACCCTGGTGTATGCTTTTTGCTGATAATATTCTTCTTGTTGATAAGACTAGAGAGGGAGTTGGAGGTAAATTCGAATTATGGAGGTCAACCTTAGAGTCTAAAGATTTTCGTTTGAGTAGACCTAAAACCGAATACATGGAGTGTAATTTTAGTAATAATAGATCTAATGGGGGTTTGTGACTTTGAGCGATCAAGTCATTAATAAGTGTACTCGTTTTAGATATCTTGGGTCTATTGTTCAAAGGGATGGTGAAATAAATGGGGATATTATTAGTAGAATTCAAGTTGGATGGTTGAAGTAGAGGAATGCTTTGGGTTTTGTTGTGTGATAGAAAAGTACTGCTCAAACTTAAGGGAAAATTTTATAAGATGGTGGTGAGACCTACAATGCTTTATGGCGTAGAATGTTGGCCATTAAAAGAGAAGCATAATATTAAGTTAAGTGTTGCTGAGATGAAGATGCTCAGGTGGATGAGTGGATTTACTCTTAGAGACAGAATACGAAACAAGCATATTCGTGAAAAGGTTGGAGTAGCTCCAGTGACAGATAAGATTAGAGAGAGTTGCCTTAGATGGTTTGGTCATGTAAAACAGTGGTCTTCCGATGACCCTGTTAGGAGAGTAGATGTATTAGATTTGGCCTATGCTAAGAAAGGTAGAGGTAGACCTTAAAAGATTTGGTTAGAAAATATTAGAAATGACATTTCTTTATTAGATTTAAATGAGAATTTGACTCTTAACAAGACACAATGGAGAAAAAAGATTCATGTAGCTGACCCTACGTAGTGAGATAAAAGCTTATTGTTGTTATTGTAATCATCAATTATTAATATATACATCATGATCCTTATTTATAGAAGTAGGACTATAGGGATAAAACCGAAGTTTTCAATGCAATTTTAATTCTATCCAAAGAAAACAAATGTTCAAATTTTAATTTATTCTTGTTTGAACGAAGATAAAACTTGAGTAAAATAATTCAAATTAAATTTTATGATAAATTCAACCATAATTATAAATACAGTAAAAAAGACTGAAAAAAGGCGATTTGAATATATTATGGCCTGGTTAAACTTGGCCATTTAGGAATACATAAAATACTTACATTCCATTCTTTTTCTTTTTGCCCTGTTTGACTTTATTTCTTTTTTAAACTTTAAAATTCAGCCATTTAATATAATTCTTCTGCTCCTTCATTATTGTGTGATAAATTGTATCATTCAATTTGTCGATTTAATTGCAGTGAATCTTTAATAAAAGCTTAGTTTTTATGAACCTGGTGACTTAGCTGGGCTTTTACCCAATTGACAGTATATTTCTCATATTTCAATAACCTGTCTTTCTAATGTTATTACTAAGTTACTGACCAGGCTTTAGTTGGCTTTTGTTTTAGCGAGTTCATCTAGTATGCGTATAATATCATTCTTTTTAGAAATTGCCATCCAACTTTTGCTGTTATGCCTATGTTTTTTACACTTCTGCATTTCTTTATCTGTTCAGATTTTTCTAAACATGTGGTAATTAAAATTATTCTTCATATAGGGAAGTGAATGCGAGTATCGCCACAGCGAGGGTGCCAGGCTTAACCCCAGGGACTGCAGATTCTGGTTAAGCGGCAACTGCTTGAATCCAAAATGCTTATTCCGTCATCCGGTTAGTTTGGTTCTAACTTTCATCTGTCATAATATATGCATTTAAGGAAAATCTGCATAAATCTAAATTATAAGTTGGAAGCTGTGTTTCTTTCTTTCTTTACCGGCCCTAGTATGCCACAATCAAGAAACTCAATTTTTGTGTGACTAAAGGATCACATCAACCTAAAGAATGAAGCTGCTAGTTTATATAGTTATAGTGTGTTTGATTGATTGCCTTCATATAACATATTCATTAATTTTCTTTTTGCAGCCTCTTGATGGAATGGTTGTAAGTCCTAAGACTACTTCAGGGAAAATCGTCACATCTTCACAAATATCTTCATCTGTGCAGTTGCCAATGGCGAATTCTTTTACTTATAATTTAAACAGAAACAATGTTCCCTGTCATTACTACGTAAAGGGTGCCTGTTTGAAAGGTGACAAGTGTCCGTTCATGCATGGACCACTGTCTGTTGGTAATCCAGTAGCAAAGCAGAATGCAAAGGTTTCTGCACAAATCACTGCTCAATTAGAAACACCTGAGAAGGATGCTTGGAAAAAGGACAGTAGCAATCGGCAGAACTTTTCTTCTGCATTAAACGTTGGCAAGGAGAGTGATATGCTAATTAATGGAGTACCTTCATCAGGAATAGGAGTTAGGGCCATCGAGAATGCTAATAGTCATTTGGTGAATAAAAGCATTCCAGTCCTGGTGCAACCCGCAAATGGGCTTGCTAGATCCCAGACAACTTATGACCCTGTCAGAAGTAGCAGCAGTTATTCTTCATCTCATAATCATCATGTTCAGCCTGATGGGCATCTTTTGCGTGGTGGGGATGCTGGTGATGTTTTCGAGGTTCCTTCTGGAGTTGACTACACTGAACTGGAGAGCCCCCTAAATCATGAAGTTCAGTCTCCAGGTGATCACTACCAGAATGGCCAGGCTGCTGAGGAGGTCTTCAGAGATTCTTCTCCTGGATTTGATGTTCTTGTTGATAATGTTGAAGGGGATACTGATTACTTTCATGAGAAAGATGATTTCAGAGGTGGATATATTCAAAACAGAAGAAATGTAAACCTTGGAGATGATTATGACCATTATTATTCTGATTACGAATCTTCTGGTAGATTGGATGGGTTTCAACATGATGGAGTTGGTGAGTTTCAGCATTATGGCAAGGTACAGAACGGTGATGAATGGGATCGACACATGACTTCTTCTGCTTACGAGAGGATTTTGGATAGACCATTATTGACTGAAAGAAGTTCAGCTCGGAGGCGCAAGAGTCCTGATGAAATGGATGCATCAGATCTCCGTCATCGGCTAACCAAGCAAAGAAGGCAAGATGGTTATTTTTCTGCTACTAGTGCTGTTCGTTACGGTGAGCCCTATAACAAGCATGATAAGAACACGAAAGAAAAATACCATGCTCATAACTCCTACAAGGATCAACAACATCTTCGTGAAAGCACTATTAGCAGTCGCCTGACAGGTAGAATAACACTCCCCAAGCCACCTTCCCCAGAAATTCCCTTACATTTGCAAGATGGGAGACACAGGGGAAGGCAGCGTGTTGGACAGTCACCTGTTAGACCAGCAGGTTACCATGGAAGTCTTGGACAGAGATTAGGTTGGAGGCCAATCCAGGGATCCTTTGCCAGTCCAAGATACTTGGGTAGGCAACAGAAAACAAGAGATACTGTGGATTTTGTGGACTTTGCTGGTCCAAGAAGTCTTGAAGAGTTGAAAGGTGCTAAAGCTGATAGAAGCTCTCAAGGCCAATCAACCAAGTATAATCATTCTACTTCCTCCCTTGAGCATAATAGAGTGGGTTCTTTGAAGACCGCAAGGCTTCGAGATTCTGAAGCTTCCGTTGAATTTGAAGGTCCTAAGCCACTAAGCGTTCTTCTGAAGAGGAAAAGGGAGGCTGGGTCTGACAACGATGCAATATCCGGTGTCAGCAACGAAACAAAAAAAGTCGTGGATATTGAAGTTGGTACTTGTGTCTTTGCACCACCCAACTTGGGAGAAACTAAAGCTGTCAGGGATCTTGAAGAACCCAGGGCTGGAACAGTTGAGGAAAATCTTATTCCCACTGGGGATGTACAAACAAGTTATGAACAGCAAGCTGCTGGTCATGAAACAGAAGCCAAAAATGCTATAGAAGATGAAGAAGAGCCAGATTATACTGATCAGAAAGATGGTGAATATGGTTATGATACAGTGGAAGGTGGATATTACAGGACAGAAGATGATGACATGGAACATACAGATGTAGATCTTGATGCTGACGAAGATGAAGATGACTTTGCTAAGAAGATTGGCCTCATTTTCTCTTAATTTAATGATAATGGTTTAGCTTTTGGCAACTACTGTACTTGGACAGGCCTTAGCAATACCTCAATTTTCCTAAATCCCAACTTGATTCTCAACTAATGCGGCATGGGAGCGCAGGCTTGAGCGTTCGCTTTCTATTGTTTATTCTTGCTCTTTAATAAGAGAAGCTTGCGTTAAGATTCTAGGAGTGTAATTACTAATTAGTGCTAGTAAATGGGTGGCTGCAAACTTGAGGGTTCTTTTTTCCTCTTTGTAACCGTGGATTGTATGTTACATACAAGTTGGTGAAATTTTAAAAAAAATTTCTTGATGCATCTTCAAAAAGTATATGATGTCAATCTGAAGGTATGTGCGATTCCTAGAAAACCTACACCATCGATGTATGCCACTGTCTAAATTATGATATATATTCATACCATGATCTCTTGCTAAGTGGATCGTTACAGTGAAAAAAGCAGATGCAGTTAAACTTTTTGTAGGTTAAAATTGGCTAATGATAGCTTAAATATATTACTAGTGCACGACATAGTTAGGGCTACAAAAGAAGTGAGCTAAGCTGAGCAGGTGCTTGTTCATATTTGAGTTTGTTTATTATCAATATGTTTAAGGTCGGTTCGAGCTCAATTTGAACTCTTTTTTGTTCATGTTCAAGTTTAATTTATTTAAATTAATGGATGTTCATGTTTGATTTATGTTTAGTTCATATTTGACTCATTTTATGTTTGTCGAACTTAAACTATAAATGAGCTTTTTATTAAACTTTAAATAGACGAGTCTTATCGGGCTATAAATAAGAGTTCTCGAACTATGAAATAAGTCCTTTTATAAATATATTTAGTGGGTGTTTTCTGGCTATTAAACAAGTTTTTAAAATATAATTAAATAATATTATAAAATTAAAATAGTTGTAATTAAATTATCCATAATATTGATTTAATAGATATTTATAATTTATTTTAATTAATATATATTATAATATTTAATTAAGTTTAAACTTTATTAATTAATAATTATTGTATCATTAAATTATAATAAATATATATTATTTATATTACGTATGTTCATCATTTTTATAATCTTTTTATAATTGTTGCGTCCTGGATTATTCGCGGCAGTATAGAGTGATATAGTTTGACGTCCTAATTTTGTACGAAAATCCAACATACAAACAGAAAAATAAGTAGCGGTGTATAGCTTATAAAAGACAAAATAATTTTTACGTGGAAACCCTTGAAAAGGAGAAAAATCATGGGGCCTAGCCCAGTTTGAATGAATCCACTAATATTTGTAATTGATTACAAATGAGACACTTCCTTAGAAGGAATGTCTTTGCTTGATGTAGCAAATATACATTGTACAGAGTGCATTATATACTGGGAGTTGGAAGAATCAACGTTGATATGTTTGTTTGGTGCAGCAAAATCATAGTCGGCGAGCGATGAAGGTCGGAAGGATCGTAATTGGCGATGGTGGTCAGGAGGACCGTAATCGGTGGACGACGGAGGTCAGGAGAACCATAATCGGCAGGCGACGTAGGTCCGGAGGACCGTAGTCAGCGGGCGACGGAGGTTGGGAAGACCGTAGTTGGGCGACGATGGTCGGAAGGACCATAGTCGGCGGTCGATGATGGTCAAAAGGACCATAGTCGGCGGGAGACGGAGGTCAGGAGGACCGTAATCGGTGGACAACGGAGTTCAGAAAGACCGTAGTCGATGATGGTGGTTGGAAGAACCGTAGTCGACAGGCGATGGAGGTCGGGAGGACCGTAGTTAGGTGACGGTGGTCGGAAGGACCGTAGTCGGCGGGTTGGCGGGAGACGGAAGTCAGGAGGACCGTAATCGGTGGACGAAGGAGGTCAGAAAGACCGTAGTCGATGATGGTGGTTGGAAGAACCGTAGTCGGTAGGCGACGGAGGTCGGGAGGATTGTAGTTAGACGACGGTGGTCGGAAGGACCGTAGTCAGCAGTCGACGGTGGTCAGAAGGACCGTAATTGACAACGGTGGCCCGAAGGACCGTAGTTGATGACGATGGCCGGAAGGACCGTAGTCGGCGGGCGACAAAGGTCAGGATGACCATAGTTGAAATCCGGTGGTGATTGACGAACGGGCAGAAGTCCAACAAGGTGAACTGGAGGAAGTCTGGCGTTGGATGGGAAGAACTCCAGCGGGAGTCGACGGATTGGCGGAAGTCCAGCGATAGTCGGCGGACTGGCGGAAGTCCAACAGTGGCTGGGAAGAACTCCGGCGGTGGTCGGGAGGAACTCCGGTTGTGTTCGGGAGGAACCCTGACGGTGGTCGGGAGGAACCGCGGCGGTGGTCAGCAAGAACTCCAGCAGTGGTCGGTGGCAAGAGAGCTCCCAAACTCCTCCCTTCCTTTCTTTGTTCTTCTCCCTCTCATGAAAAGAGTGGGGGCTATTTATAATTTTTTTAGAGTGGCATGGCTTGTAAATATGTGGAGGATCAAGGTCAAAATGAGAGTAATTTGAATGGACGACATATATTAATCCCTTTGATTGTGGACCGTTAAATGGTCATTTGAATGCCTTAATGATATCAGAATTCAGCGATCTTAGGCTCGTTGGATTCGTCTCATCGAGCCGCTCGATTTGACTATAAGCATGTCAAGTTTGGAAGCCATTTGGTAATTTAGATTGTGGTTTGAACCTTCCAAATGTGCCTTGGGTCATTGATTTGGACTCATTTGGGCTAGGATTGAGCTGAATTTGGTGTCGTTGGGTTCGTATTTTTGAGACGTTCAGTTCGACTATAAGTTTACTGAATTCGAAATTCATATGGTTTCTGATTTAATTTTTGAAGATTCCATCTTGATTTTGCCTCAAGATTCGTGCTTGATCAAGATATTTTTTGATGATATATCAGTTGCCCCCCTATTTTTGGACGTCGAAGCTCCAAAAGTTCGAAAATATGCATCATGGCCTTTGGAGAATTTATTGATGCGATTTAAAACTCCTGAATAACTCGATTTTGGGTGTAGATATCCCAAATAGCTCCAATTATCAAAATTTGCTACACTTTTAAATTTTTGTTTTTAAAAAATTAGTATGCAATGTCGTGGAATATTGCTTAGTTCAATTTCATGTTGTTGATTGGACTACTAGATCTATAGTTAGGCTTCAACATAGAGTATTTTATTGACTTATGGCTATAACTGTATACTAATTTTCAAGCCATGAAATCTCCACGTTTGTCCATCTCATATGCCTTCATTTTTTATTTATTTATTTATAATAGTTAGAAACATATGCAATTAGAACAAATACATTAGGCGTAGGAATTAGTATATTTAAATTTTTAATTAAATTCTTTTATTATTATTATTTAATTATCTTTATATGTATTTTGACTTTTAAAATTTCAAAATAAATTCGAAAATAATTTTAGAAAAATGGATTGACTTTCCATCTACCCAATGATGCCATGAATTGAATAAAATATTAAGTTATATTTTTTTATAGAATTTTGGACTTTTAAAATTCCAACACAATATAAATTCAAAGAAATTTATGGAGAATTCTAGAAGAATAAAAATTCTACAAAACTCTTAATTTTTGCCTGATAAAATTCCAAAAAAATTTAATTAATTAATTATTTTTTATTAATTTTTAGAATTTTCTAGAAAACCTTTTATCTTCCTCCTCTACCCTATAAATACCGCTTGCGGGGTAAGAGAAGAAGTACGGCTCTCTTGAGCTGGTCCAAAATTTCTCTTGTAAATTGAAAGAGAAATGAACTGGCAAATTTGGAGGCCGTTAATCTTTGGAAAAGGCTCGGTCTTTCAGTGTGGGCTCTGGTCTTCGCCTGAAGGCCATCCTTAAGGAGTCGCAAGACCGTCAAAATTCGGTAAAGGCCCGGTCCTCCGGTGTGGGCTCCAGTCTTCATCTGAAGGTTGTCCTGAAGGAGTCGCAAGACCGTCAAAATTTGGTAAAGGCCCGGTCCTCCGATGTGGGCTCTGATCTTCATCTGAAGGCCGTCTTGAAGGAGTCACAAGACCGTCTAAATTTGTTAAAGGCCCGGTCCTCCGGTGGGGGCTCCAGTCTTCATCTGAAGGCTGTCCTGAAGGAGTCGCAAGACCGTCAAAATTCGATAAAGGCCGGGTCCTCCGGTGTGGGCTCTGAAATCTTAAGGCCCTCCTGAAGGAGTTGCAAGACCATCAAAATTCATTATAGGCCCGGCCCTCCAGTGTGGGCTCCGATCTTTATCTGAAGGCCGTCCTGAAGGAGTCGCAAGACCGTCAATCTTCGTTAAAGACCTAGTCCTTTTGTGTTAGATGAATCAACATTTCCCTTGGATTTGTAGCTTGAAGAATGTTGGTGTCGACAGTCAGACGAAGGTTTGATGAAGATGGATAGTCAGGAAGAGATCTGACAATCATAAGTCAATCTTTTGATATATGGAGTTAGGCAGTATACCTGATGAAAGCATATTGATAGTGATTAGGTGATATGCTGACTTTGACGATCAAACAACGAGCTGATGACGATGATTGAGCTGCATTTTATTGAAGATAGAAGATATGCATACTAATAGGGGAAGATAATCGATAATTCGATGGAGAGGGTCAAACATTATGTCGACCGCAACTATCTAATGACACACTACTGATGTCAAAAGAGTGGAGGCTTTACGGTTTTCAATCCTTCTTTGAAGGAGATGAGAAAGATGTTTCAAAATGTTATGTGGAAGAGATCGATGGGATCTGCCAAGGAAGTATGACCTAACTGAGGTTATTTGTTAGAGCGTTACTCGATGATGTTAACATGTGTGGAAGAAGTCGAGATAATCTACCAAGGATGTATGACCTATCCGAGATTATTTGTCAGAGCATTGCTCAATGACATTAACATGTGTGGAAGAAGTTGAGATAATCCACCAAGGATGTATGGCCTATTCGAGGTTGTTTGTCAGAGTGTTGCTCAATGACTTTAACCTATATGGAAGACGTCGAGAGAATCCACCAAGGATGTATGACCTATCCGAGGTTATTTGTCAGAGCGTTGCTCGATGACGCTAACCTATGTGGAAGAGGTCGAGAGAATCCACCAAGAATGTATGACCTATCCGAGGTTATTTGTTAGAGCGTTTCTCGATGATGTTAACCTGTGTGGAAGAGGTCAAATCGACTCCCCCTGGGATTAATTATGCCTTGATTGGGAGGGGACGAATGCCACGTATATCCCGAATCAAAAGTAAAGATTGGTCTGTCTTTAAACTATTATTGCCTTTTTAAGGTCAAGGTTAAGTCCTTTCCCAAGGAGTAGAAGTCCAACTAAAGCTTACAATATATTGAAAGAATTCTTGCATTTACTAGAAGCTTTATGAAAGATGGTTTCCCAAGATATCATCTTAGATGTTAGAGGCATTAAAGGAATCTTCTTAACCACAGCTATAGCCAAGATTGCCCCCCAGTCTACATCTGATTCTAATGAAATTGATGCAGTAATGACTGATGTCAAAAAATTGACTTGAATGACCTTTTGAGGTTGGAGCAAAAGTTGCCCCCCAGTCAAGGATAAGTTTTCCACAGACGGCGTCAAACTGTTGCATCCTGAAATATTCACGATAGTAGAGAGTGACATAGTTTAGGATCCTAGCTTTGTACGAAGATCTAGCACACAAATAGATAAATAAGTAGCGGTGTAGAGCTCATAAAAGATACCATAATTTTTAAGTGAAAACTCCTAAAAAGGAGAAAAACCATGGGGCCTAGCCCAGTTTGAATGAATCCACTAATATTTGCAATTGATTACAAATGAGGCACTTCCTTAGAAGGAATGTCTTGGCTTGATGTAGCAAATATACATCATACAGAGTGCATTATATATTGGGAGTTGGAAGAATCAGCGTTGATATATTTGTTTGGGGCAGCAAAACCATAGTCGACGAGCGATGTAGGTCGGAAGGATCGTAATTGGCGATGGTGGTCAGAAGGATCGTAATCGATGTACGACGGAGGTCAGGAGAACTGTAATCGGCAGGCGACGAAGGTGGGGAGGACCGTAGTTGGCGGGTGACGAAGGTCAGGAAGACCGTAGTTAGGCGATGATGGTCGGAAGGACCGTAGTCGGCGGTCGATGATGGTCGAAAGGACCATAGTCAGCGGGAGACGGAGGTCAGGAGGACCGTAATCGGTGGACGATGGAGGTCAAAAAGACCGTAGTCGATGATGGTGGTTGGAAGAACCATAGTCAGTGGATGACGGAGGTCGGGAGGACCGTAGTTAGGCAACGGTGGTCGGAAGGACCGTAGTCGGCGGGAGACAGAGGTAAGGAGGACCGTAATTGATGGACAACGGAGGTCAAAAAGACCATGGTCGATGATGGTGGTTGGAAGAACCGTAGTCAGCGGGCGACGGAGGTTGGGAGGACCGTAGTTAGGCGACGGTGGTCGAAAGAACCGTAGTCAGCAGTCGACGGTGGTTGGAAGGACCGTAATTGACGACGGTGGCCGGAAAGACCGTAGTTGATGACAGTGGCCGGAAGGATTGTAGTTGGCGGGTGATAGAGGTCAGGATGACCATAGTTGAAATTCAATGGTGATTGACGAACGGATAGAAGACCAACAGTGGTCGGTGAACTGGAGGAAGTCTGGCGGTGGACGGGAAGAACTCCGACGGGAGTCGGTGGACTGGCGGAAGTCCAATGATGGTCGGGAAGAAATCTAGCAATAATCAGCGGACTGGAGGAAGTCCAGCGGTGGCGGGGAAGAACTCCGGCGATGGTCAGGAGGAACTCAAGCGGTGGTCGGGAGGAACCCCGGCGGTGGTCGGCAAGAACTCCAGCGGTGGTCGGTGGCAAGAGAGCTCCCAAACTCCTCCCTTCCTTTCCTTGTTCTTCTCCCTCTCATGAGAAAAGTGTGGGCTATTTATACTTTTTTGAGAGTAGCATGGCTTGTAAATATGTAGAGGATCAAGGTCAAAATGGGAGTGATTTGAATGGATGACAGATATTGATCCCTTTGATTGTGGACCGTTAAATGGTCATTTGAATGCCTTAATGATATCAGAATTCAGTGATCTTGGGCTCATTGGATTTGTCTTATCGAGCCGCTCGATTTGACTATAAGCATGTCAAATTTGGAAGCCATTTGGTAATTCGGATTATCGTTTGAACCTTCCAAATGCGCCTTGGGTCTTTGATGTGGACTCATTTGGGCTCGGATTGAGTTGAATTTGGTGTCGTTGGGTTCATATTTTTGAGATGTTCAGTTCGACTATAAGGTTGCTGAAATTGAAATTCAAATGGTCTCCGAGTTAATTTTTGAAGATTCTATCTTGATTTTGCCTCAAGATTCATGCCTGATCAAGATAATTTTTTGATGATATATCAATAATCAAACATTATCGAGTTTTTAATGAGTGTATTCACGAGCTCTATATTAAGAAAGAATTGAGCTTTTTTATCGAGCTTGTTCATGAGCTTTAAACGATGTTATTTAAGAACATAAATGAGTTGAGCATATAGTATATAGTTCAAGTTTGTTTATTTAAGCATTGAGTATTTAAAATAATATTCAAGCTTGTTTGCTTAACTAAACAATCACAAACGAGCTTTAAAAGTATATATATATATCATTTTAGTGACTAATGATTCTTTGCACTTGAATATATAAGACAATTTAAAAATATTATCAACATCTTATATAATGACAATTATTCTTAAACAAAATTTAGGTTGAAGTATGGATGATTTGTTTGAAAAAAAAAAAATCAAAATGATGTAATTGATTAATCATTCAATTTCTACAAAATGTATGTTGGAGTTGCCTTGAATTTGGCTCGACCCCTATTTATTCATATGCTTGATCGTTATACGCTTCGCAGATATGTCGGAGGTCCAAAGGGGCAGTGCCCTCTGACAGGGTTCGACAAATTTTAGTTGTAAGGATATTTTTGGATTCTCTTTATTATTTCTCTTTGTATTTCGTTCATCGTTCCCTAACAATAACACCTCTAGACAATTTGTTTAAGTATGTTGGGGGCAATTGCCTAAAAACCATAGTATTTTAAAAATTTTAGGGGGTAATTGCCTAATAACTCTTGTAATAACACCTCTACATAATGTGTATATTATACTAAGGGGGCAATCGCCTAAAGATCATGCTATTTTATATTAATCCAACAACTGTTCAATCAAAATCAAAACTTCTAAAATACTATAAAATATTATATGAGTAAATAAGAGAAATAACACATAAATTTATGAGTTGAACCGAAAGTTGACGTTTGTTTACTATCAAGCTACTTTTTAGGATTCTATTAAGCTTTCAAATCATGAAACTCAAACACCACAACTGAGTACTTAATCCAATTTTTTTCAAAGGCTGAAGATCAAATTTAGGCTTCGTTAGGCCACTATTTTTTCTTACTTTTAAAAAATCTTTATACTAAAAAATAGCTTTATAAGACAATAAAAAAATCATCCCAAACGAAACCTTAATTGTTTTCATAAGCAAAAGAACAAGCCTAATCATTTTCATAAGCTCAAGACCAAATATAATCCCTGTTTTCCAAGGCAACAAATACACCACATTGAGAGGCACCCTTACTAGAAATACCAAGCTATGTGCACCAAATTGAAAATTTTTAAAAATTTGTTTGAAATTAAACCATGAAAAATCTTTATAAAGTCAATCATATAAATTCTTTATTTTTTAATCTTACTTACTACTTGGAAATGATTGAAGGAGTATTTCTTAAATATAATCAACTTAAAGTTCTAACAGCTTAAGGATATTAATTGATAAAATAAGCCCAAGCAACAGAAAAACTCTGTCGTTTATATTTGTCATATATCTTGCAGAGCTCTTAACGAATTTTCATGGCATGTTTCTTGAGATATAATCAAGTTTAAGCATAAAGAGAATGGGATTTTAAGAAGATTCTAAATGCCAAAAATGAGGAAAAACTCTTTGAATAGCTCTTAATGGCGTTTTAAGAAAACAAAATTAGACGTGTGGGGTTTAATGCATATTAAGATTTAGAAGAGATAATAAAGCAAGGATTAAGGTTTCATTTGAGACAGCTTTCTTAATGCTTTCTAAAACAACTCTTTAGTACAAGAATTTCTTGAATTAGAAATTTTTGTACTAAAAAATTATTGTAGAAAGCAACATGAAAGTTGTCGCAAACGAAGCCTAAATCATACTTTCATTGTCGGGGGGAGGCAATTGAGCGCTCAAGCACGAGTCTTGTAGTAAGTGAAATTTTGTCTAACTGTTAGGTCGCCGCCTCTCCTACAAAACAAATTTACCCATGAGCCCATATGATTTATATGACCAGCTATTTATTTTGATGATAATAAATTTTGTGCGGATCCCTATTATCTATTAATTTATTAATTGTTTGATGATAATGAGTAAGTATGATGATTCTTATGTATCATGAAAGAAAATACTATCAGAAGTCTAATACATTTGGTTTCGTGATTTTGAGGAAAAAAATGCTAATTTAGTTATTGCATTTACTGTAACTCTATTTTGGAATCAACTCAATTTTTTTTTTTATACAATACAGAATAATTTTAGGTGCCTACCTCAACACAACGATAAGAACATAAAGAACTTTGAGAAGAGAGGGTCGACTTTCTTGTGATATATGTTTACAGATATCAGAAGTTAGACAAGTGACCTCTATAAATTGGTGAGAGTAGTGTTTGACCTGATCTCAACCGAGCTTGTGATAGCTTGGATTATGCCATGAGTTCCATCCATACAAGTGGTTTCGTTCTGCATACTAAGTGTAATAGCATATATTTTATCCCAGATAAATAATTTTTTGGCCGATTTACATACATACCATCCTATACCATTATATTTACATATCTAACACCAAAAATTTTAATATTACACATATATCACCCATAGTTCACTTTCATATCAAATATGGGTGGTAAAAATGAAATATATGTGTGATAGGAATGAAATATAGGTGGCATATTTGATATTAAAATAATATAGGGTGATATGTATGTAATATTAAAATTTTGGATGTTAGATGTATATATAAGATGGTATAGTTAGTATGTATGTAAATCCCCCTAAATTTTTTTAGGAGTCATTATAAACCACTTTTTAAAAACCATCTTCACCATAGCATTTATGTTGTAATATTTTAATTACATGAATTTTTTCATAATTTTCGGGCACTGGTGCAAATCTTTAAAAAATTGACACATGTCGATTAAGTTGAGAGTCGGGTGTCTATTTTGCAAACAGATTTCACCAGTATTTTTTAAATAAAATAAGCTATTTATGGATATTTTTTTATAATTTTTAAAGCCCCAAAATGATTTATATGAATTTTTATATTGAAATTTGATTAAAAGTTTAGCGTCCTAGCTTTGTACGAACATGATGCATCCCTTATAGAGGAATTAATAAGTAGAAGGGTGGCTGACCTAACAAAAGAATTATAAAGGATGCAATAAATTTAAGCATGTTATGTCCTGGAATATTTACAGCGATAGAGAGATATAAGGCTTAGTGTCATAGCTTTGTACAAAAATATCCTGCACACAGACAAATAAGAGAGATGGGGTGCAAGAGTTATAGAAGGCGCCAAAATTTTCACGTGAAAAATCCTAAAAAGGGGAAAAATCACAGGACCATGTCAAGTTAAAATGATTACACTAGTGTTGGTGGCTGATTACAAATGATACCCTTCCCTTGGGGAAGTTGTTGGCTCAATATAACAAATATATATTTTATGGATCATATTACACAGTTGGAGTTGGGAGAATCCACTGACATGAGAGTTGTTCTCAAGAGAATATTGGTCTGTTCATTTGTTCAGTAGGATCGTAGTTGAGCGACGGAGGTCAAAGAGACTGTAGTCAAGCGACGGAATAATAGTAGTCCGTGGGTGAAGCCGTGATGATGGTCGGAGGGATTATAGTTAACATGTCATGGTTAGAGGGACAAGAGTTTACGAGTGACGAAGGTCAAAGGGCCTATAGTCGGCGGGCATAGGTTGTCGGAGGGACCAAATTCAGGAGACGATGATGGTTGGAGAGATCATAGTCGACAGGTGATGGTGATTGAAGGAACCATGGTTGATGAATGGAAGAAGGCTCGTCAACTGCTGCTGGATGGGGGTCCGGCGGCGATGGCCGAGTAGAGGTTTAGTAGCGTTGGTCTAGTTGCATGGATTTGTCAGCCGTGGTGCCGGGGTGGAGCTTAAGGATTCTTAAAGCCTTAGAGCTCTTCTCTTTTTCCTCCTTCCCTTCTCCCCTCTCATGTGAAAAATATGAATCTATTTATAACTTTTTGAGAGTGGCATGCTCAATAAATTCGGAGAAGATTTAGGGCAATTTTGGAGTATTCCATTGAATGACTCATATTGATTCCCTTGATTATATAATAGTTATTGAGCATTTAAGTGCTTTAATGATGTCAGAATTGAGTGATCTTGGTCTCGTTGGATTCATCTTATCAAGACACTCAATTCGACTGTAAGCATGACATATTTGGGTATCATTTGTGTTGACCTTATTTTAGGTCAAACCCATGCTTTGGGTCAACCTGGTTGACCAGGTCAACCCAGGTTGACCCAATAGGCTCTAATAAGCCTAATCCAATTCAAACCCATTCCTCGGCCCCCTAAGCTCAACCCATCCATCTTTTAGACCCATTTGACTAGGTTGACCAAGTCAACCCATGACTTGGTCAACCCAAGTCTCAATGGGTCAATTTTGACCCATTTAAATCCTATTTAAAGCTCTAACTCCTTCCTAATACTCCTTGGACCCAAACCACGGCCTAAGCACCCTGGTTTCCCTCCTAATTAACCCTAGAACGAATCACAGCCGTTGATCATAGCCTTAGAAGTATAAATGGGAGTTTTAGAGTCGTTTAGAAGGACTTTTGCTCTTGCCCGACCTCTAAGCCCCCAAAGCCTGTGAGATTTCGTGTGAGAGCTCCCTAGACTCCCCCCTACTTTCCTCGAGCCGAAGACCACCGGTCAACCCCGCCGGCGGCGAGATTCCGGCGACCCGAAGCTTAGGACGTCCAAGGCTTCGATCCACTCGATCCAGGGCTCATTTGACAGTGCTTTCAACTAGGAGAACTTACGAGGACAATCTACAAGCTCAGAGGATCCATAATACCCCTAATCCCACGGTGAAAACTCCTTAAAACCCTTAGATTAGGTTAAACACTCAAGGCTAAATAGCTTCTCACATACTGCATCTTAGGGAATATTGCTACATCCACATGATTTCTGTTCATCCCTAGGTTCTAAGTTTAAAATTTCGCTCCGTTTGGTGCACCCGATCGCGAGAACAAGCCAAAAAACCCTTTAGGGCTTCGGTTTCGCCCTAGGTTTGGGTGTACGAGATCTCCGCCGTTGATTATCTGATCAACGACGGAGATCTCGTCGTCCCGCGGTCCCGTTCAAATCGTGGGATTCATCCCGCGGATCCTGGCTCCGTCCGACGCGATCCTGACCGTCGATTTCGAACCACGGAAGATCGAACGGCTCCGCGCTCGCGTCCGACGTGGTTTAGTGATTGGCGCGGATTCCAACGCCGTGGCAATCATTGCCAATGATTGCGCGGCGACGCAATCATTGGCAATGATTGCAAACCGTGTTCGCAGTTTGGACCAGCCAATCGGATCTCGCCACCTGTCTGACCGCCGCCGCACCGAGCCGCCGTCGCCGGGGATATTATTTAATATAATTAATTTTTTAAAAAAATTATTTTAAATACTTTTTTTAAATAAAAAAAAATCTAGTTTTCTTTTTTTTAAATTGTTTTAAAACAATTTATATTATAATTATAATTATTATTGTTATTGTTATTATTATTATTATTATTTATATTATTATTATTATTATTATTATTATTTTAATATCATTATTATATTAATAATATTTTTATTATTTTAATATTATTATATTAATAATGATATTAATATTTTAATGATTATTTATATATTAATAATAATATTATTTTAATATTATTATTATGTCAATAATAACATTATTATTTTAATATCATTATTATATTAATAATATTATTACTATTTTAATATTATTATATTAATAATGTTATTATTGTTTTAATGTTGTTATTTTATTAATAATAATAATATTATTTTAAAATTATTATTATTTTAATAATATCAATTAATAATAATATTAGTTACTTTAATATTATTATTATGTTAATAATATCATTACTATTATTTTAATGATATTATTATACTATTAATAGTATTATCAATATTCTAATATTATCACTATGCTAATAATAATATTATTTTAATATTATTATTACATCAATAATATTATTATTATTTCAATACTATTATTATGCTAATAATATCATTGTTATTATCTTGATATTATTATATTAATGGTATTATTGTTATTTTAATGTTATTATATTAATAATAATATTATTATTTCATGGTTAATATTTTAAAATTACCTTAACTATTATTATTATATTATCAATATTTTAAAGTTATTCTAATTGCTATTATTTATATTTGTTTTAAAATCCAGAAATATTAATATTTGATTTATTTTGAATTTACTAATTATTTTCAAATATTGATTATTTTAAATTATTTAAAAATTAATTTTAAACCTATTTAACTTCGAAAATTCATAACTTTCTCGTCTTAAATCGGATTTTGACGCACAATACCTCATTTTTTTAAGGAAAATATGAATTTTAATTTAAAATTATTTCCTGTATCTGATTCTATCTTTTCTGGATGTTTTCTGTATTACTGTGTTATTTAGCTATTTAAATATTATTTAATTAATACAATTAATTATTTTAAAACCCCTTGGTGGCTGGTAGACCTCCTATGCTTATGAACTGAAGTATTTTCAATTATCTTATTTTTAAATTTATATTATTATTATTTATAATATTTATGTATTTTAAAAATGATTTTAAAATTACATATTATTTAAATCCCCCAATTTTGGGAGGTCTACCCCTTGTGAAACTTTAAACCTAGGACCTATATGTGAACATCATTCATGTGGGAGAAGGATTAGTGAATGATTGTGTCCCAATCATTCATTAATCACTTCATTAGGCTTCTTTACTTAGTATTTTTGTAGTCCTTGCATGTGTAGGTTGTACAAGCACATAGCCTAGGCTCTCCTAGATCTAAGGACTTGATTGGTGTGTTTATATTTGCTGCATTTACCCTCTATGTTATGCCTAAGGGTTAGTTACTTCATTTTATTCCTATATAACGTAGTGACACCTTGAGGACAACAATTAAGGACCTGTCTAACAGACTTAGAAAAATTCTAGGAGCTAGGGTTTACCTCTGATTGACTTGAAACTTGTAACACTTAAACTTAGCGACATCCTAAACCCCTTAGAATTTTATAGGAATTTTTAGGACTCATTAAACCCCTTAATTGATCAACCCTAATTTACCCTTTAATTAGGATCCGATAACTTCAGAAAATTCTAATAAATTCATTTTAAATCAGAAAAATACCCATAATACCTCAAACTCTCCAGAATTCAGTCCCCAACCTTATAATTAGGGCCCTTTAATTAGACTTTAATTCAACCTTAATAAAAAAATTACCTTTTTGCCTTAATTAAATTATTAAAAATTATTAAAAATCCCAAATTTTCCCCAAACACTTGGGAACACCTTCTTAGGTCATTTCTGACCTTTGGGGGTGATTCCAATCAGTTTGGAGCTGATTTGGGCTAAAACCCCTAAAGTACCCCTAATTAGGCAATTTCGATAATTTATTTAATTGCCCCAACTTCTAAAAATCATAACTAATTACAAAAAACTCCAAAATGGGCAAATTAAAAGGCATTCAACTCACATTAGGGTCTAGTATTTATTAAAAATATTAAGATTCTAGAAATCAACTAAAATAAAAAAAAGTCAACAATCCGGTCAAACTTAGTTAAAAAACAAGACCAAAACTTCAGAAATTCATAACTTTGGACAGAAGAATCCAAATTGAGCATACTAACTGTCTAACTGAGCGGGTTAAGGCCTAGTATTTTATAAAAATATTAGTCATCCATAAATCGCCTTTAATCAAAAAGTTAATTTTGGACCCTCCTTTGCCTAGTGTATAGGTGGACCCCGAACATCCTAAAACTCACTAATACAATTTAAACTTTAAATATTATTACCCTAAGCATTAAAACTGACCTATACATCAAATTAATTAAAATGGATCTTAATTCACTAATATTTATACTTTAATTAAAACTCTCTTTTCAGACTTACAACAAACATGGACAGTAGGCAATTGTAACTAACTACCCAACTTAGGATCTACCTCAGCCACACAGGCTTCTGCACACACTGTAGAATTATTTGCTAGGACACCACTTCTAGACTTAGGTTAGGCCAGTGTTTACTTTTACTACTGTGTGCCGAGCTTTTCCGGATTTCATTGCATGTTGTGATTGAACTATTGATGTGTTTGCTTACTTTTACTGTACTCTGGGATTGATGTGATTGCACGATAGACTACCCATATGTTAGGATCAATGTTGATACTAACGATGTCTTCTGCAGGTGGCCATGCTCATGCAGCGCTAAATAAAAAGGGGGGCAATAATCATGATTTAAAAATACTAATGATATTTTATGCAAATGCTTCAGAGATTGCTCAGCCCCCCCTAAATAAATGAGGGCTAATTAAAAAAATCATTATAAATTGCTACATGTACTCCAGAATTGCTTAGCCCTCAAATAATTAAGAGCATGGCCAAGTGTGGCTGTAATGAGCATTTCATCTTCTTATAACTGCTTGTGATGTATTAAACTGCTTGGGATGACTTTTATTAGGATAACCTTGCAGGGGAGTCTAGATTTGCTGCTTTCATTTAATATAAATTATTTGTAACTTGGTATTGAATTGTGAAAGTCTATTTTGAGTGGGGATGCTGAAATCTAAAGGTTGGATGCCCAAAGAGAAAAAGACACCCAATATGAGGATAGTCTTTTTCTATTTGGGAATCCAAATTTGGATCATTCTACTACCCGAGGAGTCCAAGGAAGCTGAGATCCAAGGAGTCCAACGAAGCTGAGATCTGAGGAGTCCAAGGAAGAGAAGACCAAGGAGATGAAGAGCAAGAGTATCCCACTCAAAATAACTTGCGTCAGTCTTAGGATTAGAAATTCGGGTTGTTGGCAGTGGCGCCCGGCCACTTTAATTTTCTGCAGACCCTGGGTTGTAATCAAGGGCAGTTGGCCTATGGACATTTAATTGATTTGTTTAATTATGTATTATATTTGATTTGATGATGATTGCGTATAGGTTGTATGTTTTTCATAGTTTATTGGCGATCTGCATGCCGCTTTTATTTTAGCCTGGATTTCGTTGGGCTCTCTAAGGACTAAAACTTTTTCTACTCGCAATTAATATTTAAAATTTTAAGGTTTAAGCAATTTAGAAACTTAACGACCTAGGGAATTGCCAGAATTGTCCGGGGTCGCATGTATATTAATGCATTTCTTCTCTCCTTCTATAAGACACTTCCCCGCCTGCGTGTAGAGTCCGGATAATCTGACCTATAAGGATGAGGTACCGGACCTAAGGAAGCCCAGTCTAATTCTAAAAATTATTTTTTATAAGCCTTTTTAAAGTTCTATGCATACCTGATTTGGAAGCTTTAACCAGCATGCATTACATTAGAAATCAATTAAATCAAAATTTTAATTGCATTAGCTCTAGGAGCATTCACCCAACATCAGTCCGGGGCTAATTAGGAAATCCTATAGATGTCGGCCCCGCTTCTAATAAACTTAAACCTACCCACCCATCTTTCATAAATGACTGGACAGCATGGTTTTAAAGCGATTAAGTGGTTAGCTGGCTCCCCCTTCCAGGCCGGGGTAAGTCCAGATTTTGCATTGCATTAGCTAGGACACGGGTGTTAGTGTTACGTAGAACACTAGACCCATTAGATTTAGGATTCAAGGCTACTATTATTTCGTAGTACGCCTCATCAGTAGGTAGGTCTTCTGTCTTCCAGAGACCATGAGCCCTACATATCCGCGTCACACTGATGATGCCACCTCCATCTTTCTCTTCTGCATGCTCTGAGTGCGTGCCTTTTAGTTTCTCCAGCTTTCTCTCACTACCTTAGTCCCTCCAGATGCTGATGTGAGCCGTGCATGTTGACTAAGCCTAGTTGAACCTCTCTTTCCCTTCGAGTAAGATTTCCTAGTCTTCGCCCTATGTGCCAATCCCAATTTGGAAAGTATAATGTAGAATCCTTAATCGAGAGTTTTCTCAGGCTCCGGCTTGAGATGTAATTAACCACGGGGGCTTGCGCCCGTGGGAAACCGCATCCCACTCTCAAATAAACCCCATTCGAGCTAATGTATTAGGTGGGGGAAACCCGTTGTGATTAGATCGGACATATTGTTATCCATCGGGGTGTGTTGGTGAGAGCCACTATCCTCAATGGTTAATCGTATGTGTGATCGAATCTGCCCTCCCATTGGCCAGATACTGTCTCCCCTCGTGGGGCGATGGTTTTTGTTGTCCTCTCGGAGGTCCACAATTTGGTCATTCAATTAATGCTTTGAAGCTTTCAAATAGGCCTTAGTCCTTTGATTTGGGCCCATTTAGGCTCGGATTGGAATGAATTTGGTGTCATTGGGCTTGTCCTTTTGAGATGTTCAAATTGACTATGAGCTTGTTGAAATTAGAGTTTGAATAGTCCCAAATTTATTCTTAAAGTTTTCAATTCATATTTGAATTGAGATTTGTGCCTGATCAAGGTGATTTTTTTTATGTATCAAAGCAAATATGCAATTATAATAAGTTCAGATGCAAGATGAACTATGGGCATTCATGAAACAGCACCGCTAGCACTAGCCTCATGATGCTGAGGAGAGCGAGGAGAAAATAGATGAAGAGTAGATAGGGTTTTTTTATTAAAAAAGTTGTTGATAAATGTAGTTGTTGTGACAATAATTTGGTAATTAATAATTCAGATATTTTATTTAAAAAAGTGATTATTCATTTTATTTGAGCTTTCATTAATGCAAAGTTAGTTGTGTTGTTTGAGTAATTCATTAGTGATCGGTGCTTATTAAGTGAATTTATTGTTATTAATATTTAGTGATGTGATGTGCAAGTATACGAATAAGAAAGTTTGAAAGGAATGCTATCTTTTTGTTCATATAACTCATATTTTTTATGTATTTTTGATGAAATTTACGTCAGAAAACTATTTTTGACAAAAAAAATAACAAAAATAACCCCCATAATTTCCAACGAATCTTCCAGCAAAAATTAGTGTAAAAAAATCCAGTGGCTCACTAATGGAATATAATGCTGTAGTTTTCAGTTTCTACATATTTGCCAGTTAACCAGTGGAAATTCCGTTAGAGAAGTGTTAGAAGGCTGAAAGAATTCGTCACATTTTCTAGCAAAACAATCCACCAAAAATAGTGATGGTAAATCATTTGCAATGTTTTCCTTCATGTTAGTATTTCCTTTAGATTATTCATCAGAAATTTGCCAGAAATTATTTCCAATGGAAATATTTATGCCAGAAAGTGTTTCCTATGCACCTTTTACTCTCGGGTTAATTTACGTTGGAAATGGGTCATAAAATAAGATTTTCACTGAATTTTGAGCTTATTCTGATTAATATTTCAGCCAGAAAAAGTCTACTTTCCTATAATATAGATATGGCATAATTTGCTATGTTAAAGCTCATTTAATCTACCTAAGGCTAATCAACTCAACCCTTATACTAAAAGGGAGAATTATTTTTTCTTAGATCCTACTTTGTCTAATTAGATCAAGTTAACAAACTAATTTTAGTCAATTCTAGCTAATTATGGCACCAGTCATGATAATTAAGGCTAATATAAGAGGATATTAAGTTGATTTGAACCTTAATAAGGTTAAGGGCTTAGGTCTAAAATTCCCAATTTTATTAGATTAGCTCACAATAAACCTAAAGTGGCCTAGTCGTAGCTATTTGAAGTTGGATTTAGTTTATTTAACTAAAACATATCCCAGATGAGCCAAGTCAAGCTTTTGAGCTAATCAATTGGCTAGTCAATTTAACATGAATCATTTGAATTTAAGTGTTAAAAATAGAGCCTAATTAGCTCAGCTAGATACACTAACCTGAGCTATAACTAATCAATAGACATAAAAAAGCTAGCATAATTGTAATGTCAAATATGATTAAGTAATCAATTTGCACCCATTTAAACTAATGAGGACTTTCCTAGTCATCCAATGTTAGTTTACTTCAACTAAGACCTATCATAATTGATTACTAGCCAAGAATGTGCTAAGTTAATTAAGACCACACTGGATTAGCTTAGTGGAGCCATTAGGATTATGTTGAGCCTATTAAGACTATAGTGGATAAGAGAAAGCCATTTTTGTCCAATTGAGCCCATAAGGATTGGGTTCGCCCACTAGGGACATGTTTTGTTAGCCTAGAAACAAATAAGCCAATATATGTGCACATTAGCCAAGTTAGAGCCATTGTGATAACACTTGGTCTTTATATATTGATTTTATTTGAATGTGCTTGCATAAGTCATAAAGTCATTAGTTTTTTATGCTTAAGAATAAAGCCATGTTAATCTATATTTAGTAAGTTTGGCACAAGATTATTCATGATTTATTTGAATTATTGGGAATCAATATGAGACACCGATAGCAACATGAGCCAACTAAGCTCTTGGATTCCAGTGAATGTCACTGTAGGCCTACTAAAATAGAACCCAATCACTGAATGATTACCCACTTAATTAGGTCATAAACCCGCTTAATGAAGAGAGCATAATAAATCACGTGGACTGTGCTACTGACTAATTAGTGCTCAATACACCTCCAATATTTTCAAAGGTTAATAATACATCTTCATAATCAATATAAAAATATATAGACTCAATTATAATCCTTTATGTAAATCTTATCATGATTATTTATACTCAACAACTAACTAATAGTAATTATCTTATAAATTTTTTTAATACTTAGTACAATCTCTGCCTTTTTTTTTTAATATATGCCAACTCAAGGTTTATGACATTGGATGATATACCATTTCTAGATCAATAAAAATTATGTGTATATTCTCTCATTATTTATAATATTTTTTTATTATTTCCAAGCATAAAGTTAAGTTTAATGAATCTTCATAGGATAAAATTTAATTAATAAACTAGTAAAAAAAATTAAAATTCAATGCTCTAATATTCATTACCGTAATTTCTTTTCTTATGTGTTACTGATATTTTTATTATTGGTCAAAATATTTTTTTAACTAAAATAATTGATGTTGTCATTGTTTAATTTAAGGTGCTCCACAGTGCCTCTTTTTCCAATGCATCCGTATTCTCTCCCTCTAATTCTTTTACCTCAACCAGTGCGATGCTAGGCTTTTACAGATCATCAACGCTTCGTCTTGCTTTATACTATTAAACAATGATGACATATTATTTATACATTTCTGTATAATTATTAAAGATAATTTCAGGCTCGTACACTTTTTTACAATAAGAGGAAGAGATTCCATTATTTTGAAGAAGAGCATCTAAAGGAAAAGAGCTGCGGCGGTCGATCTCTGCTTGATCTTTCAGCCGTCGAAACCGAGGTGGAATTTTATCTTCTGTTCTCTGTTGCCTTTGAAAAATCTGTGATGGTTTCATATTTTAAAGCTCGTCTCTTTCTTTATGGAAGGGATAAGTCCACAGCTCTGCATTTGGTTTTTTACAGCTAAAAAAAATAGTTTCTTGTGAGATTTTAGCTTTTTTTTATGTTTATAATTTTTTTAGACCACTGAATTTATATGTTCAGTAAGTTATTCAAACCCGTTTACCTTTTTTTAAAAATTGGGTTCCTTTATTTTATTTTTTTTACTTTTTTTTTGGGTATTGTGTTATGTTTGCTGGCAATCTTCTTTTAACATCTTGCGAACGGGCCATTATGAAAACTTGCTTTAAAATTAACTCTGTGATTGGATGTTTTAAATGCTGATAGTTATGTTGCTGTTTACTGTTTGTAAAGGAGCAAAATTTCGTAAAAAAGCCATTGAAAAGCTTCAATCTTTCATATTGCTTTTTGTCTTTAAGGGCATCTGCCTTCTTTTACTGAGTCTGAATGTGAAGCTTAGCAGTAATAAATAAGAAGGTATTCTCTCTGTCATATTTTACTAATAGTTTGTGCTCACTTCTTAAAATATTCTGTATTTTATTGCTTGGTAAGTAAGATTTAACAACGCTAAGATCTGATTATAATTTACTTTAGTTGCCACGAAGTTTTTGATTTTGTGTTTTTTCTAGTTGAAAAACAAATCCCCGGTGGCTAAAATATATTTAATTCGTCTATTGTATGTTAGCTTTTGCGCATAGAAAACAAAAAGGCCACGTTGGAGTTGCGTAGTTTCTTGGCAACTAGTTGATACCTTTCTTCATTAGTGTTCTGATGCTCACTTGTGTTGTTTATGCTTATGGCTGTGCAATTGGTTACCTTTCCTTCTTTAAAACTTAATCCCCAACTATGTGCTGTTATTCTTGAAAATTACTGCTATATATTGCTACATCATTATTGAATAAGAATGGCCAGTTCTCTCTTTTAGCCTACGCGGGGCCACACATTGACCTGTCTTCCATTTTTGCCTGTGGATTCATTTGGAAAGGCTGCAACTATCATTAAAAATAGTTGGAGAATTGTTGTGAGACAAAAGATATTTTTAAAATTTGTATAATAAATTCATTTCTTCTGGAAGTGTAGGACAATAACAAGGAAAAAAGCCAGCTTGTAATCTTCCTAGAAGTGCTATATGGACCTATCCTCATCAAGTCTTTCGTGAATTTGATTGCTACTTAGCGACTTTTTTACTAGGTTTTTTCTACTTTAATTGTCCATTATCTATAACCAATACTTTTTTTCACTGTTGAATTTTGTACCTAGTCTCTTGCGGACAATGCTATACATCTCTTATGATTTTTCTTTTTTTTTTGCTTTTTATTTCAGAATTGGAGCAATGGAGGACCTGGAATGCAAGGGGAGTGTCTATAGAATTAGAAATTGTGCTTTTGATCTCCTATCTTTGGGTGAAGATCTGATTGATGTTGATGATGATGATTTCTGGTGGGAATTTATTGGAAGGGATCTACGCCTCAAATCCACTTTCCTGTATTGTGATATCAATCATGTTATCTCATATTATCGTGATGAACAGAAGAGGAATCTGACTGACCTTGCCAACAGATTGTTCCATTACATGGAAGAGGTAATGTTTTAGGTCTAATTTTTTCCTTCAGTTCTTACTGAATTATTTAGTTCAACAATATTTTCCATATTTTATGTTCAAGGAAAATACATGTTTATTGCTTTCAAAAGTGTGGAGAAGAAAAAAAAATGATGTCTTGGGTTTGGTTTGCCTGCTGTGAAGACTACATCTAAAGCTTACTTTATTTTTCTAATTTTGGGGGAAATTTTGCTGCTTCTTTTGAATTAGGATTCTTAACTCCTATTCTTTGCAAATATATATTTATATATCGTGCTGTAGAGTATGGAAAAGCTAACTTAGTGAATTGATCTCGTTTGATAACTCGTGCCATACAGAGCAATCTAGTCTGTTTGCATGATGGCTTTTCTTTACTGAAAATTTCAGTATGACTCTCATTTCTCCCTAATTTCTTCAAGCTATTTTCTCACTCTAGTGACTATGAATTATTCGTGGTCACAACAATATATCATTCAATTACTCTACAAAAATATGATAACTACAAGCAAGAATCACTTCGCAATGCTACTTTTAAATCATTATGTAGAGGGAAAAAAATGTCTGAAGTATTTTGGTATTCAGAAGAGGAGATGATTCCAAATGTCAAACCCACTCATTTTTTCCCTCTTCATTTTATTAAAAGTTTACTTTTTTAGGTTCCAAAAATTTGTGTTTTTTTTAACTCTGATGCTAGTTTCATAGAAAAATTTCATTTTTTCTAGCCAGTTTTTGAGGTCCATGAATATATATCTCATGTTTGTAAAGCAGTCTCAAAGCTAGTTCTGAAGGATTGTACCAATTGGAATGGAGCTTAGTGTCTTCTTCTCCATTAGATATAGCATGCGTGCCTTTGTCCGTAGTATAGTGGTATGTCTCCTAGTCCCTTAATTCTTATCTTCCACCAGAAGCTTTTGATTTCGACAACATGGTATCCTTCACAACTTGCAGAAAAGGTAGACTAATTGTGGACCATAGTTCAATTGTAGCTTTCACAATTTTAAATGTGGAAGCACTTTCATGCTGTGATATCAGGGCTACATCATTACAAATACAGCAAACACTAAGAGTCTGTTTGGGATAGTCTTTTTATTGGTTTATTTTTTAGACTAATATCAAAATTCTATTTGGCTGTTAGTTTTTTGTTTCTCTCTAAAAATATTTATGATAGAAGCTGCTTTTTACAACTAAAATTATTATAGTGTTGAAGCTATAAAAAAATTATTGTTAAATCTTTTCAAAAGTAAAAATATGTACTATAGCAATTTTTAAAAAAATTATTTTTCTCATAATAAATTTACAATTACCTTTAATAAAACTACAAATGCCCCAAATGGATCCCAAGTGTTGCTTAGGCTTCGTTTGGTGCGGCTTTTTTAATGCTTTCTAAAGCAGCTTTCTAGTACAAAAATTTCTAGTTCTAAATATTTTTATGCTAAAAAATTGCTTTAGAAAGTAGTGAGAAAGCCGTCCCAAATGAAGATGTTTTGATGCTTAACACCAAATATGATTTCATCTACTCCAAAAGTGATAAAACAAGAGAGTGATAGTTTAGTTCTTATGCTTGCAATGCCTCTTGCTACTATCTGGGATTGGATTGATTCAGACTTGTTCCATACTGTATCAAAGTTGTTCCTCTGAGTTTAGATGCTGACATCCAATTGCAGTAGAGGTAACTAATTTGTAAGTTGTGAAGTCTAATTTTGTTCTATGAAGAAAAAAGGTGCCATATAGACTTAGTCGCGCTTCGATGTGGAGCCTAATTTCCTAACACTAACGAGTAATCTAGGCCAACACTATCAAATAAATCTCTGTTACTGGGAATTGTTTTCAGAACTTCCTTTATGAGAAATTTCATATATATTTGCTATGCTGCCTAAACGTTAGAAACTTAAAACCAAAAATGTTGCATCTTAGTGGTTAAGGCTCATATTTCTACGTGCGAGTGATCATTATATTTCATATTGTATCATAAAAGCTTTATATCAATACAACCATACCATACGAAAACTAAGTTAAATTGATTTGTTAATGGCTTACTGGCAGCTTGACAATGCGCTGAAGAGCCGGAGCATATCTTTGGCACAGATCTGTTACAGTGATGCAGCTCTTGTACTCAAGGAAGTTGTGGCTTCACTCATTCCTGGTTTTTAGGTTTATGTAAATATAACAAAAGGGAGGTAATTGAAGCTCCAAAAACTCACAACTGTATACTTGGAAAGGATTCTTACCTGAAAATTTATTCAAAAGAGACCTGGCCATGCTCTTCTAATGTATGGGGAATATATATTGATGTAAATAGCAAGCTTCCAACATTTAAGAATCAAGAGAGGATTAATTAATTTTGCTCTCCTTAGTTTTCTTTTGTTGCAGTTGAATTATCATGAAAAGTAGAGGTGAAATAAGGTTTTCTTATTTCCAATCCTAATGAAAGCACTCAGGTTTGCAAGAGATTCAAAATTTGGAACAAATTCAGCTCCATCATTAATTTTTTGTTCCAATTGCAATTTAAAATAAATATTGTTGAAAAGTATGATGAATTTACTAGTTAGATGTTGTTAGAAACTGATGAGTTTTAAAATTTTTTGATAATTTTATTTATCAAAAGTGATGTATTTCATTTTTTTTATATAAAATGAGAAAACTTTTGTCATTATTTCTTTTTTAAATCTACAAGAAAGAAAATGAGCACTAAGCAACTGAAGTTTTGATTGCCACACCAAATGTTTTTGAAGTTAGGCTGAGACTAGAAAGAAAGTAGATGTTTATGATCTATCAAATAGAAGCAAGTGGGAAACGACTTCAACTTAGGTCTTTCCTTTTCTTTTTTACAAGTGGAGGAAGTGAAGAGTTTGGCATACTGTTTTTCACCTTTTTGAGCAAATTTTACAAGAAAAAAGTGATTTATTTGTTTTACTTCTTAAACAAAACTGTATGATTACATTCGTTCTTCAATTTTTTTTATTCAAAGAACGATGAAAAAATTCAATTTGAAGTAAATACAAACGACAGAAAACAAACAATATTCAAAAGAAACTTACAACAGATTAATTTCTTGGAACTCTATTGCCTTTCATTAGAGGGTCTTGAAAGCAAGACCTCAAGAAAGCTACAGGTGCCTTTGAGAAATGAACTTGCTTGCACATGAGAGAGCGTTGAGACTATGATTTCCAAGAATATTCGAGATTAGATTATGGGTGGTAACTGCCTTAGAGGGAGTAGTCTTTACTTGCCCATTTTGAGGGGAAAAGTCCCCTAATTAAGGTATCGAAAGGAGCTAATAAAAACTGCTACGCTTTTCTCAGCTAAAAACTTTTATCAATGAGAGTGGGTTGAGTCCTAAGATTCTATCTCTTAATCATTAGTTCTTGATGTATACTATAGTGGGATTTCTTAGGGTTCAACTTTTAACGGCTAATGATCCTATATATTTATAAGGATTAGTATTATTTGTGCTAGAATATTCATGATAGTTTAGAGATATTATTTAATGTCTTGGCTTTCCATGATGATCTAGCACACGTAGAGATAATCAGATAAAAGAGATGCCAAGACACGTGAGCTTTTATGTGAAAACTCCATAAAAAAATGAGGCCTGGCCATCTGAAATGATTATATTAATATATAATACCAGTTACAAATGATGACCTTCCTTGTAGTTGGGGAAAATAATGATACAATATAGTATGCATGAAATATGAAGATTGGGTTCAATGACGAAAGTTGAATAAGCCTTGAGGCATTCGAGTTATTTTCAATAAATATTTTGTGGTATGATTGATATTGTCATTTGATGAGAGAAAGCTAGAGGTTAAAAAGTTCAATATAAATATTGGTCTTCCTTGCTAGCGATGGCCTGCATCAAAGTTGTTAGCAATAGCAAATAACAAAGCCGGAGGGCATCAGTATTGATGTCGAGTACATGTATGAACTTTATAGATGATGTCATGCATCAATGTTATTGGCGATGGTGATTATGAAGTTGGTGGGTGTTAATGTTGGTGTTGATGGCATGTGTCAACCTTATAAGTAATAGCTTGTGTTAATATTGTTTGTGATGATACACGATGAAATCAATGGGAGATAATAATCAAATAGCGATGGACATGAGATAGTAGTATGGTGACGATGGCCAATATATCGTCGTCTAGCGCCAATGGTTGGGAAATTGTGGTCTGGCTACGATGGTCAGGAGACTGTAGTTAGGCGATGATAATTGAGAGACTAAAATCAAGTGATGATGGTTAGGAGATCATACTCGATCGATGATAGTTGAAGGACCACAGTCGATCAATAGTAGTCAAGAGATTGTATTCAGAGTAATAGTGGCCTAGTGACTGTAGTAGGGTGATGTTGATCAGAAGATCATAGTTTTGCAATGGCAATTGAGGGATCAAAGTCAAGCGACGAAGCTAGAGAGGCCGTAATCGAGCGATGGTAGTCGAGAGTATAGTTACGCAACGGTAGTCAGAGGATTGTAGTCAAGTGACTGTAATCAGGCAATAATGATCGAACGATGGTCTAAGCTCTCTTCTTTTTCTCTTCTACCCCCACCCATGGGTGACTATTTATAGATTTTGAGAGTGACGTTCTCTATAAATATATCAAAAATCTAAAATAATTTATCTTATGGCCTATAGTGATTCTCTTGATCATATAGTTTTTTTTTAATATTTGAGTGCCTTTGTGATGTTGGAATAAAGCGATATTAGGCTCGTTGGATTCTTCTTGTCAAGAAATTTAATTTGACTATAAACATGTAAAATTTTGATATTATTTATCCCTTCCAATTAATATCCCAAAATTTTGACCTCGCTTCAAAAGCTTGAATTGGGCTCATTTGAACTCAAATCGAATCATTTTTTACGTCCATAATTTGTCTAATCGATACGTTCTATTCAACTATAAATTTATTGAAATCAGAGTTTGTTCAATCCTGAATGTCGCTTCAAAAAGTTAAAAGTTTCAAATTTGAATAATGCCTAGAGATTCATACCCAATCAAATGAATTTTTTGAAGACATGCAAAAAACATAAAATT
This sequence comes from Dendrobium chrysotoxum, assembly GCA_019925795.1. Lineage (NCBI taxonomy): Eukaryota > Viridiplantae > Streptophyta > Magnoliopsida > Asparagales > Orchidaceae > Dendrobium > Dendrobium chrysotoxum. The sequence continues at coordinate 43,751,386 of CM034309.1, forward strand.
ATAGATGAAGATTTTCTTTTTTGTTTTAACTGAACCATTTATTTCTACTAAACTATAGTCATGCTCTTTGCCTTGGGCACCTGCTGCTGATTTTAATTGCTTCTTTTGAACATGAGATTTTTTATTACTAGAGGTAGAAGCTATTAATAGGCGTTTGCTTCTCTAATTCTGCGTTGTAACAAATGGAACTTCAGACTCACTTGAAAAAAACTCTGGCTAATGGTTATACAATGCATACTTCTAATAATTTTCAAATATGTAATTCATTTAAATATACATAGTCCTTAAACTTTTGTAAGGATTACGAAAATACTTGTAAAGGTACAATCTCAATTATCACCTCTAGACATTGTGCATTATTTAGCTACTATGTTAGATATTCTTTTTAAACCAACCTAAGAGACAAGGTTTTGTGTGTGGTTGATAAGTCTAATTGTTCAATTAATACTTTGTTGTCAAAATTTTCTTTCTCTTGCATCTGTAATATACTCATAACAAATGATTGTGATGCGTCACCAAAAATTACCTTATTCAGGCATGAATATCGATGCAAATATGAATCAGAAATCCCCAAATTAAATTCAAGGCCATCCAAACTCCTATTTCAGCAAGCTTAAAGTCAAATTGAACATCTCAAGTAGACGAACCCAATGGCACCAAATTCAGCTCAATTTGAGCCCAAATGAGCCAAAATCAAAGAATCAAATCATATTTGAAAGCTTCACAGCATTATTTAGATAATCAAATGATATCTGAATATGACATGCTTATAGTCGAATCGAATGGCTTGACGAGACGAATCCAACGAGCTTAAGATCACTCAATTTTGACATCTCTAAGGCATTTTAAATGCTTAATAAATGCTCTATGATAAAGAGAATCACTATGAGCCGTCCAATAGAACACTCCAAACTTGCCCTAGTTCTTCTCCATATTCACTGAGGATGCCACTCCCAAAAAAATTATAAATAGCCCCCATTCTTCACATAAAAGAGGGGGAGAAGAGAGGAGAAAACTTGAGAGCTCTCTTGCACTCTCCATCTTACCCAGCCACCGCCGGAGTTCTTCCTGACCACCGAACGCTGCCGGATTTTTTTTTTCTCTTCGACTACCGTCGAAACTCCTCCTGGACTCTACGACCGTCAAATCTTCTCCTTATCATCGTTGTCCAATGACTTTGGTCCCTCCAACTTTTATCACCAAATTATGGTTCTTTCAACCTACGTCACCCACCGACTACAATCACTCCAACCACCGATGCCTAATTATGATCCCTCCGACCACCATTATCCAACTACGACCCTATGGACCAAACAAACAGGCCAACACTCTCTTAAGAACAGCTGTCATGTTGTTCTCCAACTATGTAATGTACTATATAAAACATGTATTTGCTACATTGAGCCAGTGCCCTCCTCCGAGGAAGAGCATTATTTGTAATCAACCGCAAACACTAGTGGAATCAATTCGACTAGGCAAGACCCCATGGTTTTTACCTCTTTTAGGGATTTTCCACGCAAAAATCATGGCGTCTCTTATGCATGATACGCCATACTCTTTTATCTGTTTGTGTAATGAATACTCATGCAAAGCTAGGACACTAAACTTTATATTTTTCTACCGTCGCGAATATTTCATGATGCAACAGATTAGATGGAGTTTCTTTCTATTCTCCTTTAATTGCTATTGCATATGCTATTAAGCTTAATATAGGATCAAATAACGATCCAAAATTTAGAGAAATCAATGTATCCTTAACATTTTGCTTATATTTTAAGATTCAAGGTTGCATCAAATATCAAAATAATATTATAATTAGATAAAAATTTACATAATTATCTGTTATGATTCTATTTATTATACACCCCATATATGTTTTAGAAAATCTCATCATTAATTTTCATGCCCGAACAAAATTTCATATGCCTAAATAAAATATAAAAATACAATAATGAGACTTCGATGAGTCACAATTCGGTGGCTAGCTGACACATTTATCATAAAGTGATAAAGGTAAAAATAAAATGGTTATTTGTTTTTCATAATGAAGAAACTTAAGAGCAAATATTATGTAAGATAATGAGAAAATTGATTGTTTTATGTCAGAAGTTCTTCATTTGCTATGCAAGAGGCAATGCTCTATGCCTATAGCAGATGGGGAGGTTATTAAATCCTATCAAGAACCTACAATCATCATTATATGTATTTATATATGAGCACTATGCTTAGGGGATGTTTGGCATAGGATTTGCGCTAGGATTTACGCTGGATTTTAGGCAAATCTAGTCAAACAGTTTTCGGAGGCCATCTAAATCAGACGTATGTGTAAATCCCAGATTTATGGCATAAATCCACATAAATCCGGGATTTACTAAATCCCATCGTTCGGCGGATTTAGCAAGATTTACACTCGCGTGAACTCTCTCCCGCGACGCCCGTATCGTGGAGTACCTATGAAAGACTTTATCTACAGTGAACGGCGCGATTGCATTGCTCTCGTCCCTTAATTCAACATATTTCTTCATATTTAAATCTCCAACTGTCATAAATCCTAAAATTTATTGCCAAACAATTTCTCAAAATTTAATATTTATCATACCAAATAATTTTCAAGATTTAACACCATAATTTATTAAATCCAAATTTATGAATAAATCCCACTAAATTAAATCCAATCCAATACCAAACAGCCCCTTCGAGTTGGATAATAGCTTTGACCTAGATGTATTGGTAGACATTATGTTCATGGAAGAGCAGAGTGCCGAAGAGGTCCTGCTCCTGTGCAGGACGGGTTTTGTTTACGTTGGTTCTTCTGCCACCGCTCTCGAAAGTCGGCACGATTGGAATCAAGGTTCGGACTGTAGGGTTTTAGATTGTTCGCCTCTTTATCCTGTTAATTTTTGGCGCTGATATGACTTGTTAATTGTGGAATATTGATATGATTGCAAATTTGAAGTTCGCCCGATTTTGATACATTATCCTTTTTAGTTTGGTGCGATGAGATTTGGGTAAGTATTTCTAAATTAGTTTCTTCATGGGGTATTTGGCTACTCCACTACTTCGTTTACGGGATGTGAAAATCCGAGGAAAAAACATGCAGAATTGGGTTCTGATCATTAAAAGTGCTTTGGCTTCCCGTTCTATAATTTATACTGATGATATAGCTTGGTTATTGATAATTTTTCAAAGCTTGGAGTTAAGATCCATTAACATATTAATTTTTCATGCTTATATTTGTATCTCCATGTGCCTTTTAGGGATTGTAACATAGATTAACTTGACTAGGGTAACCATATAAAACATATGCTGAATATTTTTGTATGTTTCCTAATAAATTTTCTTAACTACTTGCGTTTATTTTTCTCACTTGGTTTATGTGTATTTATAAACAGGGCATTAGCTCTTCTTTCCAATTGCACAAAAAATTTCTTTCAATGGTGTGTCTTAAAATGGTTGCTTGATAATTCTGATCTAGTCAGCTAAGCTCCCCCTATGCTCTGCCCATGGGTCTTACCCTCTCTCCTTCATGAGCAAGCTTGTTAAGTTTCAGTCACCTTCAAACTTCTTTCCTAGCACCATCTTTGAAGGGCATGCATGTCTTATCCAGCTATGCAGGGCATGCTCGTTAAGTTTCAGTTTTTATATTTTTCTAATGACTGCATTTTGGCATCCTCCAATAGATGTGTGAAAAAGCAGTAGGATTTGATGATATTCTAATAGATGTATGGGAATGCTTTGGAGATCAAGGAATTACTTAGCTTACTAAACTTTTTAATATTATTTTGATGACTAAAAAGATGCCAAATGAATGAAGGAGTGTGTTGGTTCCTATCTTTAAGAATAAAAATTATGCATAAGAGTGTGCGAATTATAGATGAATTAAGTTAATGTGTCATACATAAAAATTATTGGAGAGAGTAATTGAGCACAGCTTACAATGTGATACTAATGTTTCTCAAAATTAATTTGGATTCATGCTAGGCAGGTATACTATGGAAGCTATACATTTGTCTATAGATTTGATGGATAAGTATTGGGAGAGTAAGAATGATCTATTTATGATATTTATTGAGTTAGCGAAAGCATCTCATAAAGTTTCAAGAAAAGTGCTCTGGAGAGTTCTAGAAAAGAAAGAAGTTAACAATGCTTATATTCAAGCCATTAAGGATATGTATATAGGAATTGTTACTTGTGTTCAAGCACATGGTGGTTTGACAAACTATTTTCCTATTTTAGTTGCATTACATCAAGGATCAATTTTAAGCCCTTGTCTTTTTGCTTTTATCATGAATGTTCTTACTAGACATTTGCAAGAGGATATACCTTGGTGTATGGTTTTTGCTAATGATATTGTTCTTGTTTATGTAACTTGAGAGGGAGTTGATGTAAAACTTGAGTTAGGGAGGTCAACCATAGAGTCTAAAGGTTTTCATTTGAGTAGATCTAAAACTAAATATATGGAGTATAATTTATATATATATATATATATATATATATATATATATATATATATATAGTGGTGGGATTGTGACATTGTGTGATCAAGTTATTAAAAATAGTGTGTGTTTTATGGATTTCGGGTCTATTGTTCAAAGGGATGGTGAAATAGATGGAGATCTTATTAGTAGAACTCAAGCTAGATGGTTAAAGTGGAGGAATGTATCAGGCTTGTTGTGTAATAGAAATGAACTTGTCAAACTTAAGGGAAAAAATTATAAGATGGTGGTGAGATTTACAATGCTTTATGCCAGAATGTTGGTCATTAAAAGAGAAGCATAAAATTAAGTGTTGTAGATGAGAATGCTCGGGTGGATGATTGGCTTTGTACTTAGAGACATAATGTGAAACGAGTATACACATGAAAATGTTGGAGTAGCTCTAGTGGCAAATAAGATTAGAGAGAGTCACCTTAGATGGTTTGGTCACTCCGATAAACTTGTTAGAAAAATAGATATATTAGATCAGATTTATGTTAAAAAATGTAGAGGTATACCTAAAATGATTTAGTTAGAAAGTATTAAAAATTATATTTTTATTAGATTTAAATGAGAATTTGACTCATAATAGGATACAAGGGAGAAAAATGATTCATGTAGCCGACCCCACGTAGTGGGATAATGGCTTGATGTTGTTGTAGTGTTGTTATTGTTATGGAGACATTCTTTAAGTTCATAAAATATTTGTAGTTATTCAAAATCCAAAGATCATTGAAAGCCTCTTTGAGTGAATAAATACTATACAGAGAAATCTTTTTTTTATTTAAAGTCTTAATCAAGTTCTAAATCTAACAAGTGTTTTTTTGGATCCTCTTTAATTTCAAAACATAACATCATTTCTTCAAACTTATTTATGTACTCATTTACATTCTTTGTTCCTTTTATAAGTGAGTTAAATTCATCAAGGAGGCAATCTTCATAAGATACAAGCAAGTATTTTGCTTTTAATAATATTTCCATTTCAACCCATGTTGTTGTAAATTTAAGACTTGGGTGTTCCCTTTGTTGTTCTGCGTACTAGTTTCATTTTTTGCTTGGCCTATAAGTTTTAGTTTGATAAAATATTATGTCACTCTCCCAATATCGTTTGCCAATCAAAGAAGTTATCCCTATCCATTACCAATTTGAGAAAGCTTTAGGATCTATCCTCCTATCATAAGTAGACACATTTCCTTAAACCTTTATAGCTATGTCCTCATCAATATCATAAAGTTGTCATTTAATGGTTATCACAAGTATTCCTTATGATATCTATCTTTATTATGCCTCTCATATTGATTTTTACGTCTACTAACAATGGTGTGAATGAGTTCTTAATTTAGGCTAGATTTGTTATTCAACTCTTATAGACTTGGTTCATTAGTTTCCAAGGTTTCATGTTGTTCGTTAATTCAATTTATGGCAATGCTTAGTTTGTCTTGTTTAGCAAGTAACACTTTTAATTGTTGTTATAAAATTTTTATAATATCTTCCTTTTGGTGATTTCTCAATAGATCTTAAACTTGTTGTTACAACCCAATGCATGTGTTTGAAATAATAAGTGCGGACAAATAGTCGGACGATTGTTAAATTTCTTTCAAGTAATAGTTAAGATAATTCTAATATACCATCCCAAATATATAAAGAGTCACAAATTATCCATCACAATTTAAAACATATATAATTCGAGTCTTCTCCGAACTTTTCCAAAACCATTGCACTAGAATTAAATGTATATGATCTTTACATACCTATTCTTATTCGCTCCACTTCTTCTTTTTATAAAACTGTTAGAATGGTCATTGTACCGGTCCAGCTGATCCAACCTGGATCAGCTATATTCTATCAAAGGAGGAACTCCTATTCCGCTAGAACAGATCCCACCCCCTCTACGTGGGGTCCAACAAGCGGCATTTAAGTGGGATTTAATGAGGTTTAGGAGGGAAAATTCAAAGGAGGGGCTGTTTAGAGATTTCCTTGATTATTGTATGCTTTAAGTATGATATTTTCCTAGGGTTAGAGTATTGAATGTTTTGTTGATTTTAGTTGTTATTCGTTGTTTTTGGGCTCTAGCGGTGTCTACATATTTGGGAGAGGCGGATCCTCTCCAATTGAAGATTCATTATATCTTGTTGTTTTATTCCATCTATTATCAGTATAATTATTTCTCGCTAGTGTTTCCACCCAAAATTTTTCTTATTTCTTGTTTTTGAACCTTGCTGAAATTCAAATTCAGCCAAGTTTACTTTGATTTCTACAATTGTATCCCATCAAATTAGTATCAGAGTGCATCGATTCTAGGCACCTATGGCTGGAAGAAAGGTAGAAGTTTTGGGAGGGGAGATTGGCCAACTGAAATCATAATTTGGGGAAAAGATTTCGGAATTCGAAAAACCAAACTTCATCCATCCATGAAAAGATGGAAAGTTTGCCATGGTGGAAGAAATGTTGAGGAAATTGCTTGAGACCTAACCCAAAACGGCGTTGTCTGAGGTGAGGGGAGCCACCGATGGCCAAGAAAGAGGTAGAAACCTTAATCCGATAAGGAGAAGGGAAAATCAAGAGGTGGAGATTTTGGAGGGAGAGGATGGAATGCCTTCCCTAGAGCCTATTTCTAGGGAGGAGATGAGTAATGGGTATGAGTGAAGAGGTGCTGATTTTGCAAGAAGAGAGATTGATTTCGAGCAAAGGCGTGCTGATTTTAAAAGAATGGGGGATTTCAAAGAAGGGTTTGGGTACGAGCAGAGAAGGGAGGATCGGGACACTTAGGGGAGACCATCCTCTCGGGGAATGGGTGGTTATGGAGGATTTAGGGGGCACGGATGAGATCCGAAGGTAAGGAAGCTGAAGATGCCTATCTTCAGGAGAGAGGATGCACATGGATGGATCTACAAGGTGAAGGGGTATTTCACCGTCAATGGGCTGACGGAGGAGGAGAGGGTGACAGCAGCTGGCCTATGTTTGCAGGGGAAGGCCTTGGCTTGCTACCAATGGAGAGACATCAGACGGCCCATACGGAGCTCGAGGGAGTTCAAGGATTACTTGTTGGAATATTTCTGAACCAGCAAGAGAGGGGACTTTTATTAGCAGTTTTTCGATCTTACGCAGGAAGGCTCAGTGGTAGAGTACCGTGAGTGGTTTGAGTACCTTGCTAGCCAATTGGACTAATTTTTTGAGACTGTGCTAGAGGGGAACTTCATGAAAGGGCTCAAACTAGACATCTAAATGATGATTTGAGTGATGAGACCTCGTGACTTGAGAGAGGCTATAGAGTTAGCACAGTTAGTGGATGACTAGAAGCACCTGGAGAGGGGAGCCAAAGGCAGTAACTCAGGAGGTTTATACAGGATGACCACCATTTTTTAGCACCAAAGGGGCTGACAGCAGGTAACCTTTGAGAGACCCCAAAAGAGAAGCCGGTGGGAGAGGGAATCGGGGGAAACTTCAAGAAGCTCACTGAGAAGGAGCTGCAGGATAAGAGGGCTAAAGGGTTGTGCGTCAGATGTGATAAGAGGTATACATCAAGGCATAGGTGTAAGGAATGAACTCTTTAGGTTCTCACCATCTATGATGATGTGGAAGCTGAGAGAGGTGGGAGTGAGACATTGGTAGAGGAGGAGGAAGAGCTACATCTGGACATGGTGGAGGTCTCCTTGAACTCAGTGGTGAGATTCACTCCAAATCACACCATTGAAGTGAAAGGAGAAATAGTAGACAAGGAGGTGGTGTTGAGAGACACTAGGGCGACCCACAATTTCATCTCCACCCAGGTCGCTGACCAATTGGGGGTGAAATTGGTGGACATAAGGTGTTATGGAGTGATGATGGGCACGGGGAAGGTGGAGACAGGTAGAGGAGTGTGTAAGGGAGTGGTGCTGACTATACAGGGGGTCCAGGTGAGGGAGAATTTCCTTTCACTGGAGTTTAAGAGCACTGATGTCATCCTGGGGATGAAATGACTACTGACCTTGGGGGATACCAAGGTCAATTAGGGAGCACTGATGATGGAGCTGGAGGTAGAGGAAAGAAGGGTGCCGATCAGTGGAGATGTAGGGTTATCCAAAGCTATAGTGTCTCTCAAAACCATGGTGAAGACCATACAGGAGGTTGGAGGAGAATTCCTAGTAGAGCTGTAGAGCTTAGAGAAGATTAGATTGGAAGAGGGAGCGGACATTCCTTTTTTAGTATAGCCACTTATATAGTAGTTCATTGAGGTCTTTCAGCCACCTCAAGGCTTACCACCACAGAGGGAGCAGGATTAGGCCATTACTTTGAGGGAGGGGGTGTCACCAATTAGTGTCAGGCCATACCACTACCCTCAGATTCATAAGGATGAGATTGAGAAGCTAATCAGAGAGATATTGGAGGCAAAGATCATCCGGCCAAGTGTAAGTTCTTTTTTTAGCCCAGTCTTATTGGTAAAAAAGAATGATGGGAGCTGGAGATTTTGTGTTTATTATCGGGCCTTAAACAAGAAGATTGTGCCAAACAAGTTCCCCATTCCAATGATAGATGAGTTGTTGGATGAGCTGTGTGGAGCAATGGTATTCACAAAGATGATATGAAGTTTGGCTACCATCAAATCAGGATGAGAGAGGATGATATTCCAAAGACCGCATTCAGGACTCATGAGGGGCACTACGAGTTCCTGTTGATGCCTTTTGGCCTCACCAACGCCCCTGCTGCATTCCAGTCTCTCATGAATAAGGTATTCCAATCATATCTTAGGAGGTTTGTATTGATTTTCTTGATGACATCCTGGTGTATAGCAGATCATACGAGGAGCATTTGAAGTACTTGAGGGTGGTCTTATAAATGTTACAGGAGCACCAGCTGAGGGCCAACATGAAGAAGTATTATTTTGCATAGGCCAGTGTAGAGCACTTGGGGAACGTGTATCTCAGGAGGGGATGGCTGCTGATCACGCCTAGATTGAGGCAATGTTGAAATGGCCTCTATCTAGGAATCTGAGAGAGTTGAAGGGTTTCCTAGGATTGACTGGATACTACAGGAGATTTGTGAGGGGATACAGCACCATAGCCTGGTTATTGACAGAGCAGCTGAAGAAGAATAGTTTCTTGTGGGGAGAGGTGGATACCCAAGCCTTTGAGAGATTGAAGAAGGCCATGATCGCGGTATCGGTCCTGGCCCTATCAGATTTCAGCCAGATTTTTGTGGCAGAAACTGAGGCATCGGGGTATGGATTGGGGCAGTGCTCATGCAAAATCACAGGCTTATAGCTTACTTCAGCCAGGTGTTGACAGCTAGAGCTAGTTTGAAGTCAGTTTACGAGAGGGAGTTGATGGCAATTGTGTTGGCTATTCAGAAGTGGATTAAGCAAATATACTCACTTAATTCCCCAACGACATCCCTACACGGCAATGATAGTGGCAGTAGCGTTCATCAGAGAGGTGGTTCAACTGCATAAGATACCGGAGTCTATCGTGTTCGACCGAGATAAGGTATTTCTCATTCACTTTTAGAGGGAGTTATTCAGGTTGCAGGGGACAGTATTGAAGAGGAGCACTGCTTACCACTCTTAGACAAATAGGCAGTCAAAGGTTGTTAATAGGAGTTTGGAGAATTACCTGCGATGTTTCGCTTCAGAGACACCTCGGTTGTGGGCCAAGTGGCTATCATGGGCAGAGCACTTGTACTTCGTACCATTTAGCTTCCCAGATGACTCATTGTAAAGTGTTGTTCAGAAGGGATCCACCCCACCTGGTGCATTTTGGGCAAAGTAGTGCACCAGTTTCTTCAATGGAACAATACTTAGAGGAGAGGGATAGGGTGTTGGAGGAATTAAAAAGGCATTTGTTGAGGGCTCAGTAGATCATGAAGAAGCAGACAGATGGACATAGGAAGACATCCAATTTGAGTTGGGGAATAGAGTGTATCTGAAGGTTCGTCCTTACAGACAAATGATGGTTGCTAACAGGAGAAACGAGAAGCTGGCACCAAGATACTTTGGCTCTTATGAGATATTGGAGAGAATCGGAGCTGTGGCTTACCAATTGAGGTTAGCCCCGACCACTATCATACACCCAGTGTTCCACGTTTCACAATTGAGGAGCATAATCGGGGATCATACAACTAGTTCAGAGCTATCTGTGACACTGACCGAGGATTTGGAAGTGGTATTAGAATCCCTGGAGCTGAAAGGAGTACGACAGGAGGAAGGTGTGCTCAAGGAACTGCTAATAAAGTGGAAGACCCTACCCGACTATAACGCCATATGAGAGCCATATGAGAGAGTAAAGCTTCAATTTCCATCCTTTGGGAGACAGGTATTGTTAGATCGGTCCAACCAGTCCAATCTGGACCAGCTATATTCTATCAGAGGCGGAACTCTTGTTCCACCCGAACAGATCCTGCTCCCTCTACATGGGGTCCAACAAGTGGCATTTAAGTGGGATTTAATGAGGTTTAGGAGGGAAAATTCAAATAATGGGCTGTTTAGAGATTTCCTTGATTATTGTATGTTTTTTTTTAATTAAGTTATTGACATGGAGTCATTAATTATTGTATGCTTTTTTTCAATAAATCAAAATGAGTTAATTATTGTATGCTTTTTTTTAAGCTTTAGTGAGTTTTGAATTAATTATTGTATGTTTTAAGTAGGATGTTTCCTTAGGTTTAGGGTATCGAATGTTTTGCTAATTTTAGTTGTTATTCGCTATTTTTGGGCTCTAGTGGCGTCTATAGATCTGGGAGAGTCGGATCCTCCTCTCCAATTGAGGATTCGTTGTATCTTGTTGTTTTCTTCCATCTATTATCAGTATAATCTTTCTTGCTAGTGTTTCCACCAAAATTCTTCTTATTTTTGGTTTTGAACCTTGCTGAAATTCAAATTCAGCCGAGTTAACTTTGATTTCTACAAGTGTATCATATCAAAAACCTTATCATTCAACCATCTAATTTATAGGAACCTTCTTTCAATTATTTCATTCAATAGTTTGTGTTCCAATCATCAACTCAGTGGCTAATAATTATTTAGTAATATAATAATTTAAATTAAAATAAAATAATATGTATGTGAGTCAACTTAAATAATCATTAAACCGTTCATTTATAAGAATTTAAACATGTGCAGTTAGTAAAATAAAAGCATTATTTTTTTAAATAGTATTTAATACTATATTTATTAAATTATAATATAATACTTGTTTCATGAGCACCATCTAAAATTTGCACCAATTAAGTTGCAATCATTTTCATTTTAATTCTCTTTTCATACATTTTATATTTTACGTGTACGGGTACATCACATCCCTGGCTAACATCATAAGAGGGTGAACTTAAGGTTTAAAATTGCGCAATTGGATATTGAGTCTTTTTTTGTTTGTGAGGCAAGGCGTACACCTCAAAATCTAAAAAATGCGTAAAGTAAAAAATAAAAGTTAAAAGTGATTTTTTATATAATATCCAAATAATATGTTAAAAGATGATATATTAACTTTCTATTGAACTATGAAGTAACAAATTTGCATACATATGAAACAAAAAATTGTACAATATGTAAAGTCGTATGTAATAAATTATGTGAATATAATTAAAATCCAAATATTATAGGAGAAAAAAATACAAAATATATGAATTGCATAAACATATCTTATAACATCAAGTTTAGCTCTAAATTTCTTCTTTCTCAGTTTCCTACTCATCTACGTTTAATTACTAAAGAAAGTTGAAATAATTAGCAACAATTCAAAAATCTTATGTACTGTCATTACTAAGGGTAGTTTTATTTGAGTCATTGTATTAATAAATTTGGTCTCTCCCCTACCTCATCCTGTAAGGTCCAATACCTCCCAATCTGCTTCTTCTTCATCTATTTTAGTCATCTTCCTCTTTCATAAATATTTATCATTAACATAAAGATAAGAGTAATACTCAAATTTTTAGAGGAGTTGGTGGTGGCCTGTGGATTTCCAGTGATCCTCGATGGCGGCTATGACGATGGTGACTATGACGAATGCGGTGGGCTAGAGGTCAGGACAGTTGAGAGGAAGTCGTTGCTGCTTGGGAGTGCAAGAAGGCATGATTTTTTTTTTTTTTTTTGCTTTTGTATAAGATTTAGCTAAGTTTTAAATAAAAAAATATACATGAATAGAGTGAGGCATATGCCTCATGCCAGCAAGATGAGGCGGGCCTCAACCAAGATGAGGCGTAAGCCTCATAAAAAAAGCTCGAGGCGTAAGCCTCGGGGCGTTTTTTACTGGAATTGTGTTGAGGCAGGCCTCAAGGCGAGCCTCATATTGCGCAATTTTAAACAATGGGTGAACTTTTTTATTTGACGAGTATTTACAATTCATTTCCTTAGATTTCTTTCATTATCGTAGTTTATATTTACAATTAAGTTTTTACAAGCATAAGTTTCAATAAGATACTCTCACAACTAGTATTTATTATTATTTGATAAAATTTATTGGATGATTTTTTCAATATAAATTAGAATTACAAGCATTATCAAGTATGCATACAATATGTCATATAAATCAATGCATTAAATCATAGGACGAATTGCAAATATAGAAATATAATAACCCACCTCAATTGTTTTAGAAGATCAATTCTTTTATTTCAAGGTTACTTTAATGTTGGCTTAACCTTAGTCGATTATTCCTTCATAGCCTATGCATCCTGCACAGTCATATCAATTTACTCAATTCAAAGTTTCTCTTCTCTTGCCTTTACTCATCTTCACTTCAAATTGTTGATACAATTCTATAGAAAGTTTATATTAAATTTCATTAATTTATGATGTAATTCTTCTTTTTTTGTTCAAATTTGAAAATCAATGTACCTTCTCAAAATCACATACTCAACATTTGTTGTTCTCATTTATTCTTTTTCAATCTCATTCGTCTACTTTCCTTATTCCAAGTTCATCCCCGATTTCCTTTCTATGTTGAGGCCGGCATTCTAAGAGTTGAATTATAGCATCACATGCATTGAATGATGTCAAAAGCAACATCGAAAAGTATTGAACATTGCTAAAGACAACATCAAAGGTGCTGATGTCGTCGAAGACAACATCTAAGGCGTCTAACGTCATTAAAAGCAACATCGAAAGTGAATGGCTTCACCTCTTTCTTTCTTTTCGTTGAACGAGATCGCACAGACTGACACCTTCCCCGTTGAACGAGATCGCACAAACTTACACATTTTTCTTCTTCTTCCCCTTCGAACAAATCCCCCAAACTAGTTCAATTGAATGAAATCGCACTCTTCTTTCTCTCTGTGTCAAATGAGAAACTCCCAGACCCCTCCTATTTCCTTCTTTGGTCGGTTTCCCTTTGTCGCCTCCTTCTTTCTCTCTACTGAACATAATTGCTCGTGCGGATGCCCCTTTACCTTATGCCACGCCCTATTATATAATTTGGAAAGAATTATATCTTTTATCTTTTAATAATAACAACCAAAGCTATCTATTTTTTTCAATAATAAAATATCGTCGAAAAATAAACTATTGATCAAAACATCAATATACATATGTATTCATCACTAAAAAATCATATATAGTAACTAGGAGTTATACAAATAAGACATACTGTATGGCCATTGTTGAGCTCAAAAGATTAACTAAAAGACAAAGTGTTAGTGAAACCTAAAGAATCTTGTATTTGATCAAGCTCACATTTCCAGACGTCTTCCCTGACTTGAAATCATCAAATCGCGTGTATTGAGCCTATAAAGCCCAACAGGTCAATAAAATCCTACTACAAATTCAAAGCACAAAAAGTAGTATGCATGAATTCATTCAGTTTATAATAGTAGCAATCAATATGATCATGAATCTGTGCAGGTGCAGAAACAGGAAAGCCTGTAAAACAGTACAGTGCGGATATTGAAATGGCAAAGCTGTAAACCATCATTCTTAAATCAATGTCACAGCATTATCCAACCAGTAAATAAATCGTATAAAGCAATAAAGTAGAAGGATCGATGAAAATTATCAGAAATCTATGACGATACAATATTATCAAGAAATCGTATAAGAGTGCATATAATGTTCAATTATTCTATAACAGTTTCAAATCACTATCTTAATCTTATGCTCAGTAGCAGTGAATCAATACAATAAATCAATAACAATAAATCAATGTCTTATGTACATATCCAAGCAGTCATATTAAACAAGTAAAAAATTCTAGCTTGTGTGGTGTTTGTTCAGTAAGTATTCTTAGTTCAGTAGTTAGATGGCTTTCAGTAATTAGATTCATAACTCTTGTCCGTCGGCATAATAATTACTTCTTATAACTCTCAATCAGTAAATCACGTGTATCAGTAGAGGATATCATCATAAATCATAATATTTAAAAGAAAGCCCCTTGACCCACCATCTTGTATAGATGCCCAAATCACTAATTTTACTCAACAACAACATCAAGCCTTTATCCCACTACGTGGTGTTAGCTACATGAATCCTGTTTCTCCATTGTGTCCGGTTAAGAGTCAAATTCTCATTTAGATCTAATAAAGAAAGGTCATTTCTAATATTTTTAACCAAGTATTTTTAGGTCTACCTCTATCTTTTTTAACATAGGTTAAATCTAATACATCTGCTCCTCTAACCGAGTCATTGGAAGGCCGCTATTTTATGTGCCCAAACCATCTAAGGCAACTCTCTCTAATCTTATCTGCCACCGAATCGTATAAAATGCAATAAATAACATTTTAACTGGTGAAAATACAAAGTCATCCAATCAAAATGAACAGAATAATCAATACTATAATATTCCAAAAGTTATGCTGTGAAAGTTCACTAAATCAGGAGAAAATAAAATAAATATTAATTTAGATAGAAGAATAAATTAGTTTTGGACCCAACATCGTTTATTAGTTTTGGACTTGAAGATAATGGGGAAGAAATTAAAAAATAAAGTAAAACGTTTTCCTAGGATTAGATGGGGGCATTTAAAGAATATTAACAAAAATATTTTTGAGAGTAAGATTTTAGATCTTAAGATTTTGTCTGTGCATGAGGATGCTAATGTTATGTGGGAAAAAGTGGCTAGTAATATTAAGAATATTGCAAAAGATGTGCTTGGAGTTTCAAAAGGAAAAGCTACTAATAGTAAAAATAGTTGGTGGTGGAATCCAAATGTGCAAGAAAAGATTAAAAATAAGAAGATTTGTTATAAAAATTGGTTTAATTGTAAAAATTCTGATAATTGGAAATTTTATAAAGATGCACGTAAGGAATCTAAGAAAGCAATATGTGATGCAAAGAGTTTAGCTTTTAGTGATTTATATAATAGATTAGATACTAAGGAGGGAGAAAGATATATGTATAAGCTAGCCAAACAAAGAGATAGGAGTAGTAAGGATTTAGTTCAAGTGAAGTGTATTAAGGATGAAGATCAAAAAGTACTTTTTTTAGAAGATGATATTCAACAAAGGTGGATGAGATATTTTGCTAAACTTTTTAATGAAGAGTGTGAAAATAAAATTGACTGTAGTGACCTTAACACCTTAAATGAAAATAAAGATTTCTGTTTTTATCGGCGTATTAGTAAAACCGAAGTTAGAGAGGCTTTAAAGAAAATGAAGGGTGGAAAAGCTGTTGGACCTGATGATATTCCAATAGAGGTGTGGAAATGCTTAGGAGATGAAGGAATTTCTTGGCTTACTAAACTTTTTAATACTGTTTTGAAGACTAAAAAAATGCCAGATGAGTGGAGAATGAGTGTGTTAATCCCTATTTTTAAGAATAAAGGTGATGCACAAGATTGTGCGAATTATAGAGGAATTAAGTTAATGTGTCATACTTTAAAACTATGGGAACGAGTTATGGAGCATAGGTTGCGGCGTGATACTAATGTTTCTCAAAATCAATTTGGATTTATGCCGGGTAGGTCTACTATGGAAGCCATACATTTATTAAGAGGTTTGATGGAGAAATATAGAGAGAATAAGGAGGATTTACATATGATATTTATTGATTTAGAAAAAGCATATGATAAAGTTCCAAGAGAAGTGCTATGGAGAGTTCTTGAAAAGAAAGAAGTTAATAACGCTTATATTCAAATCATTAAAGATATGTATGCAGGAGCTATTACTTGTGTTCAAACACAAGGTGGTTTGACCAAGTATTTTCCTATTTCGGTTGGATTACACCAAGGATCAGCCTTAAGCCCATATCTTTTTGCTTTAGTCATCGATGTTCTCACTAGACATTTGCAAGAGGATGTACCTTGGTGTATGCTTTTTGCTGATGATATTCTTCTTGTTGATAAGACTAGAGAGGGAGTTGAAGGTAAACTAGAATTGTGGAGGTCAACCTTAGAGTCTAAAGGTTTTCGCTTGAGTAGATCTAAAACGGAATATATGGAGTGTAATTTTAGTAATAATAGACCTAGTGAGGGCATTGTGACTTTGGCCGATCAAGTCATTAATAAGAGTACACGTTTTAGATATCTTGGATCTATTGTTCAGAGTGATGGTGATATAGATGGGGATATTATCAGCAGAATCCAAGTTGGATGGTTGAAGTGGAGGAATGCATCGGGCTTATTGTGTGATAGAAAAGTACCCCTCAAACTTAAGGGAAAATTCTATAAGATGGTGGTGAGACCTGCAATGCTTTATGGTGCTGAATGTTGGCCATTAAAAGAGAAGCATAATTCTAAGTTAAGTGTTGCAGAGATGAGGATGCTCAGGTGGATGAGTGGCTTTACCCTTAGAGATAGGATACGAAATGAGCATATTCGTGAAAAGGTTGGAGTAGCTCCAGTGGAAGATAAGATTAGAGAGAGTCGCCTTAGATGGTTTGGTCACGTAAAACGGCGGCCTCCCGATGACCCGGTTAGGAAAGTAGAGGTCTTAGATTTGACTTATGTTAAGAAAGGTAGAGGTAGACCTAAAAAGACTTGGTTAGAAAATATTAGAAATGATCTTTCTTTATTAGATTTAAACGAGAATTTGACTTTTAATAGGACACAATGGAGAAAAAGGATTCATGTAGCCGACCCCACGTAGTGGGATAAAGGCTTGATGTTGTTGTTGTTGTTATAGATAGAAGAATAAATTTTAAAATTAAAATATAAATATTTGTAAATAGAGATAGGATAGAAGATGTTACCTGCAATGATCTGAATAATTTTTGTAGAAGCAATGAAACGATCCGACGGCCAAAAGCCTGCTTCTTCTTTCCTCTATCCCCTTCACTTCTCCCCCTTCTTCCTTTCCTTTCTTGGCAAGCCAAATGAGAAAGGGAAATAGGCTAAGTGGAGAAATTTATATTAAAAAACATTTTTTAATGCTTAGCGTTGTGGCGTTTCAAATCAGCGCCGCATGCTCATTCTATAATTACTGTAGAGCAGAGAGCATCAGCGCTAGGGGTGTAAGTGAGCCGAACCGGCTCAACCTCGACTCAATAACGAGCTCGTAAGCTGAGCTTATCGAGCCGGGAGCTCGAGCTTGAGCTGAAACTTGGGCTCGTTTATTATAACTATTTTTTTTTCTTAAACAAATCTGTAAATAAAATTTTTACCCCAAAAAAATCTCATCTGAAAGCCATTAAGAAAAGCAACTAGCTATTCGCCTATTCCCAAAAAAGTATAGCTATCATTTGAAAGAAGTTTATATTTTCAAGAAAAAGCTGTTATACATTAATTAGGATGTAACTTTTTTCAAAAGGTAAAACAAAAAAAAGCATTACTTTAATTGGTTTCAAAAAAATAAATTAAAAAATAACCATCTTCTCATGCAATAGCCAGCTCGAGAGTTCACTGGCAAAACGTGAGCAACGGCAACACATTCTTCTTATCCAGCGGCATGCTTTCTTCCATTCCGGCGATATCAGGTGAGTTGGCTTTTCTGTGGTCTCCTATGCTACTCGCGAGCTAGTTTTTATTTCCACAAGCCGAGCTTGAGCTTGCCTTTCGAGCTCGGCTTAAGTTCGAGCTCGCGATTTGGCTGACTAATCGAACTCAAGTTATGTATGACTCGAGCTCAACTCGACTCGTTTACACCCCTAATCGACACCACACGTCGAATTTTGGCACCCCAGTGCTACACCCTCCAGAGCTGCAGCGCTCAAATTCTCAGCACCGCAGCGCCACAATTCAGAAATTTCAGACTTTTCAAATAAATTCATTTAAGAACTCTGAGTTATTACACCTTGTGTCCTTCATTGTGAGGTTCATGTCTTTGTTAAGGGATGGAATTGCAACCACTTGCTTGCAGTCATCTCCTCGTTTGCTCGCTCCTACTTGATTAGGGCTGATTAAATCAGTTATTTGAACTGACCAGTTCAGACCAGCACCGGCTATTACATTTCTAAATTGCATGTTGGCACTAACTTAGGGTTTGATACCAATTTGATGTAGGTTAATTGAGAGTTTAGGGTTTGTAATGCAACATAGAATGAAATGCAAGATAAAAATACAAAGAAAATCATATTTCATAAGTTTAGCAAAATATTGTCCTTTTGAATGTGAGCACATCAAATATTCTTTGCTCCTTCCAAGTGACAATTTAAAATCTCCCAAAATATGAAATTTCATAAGAAAACAACGCTAAATAATAAAATTTAGCAACTAATCAAATTCACACCTCAAAGAGAAAATCCAACTATCTCACTTGATAAAATCACCCTCAAAGGTAGTGATTAAACAACTTAAAAGATCAAAGGAAGGATAGAAATCACCTTAATGGGAGGAACTAGGCCTCATATCGATACAAAGGGTTTCCCTCTGGAGATAGTCATCCACACCTAGGACACTCAAATTCTACACATCCAATAAGCATATACAAGAAGAGATGAAAATTAAAACTGTATTTTAATATTTAATGTTCACTAATTTTTACATCTCTGAGTCTCGATTTATAATTTTCAAAGGACCCAAAATTAAAAAATTATGCAAGATCTATCAAAATCTTCTCAAAAAACGTTTCAATACACTCGGCATTAATTTCAGCAGCAGAAACTTTTACACAAATTCTACTACCAGAATTGCTACGGAATGCTGTGCAGGATTGTAGCCGGAGTAGCGGTACTATAGCAGAAATGGTGGAAGGCATAGGGTGGCATAATAATCTGATGGGAAAGGTACTAATAATAACGGGAAAAGCAAAATGTTCTAAGCAATGAAGTGTCACAACGCAAAAGCTGCAAACAGGTTGGAGCAGGAAATCCATAGGCAACAATAATTGAGTCAGAGGCAAAATAACAAGATACGAGAAAACAAGAAAAATAAAGGCTATAAAAACATCAAATGGAGATCTCATCAACCTCAACACTGCTAATAACAATCAGTAGTGCTTAGTAATTGACATAGCAGTGCTGGTTCTGAACTCCAAAGGTGCTGACTTAAATTGAATGGGCTAAGTTGAAACCATATAGCAATGATTTAGACATAATGAAATTTTTAAATCTCTAGAGAACACACGACATTTATCTGTCTGCCTGGTTAGCATATCTGTTTTCTCCCTTTGAGATGAGGATAATGCAGGGATGAATTTGTTGAGAATTTCAATTTACAGCTTGTACTATAGTTTGCATATCTTTTGGGTAGGATAGGTGGGATTATGAGATTTGCTTGGTGCTACAGCATGGAATTTATGCTGCATGCCAACAGAATGCAGCAGCATGGTTAGCATTATGGTTCTACGTGATTCTTATGAAAATATAGAACGAAATTAAAATGAAAAGAAAATTGTGAGGGAATTGGAAAGAATTTAATTTCCTTAATATATTTGTTTTAGAGAAAAACAAGGAATGTCTTCCCATGCCAATAAAGAATGAGTGTAGTGTAGGGATGAATATGTTGATAATTTTCAGCTTGTACTATAGTTTGCACATCTTTTGGGTAGGATAGGTGGGATTATGAGATTTGCTTGGTTGTGCTACAGCATGGAATTTATGCTGCATGCCAACAGAATGCAGCGGCATGGTTAGCATTATTGTTCTACTTGATTCTTATGAAAATATAGAAATGAAATTAAATTTGTGAGGGAATTGGAAAGAATTTCCTTAATATACTTGGTTTAGAGAAAAACAAGGAATGTCTTTTAGGTAAATTTTTTTCCCATGCCAGTAAAGAATCAGGGTAATGTAGGGATGAATTTGTTGAGAATGTACAGCTAGTACTATTGTTTGCATATCCTTTGGGCAGGACAGGTGGGATTATGAGATTTGCTTGGTTGTGCTACGGCATGGAATTTATGCTGCATGCCAACAGAATGCAGCGGTATGGTTAGCATTATGGTTCTACTTGATTCTTGTGAAAATATAGAAATGAAATTAAAATAAAAAGGAAATTGTGAGGGAGTTGGAAAGAATTTAATTTCTTTAATATATTTGGTTTAGAGAAAAACAAAGAATGTCTTTAAGGCTTTTTTTTTTCCATGCCAATAAAGATTGATTTAATAGATAAAGATTGATTTAATAGGGAAAGTTATAGGCAAATTTCCATCATATTTCATGTGTTTACCAGGAAAGTCTTAAGGAAATAATACAGCTATTATTTTTCTCTTCAAATTTCTTTCTTTCCTGATTGCAACTTAACGAAGCTATATTGAAATTCAAATTTTTATTTCCTTCACATGCAGTTAACTTCCTTTAAAACCAAACACGGTTTAATATATTTGCTCAGATTACAGTTTCAGCAGTGTAAATGTCACCCCATATCAATAAATCACCTTCATATGTAATGCGAAGCGAAGTCCAGCTTTGGCATTATTATTGCACGTGCAATTGCCTTAGTTTGTCTAGAAGGGCTGTAATTCTCTTAAATTTCAGAATCTCAGATTTATGAAGGCATTACAAATCCTTATGAAGGTTCCATGCTCTTCTTTTCCCCGTATTTTTCTCTGGTTTGAAATAAAGTTAAGAGCGTATCTTTGTGCGGTTCGCTGCAGCAGTTAATTAATTTAAAGGTTATCCGAGATATCTGAAATAAATGAAGATCGCTTCAATTCCAGCTAAAACCATTAAAACGCATGGCCCTTGTTGTTTGTTTGGATCTTGTTTAAATTCAAAAAATTGTGTGGTTGTACTTCTGTACATTAATGAGTTTGAGAGTAATTTCTTGTTGGTTTTTATGAAATGTGGTTACTATTGAAACTAAAGGTGTGATTTTGTAGGGATAAGGCCAGACTGGCCATGTTTTTTCACCAAGACATTGTCCATTCAATGAAATACGTGCATACTTATGGCTTTTTTGGAGAAGGAATTCGGACTGTAATTGCTCCTGCCAAAGGTTAGGAATATTTTTAACAGCATCTTTGGAGTAACGAAACATTTCCTTCAGATCATAAATTATATAAAAAAGGGCATATTCAGTGCATGAAACTCCTTCAACGAGTTTGGGGAGAGATTGACATACACAATCTTCCCCTGCATTTGCATGCGGAGAGAAGCTGTTTGTTTCCCGGACTATATATCATCAACTATATTAATAATTAAAACCTTTCCTGGACGAGTTAAGGTGAAGATCTGATTTTTTCTAGCAGACCTGGCTAATTACTTGAAATGAATAGTACTCCCCAGTGCTTTGTTTAAATCATTTCAACTTTTCGTTGGTCATTCGCTTTCTGTTTTCTCCATTTTAAATTGCTAATTCAAGACATTCAATTTTTTTTCAAGTTCATTTAATACTGGTGTTTCAAAGCATGCATTTCTTCTTGTTCCTTTCGGTTTCTTTTTGCAGTTACTGTGCCGTTTTCGCATTTCAAAGAGCATACGAGAAAAATATTAATTTTTTCATAGTGGCTTGGTGATGGAAACCACCATTTGGTAGATGTTGAAATTTTTGGTCTTTAATTTGATGACCCATAAGATACATCACCCAACTACCTAATCTTCTTACCATGAGGATAGGTATGTTGAGTGTCACATCATACCAGTTGGGACAGTTATTTGTTAGATTCTTACCTAAGGTTGTTGATCCTATTAAATGCGTGAATGACATTTCAGATACATGCATAAATGAGAATCATTTCCTTTGGTCACATAGATGGTAGATCAGCAAGGTCGATCTCTATTTACTTGTCTTATTTTTAGTAAATTTGATCCATTAAAGTACAGTACAGCATCGTATCTTGAAGAAATTAATATAATTTTAACTTGGTTTTTGTGCAGGCCAATGTTCCAAGGATTAGTATGGAAAAGTCTCTTAGAATATTATAAATTCATAATGTTCTTAAACATGTGGCTGCAGAGTTCCATCAAATCATGATCTATTGAACACTGGGAAGGTGATGCTACTTTAGAAAATTCATGACCTGGAATTAGAATCTGATTCAAAAAATTTGTGGATTGATGAACCTTTGCATCTTCCTGTTTCCTCTTTTTCCTTTCTTTTTTGCTTCTTCACATACTTTACTGTAAATAGCCATTCATTTATTTCAGCTTGTAAATATTAATTTGGAAGCTTTCAATTTGTCCGCACTAATGACTGGTATCTTGAATTTCTCGCTAGATCTTTTGATCAGTTCTTGAATGGCCCCAGCCTTGTTTTAGACAGTCCAATTTTGAAAATTTCCAGTACACTGCATTAAAGTTATTGTGACAGCATATCAGCAGTATAAATTCTATAATGACAGAAATGCTAGCCATTTTTTATTTTATTTTTATTTTAGCATTTACAGGGAATAAACACATTTTTTTTTTGCAGATTAGGGAATTCAAGCCTGAGTGAGATCGAGAGGAATGTCTTCCATCAACCATCAGGCCACAGGCCCGATCTCCAAACACAAATATTCGAACCACAGTTATATTCTTGTGGCTTTAGCTCTGATGCCTGCTTTTTTTGTGCGTGCCTGATCATAGGCCTGCACAAAATTTTCTTAGCCCTTTCCCTTTCAATGCAAAAGAAAATCTTGATGTAAATTATGGGAAGGTGGGCATCATATTCATTGAATCTATACTGAGATTAACACTACCTATGATATGAAAGGATTGTATTAATCTTAATAAATTTAATGATCGTGAAGTTCATATTAATATAATTTATATTAAGATTTTGTTTGGGATAGCTTCTTTATTATTTTGTAAAGCAGTTTTTAAGTATAAAATTTTTTTGAACTAAAAACTTTGGTATTAGAAAGATATTTTAGAAAGCAGTGAAAAAACTATGTCAAACGAAGCCTAAGATATCATTATGTAATTTATTTTTTCCTTTCCATTGGTATTATTAAAATTTTAATAATGTAATTAAGTATCGAAAAAAATAAATTTAAAAATAGGTAAAGTCGTCCATCAAACGGGTGATTTATGCTGACTCAAATTTGTTGAGTCATGTGTCAGTCGCCGAATTGATAGATGACTGACACATGATATTATTATTATTATTATTATTGTTAGTCTTGTATCAACTACTTCAGAAAATGCAAACCTCTTCCTCTCTATTTTTTAGAAAATGTTTGATGTCTTGTCCGGCTTCATTATTGATGACCAATCAGCCTCCTTCACAAGCACAAAATTTACCTTTTATCATGATGGGTGGGGTGGTAAGGCAATCTATTCTCCAGATCAGCTACGCACGATGCTAAACAAGCTTTCTATTATTATCATCACCTAATATTCATAGGTGTCATTAACATAATATTTATAGGCTTCATTTGGGATAGTTTTTTTTATTATTTTTTAAAATATTTTTTTTGTAAAAAAAAATTAGTTCAAGAAATTTTTGTACTAAAAAATTATTATTTTTAACTAAAAAACTGCTTGAGAACATCTCTAACCGAAAAACTAATTTTTCACTCTAAATACAGTAATGCTTCAAAATACAATAACTCATCTCTAATTGAACTTTATTTCATAACATCAAAAAGAATATTTTGGATATATTATTTCTCTAACCAAAAAAAAAAAAATGGCGTTTATGAACAGTGCTACGCCAAATATTGGTGTCGTTTTGTTCACGTCGTGAGAATTATGGGTGTCAAAACGGGTATTTAGGTATGGTTTGTGTCGAGTTCGGGTCAAATCTAGAGGTGATCAGGTCCAATTTAGCTAATCTGAACTCAACCCGATTTGGCAAACGAGTTAGAAATTCATACTTGGACTTAACTCGTTGGGTTACTAAGTTAATCCGACCTAACCTGGTTTTGCAAACGTGTCGAGCGCAAACTTGAGCCATGAAAGTAGTGCAATTGAGGGTGAGGTAGTCTGGCAGGACGGCACTAGTGTGTGGGTGTGGCTGTGTGGGGCAAGTGCAAGCGTGCGATTGTGAAGGATTGCACAAGCAAGTGAAAGCAGAGCACAGCCTAGCGAGCATGGGATCGCACAAGTGTGCATGTGCAATGCTGGTGTACTATGCGATATTGCGTGTGCGCCAATGAGGACTGTCTGGCTAGATCGCGTGGAGCACTGTGTGTGAGTGTGGGCGAGGCGACGTGAATGGACAAGTAAGACGAACTCGGGTCAAATTCAGGTTAGTAGGTTAACCCGAACCTATGAGTACAAGTGAGCCATGCTGGCTCGAACTCAACTTATTAACGCCCTCATGAGCCAAGCTTATCGAGCTTTGAGCTCGAGCTCATTAGATTATCGACATCGGGTGATGCTCGGCTTAATTACTCTCGAGCGACTTGATCAGCTATAAGCTCGGACGAATCGCTAGCGAAGCACGAAAGGCAGAAGGAGCAGTGAACCGCATGCGAAGGCAAAAGCATGGGTAACATCTGCGCATGCGAACAACGAAAGGCTTTGCTCCTTTGCGCGTGTGATCGGAGATGGCGGATTGACGGAGTCACGAACCTTACAGAAGGCTTGCAAGCTGCTTGAAAGCTCATTTTCAGTGGCACGAGCCAAGCTCAAGCTCACCTTTTGAGCTCACTCAAGTTTGAATTTAGTTCAAGCTCAAATTTTGGCTCATGGGTCTAGCTCGAGTTATGTTACGCCTCAGAATTTAATTTAGAAGAATTATCCTTTTATTTTTTAATTTACACAACAACGGCTATATAATTTCTTTTATCAATATAAATACCAGCAAAAATAAAATTATCGATCAAAACATTAATATATACATCTGTATTCATTTTTCAAAATCATATACACTACTCAGGATCTATACAATCATAATATATCTATTTTGCCTTGAGTGCAAAAGAATAGCTACTAACAGAAAGAAATAAGCTTATAGTAAACCTGAAGAATCATAACTAGCCTCAAACTCCTGATTCTTTGTCCTGACCTGAAAATATTTAAACCACAATAATGAGCTAAAAGGCTGAGCAAGTCACTAAAACTTACAATTGAACTCAAAGCACGGTAAAGAAGCAATATGCAAGTCATCGATCAAATCATAGTAGTAGCATTTATATGATTATTAAATTAGTACAAAAATAATAAAACTCACGTGCAGTAGCAGTAATGTTTATAAAATAGTAAAATAATACGGTACGGAAGCAAGTAAAAAGGTATAGTGAAGACATTAGTAAATTAGTATGTATGACGAATTGATAAAGTAGTCGTCGTATCAGTATTATCAATCGGTAGAAAATTTATAGAAAGCGGTAAAACCAAAATATTGATAAAGACTATCGAAATCATATTAATGTAGTAAAATCATATAGAAGTATACACATATTATCTAGATATTTTATATCAATATTAAATCAGTATTTACGTGCTCAGTATGTCACATGCTTAGTATCAGTAATCAATATAATAAATCAATAATAGTAACAGTGACTCAGTAATATCAAATAGTATTGGTGTCCATATTGATAACAGTAAAATCAGTGGCAATAATAGCAAAAAAATACAGTAGTAGTAAATCCGTACAGTAATAATATGAAAAAAGCTTCAATAACAAGCATTTCAGGAGTCACAATAAAAAAGTAAGAAGTTCTGGCTTAATTCGTATTTTTCCAATATCGTATTAGTTTCAGTAAATCATTGGCTCAATAAATAGAGTCGTAACTCTTTGTCCGTTGACATAGTAATAACTCCTCATAACTCTCAATCATTGTATCGGATAACACCAAACTATCGTATTTAAAGGAAAGTCAGTCAGCCCACCATCATGTACAAATTAATCTATCTTCAACCAAAATGTCAACTAATCTTCACTTGTCTTTCTCTTGCACAAACATTATTATCATAGTACTATAACATTAATATCGACAAGTTATTACTCATTCACGTACACACATTCATTTTCAATACAATGCAGTAAACAAAGTATAATTGTGCTTAATTCTGAAAGTGTCAAAATATCCTAACAATAATCAACAAAAAACTCTATTAAGCAGAAATTCATATTTTTAAAAATTAATCAAATTATTACGGATCATATATAACAACAAACTAAAGTTTTAATTGAACTAAAGCACTATTTTTAGTTGTCAAACTAAAATTTCTGAATTGGTAAAAATCGTTTGTTTTCAAAATGACTTGGCGAAAAATCTCATATAAATACACAAAACGTTCATAATCTCAATCTCTATGACATAGAAAAAATTACGCGATGAAAATTTTACCAATACAAAAAATTATCCTTGATTTTTTTATAATGAAAATATAAATTTAATCAAAAAAATATCAAAGTCATTATTGAAATCGGAAACATGATACTAGTTCTTTACAATGAGACAAGTAAATCTTACAACATGGCCGAATGACAAAAATCATTCTATAGCCTCCAAATCTCAAGTTCTCTTTTCTCTAATTATTAACATATACCTCACGGTCTCAAATTCTCACTTGTATCGACAGATGTCAATTTCTTAAGAATTTGCACCAATGCCCAAAAATATGGAAAATTAGTGTGATTAAATCACTATAATATCTATGTTATGATGAAGACGATTTGTGATTTAGACTTATAATGACTGTTGGAAAAAATTGTTTGACTGAATCAAAATACGGGCTATTACAAGTTAGGCCAGACTCGAGCTAGACTTGACTCATTTGCACCCTACTCGGACCCAAACCAATTTTTCAAAGGGGTCAAAAATTGAAACACGAACCCGACCCGTTTGTTAAACGAGTCGATCCGAACCCAAATTTCTCGGGTTGGGTTATTGAATCTGGTCAATAATTGACAACCCTAATAAGAATGACGCATGTTTTCTGTTCAGATGGAGTAGCTCGCGGATGGCAACCGCCGGTTTAGCATTCGGTTGCAGATAATCTTCTTAAAAAATAGTAATAAAGTTGCCCCAAAAGAAGCCATAGAGTTTATCATTCAGGCTACACTGCTAGTTCCCATTTTCCATTTTTTTTTATTAGTTTTCCTTAGTTATTTTAATTGCTTCTGTGCATGGATACTACTAAGATAATGCACTTGAATTAATGTTATAATTTGACTTCTAAAGAAATATCATCATGATATAAAATCCAAAGAACTTCTTTTAATCAGTTATTCAAATTGTAAATTTAACTAATAAAAACAAATTAAATAACTGTAAAATAAATATAAAACTTAACTTTATTTATAGTATTTAAAGTCTAGTTAAGATATAAAAAACACTATCCCCATGATAAATATCTTCGAATTTGGATAAAGAATCAAAGGCTATGCCGTGTGCTTAAAATTTTAAAGCTAAAGTAATTGTAAATGTCTGGTACTCTCTCTGTTAGTAGAAGGAACATCTCTCCAGCGGCTACAGTAAATGTTGGATTTGGATGTTTCTATTGGCATGACTCATTCACTGGAAGTAGTTTCAAAATATGACTCATTCAATCTACGTGAATTTCATTTTTCGTGTTTGTCTGTTCTTCATAGCACCCCGTCCTAAAGAGAAATTATTCTGTGTAGCATCTGGACAAGAAAAACCGTTCAAAATATGAGTGTATAAAATATGTATACACTACTAATTTGACATATACTATACTCATATATCAGAACGGTTCTTTCCGTCCGGTTGCCGCACAGAATAATCTCTCTGCCCCAAACGGAATGAGGCAACAATGGGGACAGCTTTTGTCCTAAGCTCGTCCGCCTATCGTCATTCATAACATCCGGTATGACAATATCTCAAAAAAACCCCAACCAGCTGTGCAAAATTTCGGACCCGGCCCCCCTGACTCGGTCTAACTCGGCCAGCCACCCCCCCCCCTAACTCCTAAAAATCCCTCCCTCAAACCAATACAGAAAGGAACAAAATCCCTCAAATATGGACCACAGATTCAGTCTCACCTAATCCGGATAAATAATTAATCTCCATTCCCCCATTATTATAAACTTTATTATCTTCGATACTCTGCTTAGCAAATAATCCCCCCCAAAACGGAAGGTCATATCGGCATTATTATCCCAACCCACAAATCTTACGTGTTTATTGTAATCTCAGCGGATTCGCTGACGTCATCTCAGCCCCACGAGTTTCCCCAATGCCACCCGCCGTCGGCGAGTGGACTTTTACACTTCTCGCCCCCTGAAAGCAACCATTTATTAACGTCCCCTCGTAGGAAGATTCGCTCGTTTACTCCATTTTTTTAGAGAGAGAAGCAGATCGTGTTTTAGAGAGAGATAGAAGGAAAATCTCAATAAAATCGAGCTGCGGGGCCCACGCAGGTGCGGCGAGATTTGGTGCCCTCTTTGGTTCGCGAGCTCCTTGGGATTTTTGAGGCCGTGCTAATTAGTTTTCTCTCTCTATAAAAAGAAGCATTTTTCACCGATAGCGTTGCTAATTGCTTAATCCTCTCGTCGTTTCTCTCTCATCACGCACAGCGGTGTTTTTTAACTTTTCTTTAGCCGGAAATGGCGGCTGCCGGCGGCGGCGAGGGGGAGAGCGAGATGCATGTGCTGGCCGTCGATGACAGCTCCGTCGACCGCGCCGTTATCGCGAGGCTGCTGCGTAATTTTAAGCATAGAGGTCTCTCTCTCTCTCTCTTTTCAAAATTGCATTTGCTGCTTCTATTCTTTTTGTAATTTGGTGGCTTTGTAGGGGGGATAATCAGATTATGATGGTTTGTTTTCTGTGCGAATTCTGTTGCAGTGACGACTGTGGAGAGCGGGGTGCGCGCGCTGGAGATGCTTGGCCTGGTAAATCTTTGTTTCTCGTTGAGCTTTTCTTCTCTTCAGATCTGTTCAGGCGAAAACTTATGGTCAATTTATATTGTTCCTTGAATAAAATCTTGTTGAAATTATTTAATCAAATTATCTTCTTTTTTTTTTTCCAATCAAGGTTTCATAGATTGTATAAGCAACTTGAATGTTTTAATTTTGGTTTCATGGATTTGGCAATTTAAGCTTAATTTCGATCGTTTTAAAGGTTTTATTGATGTCTGTTGGCTTTTAAAATTAATGAAAATCGCTTTCGTTGAAAATAAGTGGAAATTATGAGCACTTCCAAACTGGTCTTCGTTGAAATCGAACAATTCTGAATTGTTTATACCCGAAAATGAAAACGCTAATTTGATCTACAACGAGATAGCATGCATGGGTTTTACCTTCCAGGTTGAAGAAGAATAAAAATTTCTCATTTGGCCCATTTAATTTGCTGTAATTACATTTGAGGGTTATTTGTGTAAGGATTTTAAATTTTCTGCTTACAGGAGCCGAATGTGAACATGATAATCACCGATTACTGGATGCCAGAGATGACGGGATTCGAGCTTCTCAAGAGGATCAAGGTCAGATTTGAAAAAAAAAAAAAAAATCAAAATTCTGTTTTATATTTAACATTTAAATTTTATATTTATTTATATAATTTCTTAACCTAAATTATCCAAAAATATATATTTTTAAGATAAATTAAAATTAATAATATTTTTACGGAATTTATTTTTTATTAGGAATTTTTAAAATTTTTAAATGATTATGTTATATTTAAATGATGAGCTGTGGACATCTGAAGCAGGAATCAAAGGACCTGAAGAAGATACCGGTGGTCATCATGTCATCCGAGAACGTCCCCACTAGAATCACAATGTAGGGCTCAGGACGGACATTTTTTATTAATTTAATTATGATTTTAATTATGCATAATTATTTAGTAATGGCTTTAAGATTGATGCGCAGGTGCATGAAGGAAGGAGCGGAGGATTTTCTCCTGAAGCCGGTGAAGCAGTCTGATGTGTCGAGGGTGTGCAGCCGGATGATGCGATGAGATGACAGCCGTTTGATGAGTTTTGAGGCTTTTGATGGACGGATGGATGCGTTCAACCGTTCTTTTTTTCTGATATTTTCTCCGGTTATTTGTTGTTTAAGTGCTGACGGCGACGATCATGCGTAAAACAAGTTTTTTTTTTTTGTTTTTTTTTTTTGAAGAGATATTTTAGCGCTCAATTTCTATCGGTAAGATTTATTTTGGAATTTAATTTGCTGAAAAATGAAATGCAGTTTTTATTTATTTATTTCATAAGTTGCTGAGTTTGAAATGCAATTTTTATTAATTTGATTGTGAAGTACAAAGTGTAAGATAGATAGTTTATTGAATTGATAGAGTTTGGTGTCAAAGAATTAGAACCAAAGGAGTATATGACAGTCAAGTTTTATTGGATTCATCGATCATGATTTCGCGCTCACCATTGATCCCTTGCGCTCTTAAACCCTGTTAATCTTGTGCTCATCGGTGACCCCCTTAAAACTATACGCTCGGAACCCTCATGTTAGGTAACGATGAGTTTAACACAAAGAGAAAAAATAAATCACGATCTGCAAAACACAAATAAACATAAGAGATCAACGTGGAAAACTCATATGGAAAAAATCACGAGGGAGAAGGAGAACGACTTCGCCATAGAGAAGAAGTGGAGTATAAAATTGCTTTAAATTCTAAGCCCTTTAAAATATATTTATAGGGCAAAAATAAGGTATCAAAAAATAAGCGGAATTTTAAAAATATCCTTAGGGCATTTTTCCCTTGGACCCTGACATATTTACAAAGCAAACGACGGTAAAAAACATGAACAAATAAAAGTCAGGCCAAATTCGAGAGAACACCAACACCTCACACCGCAACTACCTCCGCCATTCAACTCTACCTCTAACCGTGTAGAATTTTGCCGCACTCTCAACTTATAGCACATCATGATTGAAAGTTATTGATTTTAAGTAATCAAATATAGAAAAAAAAATTAAACTCCTATTTTTTTTAAGCAATAAAAAATTACAATATATATATTAAATATATTAAATTTTGAAATACTAACAATCAAACAGCACTATATGACATGCACAGCACCTATATACTTTTCTTGGAGCAGTGCTCAGAATATTTGTGCAGGCGACTCACATTTATCTGTAGGGCGTGATAAATACTCCTTCATGTGTACTTAATAATGGTGGCCACAAAAATAAAAAATAATAAATACTCGTTGATGAATCAGTAGATAATCTAGTGGTTCTGCATAATTATTGTACTAAGGGGCTGTTTAATTTGATGCATTTAGGATGTAAAGTAATTTAAATACAAAGGTTTTAATAATTTAGATGTTTTGTTTGATGAAAAATAAATTTAAGATAAAGTAAAGTAATTACAGTGCATTTCATTTTAGTTCATTTTTTGTGCATTTGAAATTCATTAGATTTTGGTGATTTCTAAATACACCTCAAATTGAAGGCATTGTTATCCCTTGTCGGCCATATCCACCCGCCGGCCATCGTCGGCCACCACCGCCCCCCACCGCCGGCTAGCTGCCGCCAGCCACCATCGTTGGCCACTGCCGGCCAGCCACCAGCTCCGGACACCAACATCGGCCGCCGCCTAAGGCCACCCTAGCCACCTCTATTCACTTTCACATTGCAATCATTTTACTTTAAACCAAATAAAAAAAATTAATGTCACCCTAAACACTTTACATTCATCCAAATAAAAAAAATATACATTTTACACTCTATTTCTTTTACGCTGTATTTATTTTTCATTAGATTGATAATTTCATTAGATTGAAACAATTAATAAATGTAATTAAATTAATTAAAAAATACATTTTAAATGTGGATTAAATTATAATTTGTTGTGATTCAAAATCTACATGAAATGTTATTTTAAAGTTTAAGTATAATTGATTATTAATTTATTTATTTACAAAACTCATCTTAATATGTTGGTTAAAATTTTTGACGATCAATCAAGAAGTTTTGAGTTTGAGTCTTATATATGAATTTGATTTAATTAATCTAATATCCCAAATAGTATATATATATATATATATATATATATTATTAATTTATTTTTTTATTTAATTTATTTTCTGAGAAATAAGATGTGAGAATGGTGGTCCCTCTAAATATTTTCAAGATTTTTCCAGATCATGCTGGCTTCATAACTTTCTGAAAAAGGAAAGAAGATGTGTCACATGGTGGGAGATATGATGTCATGCAAAGCTATTTTTGGAAAGGGTCTCAATCGGCGGACATTCGAATCTGGTTTTGTCGGAAAGATCTTTGTTTGCCTACTCTCTCTCTCTCTCTCTCTATATTACAAATTAAAATTAAAATATTAAACTCAAGTTGCCCACATTCATCTATTTAGTCCGAAGCTTAGGCTACCAATTAAAAAATTATAGAGTTCAAAGATTAAAATGTGACTCAGGAGAGAAATGTGATATGTGGCACCGAGGCAAATAGTTGAGTAGTTGATAGTTTTTTTTTTCAAATTATGGAGCTTAAATTTTTTTTCATGATAAAAATATGAATTTTGTGATAAGTATACATTCAAATATTTAAAAAATAGGGTTCAAGTTAAATTAGGGGTGTCAAAATGGTTTTTTGGGTCGGGTTCAGATTCAATCCAAAATTGACCAGCATTCAAACCCATAACCCGAACCTGACTTGAATTGCAAACCGGGTCAATTCCATGAACCCGAACCAGACCCAAGTCTGACTCGGGCCTACACGACCCATTACACCAACCCATTTGAGTTTGAATTTTTTTCTCTAATTCAGAATTTTTTTATTTTTTTCAAAGAAAATATCATTATATAGCCAACAAAAATACAAAACTTAGAAGATAATATGCTTCCAAATAATTAAAATGATAAACAAAGTTCATGTTTTTTATAAATATGCTTTACAAATCCAAAATTTATTGATTTAAGTATTTAACTATAAGTTAATAAACATGTAAGCTTCACTGGTGTGCTCCCCCATAAGGTCATAATCAATGGTGAATAAATTTGTCTTCAATTGCAAATTCAGCTGCAAAAAAAAAAAAAAAAAAAAAAAGCTAAAAAAACACATACATAAATTTCTAAAACTTATGAGTTCGAAAAAGAGTTCAATTGCAAGGTTTAAGTTGTCCCTCCTAAAAATCTATCAGCTCAAAAAAATATCAGTTTAATATTGCCATCCAAGATAGCAATTTGTGTTTGCTCAATTAACATCTCTTCAATTAGTAGTATCTACTAAATCAAAGATAACACAAACACCACCTAGTTGCAAATGATTTCTTTTTAGAGGGTTTACTCATCATTGCCCGACCATTTCAAAAAGAAATTCGAGAAATAGAACAATGCAATGGGCCAATAGTTCCACATACCAATAACCACAACAGCAGTAAACATTTGATCCAAATGAACCGAATCCATTGATCCACCCTAGCTCCAGTTGGCAACTACAACCTACCAGGTAATCATGCAAACAAGCCCAGAAAATAAAGAACAGTAGCTATAGGCCTAAAGCCCCTCATTCCCTCAATAGTTAACCTAAGGCATGAACATATCCCATTCCATAAAAGTAGAAAACTTCAAGAGTTTCAAGCAAACGTAAGCCACAACAATCCATTCAGCTATAGTTCATGAATCTAATCTTACTCTCCAACAGGTTCAACATCAACCGTGAAGCAACAGAAAAAAAAGCCAACATAATTCAAAATAGGTTGTTAGCAAGAAAGAAAATTGTTAGAGAGAAAGACACAATAAGTCCATGTTTGGTAAGCAAATTAGTAGATCATGTTCTCAAGCAAGTGCATTATGGTTCCTCTCTAACACCAACTATATATGCTACTCTATTTAGTTCATCATGTCCTCAAGCAACTGAAACATTGCCGACTTCAACTGCACTTTCATCCAAATTTAAGTTCATGATGTCCTCTGTAACACTCTCAAGTTCTGGATCATTCACAACTACAAAGAAAAGAGAGATTACAAACATATTACAATATTAAATGAATTTAAATATAATTTCAAGTTAATCAATGATTTACCCTATTCTCTATATAACCAATCCTTAGTACAAACTAAGACTTCGACTATATTATGTTTCAAAGCACTTATGTACCGATCCAGGACTCTACCACTACTACTGAATGCACTTTCAGAAGCTAGAGTTGAAATAGGAATGCAAAGAGCAGCTCTAGCCATAGTTGCCACTTAAGGAAACCTATATTGATTTCCTTTCTAAAAATGTAATTTCTAACTCAACTTTTCTATCAATTTTTTGTTCTTCAAGATACATTTCCAGTTGTGACTTCCTAGGTAACATAATTTCCTCTTCAAATGAATCATAATCCTAATTGTCATGTTCATCATGCATTGCATAAGTTAGTGAATACATAAATAGTTGGGAAAATGAAGATATTCTTAATCAGAATATTGAAAAATACCTGAAGAAACCATGATTTAATAATTATTGAATGAAGATTTGTTGAACTAAGCACTTGAGAAGTTTGTATGGGCACTGATGCTTGCCCATTGAAACTGTCTCTTAATGTAGCCAGCACCATCAAAAATTTCATGCTTAAGTGCTACATAAGCAGTTGAGACACAAGAGAAGAAGAGGTTCACTGTGGGATATTTTGTGCCAAAGAAAGCACATGTAATCTCATAAAAAGGAGCTAAAAGCTTACAAATACTCTCCAACCTCTCCCATTTAGTGCTGGTGGGGCAAACTTTGAAGTTAAGAATCTACTAACTCCAAATGAAGAAAAGCATGTTTATAATAAATTGCAGCATCAAGCATCATGAATGTAGAGTTCCATCTCGTTGGCACATCTAGCCTCAAACCTCTTTTTGAATTAAGATAGCTCTGCTTGACGCAATCCAAAAATTTCTGCTTTCTAGCTTGAGAACTTTTGACATATTTAATACTCTCCGTAATATTTGAAATAGAAATATCTATCTCTTTCATTCCCTCTTGCACAATAAGGTTCACGACATGAGTACAACATCTTATATGAAATAAAGCACCATTCCACAAAAGTCCACCTCACATATTTAACAGACTTCTTAAAAATCAGCAGAAACATTGTTAGTAGAAGCATTGTCCAAAGTAATACTAAAAAAATTATTTTGAATTTTCCATTCAGTAAAAAATAATAGAAGCTTCTCAAACAAAGCAATTCCATCATGTGGTGGTAGCATAAAACCAAAATTAAATTTTTTTTTTTGCAACCACCAATTATTATCAATGAAGTGTGCAATCAAGCAAATGAACCCATCAATATTAATTGAAGTCCACAAGTTCAAAGTCAAACATATTCTACTAATACATTTTAAAACCTCCTTTGAATATTACCCTTCTCCTTACTAAATAATTTCTTGAAATCACTTCTTGCAGTATTCCTAGAAATTATTTGTAAATCACGACGGAGATAATGTAGTAAGGCTCGAAGATCAAGCCATTCAACATATTGAAAAGGAAGATCATGCATAATAATACTTGTTGTAAATAAGTCACGAAACTCTTGATGGCCAAATGTAGTGTCTGACATAGAGCTGGAGGAGCTAGCGTTTGACTGCAAAATAAACTGCCATATATCACGAGTATCTCTTTTTTTATAATTTTATTAGTGGCATCTTAAATTGCCCATGCCATTCTTGCTGTCACACTGATATATTGCCCCATATTTTCTACACTTACATCTGTGCTTGCCATCACTAGGAAGAGGTAACATTTCATAATAATCCTAAACTGTTGAACTCATTCTTCTTTTTTTCTTGAGGGTTGGCGCCTCCTCCAATGCCTTCCCATCAGCATTAGAATTATCAGCATCATTTAATTCATCATTGTCTATCTCAACTGCATTATCACGACTACTTACTTGCACATTGCCATCAAAAGGAGTACTTTTAACAACGGTGTCATAATCGTCTATCTAATAAAGCCATGTAGAAAAATATACACAAGTAAAAACAAATAAAAATAGAGGTTTAGATAGAGAGCATGGAAAATCCTTGAAGGGTCATCATCGCATCGACACCAACACTAACTTACAAAAATAATATTCTCTTTATAGAAATGTCTTATCAAAAAGTTACAAAGCTATCCTTA
Source organism: Dendrobium chrysotoxum (assembly GCA_019925795.1). Lineage (NCBI taxonomy): Eukaryota > Viridiplantae > Streptophyta > Magnoliopsida > Asparagales > Orchidaceae > Dendrobium > Dendrobium chrysotoxum. The sequence continues at coordinate 43,787,984 of CM034309.1, forward strand.
ACAAGTTAGCATGCAAATTCCATAATTCAAATAAAAAATAATGATGAAAAATCATCCCATTTCTAAATTGTATTAAAATTAAATAGTGATGCATAACAACATAACTGCATAAGCTTACAATCAACTTGCTACGGCTCCACTCCATGGACAGATGATTAAATTTCTAATGCAATAAGAAATAACTATAGCATTTCTAATATAATCAGCCCATTATCTCAAATCAACAAATTAATAGGAAAATTTAGGGTTTCACGTCTACGGCTCCACGGACAAAGTAGTAGCCAAAATATAATACGTCTATATCAATTATAATACAATCAAAAGCAAACATAACTCATGTTCAATTCATCTGCTAGGGTTGCACATCCCATCCCGGTTTGGGAACCACATAATCTAGGGTTTTCGCTTGATATGCTTAAATATAAAAAAAAACTGTGGAAACTCATACTAATAAGCTTGCCAATATATCAGGAAGCACATCATCTCAATTCAAATATGAAAAAATTTAACAACCGTCGATGCTCGATAATAAACTTGATATGAAAATCGAAGTAGCAGAGGAGAGAAAGGAGACCTGCATATGTCGTCTTCTAACCTGCCTCTAAATTCTTTTGGATTAAACTCTACAAGAATAACACAAACCTGCAATTCGACGAAGAATGGAGACGAAACCGAGAAAAGGGGCAGCGCCATATAAAGAAACATGGAAACAGCTAGAGCCAAGTAACGAAGCAAAAACACACGCGGCCATGTGAATTTTAGCCTTAAATAAACCGTACCTCTATTACATATTAACCGTGATATTCAAGTTGTATTCAAGTCATTATCAAGTTTTCGGGTTGACCTGAACCAGACCCGAAACTAAAATCGGGTTAGCTTTTTACACCCAAACCTGTATGCCAAACGAGTCAACCCGAACTCGGAATTTTCTGGTTGTGTCCAAGTCAGGTTTTCAGATCGTGTCATATATTGACACCCCTAAGTTAAAATCAACACAGCTCAAGTCAAGCTGATTCAATCTATTCAATCTCAGCTCAAAATAGACTCATCAATCTATAAAAGAATTTGTTTAAAACAAACGAATATCAAGTAAGCATTTCCATGAGACTATCTAGGACAGCCTATAAGTAGCCCTATTGACTAATATATGAAAAGAACAGCTTCTCAAGGCAAATTATTGATCGGTTATTCGACCATCAACATCTGACAAGTCAATGAATTCTTAATTGCTCTGAAAACAACTTCATCAAGCTAAATATTATGATTATGCTATACAACTAGTATATATATTGATATTAGTTTGGCACTAATATTAAAAAAAATAAATCTAGAAATTTATGTAAAAATTGCAAATATACATGAATTATGTGATTCCTATGTAACTCCAAAAAAAAAAAAAATCGTTTGGGATCATTTGATGTCCAATCTACAAAATATATTTTGCTGCCCAAAAAAATGTTAGAAATTTTTTGCATAACTAAAATTTATGTTTATGGTGGATGCCCGGGAGGGAACCGACCGGTTGCGCCACATTAGCCTCTGTCACCGCTCATCAGCTTTTGGAGTTGTGTTGTGTCACATGCATCATACAGCACATGAGGGACTTTGTTTGGAGCTATTAGGTAAGTTTGTAACTTAGCCAGATTTGGCAATTGTTTTTTTCAGATTAAAATGCTGAAATATGCGCAGAGACAAATAAATGGACCTGGCTTCAATTGTCTTTTTTTTTTTTAGTGAAGGTGACAAAATCGTATAAATAAGAAGATGAATATGAAAGTCTATAAATTTATTTGATTAAGATTTTGTTTGGGACTATTTTTTTATTATTTTTTAAACCAGAGTTTGGGTCATATTGATCGTGTGAGTTTCAAAGCTTGAATTCAGTTCAACAAATCGTTGGCTAAGAATGAAAAAAATAGTTCACCCATAGACCAAGTTTGATTGGGATTGAATCTCATCAACTTACTAAAAAGTTAGCCTTACTAAGTTCTTAGTAAAAGACTTGGTGAACTCCCCCCAACCAAAGACGCCCACTTTATTAGCTATTTTTTTCTTGGGGCTATTTTATTGGCAGAAAAATGAATGTAGTGTAAAAGTAATGCAGCGTATTTAAAATTTTTTGAAATTTTTTGGATGAGTGTAAAATAAATATAGGGATTTTTTTTTTTGCTTGAAGTAAAATGAATGCAATATAAAGTATGATTGGTGGCAACCAATAATGACGAGGGCCGGAGGTGGCGGCATGCAACGGTTGTAGTTGGTGGTGGTGGCAGTCAATAGTGGTAGCCGATAGTGGCGATACATGTTTTTTGAATAAGTGTAAAATAAATATAGAGAATTATTATTATTATTATTTGACTTGAAGTCAAATGAATGCAGTGTAAAGCATGATCAGTTGCAACCAATGATGGTAAGGGCCGATGATGGAGGCTTGTAGTGGTGGCAGTCGGCGGTCCAAGGTGGTCGCCGACGATGGCAGCAATTGGCTATCGGTTGTGGTGACGGGCAGCGGCAATGGCGGAATGCAACGAAGTTTCAGTGTATTTGAAAATTCGAAACTAGTGAATTTCAAATACACAAAAAAATTATGCTGTATTTGATTTACTTCAAACCAAACATCAATATTCTCAAAATTCCTACAACAAACAACCCCTTAATTCATAAAGCCATCTTGCTAGAAGAACTCATCAAATTAGGCGGTCTGCTCAACTAGAGTACTTGTATATTGCAGAACAATTAGCCAAGGCTCATTTGTTGTATGGCTAATTATACTCAATCTCTCTTATAGAATATTTTTTTATATTTTAATATGTAGCATTTCATGCATCACAGGCTCTGATGCACAATTATAAATAGAAGGTCAAAAAAAGAATGATATTTTTGTGGAAAGAGAAGCTTTGACAAAAGCTATGGATATATAATTTTTTTGTTATTATTTAAAATTTATATTTGCCAAATAAATAATAAAATTTAGATATTAAATATATAAATAAAATAGTTTTGTTGCGGGCTAGAATACATGCGGCGATAGAGTTAGAAAATTTTCGTCTCAGCATTGTACGGATATCCAGCACACAAACAGAAGAAAAATACAACACCAGAATTTTTATGTGGAAAACCCTGAATAGTGAAAAAATCACGGGACCTGGCCCAGTTGAAAGGATTCCATTAGTGTTTGTTTTGGTTTCAAGTGGTTGAGGATGATCAGATTACAATAATCCACTCTCAAATTCAGTTACAAGTAGAGAGCGAAAATCCAGTGACATTGAGTGGTCGGGTGAAACTTCGGCTTCAAGTGGTGGTCCGACGGAACTCCGGCGTCACGCGGTGGTCCGACAAAACTCCAGCGTCAGGCAGTGGTTCGGCGGAGCTCCAACGTTAGGCAGTTGTCCAGCGGAACTCCGGCGTCAGGTCGGTCGCCGGGTGAAAATCCGGCGATGGTCGAGGAGGTGTCTCTTCCTTCTCTTTTCTTCTTCCTTTTCTTTTCTTCCTCTTGCTTGGATCCCCTCTCAAGAGAAATGAGGGGTCTATTTATAGTTTTCTGAGAGTGGCATGGTCAGTAAATAATAAGAAGATCAAGGGTAAATTGTTAGTGGTTCGAATGGACAGTCGATGTTGAATCCCTTGATCATGAACTGTTTATTGAGCATTTGAAGGCCTTAATGATATCAGAATTCGACGATCTTGGGCTCGTTGGATTCGTCTCATTGAGCCGCTCGATTTGACTATAAGCATGTCACTTTTGGAAACTGTTTGTTAATTCGAATTATGGATTGAACCTTCCAAACGTGCTTTGGGTCTTTGATTTGGACTCATTTGAGTTCAGATTGAGTTGAATTTGGTGTCGTTGGGTTCGAATTTCCAAGACGTTCAGTTCGACTATAAGTTTGTTGAAATCGGAGTTCAGATGGTCTCCAAATTAATTTTTGAAGTTTTCAACTTGATTTTTATCTCAAGATTCGTGCCCGATCAAGATAATTTTTTTAATGATATATCAAGTTTAAATATTATGTATGCAATTCCTAATATATGTTATAATGCTGAAATTACATCTCATTATTTTTTTGGCTATAAAAAATATAAATTAACAATCAAATATGCTCTCAAATCTCATTACATTGAGGTCCATATTACTTATGGGTTTTATAAGCTTTGCCCTAAAATGAACAACGAACAATCTATTCTGGAGATGTTCACTAACATTCAATCTACTTACTAATGCCTCTGGTGGGCGGCCAGATTCTTTCTCCGTTCAATGAAAATTGGGCTAAAGCCCTAAATTTAAAAAAAAAAAAAAGGGGAATAATTTTCAAGATTTAAATGAACAACTAGATCCTACCATACAGCAGGCACGCCGGAGCCAAATTGGTCCGAATTTCTTCCGTCTGAATTGCCGGCAAATTGAAGCTGCAAGCTAAAACCCTGAAAATTTTACAAAGGTTGATCGCGATCAAAATGGTGATGTGGTTTTCCCTCTCCGTTCGTAGGCTTGGGCTTCGACCTTCTCCAATCTCCGTCCTCTCCATTCTCTCAGCTTCCCCTTCATCGTCCTACCACCGCCAAAACCCTAGTTCCGACGACGATAACTTTGAGCATCTTCGTCCTACCAACCTAGGTACCCTTGGCGCCGCAACTCCGCTTTTTACTAGTCGGAGAGCGCTCGATGTGCTTAGTTGTTATAAGTTATCCCTGGCCTCCATTTCCAGCTCATCAGGAACTGCGGAGAGCGGTGGAAACCAACGGCCGGAAGGGGGAGGGAAAACGCAGCCTACCAAGTCGTCTTCTTGTTGGATTCAGACCTTCCTTCCGGAGTCCGTGCAACCTTATGCTCTGCTTGCTCGTTTGGATAAGCCCATTGGGACTTGGTTGCTCGCTTGGCCTTGCATGTGGTAATGATTCCTCTTCTTGTTTTTCTTCTATTTTTTGACTTATTCCTGCAATCAATCAAACTCACTGAGTCACTGTGACATCATTCTTTAGTTGTAACCGCTGCAGGGCATCAAGAGAACTGTGAAGCAACAGTCTGTAATAACTGCCAGGATTAGCCTCGCGTTGGAGAAGTAATCTTCAGTGATGACATAAGAACGTTGGATGAGTTTAGGGATTATCTTAGGCTCTTCTGTTTGTTTAGATGATTTAGCATACGCTATTTTTTTTTAAGTTAATGGTTGGAGTTCAAGCGTTTATAGCTCGGCCAAATAGTTTTTTGATGAAAAATTATTAAGCCAAAATTTTTTCAATGTTGAATTAATTTTGCAAAGTATTAAGTTCAATAAAATCTATACCTTCATTGTGGAAATCAAGTAGTTCTATTTGAAAATTAGGTAAAAATGAATCAAAGAATGATGATGAAATTTTGAGCAATGGTGTGGTAGGTTGTCTAATCTTGAGTGTGTTAAGAAAATGGTCATGTAGATTGTGCTGTAACAAATAAATTAAAGCTGGTTTATTTTTAATAGATATGGATGGACATTATGATAAAAAAATATCATGGTGAATGAAGCAAAAATAAGAGACATAGATAAGTAGAATAAGTCTTTGCTTTGGCATGAATATGCCTCCATTCGTGCCAGATTAAGCCTCTGACCCAATTTCAAACATAAAAAATAGTGATGGAGAATTGTAAATGAGAGATGGATGGGGAGAATAATAGACACATAAAGGTGGTTGACACAGAGGAGAGTCAAGCTTTTAGCAGTTGTAGTTTTGGACAAAAAGAAATATTACCCTAAAGAGACTTGAGTATTCATAAGCCTTCGCAATGGGCATGCTTCAAAAGAGTACCACATAGCCTCTAGCACTTCCCACCAATATGAGCGAGAGGAGCCACCATAATCTTTAAAAGAATCATGCTATAAGGCATCATCCTTCACTTTCTCATAGGAGAAGCTTCATTTACCGAACTAGAAATGTAAAAGTGAGCCAAGGATGGTTTCCTAGTTCAAATGATGTTGTCTTGGTAGCAATGCAGGTGAATTTGAAGAAGACTTGAGCTCAAAAGTCTCTTCCATTAACGATAGCTCCTCCAAGAAGATGACACAAGTCCAACTAAGTGAGAAATATGTCTTTGCCACACAACAAAAGAAGGATAAAAACAAGGGGGAAATTTTTTCAAATCAATGAAAATGCTTTACCATATTCCCTAATAAATTCTAGAAGTCTTCTAAAGCAATCGTGGACTACAACATCCTAGCTCACCTCTGCAAATTTTTGACATTCTTAACCATCTGCATCTATGAGCCCCTCATAATATCTAAAAACATTTAAAAGCACCTCCACAATCACCTTTGATAATGACGATCTCCTTTTGGGGATGGCTAAACATAATCAATTGTGTTAGGTCACGACAAAGTGATATTATTTAAATGCACTAAATTTTGAGTGACCCAGGCTCTTTAATCAATCTCATAAGTGTTAAGAGGCTTTGGTGGTTGAGTCTTAACCTTGAATATCTTAGCAAAGGTAATTTGTCCTCCAACCTTTTAATGAACAGGAGCAGAGAACCTTCAAATCTTTTATCGTACCACTATGCTTTGGAAAACTCTATATAGAGGTAGAATTCTATGTGGTTGACTTTGATACTTTGGAATAATTCCTCCAATGATAATGGCTCCATGAGTAAGTTATCATGCTCTCCACGAGAGTATGAAATACACTTGGGAATGGAGAATATCATTGAATGGATGGTTATATGCTATCATTTATGATACATGAGGTCAAAATATATGATGATGCTAAACATTTTATCACGAAGAAAGTGAAAAGTACGGACTGTCCGCAATGGCACAACTTGTTGAAGCACAATCAAAGGGCACGAATTAAAAGGTGAAGTGCAAGATAAACCTAATCAACTTAAATTCATAGGAGCTTTCTCCTAGAAATAAAAGAGATTTCCTTATCTTAGCAATAACACAAATGATGAATTATGTGTCTATCATCTTAAGGGCACTCCAATGGCTCAAAATAAAGGAGAACTAGAACCCAGGTCTCTAACATAACAAATAAAAAAACTTATATCTTCCTAGTGAGAGTGTTTAACTCCCAAATTCCAAAAGCATCATGGAAATAACAACTATGCCTTCTTATGCGCTGATATCCTCTTTGATTATTGATGTAGAGAAGTTAAAGGCCTGTGTCACTCCAAGGAGAGGCTACAATGTTCTTTATTAGATTTAAATGAGAATTTGATTCTTAACATGACACAATGGAGAAAAAGGATTCATGTGGCCAATCCCACGTAATGGGATAAATGCTTGATGTTGTTGTCAAATGAGAAACCAACCCATGAGCCCATGCCATTCACACTAAAATGTGACCGTGTCAATTTGTAAGAAGTGATATGAATAATGGTCTCACAATACTTCTCACGTGCTTTAAGGTGCCTCATTGAAAAGCAAGTTCCTCTCAAGCAAGCTTGTCATTTCAAAAAGCTATGGAAAGAAGAGCATGTCAATATAACTTTAAGACATAAGAATTGAAAAATTACTCTCTTTGATTATAAGGATTGTTGTACTTGGAATTATATTGAAATGCTAGGCCTTCTATGGATATAGCAATCCCTCCAATCCCTAGGTATCATATATCAAAGGCACCATGGTGATAATAACTAAAATTGAGGACTATCTAATTGTTGAAACTAAGAAGCTCTATAAAGTTGAATTCATTTGGGAGAGAAAATATATTGACTAGATCACAAATATCATCCAAAATAAGAAAAAGAATGGCTAGATTTATGTCTGCAATAACTACCAGAACTTGCATAAATCATGTCATCTTTTTTAAAGACGACTTTCTAGTACTCATATAAAGCTCATGATCTGCAATACATCACACCATAATATATTGTCATTCATGGACATGTCATTAAGCTATAACAAAATCAAGATGGCGGTAGAGTCAAGAAACATACATCTTTTTGCATACTCATTAGTATCCACTGCTAGAGGGTGAAATGTTTTGACTTGAAAAACACCGGAGCCTCCTGCAAAAGGTTTTGAATAGGGGTGTCAAAAATAGGTTGCGGGTCGAGTTCGGGTCAAACCCAACAGTGACCTGCTGTTGTTTGACATGACCCGAACCCGACCCGCCAAAAACTCGGGTCAACCCGATCTGACACGGCTGACCCAGGGCCTAGCAGAAATCGTAGGAGGTGTCACGATGTGCCGCTATGCGTGGTTACCGGTTAGGGCTTGCTGGCAGCGGGCGGGCTAGGCACCACATGTCCGTAGGCGTCAAGCGATGCGGGCAAAGCAGGGTCGAGGACACATGGACTTAGGGTTTGCCGGCGGCTGGCCGATGCAGGAGCGGTAATCCTATCCAGTGCTTAAGTCCGGACTCGCGCGAGCGCGGGCTAAGCATTGCAGTCATCAGGCGATACAGGCGAAGCAGAATCGAGCGTGCGCGGGGTGATGTCGGGTCGGTTTTGGGTTGATATCAGGTTTTCAGGTTGACTCGAACCCGACCCAAATTTACAATCGGGTCAGGATTTTAAACCAGACCAGTTTCCTAAACGGGTTGACCCTAACCCTTTTTTTTTTTGAAACCCTAACCCAAAATTTTCAGGTTGGGTTCGGGTCAGGTTTTTGGGTTGTTTCAAATATTGACACCCCTAATTTTGAATTACATCTTTAACGACCTCATACACAAACAAGTAAATATTTTTATCGTTGACTTGGTTGTAAAATGTATAACCCATTGTGATCATGTAAATGATCCTGCGATTTTTTTTAAGAATTCAAAATTTTAATCTTAAAATAAATCTTTTGAAAAATATTTTTTACGTTCATAAAAAATTTTCTTTGCTTTGTTGTACGCCATAGAGACATTGAATTGATCCCCTTAAAATAAAAAATGTTGTGTGCCAGAACATTTGCAACGGTAGAGAGATAAAGAGAGTTAAACATCCAAATTTGTATGAAGATTCAGCACACATACAGATAAAGAGACGAGTGTAATAATCATAAGGGATACCAGATTTTTACATAAAAAACCTAAAAAAGGGAAAAATCACGAGGCATTGCCCAGTTAAAATGTTTCGCTAGTATTTGTCATTGATTACAAATGATGAACTTCTTTGAGGGAAGACATTGATGCAATGCAAAGAACATATTATATGGTTGAAATTGAAAGAGTCCTCTGGTAGGAATCTAGCATAAATGAAGTTGAGAGTCAGAAATGATGTCGATGGCATGCATCGATCCTGTAAGAGATCGTGTGTGTTGTCATTATTAGCAATGGTAGGTGATGAAATCAGTAGACATTGGAGTAGCCAGGTGATGATAGCCAAAAGCTTATAGGCCGGAGGAATGTTTCGACACGCAACAAAAACGATTTTGAGTATGCCACTGCCAAAAACCTTAACTTTGTTTTATGTGGGATAGTTTGGCATATATAAGGAGGTTTGTCTGTAACCTTTCAGACAAGTGTTAACCCTTCAACAGATTAATGAAGGACACCCTTTTTGTATGAGACAATGTTTCTCAAGAAGATTTAATAGCATAAAGCATCATTTGTTCCATCTTCTAATTCTTGTGATATCAATCTTGGAAAACCCACTTATCTTTTATATCAAAGGACTCTTGAGGGATCACTCTGGGGCATTGTTGGCTTAAAACAATGAGGATAGGAATGAAAATACTCTCTATTATATTAGTCGATGATTATTATAGGTCAACTCAAAGTGCTCTTCAATTGAAAAATAATGTTGGTAATGATCTTTGCTACACAAGAGCTTGTCATATGTTTTCCCACAAAATAACTCTAATTTCTATAGTTAAGCCTCAAAATTTTAATGATTAGATTCAGTCTAACTAGTTGTCTAGCTAGTTGGGTAGTTTTGTTGCTTAAGTTTGGCATCACATGCATCATGCAAAATGATGTGAAAGGGTGGGCCCTTATTGATTTCTTAGCTGCCCATTCTCATCCAATGGACTCTCCACTTGATGATTAACCATTGAATGACCGAGTCCCTAAAGTGGGAGAAGACAAACAATTGACGAAGTTAGAGCTATATTTATAGAACAACACTCATAATCTTATAAGAATTTAATTGATTTGTTTGCAATGATTTCAAAGACTCTGTTCAAAAAATCAACTCAAAAGGCAAATTGATTAATCAAAATTTGAACTAGTTTTTTAGAGATTCAAATGGTTAATCAATAACATTAAATCAAAATAAAAAAGGATGGCAAAAGCATTAATCAAGTTAATGCAAAATCAAAGTCGAGTGTGAATTGTTTGAACCCTAGTTGTAAATCACAAGAGCTCAAACTCTCTTTCCAAATAAAATTTAAGTTAAGACTAATTTGAATGGTGCAAGGACATCAATATCTATGTTGTTGCCTCAATAATCATACTTGCATATTGTAACTGTGTGAATACATCATATAGCATATAGTTCATCAAAACTCTCCCATGGTCTGTTTGAATTAAGCGTGAGATACTATGGTGTACATATATGTCCATGAATGACTTGCGCGCACTTGTTTTCAAGTATACTGGTAAGCATGACAACACCTAAAAAAAAGAGTGTTAATGCACGTTGAACTTCAAAATAGTCTCAAATGGTCGGGGTATTTAATTGACCCCTGGCTAACATAAGTGTCCATAACACCTGTATATGGTGGTAAAAAAACATCTGAATATTATCTCAAGGCCTAACTTACTATACTACCACTGATGGCGACTCTAGTACATTCATATTAACTCTCATTGTATTATGGTTGTCATTGTTGCCAATTTGATGACTATTTATGGCTACTTTTCAGTAAACATATGGAGTTTATGTTATGTGAGTCTGCTAAGTCTTTATCACAATGATGCTAGGTCTATTACAATGGCAGCACCCCCAGGAGAACTACCTGATTTGAAGATGTTGGCATTGTTTGGATCTGGTGCGGTTCTCCTTCGAGGTGCTGGTTGCACAATAAATGACCTCCTTGATCGCGACATTGATATCAAGGTTCTTTTCGTTGCCTTTTAATTAATTATATGTATAATAGAAAGTGCATGAGCAAATTCAAAAGTTTCCAAAGCTCCAGATGAATGATCGTGTGTTTCTTCTTATTCAGTTATCTGCTCATGTATTCTATCATGTAATCTTTAACAGCATACAAAGTTTGTTGCACGATTATCTCAAGTTTGGCTTGAGTGTATTTTTGGTAGTTTCGATGGTATCAACGGTTTCAATGTTTAATTTAGGTTTTGGTTTTGATTGTTTAAATAGCATGAAAAAGAATATTTAACAATTTTAAAATAAAAAATATTTTTAAGTTATGCAATATTGGAGACTATCCAACTTACATAACCTCAAAAATAAAAGTTTGATAATATGACTGTAATTAAAATTGTTAATTTGTTTACTGATGCACACACTTTACATTGGTCTTTCAGTTCACGGGATGTTATAAAATAATTTCGATAGATAATAATTTACTGAGGCACACACAGTATGATAAAAGGAACTAATGCTTGCTATGTGGTGGAGCTTTAGCTGGCAGTACGCATGGAAGAATGTTGAGGACCTCAAGTATGGAGTTTAGTAGAATTTTGAGTGCTGCTTCAAAGTTTCGTGAGGTTTTACCAAACTTCTCAGGTTTAAATGAACCCTTGAAAGCAGCAACAACAACAACATCAAGCCTTTATCCAACTACGTGTGGTCGGCTACATGAATCTTTTTTCTCTATTATGTTCTATACATAGTTAAATCTCATTTAAATCTAATAAAAAAAGGGTCATTTCTAATACTTTGAAACCTTGAAAGCAACTGGAAAGCAACTGAAGCTAAAATAATCGGCTGGTTTTTGAAGTGACCTTGATGAAAACAGTTCCAAAACTTCTGAAGTTGATAGTTTTAATCCGAAGGAGAAACATTGGTTTGCAACTACTATTTTTTTGTAATCATGCATGACTCCATTTCCAGTGCTGTTTGGTTTCGGTCAAGTGTTAATAAAGCCTCTTTCTTCCCCATGTCTTCTTTATTACTATGATGTAGAACTTAATGCGGGTACGCATGCGATGTTTTGAGATTACACGCCTATCAATTAGAACAACAATAATTAAGTTAACTTGGAGTGAATTTAAACAAATCCTTAACACAAGCAAGATGTGATTCAAGCTTAGGCCAAATTACATGATAAGAGTTAGAAGCATGAATAATCAATTCCGATCAACTTAGTATAGCATGGAGGAGTTCAAAAGAAATCCCTAAGTTAACATATAGATTAGGCACTAATGGGATCCACTCACTCACACTCTTGATGCAGGCTAAGCGGAGATAGATTGCATAACTTTTGTGATGCCACAATTAAGGGAGAGTAAGTAGGTAAAAGAGAAAGGGGAAGAGTTTACCCAAAGTAAGAGAATACGAAGCTCCGGTGTAATCGTTTTGGGTGCCGACAAAGAGAGGACAGCAACACGAACCTCCTAGATGTATTTGGATAGCAATTTGGCAAGTTCTGGAAGGTGGACAGCGATCTAACTTGTGCTGGGAACTTTGGATAGCAAGTTGGAACTTCTGGACAGCAAATGGCTTCTCTCCGGAGGGCTGGACAACAATGATCCTTGCTGAAGTTTTCTGGACAGAAGCCTAGCAATGTCCAGAAAAGTCTGGACAGCAACTATGGGATGCCAAAAGCTCTTGGATAGCAAGGAGTAGTCTTCAGGAGGGCAGGACAGCAAGATGCTCTTGCTGAAATTTCTGGACAGCTAGCAGAAATTTCAGATGAGGGAAAATAGTATAAAAATGAGTAAGGGGAAGGAGGTTAGGGTTTATAGGGAGTTAAGGGGCTGACTGGAGGATTTAATGGAGCGTAATAATTAGATATGAGTGAGGGAGAGGTAGGGGGCCGACGGGTGAGAGAGAGGGAGGGGGATGGGGTCGTCGGCTACAAGGGGAAGGGAGAATTGATTGGGGAATCAATTAATTCCCAATCTTAGGCACTTAATTAAGGGATGGATTAATTGATGTCCACATTCATTGAATGCGGACTTAGAATTGTTTAAGGAGAGAATTAATTGGTGTCCATGTTCATTGAATGTGGGATTGTCATTAAATCTGATTTAATTTTAGATTTGCATAGATTGGGGCTTTTTTAAAATAGGTTTTATTAATTAAGAAAGTTTTTTTGAAATTCAAATTCATTTGAATTTGAATTAAGATACCTTCCAAATTAATAATGGGACAAATTAGGAAGGTAGTAATTCTAGGCAATTGTGGATGAGGGATTGTTAGTGGCCGGCGGCTAGGGTTGGGACTTGGGAGGCCGACGGCTATGGGGAGGGGAGAGGGCCTTGGTGCCGGTGGTTTAGAGGTGGAGGGGTGGCCGGTCGAGGTTGCGGTGGTGGTGGGGTTCGACCGAGAGAGGGAGAAGGGGTATGGCCGGCGGTTTAAGGAGGAGAGAGGGGAAGGATTAGAGGAAAGATGAAGACCACGAACTCAGATGCTTCCTGTGGTTGGTGGGTACTACGCTGCCCTCACCTAGGGACTTCAAGCAAGCTCTCTCAACTCTTCCAAGCACAAGTGCAGAAATTTTGTAATAATATCATTCATTAACCTCAAAAGAGGAGGAGGTGGCTTTTAAATAGCCTCATACAATGAAGGAAAACAAAAGACCAACATGCCCTTAGGGCTTACATATGACTATTCCCTCACGTGAGGGGTACAAATGGAAAATGCAATAATAAACTCAATGCAATCATGATAATAAATCTAATACAAATACTAAATCAAAAGTAAAGCGGTGGAATCGCTGGTAGACTCTCCATGGTCGGATGTCCTCATCATACTATTTATCATTTAATTGATGCCCAGGCAGATAATGTCATTTGGTTTCATGATTAAAATAACGCAACTAGAGAACAATTCCTGCTGTGATTAATATTTGGTTCTTGCTCTCCTTGGTGAGGTGAAAGTACCTCTAATCTCTTATTGATAGCCTATTATATCATCTTTTTTTACTGTGTAGGTGGAGCGGACAAAGAACAGACCTGTTGCCTCTGGCATATTGACACCTTTCCAAGGGCTAAGCTTTCTTGGCCTTCAACTATTACTGGGTTTAGGCATTCTCTTGCAGCTCAATAATTATAGGTAAATATTATTTATATATAATTATTCCCAGTTTTGGAGGAATAGCCTTTGTAGTTGTCGTAACTTTCTGATAATATTTGAAGTTTGATGCAAATAATGAAAATCACAGACCCGTTGATCTAGTTGATTGGTCATCTTTTAAATCAAAGAGAGGGTGGGTGCTGATTTTCATTTTAGTTTCTGTTAGTTTATGTGTACATTAATTTGTACCAAGTAATATTATCTACTTTTGCAAGTTCAAAACTTGATAGGGATCGATGAGAAATCTATACTATAGCCTATTCTTCTTATCATATTTCCTTATATAGTGTTTTATGTAGTTACCACTTCAAACTTTGGATATTCGACATCTGGATGAGTAAAAAAAAATATGTAGCTGGATGAGGGAGAGAAAAAGAGAAAGGGGAGAAGAAATAGGAGAGTGGGTGAGGGAGGGGAAGGACAGGAATCAATCTCACCCGCAAAGTGAAGACGAGTATGCATCCATATACTTGAGAGTACGAGTATGCATCCATATACTTGAGAGTTCTCATTTTATTTATGAGAAGTTATTGATGCATCATGAGTTTTTTTTTTTTTCTTTCAATTTTGAGTCTTGTGTCAATGCATCTTATCAACTAAGACTCTTACTTGTGTTAGTTTCATGTTATTTAGGATTATTTTGGTATTTTAATATATGTTTAAGTTTAGTTTGTAATTTTATTAAGTCTTATTTTTATAAATTGGACCTAATGTCTTATAATTGGTCATGAGAGTTTATGATGAATTGAGATATCAAATTTTCCATGGCCTTCTCCTTAGGGAATCTCCCTCATCTTTAGTTTATTCTTGTTGCTTCATCTCTACTACTTGCCACCCTCTCTTTAAGGCATTCATTCGTCTATATCCTCAATTTTCTTCTTTTCTATACTTCTCCAATTCTCTTCCCATCTTGGACTTGACTATATATTTTATTTCAATCCTCTGTCTAGACATTTAAATGTCTAAACAGTCCGTAAGGCATGCAAATACATGTGTAATGTCTAATAAATTTTAGAGTAAGAGTAAATGTACTAAAGGATAAAATAGATCCAACTACGTAAGACAAATAATCCTAACTATTTATTATTAGTTCGATTAAGATGGTACACATGAAGGTATAATATCTAGGTTGAGATTTAGCACACGGTATGGTAAATATGAATAAACTTTTTGGAGGTATTGTTCTCTGGTGAAGACATTGGTTTAGAGAAAGCATATGATAAAGTTCCAAGAGAAGTGCTTTGGAGAGTTCTAGAAAAGAAAGAGTTAA
This sequence comes from Dendrobium chrysotoxum, assembly GCA_019925795.1. Taxonomy (NCBI): domain Eukaryota; kingdom Viridiplantae; phylum Streptophyta; class Magnoliopsida; order Asparagales; family Orchidaceae; genus Dendrobium; species Dendrobium chrysotoxum. The sequence continues at coordinate 43,803,361 of CM034309.1, forward strand.
TAATGCTTATATTCAAGTCATTAAGGATATGTATGCAGGAATTGTTACTTGTGTTCAAACACAATGTGGTTTGACCAAGTATTTTTCTATTTGAGTTGAATTACATTAAGGATCAGCTTTAAGCCAATATCATTTTGCTTTAGTCATGGATGTTCTTACTAGACATTTGCAAGAGGATGTCCTAGTGTATGCTTTTTGCTGATGATATTCTTCTTGTTGATAAGATTAGAGTGTAAAGGTTTTCGTTTGAGCATATCTAAAATTGAATACATTGAGTGTAATTTTAATAGTAATAGATCTAGTGGGTGGATTGTGACTTTGGGCAATCAAGTCATTAAAAAGATGACACGTTTTTGATATCTTAGGTTTATTGTTCAAAGTGATGGTGAACTAGATGGGGATATTATTAGTAGAATTCAAGTTGGATGGTTGAAGTGGAGGAATGCATCGGGCCTATTGTGTGATAGAAAAGTACCCCTCAAACTTAAGGGAAATTCTATAAGATGGTGGTGAGATCTGCAATGCTTTATAGAGAAGAATGTTGGACATTAAAATAGAAGCATAAATTAAGTGTTGCAGAGATGAGGATGCTCTGGTGGGTGAGTGGCTTTATTCTTTGAGATAGAATGTGAAACGAGTATATAAGTGAAAAGGCTGGAGTAGCTCTAGTGACATAGTCGTCTTAGATGGTTGGTCACATAAAACACTGACATTTAGATTACCCAGTTAGGAGAGTAGATGTATTGGATACTTCCTATGTTAAAAAAGGTAGAGGTAAATCTAAAAAGACTTGGGTTAGAACGTATTAGAAATGACATATCTTTATTAGATTTAAATGAGAATTTGATTCTTAATAGGATCCAATGGAGAAAAATGATTCATGTAGCCAATCCCACGTAGCAGGATAAAGACTTGATGTTGTTGTTGGTGGTGGTGGTGGTGAGACATTGGTTCTTGTCAAAAAGATTAGGAGTAAAATGTTGAAGCTTATTATGCATGATTCAAGAATCATTTGTAAGAAGGCATTTGCCCTATTGGAGAGATAATGCTGCTTATTAAAGGAAGTGCTTGTGATCTCATAAACCATAATCTACTCCATGTTATGAAATGGAGATGCAAGATGTTAATGGTATATATCCTAGTGGGAGTGGTTGATGCAGAATGACTCAGGGTTAGGTTTCCTATTGCAATTTCTATGATATCTCGTATGCTTTTATGTGAAGGAAAATAGAGGATTTACATGTCTTAAATAATCAACTAAATCAAATTTTTTTTATGAAATAGACTATATTAGCATTTAAAACCAATTGATAATAAAATGATAAAAAGTATTTGACAATTATAGTAATAAATTAGATACGATTAAAGTAAGAAATTAGTTATAACATGCTCATAGGAACACAACAAAACTGCACAAAAATACTCGCCAGCAGCTCTTCACAAAATAATCTTATGGGAAACGAGAATCAAATGTTGGGCTATCATCGCTCCCACTAAAGCTGGATGAAAGAAATCCAAAGCCACCACCCAATTTACAAAAGTTCCAGATTAGATTTCCACCAACAAAAGATAGTGCCTTAGAATATCATAAGCCCAAGATTACTCCAAACAATAACCAATCACCCCCAAATAAAATAAAATTTAACATAAAATAAATCAAGATTGAAAGCATACCAATCAAATTACTTAACCTCAAGCTAGGAAATACATTCAACCTCTCTTTGCCAATAAAATACAACCCTTTTGGGCTATTATCAACAGGTCCTAAAATAAAAAAATAACAAATAAAATGAATTAAATAATAAAAAGAAAGCATTTAAATTGCACAGAATCAATGCTTAATGCAATACTTCAATGAGAATAAACATGAAGACTTCCATCTGAGGCACAGAGACTCCATCTGATGAGATGTCAGTAGAAAACAAAGGAGGCTTATAAGTGCATTTGGTAAGAAAGAAATCCTCGATGTGTCAAGTGGCAAGTATAGTAGTATACAATGGACCCAATTTTCCAATGATGCTGTAAGGACCAGAAGCTCTCGTATGAGTCTTCTTGTATTTGTTAGGTGAAAAAGCTCAGATCATCCTTTTGGATGGAAAACTTGGCACTGATCAACCAACCCATCATTGAAATCACCATCATTGGATATGCAATTTTAGTTTTCAAAATATCCAATTTTCAGTAATATTAAACTAATGGTCTTTCTTGTTGCATTTGCTCGTGGTAGATTGAGATTTTGGATTGGATATGGGGTTGGGTGTGCGTATTCCTGTCACCCAGAGGTTGGGCTGGCTGGGAAGGAGCTGTATTGTTTTGGGCATGAAAGTAAGCAACGACTGCAACGAAGATGGAAAGCTGCAAATCACTGCAATGACAGCAAGAAAACGATCCAGAAAAAAGTGGAGGGCCAAGAACATACACCAAACAACAAAAGGGAAAGCTTTAATCAGAAAAAAAAACAAAACAAAACAAAATAAAACTACACAACTAATTTCAGCACAAGAGCTTGTTCTGATACCATTATTTATGTGGTTAGATGAGTGGGCAAAGAAGAGAAGGTGGGATGAGAAATATACTTGATACATCCACAAAAAATTATCTTGATCAGGCACGAATCTCGAGGCAAAACTAAGTTGGAAGTTTCCGAAATTAAATTTGGGACCATCCAACTCCGATTTCAGCAAATTTATAGTCGAACTGAGCGTCTCGGAAATACGAACCCAACGACACCAAATTCAACCCGATCCGAGCCCACATGGGTCCAAATCAAGGGTTTGAAGCGCTGTTGGAAGGTTCAAACCATAATTTGGGTTACTAAACGGTCTCCAAATACGACATGCTTATAGTCGGATCGAGCGTCTCGACGAGACGAATCCAACGAGCCCAAGATCGCCAAAATCCGACATCATTAAGACCTTCAAATGTCCAGTAAACGATTCACGATCAAGGGATTCAACATCGGCCGTCCATTCAAACCACTCCCTAACTACCCCTGATCTTCCACCTATTTATGTGCCATGCCACTCACAAAAATCTATAAATAGAGCCCCCTCTCCTCTTGGAAAAGGGGACCTAATCCTAAGGAGAAAAGAGAGAGCTCTTGCCTCCTTGCTCCTCCTCGACCACCGCCGGAGTTCCGTCGGACCACCGCCTGACGCCTATGTTCCGTCGGACCACCACCTAAGACCCTGCTCTTCGCCGTACCACCACCTGAGGCCCTGCTCTTCGCCGGACCACCACCTGAGGCCCTGCACTTTGCTGGACCACCACCTGAGGCCCTACACTCTGCCGGACCACCACCTGAGGCCATGCTCTTCGCCGGACCGCCACCTGAGGCCCAGCACTTCGCCGGACCACCACCTGAGGCCCAGCACTCTGCCGGACCACCACCTGAGGCCCAGCACTCTGCCGGACCACCACCTGAGGCCCTGCACTTTGCCGGACCACCACCTGAGGCCCTGCACTCTGCCGAACCACTACCAGAGACCCTGCTCTTTGCCGGACCACCACCTGAGGTCCTGCACTTCGTCGGACCACCACCTGAGGCCCTGCACTTCGCCGGACCACCACCTGAGGCCCTGCACTTCGCCGGACCACCACCTCAGGCCCAACACTCTGTCGGACCACCACCTGAGGCCCTGCACTTCGTCGGACCACCACCTGAGGCCCTGCACTTCGCCGGACTACCACCTGGGGCCCTGCACTTTGCCGGACCACCACCTGAGGCCCTGCACTCTGTCGGACCACCACTTGAGGCCCTGCACTCTGCCGGACCACTACCTGAGACCCTGCTTTTCGCCGGACCACCACCTGAGGCCCTGCTCTTCGCCGGACCACCACCTGAGGCCCTGCTCTTCGCCGGACCACCACCTAAGGCCCTGCTCTTTGCCAGACCACCATCGAGGCCCTGCTCTTCGCCAGACCACCATCTAACGTCCTGACCTCTGCCCGAAAACTACTTAGGGACCGAAATTCTGCTAGACCACCGGGAGACCCCGAAGTTCTGCCAGCGCGACCTTAAGCCTTCAAAAGCCTCTAACTTCTACCCTACGGGGTGATACTTGTAATCTGATCGCCCTTGGAGGTGAGTCAGTCCCCTGTAATCTGCTCAAGTTCTAGTGGAATCATTTCAACTAGGCCAGGCCTCGTGGTTTTTCTCCTTTTCAGGGTTTTCCACGTAAAAATCTTGTGTTCTTTGTGTGTGAGCTGGATATTTGTGCAACGCTAAGACGTGGAATTCTAACTCTATCGCCATGTATATTCTAGCCCGCAACAATACTAAAGGGAGAGGAAGAAGGAGAGGACTCAGTCTCAGCTTGCTAGAAAAGAAGAGTATGTCGATACACTTAAGAGTTTTCTTCACTTTCATTAGAAACGTTGTCCAGATCAGTCCTTAAGATGTCTATTTATAAGATGATCTCTAGGGCATACTTGATACTGATTGAATGTCTATAGTCTCCCCTAGATCATTTTGATATAAGTGTGATGCCTAATAACTCTTAAAATAAGATAATATATGGTGACGATTGAGTTTGACTTCGGGCGGAAATATTGGTATAAGTTTAACAAATAGTGATGGTTGATTTGTGTTAGATTTCCTTCTTTCTCCTTGTAGCTAGAAATAATGTTCACCTAGAAGTTACTGGGTGTTGCACAATTTACCGGATATGAAACTTGTCTTATTGCGCTGAAGCTGATTGAAATGTTCAGCAGCCTTAATCTTATGCCGTATCTTTTTTGTGATTGTAGCCGTATTCTTGGAGCATCTTCGTTACTCCTGGTCTTCTCATATCCTCTTATGAAGAGGCTTACTTTCTGGGTATGGGATTTTGAATACTTAATATTTTTTACTTCTATTTGATGTCTTCCCAAAAATGAGCGGATTTGATCTTCGCAACAGCCTCAGGCTTATCTTGGTTTGACCTTCAACTGGGGTGCTTTACTGGGATGGGCTGCAATTAAGGAAGGTTTAGATGTAGCAATTGTTCTCCCATTGTACTGTTCTGGTGTATGTTGGACACTTGTATATGATACAATATACGCACATCAGGTTATTTGGTACTGCCTGTTTATAAATTCATTAGATCTTGCCATGAATTATTCCTCTCGAAAATATTTATTTTTAAACTGCAGGACAAGGAAGATGACCTGAAAGTGGGTGTGAAGTCAACAGCATTAAGGTTTGGAAGTTCAACAAAAGGCTGGATCTCTGGATTTGGGGCTGCTTGTATCACTTGCTTAGCAGTAAGCGGATATAATGCAGAGCTTGGTGCGTTGCTATCTTTTCTGTTAATTTTTCTTATAGTTTCCGTACTAATTGTATGAGCTTCTCTTTTAGGACAGCACTGCCTTACTATCCATTTCTAGTTGCTGCGGCTACACAATTGGGATGGCAAATTATGACCGTAGACATATCAAGCAGGGAAGACTGTAATAAGAAGTAAGTGAATGCAAAATGATCTACATAATATGCTGATACACACTATTGTCCATCATTAGAAAGCTATTATTTGTAAATTGTAAAATATTTGCAACTTCAGTCCCCCTCTTGATTTAGATGAACATGAAAGAATAAGAAGCAATGAGTTCCTAGCAACATTGTTTTGAGTTATGATATATGGACACCGACAGGAGAGAGACACATGTACACAAATAATTATAAGTAGTATGACATGCCAGGGGAATTGATTTTCTTTTATATATTGTTAACATAAAATATTAAAAAATCTGATATCAATTATTTCTATCAAAAAATATCAAACATGAAGTATAATATCCTATGTATTAGATAAAAAGAACTTAAGGGTTTACCAAATATTATTGCACGGGGTATTTCTTGATTATGTTAGCGTGCCCTTGATTAACTAAAAACTAGTGGAATTGTTTGGTATCGTCTCATTGTGTTTGGGCATATCCAATCATGTCAGGGCATGCATCAGTCTTAATATATTTTTTTGAAGAAAAAAAAGGCTGGACATAATTTTAAACGTGTATGACACATATTAGGATGTTCATGTCTTATTTGGCATAACTGGATCTTTTAGAGCCGCCCATGCTTCATAGGTTCCAGCGAGAGATTTTTTGGATTGGTCGTATATGCACTATAAATATTAAAAATTGACATCATTTAGGGTTCCCTTGCTCAGTTTACCACCTTCTCTTCGATGTCCGTTATCGGGATTTCACTCCTTGATGTTGACGCCTTTTGGCATCAGCATTTCATATGCTATCTTGTGAGCATAGCTTCCTTTGTTGGCACATTCGTCACCCCTTGATGCCAAATTGGCCTCGATTCTGCTGATGCTTCAGTTGGAGTTCTCACTGACTCAAATAGTCTCCTATCATTCACTTCCTTTATTGCAGCTTGTTAGCTTATCCACTCTTTGTTTTGATGTCAACTATGTGTCCAGTGTCCTTCACCTCTAGCTTCTCGCAATCATCGTTGTTCGCACTCCCTTCAGTTCCTATTCAGCCTTTGATAGCTCCCTCCTCTTTGGTTGTTTCTTATAGGGTTCTTGGGTTAGAGCCTGTTGAGCCTATTGTTGGTGATTCACCTTTGTCATCTACTACTCCGATGGCTTTTTTGTTTGATGGTTTCCCCATAGATTCTCGTAACACATTTAGTTTAACAATTACTTATGATACTCCTAGTATGTGTGCTTCTCATTCTTTCATTGAAGTTGTTGAGGGCAATAATGTGATAGGATATGCTTGGTTTCACAAGCAATCCTACCCAAAACGACAAGCAAACAGCAAAACTACTGCAGTTTTGAGCAGAAAATCAGCCCAAATCAGAGAAAAACAGTAAAATCTGAGAGAAAAACTAAGGGAAAACAACTCCAATAGGATATATTCCACTAGTAGATGATTAAAAACAACCAAAGATACAACGTTCTTCAATTCGAGAGGAAGAACAACTCTCCAAAACTCTCTTGCAACACCAAGAGCCCAAGCACCAAACCCTAGATCTCAAATTAGATTCCAATTCAAGATAATCCATTTTCCCTCCTAATCCCTCTAATTAACCATAAAGGATTCCTACAAAATACCCAAACAGCCCTTTGCATTCAAAAATTTCCCTCCCATGCAATCAATTCAGCCCCAAATGGGGCCCACCTTGTCCGCCCCCTCCCTGGCCCTTCCGCCTCCTGGAGTAAACGTGGACCGGTCCAGGCTGGACCGGTCCAGCCGGCCCCTCCTGGGCCGGCTCATGTGTAACATTACTCCCCTCCTAAAGACTCACCTTGTCCTCAAGGAGAAAAGAGGGGAATTGCTCTTTCATTCTTTCCAACGGCTCCCAAGTAGCGTCGAAATAAGGGAGGTTCTTCCATTTGATCAGCACTTCTGTGTTGCCCATTTTGTCTGATCGGACTCCTGCCAGCTCTAATGGTTCTAAGACCACTTCTAAATCTTCCGTCATGGTGGCTGGTAGTTCTGCACTCGCTGCATGCTCCCCGATGGCTCTCCTTAGCTGAGAAACATGGAAGACTGGGTGTATAGTGGCTGAGGAGGGTAACTTCAGTCTGTATGCCACTGCTCCAATCTTATCCAACACTTCATAGGGACCAAAGTACCTCGGTGCCAATTTCTCATTCCTCCTTCTAGCAACTGTCCTCTGTCTGTAGGGTCGCAGTTTCAGGAACACCTTCTCGCCCACTTCAAACTGCATGTCTCTTCGGTGCGAATCCGCTTGCTTCTTCATGATTTGTTGTGCCCTCATCAGATGTTTCTTCAGTTCATCTAGTATCTTATCCCTTTCCTCTAAGTACTGCTCAACTGACGACACTGGTGTACCTCTCCCGTAGTGTACTAGGTGTGGAGGGTCCCTTCCATATAGCACTTTGAATGGGGTCATCTGTGAAGCGGAATGGTATGAGGTATTGTACCAATACTCCGCCCACGGTAGCCACTTTGCCCACATCCGTGGAGTTTCAGAGACAAAACACCTCAAATAGGTCTCCAAGCTTTGGTTTACTACCTCTGTTTGTTCGTCTGTCTGTGGGTGATAGGCGGTGCTTCTCTTTAGAACAGTGCCTTGCATCCTGAACAACTCTCTCCAGAACTGGCTGAGGAACACTTTGTCTCGATCAGACACAATCGATTCAGAAATCCCATGTAATCTCACAATCTCCCTAATAAAAGCTGCCGCTACAGACATTGCGGTGTAAGGATGCCTCAGAAGGATGAAGTGTGCATACTTGCTAAGTCTGTCAACCACCACCATGATGACTGTGAACCCTTCTGATCTTGGTAGGCCATCAATGAAATCCATGGACACTTCCTCCCAGACTTTGTTTGGAAGTGTCAATGGTTGTAGTAATCCCCCCGGAGCCATAGCCATGTACTTATTCCTCTGATATACTTCACACCTTGCCACCATCTCTTCAACATCTCTATGCATCCCTTTCCAGTAGAGCTCAGATGCAAGTCTCCTGTAGGTCTTCTGAACTCCTGAATGTCCTCCAACGGTGCTGCCATGAAACTCCTGCAACAAGTGGGGGATGTGTATTGAAGTCCGTGGCATCACAAATCTCCCTTGATACAATAGTCTCTCCCCCTCAATGTAGTAGTCCGGATGACTACTCTTGTCCTTCCCCAGATCCTCCCTGATCTTCCTCAATTCTTCGCTCAGCTTACTTTCTTCCTTGATGGCCCCCCAATCTATCAACAACGGAATCGACACCGCTAATTCCTGAAGCTCCCCAACACGTCTGGATAGGGCATCAGCAGCTTTATTTTTCAAACCGGGCTTATATTGGATCTCAAAGTCATAGCCCAGTAATTTGGATAACCACCTCTGATGCTCCTCGGTCACCATCCTTTGCTCCAGAAGATATTTTAAGCTTCACTGATCAGTCCTTACAATAAAATGCCTTCCCAATAGATAAGGCCGCCACTTCTGAATAGCCAAGACAATGGCCATTAACTCCCTCTCATACACTGACTTCAGTCTAGCCCTGGCTGACAGCACTTTATTGAAATAAGCAATTGGCCTGTGGTTCTGCATCAACAATGCCCCCAGCCCATATCCCGATGCGTCAGTTTCCATGACAAAAACCTGGCTAAAATCTGGAAGTGCTAAGACTGGAACTGTAGTCATAGCTTCCTTCAGCTTCTCAAAAGCCCGGGTGGCTGCCTCTCCCCATAAAAATCCATCCTTCTTTAGTTGCTCCGTCAAAGGCCAAGCAATAGCACTGTATCCCTTCACAAATCTTCTGTAGTACCCAGTTAACCCCAAGAACCCCCTTAACTCCTTTAGGTTCCTAGGCATTGGCCACTTCTGCATTGCTTCTATTTTCTTCTGATCGGCGGCCACTCCTTGTGAGACCACGTGTCCCAAGTACTCTACATTGGTCTGGGCAAAGCTGCACTTCTTCAGGTTGGCTTGTAACTGATGTTCCTGTAACACTCCCAAAACCGTCTTCAAGTGCTCCAAATGCTCCCCTTCAGTCTTGCTATACACCAAGATGTCATCAAAGAATACCAGTACGAACTTCCTGAGGTACCGCTTGAAGATCCTGTTCATCAAAGATTGAAAAGTAGCAGGTGCGTTAGTCAAACCAAAGGGCATTACCAGAAACTCATAATGCCCTTCATGTATTCTGAATGCTGTCTTGGGAACATCTGCCTCCTTCATTCTGATCTGGTGGTATCCGGACTTTAAGTCCAACTTGGAAAAAACCACTGCCCCAAAAAGCTCATCCAAGAGTTCATCAATCACTGGAATTGGAACTTGTCTGGTACAGTGCCCTTATTCAGAGCCCTGTAATCCACACAGAATCTCCAACTCCCATCCTTCTTCTTGACCAGGAGGACTGGACTAGAGAAAGGACTTACACTTGGTCTGATGATCCCAGCCTCCAGCATCTCCCGGATCAGCCTTTCAATCTCATCTTTTTGAATCTGAGGGTAACGGTAAGGGCGGACGCTGATCGGAGTCTCCCCTTCCTTCAAAGTGATGGCATGCTCCAGCTCCCTCTGCGGTGGCAAACCCTGTGGAGGTTGAAAAACCTCCCTGAACTGCTGTATGACCGGTTGCACTTCAAGAGGAATGTCTCCCTCTTCCCCCACACTGACTTTCTCCAGTCGTTGCAGCTCCACCAAGTATCCACCCTCAACCTCCTGGATGGTTCGGATCATGGACTTGAGAGACACCCTCGTCCTAGACAGGCCGACATCTCCCTGTATCACCATTCTCCTCCCCCCCACTACCAGTTCCATCCGCAATTCTCCTCAATTCACCTTGGTTTCCCCCAAAGTTTGTAGCCACTTCATCCCCAAAATCACATATGTACTCCCCAATTCTAAGGGAAGGAAATCCTCCCTCACCTGTATCCCCTGAATGGTCATCACTACTCCCCTACAAACTCCTCTACCCATCTCTACCTTCCCTGTGCCCATCATCACCCCATAGCCTCCCGTATCCACTAATTTCATTCCAAGCAACTCAACAATCTGGGTGGAAATGAAATTGTGGGTTGCCCCACTATCTATCAAAACCACCACCTCTTGGTCAGCTATCACCCCTTTCACTTTCATAGTGTGACTCGAAGTGAATCCCACTACGGAGTTCAGAGAGACTTCTGCCACATCCAGATGCAACTTCTCCTCCTCCACTTCGGACCTGCCCCCACCTCCCTCTTCGTCTTCCTCGTCTTCGCAAACAAGGAGAACATGAAGAGTCCGGTCCTTGCACCTATGACCCGGCATGTACTTCTCGTCACACCTAAAGCACAATCCCTTTGTCCTCTTCTCCTGCATCTCCTTATCAGTAAGCTTTTTAAATTTTCCCCCAGGCCCTCCTCCTCCAGATCTCTCCTTTGGTACTTCTCGTGTACCCCCCGGTGCAGCTCCCTTGGGAGCTAGAAAAGTGGTCGTCATCCGGTAGGATCCCCCGGAGCCGCTGCCTCGAGCCCCTCTCTCCAGATGCTTCTGATCCTCAACCAGCTGTGCCAACTCCATGGCCTCCCCCAGGTCGTGTGGTCTCATCACTCTAACGGCTGCCCTGATTTCTGGTTTGAGCCCCTTCATGAAGTTCCCCTCAAGCACGGTCTCAGAAAGACGATCCAACCTGCTAGCTAGGTACTCAAACCGGTCCCGGAACTCTGCTACTGTCCCCTCCTGTGTCAACGCAAAGAACTGCTCGTAGAAGTCTCCTCCCCTGCTGGTTCGGAAACACTCTAGCAGACAGTCCTTGAACTCCCCCCAGCTCCGAATGGGTCGCCTCATATCCCGCCACTGGTACCATGCCAGTGCCTTCCCTTCCAAGCATAGTCCTGCTGCTGTCAGTTTCTCCTCCTCTGTCAACCCGTTGACTGCAAAATACCGTTCCACCTTGTAAATCCAGCCATGGCCATCCTCGCCCTCAAAGATGGGCATCTTCAGCTTCCTCACCTTTGGATCCCCCCGTACCCCCGGTAGCCTCCATAACCCCCCATTCCTCGAAGAGGAGGTGCTCCCCCAGTGTCCCGATCGTCCCTCCGATGATTATACCCAAACCTTTCCTCATATTCCCCTCTTCTCCCTTCACAACTAGCACCCCTGCAGTGCGTTTCCTCCCTTCCCAAAAATTCAGCACCCCTTCGTTCGTACCCCTGGCTCATCTCCTCTCTAGAAAGCGGTTCTAGAGGAGGCATGTCGTCTTCCCCCTCAAGGATCTCCACTTCCGGATTTCTCCTTCCCCGAAATGGGTTCGGATTTCCTCCTACGCCATGACCGTCGGTAGTCTCTCTTACTTCTGATGCCGCCGGGTTGGTCTTTGCTTCCAGTAATTTCTTCATCATTTCTTCCATGGCAGTGAACTTCCCCTCCAACCTTTCGTTGTTGGAGGTGATTTGATTTTGAAAATCAGAGAACTTTCCTTCCAGATCTGATTTTAACTGTCCAAATTCTCCTTCCAAGACTTCCACCTTTTTCCCGGCCATCGTTCTTCTCAAGAAACTCAAGAAAAATTTCTTCCGGTGCACAAGCGAGTTGCTGAAATTTCAGGATTTCGGCCGCCGATGGTCCCAAGACGATGCTCTGATACCAATTTGATAGGATATGCTTGGTTTCACAAGCAATCCTACCCAAAACGACAAGCAAACAGCAAAACTGCTGCAGTTTTGAGCAGAAAATCAGCCCAAATCAGAGAAAAACAGTAAAATCTGAGAGAAAAACTGAGGGAAAACAACTCCAATAGGATATATTCCACTAGTAGATGATTAAAAACAACCAAAGATATAACGTTCTTCAATTCGAGAGGAAGAACAACTCTCCAAAACTCTCTTGCAACACCAAGAGCCCAAGCACCAAACCCTAGATCTCAAATTAGATTCCAATTCAAGATAATCCCTTTTCCCTCCTAATCCCCCTAATTAACCATAAAGGATTCCTACAAAATACCCAAACAGCCCTTTGCATTCAAAAATTTCCCTCCCATGCAATCAATTCAGCCCCAAATTGGGCCCACCTTGTCCGCCCCCTCCCTGGCCCTTCCGCCTCCTGGAGTAAACGTGGACCGGTCCAGGCTGGACCGTCTAGCCGGCCCCTCCTGGGCCGGCTCATGTGTAACAAATGCTTCAGTTTTTTAGCCTTATTATTTTTCAAGATTTTTCAACAAGCTCAGAATCATCTCAAAGTGAGAGGAAATAATCGTAGAAACTGAAAACGATTGCTGAAATCAGAATTTCAGCAATCTCGCCAAGCAGGTTTTGAGGATTTAATGGAGGAAAAATAAGAAAAATACCCTTGATTGAATAGTAGATGAAAGAAAATAGCAAGATACAATTGATCCTCAATTTGAGAGAAGGATCTATCTCTCCCAAATCTCTAGACCCCATTAGAGCCCAAGAACACTAAAGCATCACGAAAATTCAAAAAACTCAAGATAACTCTAACCCTAATCCGACCCTACTACATAAAGCACACAACATAACTCCCCAAAGGACTAAACACCCCTCCTAATTCAAACTTTCCCCCCTAATCCCTCTTTCTCTCTCTACTTAAGTCGTGGAAACAGCAGGCTTACGCCTGCTGTATACAAGGGCCGGCCCAGGTGTTGGGCTAGTTGGACCGGTCTATTAATACCCTGCTCCAAAAGAATTACCTCCTTCTCAAGGTGAAAAGACGGAAATTGATGTTGTATCGTCTCCTACAGCTCCCATGTAGCGTCATAATCGGGAATGTCCCTCAATTTAATCAACACTTCTTTGATCCCTCCTCCCTGGCGTACCCCTTGTAGCTCTAGTGGTTCTAGCACCACATCCAATTCCTCAGTCAGTGTTACTGGTAACTCTGAACAAGCTATGTGATCCCCAATCACTCTTCTCAATTGAGATACATGGAACACTGGATGTGCGGTAGCGGTGGTGGGTAACCTCAAACAGTAAGTTACTACTCCAATCTTCTCTGATATCTCAAAATGACCAAAATATCATGGAGTCAGCTTCTCATTCCTCCTGTTAGCTATCGTCCTGACTGTAAGGTCTAAGCTTCAAGAACACCATATCCCCAACTTCAAATAGGATGTCCTTCCTATGCCCATCCGTCTGTTTCTTTATAATCTGTTGAGCTCTTGATAGATGCCTTTTCAGTTTTTCCAACACCTTGTCCCTCTCCTCCAATTATTCTTTTATTGAAGAAACTGGAGTGCTATTTTGCCCAAAACGCACCAAGTGAGGTGAGTCACATCCATACAACACCTTGAATGGGGTCATCTAGGAAGCGAAATGATACAAAGTGTTTTACCAGTACTCCGCCCATACTAGCCACTTGGCACAAAGCCGAGGTGTCTCCGACACAAAACATCGTAGGTATGTCTCTACGCTCATGTTGACCATCTTCGTCTGCCCATCCGTCTAGGGGTGGTTAGTTGTGCTCATCTTTAGTACTGTCCTCTGCAACCTAACTTCTTGGAACACCTTGTCCATGTTGGACACTATAGACTCCGATACACCATGCAGTCGGACCACCTCTCTGATGAAAGACGCTACCATTGTCACTGTCGTGTAGGGATGTCGTAGGGGGATGAAGTGAGCATACTTGCTCAGCCTGTCCACTAGCACCAGAATCACAGTAAACCCCTCAAATCGGTGTAGCCCGTCTATAAAATCCATGGAGACCTCGTCCCACACCCGATTAGGTAGAACCAACGGTTGAATTAATCCCCATAGAGCCATGGCCATATATTTATTCCTCTGATATACAACACAATTGGCTACCAACCCCACATTTTTATGCATCCATTTCCAATACAACTCTGCTACCAATCTCTTGTAGGTCTTCTGCACCCCTGAGTGACCCCCAGCTACACTCTCATGGAACTCCTACAGTAGATGTAGAATATGGACTGATGTCCTAGGCATCACAAATCTCCCCTGGCAGCCTCTCCCCGTCTAGGAAATATCCAGGATGGTTATTCCTATCCTTCAGTAAATATGCCTAATCCTCCCTAGCTCTTTATCTTATGCACTTTCCTCTTTAATGGCTCCCCAATCCAACATCAGCAGTATCGATACTACCATCTCTTGGAGCTCCCCCATACTTCTGGACAAGGCATCCATCGCCTTGTTCTCTATCCTGGGCCTATATTGAATTTTAAAGTCATATCCCAATAACTTAGACAACCACCTCTGGTGCTCCTCTGTCACCATCTTCTGCTCCAACAAGTACTTCAGGCTCTGCTGGTCTGTCCTGACAATGAAATGTCGACCTAGCAAGTAAGGTCGCCACTTCTGGATGGCTAGCACGGCCATTAACTCCCTCTCGTAGACCTATGTTGCACCGATACTAAGGGTATCAATATTTGACACGACCCGAAAACTCGACACAAATCCGACCCAAAAATTCTGGGTTAGGGTCAACCCGGACTCGAAACTGGTCAGGTTCGAGTTCAACAAATCGACCTGTTTCAAAAAATCGGGTCGGGTACGGGTTGACCCAGAAGCCCAAAATTGACCTGTTTTTTACCCGGAAACTATAGATTGTCCTGTTTTTGACCTGTTTTTACCCGAAAATTGGAGATTGACCCATTTTTTGACCTGAAAAGTAGCAATTTTTGGTCGGATCCGGGTCATTCGAGTCTTGTCGGGTTGACTCATACCCGAAGCGGGTCGGGTTCGGGTCCGAAAAACTGACCCGTTTGCAAAAACGGGCCAGGTTCGGGTTGACCCGAATATTGCTGTGTTAGTTTCTGGTTCGATCAGAACTCGACCCGTGACTCGAAATTGACACCCCTAACCGATACGGATACGAGACACGTCAATTCTTAAAAATACATGATACGGGTACGGCGTGGACACAATATTATAATTTATAAATCATACATAAAAATTAAGAAAACAATAAAAGCATAATATTTGAAATGACAAAATAAAATGAAAGCAACATCATTTATAATTTTGTAACTTATAATATAAATTGTGAATTTCCTTGATGAATTTTTCTCATGAAAAGAAATTAAATAAGGCAAGATTAAAAGACAACGGAAACGAACCGAACCTTCGTGTGTGGCCTCATCTCGCATAATCGATGATGGAAAAGAAGCTTGTGGTCGCCTGGCCTCGTTTCGCGTAAATGAACGTTCGTCTCGCCTGAACGAACGCTCGCCTAGCGTAAACGAATGATTGTCTCGCGTACACCCTCATCTCACATATCGCCTCATCTCATCTCGCATACGCGAGCCCTAACACCTCATCTCGTGGGTTCGGAAATGAGAGAACCTCACTCGCAGCCATGGAAGTAAACATGACACTTTTTTCGTTTTTCAACGGGCACGCGTATATGATACGCGTGTCCTTTTGAAATTAAATAGTACACCTTTATAAATAGGTGTATCGGTGTAACATAGTCGTAGACTGACGTCAGCCTAGCTCTAGCTCTCAACACCTGGCTGAAGCAAGCAATGGGTAGGTGGCTCTGCATCAGTACTGCTCCCAATCCATACCCTGATGTGTCCGTCTCCACTACAAAAATCTAACTGAAATTTGGTAGGGGAAGGACTGGTATGATGGTCATGGTCTTCTTCAATCTCTCCAAAGTTGTTGTGGCCGCCTACCCCCCCCACATACAAAAAAGAAGTTATCCTTCTTCAACTGTTCTTTCAGTGGCCAGACGATAGTGTTATAGCCCCTCACGAACCTCTTGTAGTATCTTGTCAGCCCTAAAAATTTCCTTAGCTCACTCAAATTCTTTGGTATTGACCATTTTAGCATTGTCTCGATCTTAGCCTGATCCGCAGCCACACCCTCCTGAGATACTACATGTCCCAAATACTCCACACTAGTTTGTGCAAAGTAAAATTTTTTCAAATTAGTCCTCAGCTGCTTCTCCTATAGCACCTCTAGGACTGTCCTCAAGTGCTCTCAATGTTCCTCATCTGAACTGTTGGACACCAGGATATCATCAAAGAAAATCAATACAAATCTCCTGAGATAGGGTCGGAACACCCTGTTCATTAGGCACTGGAATGTATCTGGGGCATTAGTGATGCCAAAAGGCATCACCAAGAACTCATAATGTCCCTCATGTGTTCTGAAAGCAGTCTTCGGCATGTCCTCCCTTTTCATGTGGATCTGATGGTACCTAGACTTCAGCTCTATCTTGGTGAAGATAACTGCCCCACTCAGCTCATCCAATATTTCATCTATCACTAGGATGGAAAACTTGTCTGGCAAAGTTTTCTTATTCAAAGCCCTGTAGTCCACTCGGAACCTCCAACTCCCGACCTTTTTCTTGACCAGCAAAACGGGACTAGAAAAAGGGCTCACACTAGGCCTGATAATCCCCATCTACAATATTTCTCTGATCAATTTCTCAATTTCATTCTTGATGCAAATACGAATTTGCAAAAGTAAGAGACTTCCTTTCCTAACATTGAGAAACAAAGACACTACACTTGCAAATTAAAAGAGACTTGTCTTCCTTCAAACTGACAAAACAAACACTAAACAACTCATAACAAACATCAACTTCAAATAAAAAACATAATACTACTTTCAACTTGTAAACAACACAACCATCTTACTATTAATAAAGCTTTAGAGAAGAAAGATACATGTGGAGTGGTAACTTGTGGAGAGAAGAAGTAGGTAGGAAGTCCAAGACGAATTGTAAGAAGAAGAAGAAGATAACTCGTAAGCTATCACAAAACCCTCAAGTTTTCATTCCAAAAATCATCATCAAACCTTCTCTAAAACAGCAGCAAAACACCTCTTTAAATAGGAAAGAAAGGAGGCCAACAGCCAAGCACAGCCGCCCACTATAGCCAACCAAAAAGGGCAAGAAAAAGGCAGCATTTAAGGCTCGGCAGAACCCCCACCCGAACAGCCAGGAATCAGGAAAACTAAGGGACAGTAGCAGGAACCAAACAGCCAAGGCTAGGGGAACCGGGAAAGCAAGGGAACAACCACAGAAACCGAACAGCCAAGGCCAGGGAAACCGGGAAAGCCAGGGAACAGAAACCGAACAACCACAACAGTAAATGCCCACATAGGGGGGTACGGCTTGCTTACATCAATTCTCCCCATGCGGAGAATTCTCATCTCCTGATGAGATCGAATCTAAACTTCCTTTACGCGTTGAATGGGCCTTATCCAACTCTAAAATTAAAGCCGCATACTTTCTTTGGATTTCTTCTCTTTCTTGCTTAAACTGGGCCTGAAGAAGTCACTTTCTTTTCTCGTATTTTTCTGTACACAAGTTCATTCTCACTTGAATTTTGTATAATTCATTTTGGATCGGATTGGCAGAACTACTTTGGGACATCACCCGACGGCTTGTTAGAATTCTTTCTTCAAGATTGGTTGAAATATTTTCACCATCAGTTTCAAGTCCTTCTTGAGGAGGTTCCATTATGATTTTAAAAACTTACACACAAACTAGAAGCTCTGATATCAAATTGATGCAACTAAAAAATTGCAAAATAACTAAAAGAAGACAATTTTTCTTTTTCTTATAACAAAGACAAACATAACAATATTATAAAATAAAGACACACTACAACTTTTGAAAGCTTGAGAAGAAAGATACTAATGGAGTGGTAACTGTGGAGAGAAGAAGGAGATTAGAAGTCCAAGACGAAGTTTTAGAAGAGAGGGGGTGTAGAAGAGGATACCTCGCAAGCTATACGAAAGCCACAGGTTTCACCTTCCAAAAATCATTACATTTTTCACTCCCTTTTTTTAACACAGCAAAATAGTCCCTTTAAATACGGAAAAAGGAGCCCAAAAGACACCCAAACAGCCAACCAAAAACAGGAAAACCCTTGGGAAAAAGGCATAGTTGAAACCGAACAGCCAAGGAGGAATCCCAAGCAAAAAAGGTACGGCTGAACCGAACAGCCAGGGGAACGGAACAGCCAGGAAGCCTCGGCCAGGAACCCAACAAGCATCACCAAAAAGAAACCAACACCAATCAGCTACAGCACCCCAAACACCAAGCAGCCGACGGCTGATGGGCCAAGCCCATTAGATGAAATGCAGCCCACTATTAAATGCCCAAACTATGGGTATGGCTTGCTTACATCAATTCTCCTCCGATTGAAAATTCTCATCTCCTAATAAGATCAAATCTGAACTTCCTTTATGCGACGAATGAGCCTTATCTAACTCTAAAATTAAAGCTGCATACTTTCTTTGGATTTCTTCTCTTTCTTGCTTAAACTGGGCCTGAAGAAGTCGCTTTCTTTTCTCGTATTTTTATGTACACAAGTTCATTCTCACCTGAATTTTGTATAATTCAGTTTGATCGGATTGGTAGAACTACTTTGGGACATCACCCAACGGCTTGTTAGAATTCTTTCTTCAAGATTGGCCAGCATTTGCTCTGATACCAAATGATGCAAATACGAATTTGCAAAAGTAAGAGACTTCCTTTCCTAAAATTGAGAAACAAAGACACTACACTTGCAAATTATAAGAGACTTGTCTTCCTTCAAACTGATAAAACAAACACTAAACAACTCATAACAAACATCAACTTCAAATAAAAAACACAATACTACTTTCAACTTTTAAACAACACAACCATCTTACTATTAATAAAGCTTTAGAGAAGAAAGATATATGTGGAGTGGTAACTTGTGGAGAGAAGAAGTAGGTAGGAAGTCCAAGACGAATTGTAAGAAGAAGAAGAAGATAGCTCGCAAGCTATCACAAAACCCTCAGGTTTTCATTCAAAAAATCATCATCAAATCTTCTCTAAAATAGCAACAAAACACCTCTTTAAATAGGAAAGAAAGGGGGTCAACAGCCAGCCACAGTCGCCCACTATAGCCAACCAAAAAGGGGAAGAAAAAGATAGCATTTAAGGCTTGGCAGAACCCCCACCCGAACAGCCAGGAATTGGGAAAACCAAGGGACAGCAGCATGAACCGAACAGCCAAGGCCAGGGGAACCGGGAAAGCCAGGGAACAGCCACAGAAACCGAATAGCCAAGGCCAGGGAAACCGGGAAAGCCAGGGAACATAAACCGAATAGCCACAATAGTAAATGCCCACATAGGGGGGTACGGCTTGCTTACATCAATTCTTCTGAAATTTAGGATAACGGTATGGCTTGACACTGATGGGTGACACCCCCTCCCTCAGGCTGATGGCATGCTCCTGCTCCCTTGATGGTGGCAATCCTTGAGGTGGCTGAAAGACCTCACTGAATTATTGTATCAGTGACTGTACTGAAAAAGGAATCTCCACCCTCCTCCAATCTGATCCCCTCTAATCTTTCTAGCTCCACAAGGAACTCCCCCCACCTCCTGTATGCTCCTCACCATGGTTTTGAGGGACACCATGGCTTTGGATAACCTTGCATCTCCCATAATTACTACTCTTCTCCCCTCCACCACCAGCTCCATAGTTAGTGCCCCCCAATTAACCTTGATATTCCCCAAGGTTTGCAGCCACTTCATCTCCAGGATGACATCAGTGTGCCTAACTCCAATGGGAGAAAATCCTTTCTCACCTGAATCCCCTGTATGGTCAACACTACTCCCCTACAAAAGCCCTTGCCCGTCTCCACCTTCCCCATGCCCATCATCACTCCTTAGCTCCATGTATCCACCAAAGTCATACTCAATTGTTCCACGACTTGATTGGATATGAAATTGTGGGTACCCCTACTGTCGATCAACACTACCACCTCTCGGTCAACTATTTTGCCCCTTCACCTTCATGGTATGACTAAGAGTGAATCCTACCACTGAGTTCAAGAAGACTTGTGTCACGTCTAGATGCATCTTTTCCTCATCCTCTACCCGGTCTCACTCCCACCTTCTCCTCAGTGTCTCAATCCCACCTCCCTCCTCAGCTTACTCGTCATCATAGATGGTGAGAACTTGAAGAGTTCGGTCTTTGCACCTATGCCCCGGAGTGTACTTCTCATCACATCGGAATCCCTTTGCCCTCTTTCCTTGCGCCTTCCTCTCAGTCATCTTTTTGAAATTTCCCTCACTTCCTCCTTCTACAGGCTTCTCCCTCAGTATCTCACAAAGGTTGCCGGGTGTAGGCCTCTTGGGTGCTAAAAAAGTCGTGGTCTTCCTGTATGAACCACCTGAACTATCGCATTTGGCTCTCCTCTCCTGGTACTTCTGATCCTCCACCAGTTGAGCTAGCTCCATAGCCTCTCCCAATTCTCCAGGCCTCATGACTCTCACTGCTGCTCGGATCTCTGATTTGAGCCCCTTAATGAAAATTTTCTCCAGAACAGTCTCAGACAGCCGATCCAGTTGACTCGCCAGATATTCAAATCTCTCGCGGTATTCTGCCACCGAGCCTTCCTGTACTAAGGCAAAGAACTACTCATAGAAGTCCCTCCCCTGCTAGTTCGGAGACGTTCCAATAAGCACTCTTTGAACTCCCTCCAACTTCGTATGGGCCGCCTCATGTCTTTCCACTGGTATCAAGCCAATGCCTTCCCTTCCAAACATAGGCCAGCTACCATCAATTTCTTCTCTTCCATCAACCCATTGACGGGGAAATATCTCTCTACCTTATAAATCCACCCATGTGCATCCTCCCCCTCAAAGATGTGCATCTTCAATTTCATGACCTTCGGATCCCCTCCATTTCCCCTAATTCCTTCATAGTTTCCCCTTCCCCAAGTGGGTGGTCTCCCCCAAGTGTCCTGATCCTCCCTTCCACATTCATACCAAACCCTTCTTTGAATTCCCCCATCCTTCCTTCAAATTCAACAATTCTCTGGCCATAATCTCCCTCCCTTCTTTCCCAATCAGCACCCCTTTGCTCATACCTCACTTGTCCACGCCTCTCTCCTCCCTCTGGAAGGGTTCCATATGGGGTCTTCTCCCTTCTCCCATCTCCCTCTACAATCTCCACATCATTTTCATCCTTACGAATTTCAGAATTCGTATTTTTCCCTTCCGGTCCTCTTGCCTCTGATCTGCCGTTTGGTTGTGGAGATCCAACATCTTCTTCACCATGTTACGTAGGTCATAGAATTGTTTTTCCATAGAGGAAATTATGTCCTCAACCATTGCTTTGATCTGGTTTATTTTCCCCACAAGACGTTCTTCTAACGCATCCACCTTCTTGGCTGCCATTAATACCCGGATCTTTGTTAAACTTAAAAATTCATATTTCCACTCCAAAAATTGCAAAACAATTATTTAGACAAGAAAAACTGCTGCAGGAATCAGCCCAAACAGCCCCGAAAAGCAGCTCTGACACCAATTTGATAGGAAATAATCATAGAAACAGAAAACGATTGCTGAAATCAGAATTTCAGCAATCTCGCCAAGCAGGTTTTGAGGATTTAATGGAGGAAAAACAAGAAAAACACCCTTGAGTTGAATAGTAAATGAAAGAAAACAACAAGATACAATTGATCCTCAATTCAAGAGGAGGATCTATCTCTCCCAAATCTCTAAACGCCACTAGAGCCCAAAAACACCAAAGCCCTAACCCTAATCCAACCCTACTACATAAAGCACACAAAATAACTCTCAAAAGGACTAAACAACCCTCCTAATTCAAACTTTCCCTCCTAATCCCTCTTTCTCTCTCTCTACTTGATCCATGGGCCCTATAGGAGGGGGGTGGAACCCACTAGGGGCAGAAACAACAGGCTTATGCTTGTTGTATATAAGGGGCCGACTCAAGTGGTGGGCCGGCTGGACCGGTCCCTCCTGGACCAATCTATCACAAAGCTACCTCCACCTTTCATGATAAATTTGCTCTTTTTTTTTTTTTTTTTCAGAAGATGAGATTTTTTAGTTGACGACTCCATTTAAGTTTTATATGGTTGACAAGTTTGTTGGGGCCATTCAAATCTTGAGATTATTTATTGATACATATTTGACTTGGATTTGATTGGTTTTTTTTTTGTTTGTTTGGCTACTTGATCCTTGCGATGTTCTTATTAAATAGATTATTCAAGACTTGTCTCACTAAGTTTCTTCTATGTGAATGTTTTTCAATACGTATGCTAAATTGGTCACTACACGTTGATTCTTGTGAAGAGCCTCCCATAACTCTAGTTTGGGTAGCTTTTCTTCGCCTTCATGTGCATTACTTTAACAAATCTACTATATGTTTGTGGTTTTATTTTTTATAAGCCTTTATAAGCGTATGATATTATTGTTAGACTCATTAGGCCATCTGTGATTAGGGTCTTGGTTGAAATGGGTTTTGTTACCCTTTTGGATAAAGAGATTGAAATAATTTCTTCTTAAGTGGTTATTGATATAAGTTAGAATTTGGTGGCCATTACCTTCTATTATTATTATTATTATTTTTTTTTACGCATATATTTAGATTGCTATAAAGTGCACCCTAAATTGAGAAAATAATCTGTTACGCCGGCTCAGGCACCGGCTCAGAGAGAACCGGCCCGCTGGCCGGTTCAGCATTATAGGAGGCGGAACCAGTCCGCCTCCTTTCCAGCCGTTCCACCCAAAGGGGTGGGCCCCACCCACTTAAACAAAATTCAAATCAATGAGGAGGGGGCGGCTAGGGCTTTGGGAGGGAAATTTGATTAGGAAACATTTTGTATTAAAGGGGATGAGAGGATTAGGAGAGTTTTTATGTTTTGTTTGATTGAAATTAGGGTTTCCTAGGAGGTTTGGGCTCTAGACAATCTTGTTTAGAGATTTGGGAGAGACGATCCTCCTCTCGAATTGGGGATCTCTTGTATCTTGCTTTGTTCTTGTTTCCCTTTGATTTTCTATAAGAAATTGCTATCGTTTGATTGTTCTTCCACGACGATTTCTACGTTTTTCTCGTTGTTTTGATCCAATTATTGCTAGGGTTGCTTGCGAACTCAAGTAAATCCAAAGGATTACTTGCGAACTCAAGTATTTCCTATCAAATTGGTATCAGAGCAAGTCTTGGGACTGGTGGAGGGCTGATTTCGGCAAATTCCTGCAGCAGATTTTTGGCCGGAAAGGGGGGAAGTTGCTGTTTTTTTACTTCAAAAATCAGATTTCATGAATCTACAAACTCCGGATTGTGAAGGCGGCAAAAAAGGTGGATGCTTTGGAAGAAAGGATCGAAGGGGAGATAAATCAAATCAAGGAAACCGTGAAGGAAAGGATGTCTTCCATGGAAGGGTAAGTGGCCGATCTACGGGATATGATGAAGAAGATGTTGGAATTCCAAACCCAAACGGCGGCATCTGAGGCAAAGGGCCCCGAAGCGAAAAACACCAAATCTGAAATCCGTAAGGAGGAAGAAGAGGTGAAAATTGTGGAAGGGGGAAGAGGAAGACCCCATCTGGAGCCTTTCCAGAGGGAGGAGAGAGGAGGGAGATACGGAGAGAGACAAGGGTATGGAGGTGTGGAGCTGAGAGGTGCGGAGTGGGAGCACTGGGAGGGATACTATGGCCGTCGAGGTGCTGATTTTGAAGACAGATGGAGGGATTTCGAAGGGGGTTTGGGACATGGTAGAGCAAGGGAGGATCGGGAGACATGGGGGGGCTCGAGCACATGGGAGAGGGGAAATTATGGAGGCTTACGGGGACATGGTGGGGATCAGAAAGTGAGGAAGCTAAAGATGCCCATATTCGAAGGAGAGGATGCTTATGGGTGGATTTACAAGGTGGAGCGATACTTCGCCGTTAACGGGCTGACGGAGGAGGAGAAACTGACAGCAGCAGGCTTGTGCTTGGAAGGAAAAGCCTTTTCATGGTATCAGTGGAGAGACCAGAGGAGGGCTATCAGAACCTGGAGAGAATTCAAAGATTGCATCATAGAACATTTCCAAACCGATCGGGGAGGAGATTTCTATGAGCAGTTCTTTGCTCTGACACAGGAGGGATCAGTAGCTGACTACCGGGAGCGATTTGAGCACCTAGCTAGCAGGGTGGATCGACTCTCAGATACAGTACTGGAGGAAAATTTCATGAAGGGGTTGAAGGCAGAGATCAGAGCAGCAGTGAAGGTTCTGATGCCCCGTGACTTGGGGGAGGCTATGAAGTTAGCCCAGCTGGTGGAAAATCAGAGAAATCTGGAGAGGGGGGCCAGGAGTAGCAGCACAGGGGGGACTTACAAGATGACGACCACCCATCTAGCACCGAAATTTCCTGCAACAGGGGGAAATCGAGAGGCCACCAAGGAGAAGACAGGAGGAAGTGGAAGTGGAAGTGGGGGAAATTTCAAGCGGTTGACAGAGAAGGAGATGCAGGAGAAGAGGGCAAAGGGGTTGTGCTTCAGGTGCGATGAAAAGTATACGCCAGGGCATCGATGTAAGGACCGAACTCTTCAGGTTCTCATCATCTGTGATGACGAGGAAACTGAGGAGGGAGGGGAGGAGGAGACAGAGGAGGAGATGGAGGAGAAGCTGCACTTGGATCTGGCTGAGGTGTCCCTGAACTCAGTGGTAGGGTTCACGACGAATCATACCATGAAGGTGAAGGGAGAGATCCAGGACAGGGAGGTAGTGGTGCTGATCGATAGTGGGGCTACCCACAATTTCATCTCCTCTCAGGTCGTCGACCAGATGAGAATGAGATTGGTGGATACGGGTTGCTACGGGGTGATGATGGGTACGGGGAAGGTGGAGAAGGGCCAGGAGATGCTACTGACTATCCAGGGGATTCAGGTGAAGGAAGATTTTCTTCCACTAGAGCTTGGGAGTACAAATGTCATCCTGGGGATGAAATAGCTGCAAACTTTAGGAGACACCAAGGTGAACTGGAGAGCACTCACGATGGAGTTGGTGATAGATGGAAGGAAGGTAGTGATTAAGGGAGATGCAGGGCTATCTAAGTCCATGGTTTCTCTCAAAACTATGGTGAAGGATATACAGTTGGCAGGAGGAGGATACTTGGTGGAGCTGCACAGTTTGGAGGGAGCAGGATTAGAGGAGGGAGGGGACATACCCCTCACCATTCAGCCGTTGATTCAGCAGTTCCAAGAGGTATTTCAGCCACCCCAGGGATTGCCACCACAGAGGGAGCAGGAGCATGCCATCATAATAAGGGAGGGAGTGTTACCCATTAGTGTACGACCGTATCGCTACCCTCAGTTCCAGAAAGATGAAATTGAAAGGTTGATTAGAGAAATGTTGGAGGCAGAAATCATCAGACCCAGCATCAGTCCTTTCTCTAGCCCCGTTCTATTAGTGAAAAAGAAGGATGACAGTTGGTGTTTTTGTGTGGACACAGAGCCCTCAACAAGGAAACTGTCCCTGACAAGTTTCCTATACCAGTCATTGATGAGCTACTAGATGAATTGAGTGGAACCGTGATCTTTAGCAAGATAGACTTGAAATCAGGATACCATCAGATCCGGATAAAGAAGGAGGATATACCCAAGACGGCCTTTAGAACTCATGAGGGACACTATGAGTTCCTGGTGATGCCTTTTGGCCTCACCAATGCTCCCGTTACTTTTCAGGCCCTTATGAATAAGGTTTTTAAACCTTATCTCAGAAGATTTGTATTGGTGTTCTTTGATAATATCTTGGTCTACAGCAAGATAGAGGAGGAACACTTGGAGCATTTGAAAAAGGTGTTAGAGGTACTGCATGAGCACCAGCTGAGGGCCAACTTGAAGAAATGCTGCTTCGCACAAGGCAGTGTAGAGTACTTGGGCCATGTTGTATCAAGGGAAGGGGTGGCAGCAGATCAGTCCAAAATTGAGGCAATGCTTAAGTGGCCAGTGCCAAAGAATCTGAAGGAGTTGAGGGGATTTTTAGGACTGACAGGGTACTACAGAAGGTTCGTAAAGGGGTACAACACTATAGCATGGCCACTCACCGAGCAGTTGAAGAAGGACGGGTTCCTATGGGGGGAGGCAGCTACATCAGCTTTTGAGAGCCTGAAGAAGGCCATGACTACCGTACCGGTCTTAGCCTTGCCAGATTTTACTCAGACCTTCATCGTGGAGACAGATGCATCCGGATACAGACTGGGTGCAGTGCTTATGCAGAGTCGTAGGCCCATTGCCTATTTCAGCCAGGTACTGACCGCCAGAGCCAGGCTGAAGTCAGTCTATGAGAGGGAATTAATGGCCATCATTTTGGCCATCCAGAAGTGGCGGCCCTACCTACTTGGGAGGCACTTCATTGTCAGGACAGATCAGCGGAGCTTGAAGTATCTACTGGAGCAGAGGATGGTGACAGAGGAGCATCAGCGGTGGCTGTCCAAGCTGCTGGGGTACGATTTTGAGATTCAGTATAGACCCGGAGTGGAGAATAAGGCGGCGGATGCCTTGTCCAGATGTATGGGGGAGTTGCAGACAGTGACACTATCGGTTCCTTTGATGCTTGATTGGGAGGCCATCAGAGAAGAGAGTGCTAGGGATGAGGCTTTGGGAAAGATTATGGCAGATTTGCTGAAGGAAGAGGGTAGCCACCCAGGGTACTCGTTGGAGGGAGACAGATTGCTATATCAGGGAAGGTTCGTAATTCCTCGATCCACATCCCGAGCTTGCTCCAGGAGTTTCATGGAAGCGCTGTAGGGGACCATTCAGGCGTGCAGAAGACATACAGAAGGCTGGCCTCAGAGTTATACTGGAAGGGGATGCATAAAGATGTAGAGGAGATGGTAGCCAGATGCGATATTTGTCAGAGGAACAAATACATGGCTATGTCACCAGGAGGACTACTACAGCCATTAGCTCTACCGGGGCGAGTATGGGAAGAGATATCCATGGATTTCATAGATGGGTTGCCCCGTTCAGAAGGCTTCACTGTGATTTTAGTTATGGTGGACAGGCTGAGCAAGTACGCTCATTTCATCCCCCTTCGACACTCTTACACAGCAGTGACCGTGGCTTCAGTTTTCATCAGGGAGGTGGTCAGATTGCATGGAGTACCAGAGGCGATAGTATCAGATAGAGATAAGGTGTTCCTCAGCCATTTTTGGAAGGAATTGTTCAGGTTACAGGGGACAGTTTTCAAAAGGAGCACAGCTTACCACCCACAGACGGATGGCCAAACGGAAGTAGTCAACAGGAGCTTGGAGACTTATCTGAGGTGCTTTGTGTCGGAAACACCCAAGCTATGGGCTAAGTAGCTATCATGGGTTGAATATTGGTATAACACCTCTTTTCACTCTGCCTCTCAGATGACCCCATTCAAGGTATTGTACGGAAGGGATCCTCCCCACTTGGTGCACTTTGGGAGTAGCAGTACTCCAGTTTCGACAGTCGAGGAGTATTTGGAGGAGAGGGATAGAGTGCTAGAGAAGTTGAAGAGACATCTACTGAAGGCACAACAGATTATGAAAAGACAAGCGGATGGGCATAGGAAGGACATCCAATTTGAAGTAGGGGAGAATGTGTTCTTGAAGCTCCGACCATATAGACAGAAGACAGTCGCCAACAGGAGAAATGAGAAGTTGGCTCCCAGGTACTTTGGGCCTTATGAAGCGCTAGAGAAGATCGGAGCAGTAGCATATCGGCTGAAACTACCACCCACGGCGACTATACATCCGGTTTTTCATGTATCACAGCTGAGAAAGGCCATTGGGGACTACACCGCCAGCTCCGAGCTTCCCATGACACTTACTAAGGATTTAGAGGTGGTTCTGGAACCCTTAGAGCTGAAGGGGGTTCGCCTGAAAGAAGATGGTATGAAGGAAGTGTTGATCCAGTGGAAGAACCTTCTTGACTACGAGGCCACGTGGGAGCCATACGAGAGGACGAGACAGCAGTTTCCAGACTTTCACCTTGAGGACAAGGTGATTCTTTGGGAGGACGGTATTGTTACGCCGGCTCAAGCACCGGCTCAGAGAGAACCAGCCCGCTGGCTGGTTCAGCATTATAGGAGGCGGAACCAGTCCGCCTCCTTTCCAGCCGTTCCACCCAAAAGGGTGGGCCCCACCCACTTAAACAAAATTCAAATCAATGAGGAGGGGGCGGCTAGGGCTTTGGGAGGGAAATTTGATTAGGAAACATTTTGTATTAAAGGGGATGAGAGGATTAGGAGAGTTTTTATGTTTTGTTTGATTGAAATTAGGGTTTCCTAGGAGGTTTGGGCTCTAGACAATCTTGTCTAGAGATTTGGGAGAGACGATCCTCCTCTCGAATTGGGGATCTCTTGTATCTTGCTTTGTTCTTGTTTCCCTTTGATTTTCTATAAGAAATTGCTATCGTTTGATTGTTCTTCCACGACGATTTCTACGTTTTTCCGCTGTTTTGATCCAATTATTGCTAGGGTTGCTTGCGAACTCAAGTAAATCCAAAGGATTACTTGCGAACTCAAGTATTTCCTATCATAATCCTCTATGCTAACACTTTAGGATGATGGGGATAATACAAATGACCAGATCCAACCTAAGAATTGGTGGTTGGATTGTACTCAAATTGTGGAATGTACTCTCTCTTTCTATGGATTCAACACCTTCACTTCTTGATGATGCATATGTCCGAAGTATTATGATTGTGGGTAGTACTTCCTCTTCTAATATCTACATTGATTTAGATTCTTTAGTTGTGATAGCGAATTCTCCTCTTGATCTTCCTATTGTAGATGATGTTGATAACCCAATATTTGATCAGTCATATGGTTCCGATAAAAGTCTCCTAGGCATCGAAGAATAAGTGCATACAAGGTTTCAAATCCTATTTGTTAGGAGAGGCAATACTTAAAAAGAAGTATTTATTCATTCATGAAGGTTTAATAGACTTCAAGCAAGGTGCAGTAGTTTGGTATTCTTGATTTGTAAGTTATTGGGGCTTCTCCTCTACATTTTGATGGCTACTTTTTTCCCTTGCTCTCATCTTATATGTTGTTCCTAGTAGCCTAGTATTTTACTTAATACCTTGTCTTCTGTCAGCTGCTTATAATTGGTTCATGTTATAACCATTGCCTTGACTGGTAATAAAATTTGCTTAAAAAAGAGGGGACAAAAAAGGCTCCTACAGATCAATTTGTTAGCTGTTTGGAAAAGTCTAGATGCTTTTGTATAAGCATGTATGTACATAGCACACTTACTCGCGGCATCCTTGTTGGAGTAAGCTACAGACATTTACTGCAGTATGCTCTTTAATCGTGCGGATGCATAAAATCTCTAATCAGGCTGTTTTATTTAGAGTTATGTTCTGGAATCTTCTTGCTTTGTTATTGCACGTTAGAGGCTTGAGTTTGTTTTCATTTCAGATTTGTTTCCAACGAGTGGTTTGGAGCTCTTGTATTTGGCGGAATCCTATTTGGCCGGCTTGTACCCTGAAAAGGTAATATTTATTGGCTTGCTGGCCTTATTTCTTTTGCGTACCTGAAAATGAAAGAACTAATGCTCTCAACCTAATATTTAGCGCAGGGTTGGAGTACCAATCGCCACTGGAGATTGTATACGTACAGGAGTCGTTGTAACGATCACCAATTCTTGTATGTTTTATTCTAACTTTTTTTTTTTTTTTGAGAGTTGACTACTACCATGAAAATTCTGATCATAAGAAAATAAGTAAACATGTGTTAGTATTATGTTTGTATATGATTTTGAAATGGAAAATTTTTTCTTCAGTTAGACTCGCTCGTCGATAAGCTTTTGATTTTACATCTCTGCAGATACCACCACTAAGATATATATGTATATATAGGTTTTTTGTTCTTTTGTGTCGGTAAAGTGGCCAGATAAGCTTCTGCCCCATACGTCGCTGCATTGCGAGTAGCGGAATACAAGTGTGTGATGTCTTTTTTCGTTCAATCAATGAACTCTATCGAGTAAACTCATGAAATTAAAGGATATAATCTTGTCAAATTTTTATATTTCTTTAGAAGTCTCATTGATTCAAATGTGAAGGTTCATATCTATTGCAGTAAAGCTAGCAAGCTAGTCAAGGGTGGTCACCATAAAAGATTATGTTATTGCACATCTCCATGGCTTCATCGTCATGACTTTGGCTCTCCAGGTGAGATGCTTTCTATTTAAATTTTAGAAAATTTTCATATAGCTATGCAGAATTTGAAAATTTTATTCTTAAAATCATTTTAATCTTGTGTATTATAAAAATGTTGAATAAATCAAGATCTTGGCTTGGAGAAATTATTCTGTGCGTGCGGAATCCGGATATATCCGGACTCTAATCAAAATTGGCCACTTTGTCTACTCTTATTATACACACCCTATATACAAAATTATATACAGGAGTCATGATCTATTTTGATTAAAGTCCAGACGTAACTCTGCACAGAATAATTTTTCATTGGCTTGTAGCCTTATGATAGTGGCCTTGACCTAAGTATTCACTCCTAACAAATGATTACATTTGCTTGATGTCTTGGACAAAAAAACAAGAAAGAAAGAAAGATTATGATGATGATGATGATGAGGATGATGGTGATGTTTTTGTTGTTGATGATGATGAGGACAATGAGGGAGGGGGGACCAAAAGGAGTTGATAGCTAGAATCTTATCCCTGCATATTAATTTAAAACTACGATAGAGTAGACCAACAAAAGATGCATGCTTTCCTGCATGGGCCTTTCGCTGCAAAAGGCTCCTTTACTCGCCAGCTTTCTTCCAGCTGTATTCCAAATACGATACAGGTTTGATCCAACCGTGCAAACCCGGTTTTCGAAGCAGATGTGTTGTGTGGCATGGAAAACTTGTGAGTCACCCAATATTTTATTTGTCAAAAAAACCCTATCCTGTGCTTCTGATAAGTTCTCTTTATTATGCTAAAGTGTATATTACATATATTTTGACATTTTGTTAGTAACTAATTTAGAAAATAGTCGTTTTGAAATAAATAAATATTCAAAAATAATATCTAATATAAAATTATAAGATGAAAATTAAATATAATAATTTTAGTAAATAACTTATAATGAGAATTTGATTATATAATATTGACAAATGTGATATTCAGGTTTTGTTTTGGATTATTTTCTTATTATTTTTTAAAATAATTTTTTAATTAGAAAATTTTTATTTTTTTATTAAAAATTATTTTAAAAAATAATAAAAAAGTTACGTCAAATGAAATCTCAGCTGATATCTCATAACAAAATGCTTATTTACGAATTTTAATGAAATTCTTTGAGTTAATCACAATCTAGTTAAAATTGTTATTCCAAAATCAAAAATTTCAAAATAATTTTGGTAGACTAATAATATATATTAAGGGACAACATGTTAAGTTTTGTAATAGGATTATAGGAACCATATATATATATATATATTACATAATTCTTATATTTTATTTTTATAGAAGAGATTATTAGTGATATTTTTCATATGATTTAAATATTTGAAGGTTATATAAATAATTATAAAATTTTAATTTTAGTTATGAAAATATATAAATTTTCTATGATTTGTATATAATCATGTATGTAATAATTTGAATTGAACAAAATAGAAGACTGCAATTACAAGGCTAGTTGGATCGTTCTCCAGCCTTTAGAATTTGGGTCGGATAACTTGATTGTAATATAAAAATTAATTATAATATTTAATTAAACAATCAATTATTATATTACACTAATTACATATTCCATGATAACTAATTTTTTATTAATATATACTCAATTTATTTTCACGCAAGCAAGTCGTTGCAGGATCGCAGTACATATCTAGGAGACTCTATTCACCTACTCCCTCCCTATAAATAAGATGCTTCTAAGCTCCGCAGGTCATTGCTCGTCCAGCTTTCAACTGAACATATCCGCTTATATTAGCTTCCATTTCTTCTTCCATGGCTTCCTCCACAATTCTGATTCGCGCCTCCATTCTTCTCATCCTCCTCCTTGCGCTCTTCACCTTCGCAGAGCCGCGCAGCTCTGTTCTTGAATCCCAGATTGTACGTCAACCAACTCATCAAAACACTTAACAGACTTGCTTCCCTTATTCATCTTTCCATGAAAATAATTATAGAGTTTAGCTCTTCATTATAAAATTCATGTAGCAATTATAACTTTTCTGATCATTTACTCACATCCTTGCAGTCCACCATTGTACCAGGCGTGGGAAGCTCTCTTCCGAAAACAGCCATAGGTAACAAAATATTACATAGCTCTACGTGCACCATAAAATATAGTTATTTGAAATGTGCTCTAATGACGATTTGATGAACATATAGACTGTGGTGGAGCGTGCAAGTTTCGATGCAGTAAGTCGAGTAGGCCAAGATTATGCAGAAGAGCGTGTGGCACCTGCTGTGCGCGCTGCAACTGCGTGCCACCGGGAACTTACGGCAACCAATACATGTGCCCTTGCTATGCGGCTCTCACCACCCACCACGGCAAGCGCAAGTGCCCTTAGTGGCTTTGTGATCAGGCTTTCCTACCTCATTTAGTTGTCTTCATCTGCTTGTTTATTAATTTGCATGCTTATTATTTTTTGGGGTGATTATTTCATGTATGGTAAAGTTTGCTGTTCGGTGAATAAAATTGGTGTGGTGCGCGTTATATGAACTTAATTCGTTATAAATGTTGTAAGAGTTTGATTGTATGTGCATGCATGCATAATGTAATAACGAAAGTATGGTTTTGTCAATTATAAATGGTTTTTTTTTTTTTTTGCTTATTTACTGAAAACGATTGATGTTGTTGAGTGTCTATTTTAGGCTTTTAGTTTGTTTATCAATGCAACTCATATTTCTCATGTTGTTCGACCAACCTATAATCCCGCTAATTATTGGAAAAATTATTCTGTGCGGAGTCCGGACGGAAAGAACCATCCTAACTGTGAGTGTACACACTGTGTACACACAATATATACAAAAATTTGATACACTGTGTACAAATTTATACACAATATGTACACTCATATATTGAGGGCTTGAACAAGTTCTTTCCGTTCGAACTTCGCATAGAATAATTTCTCTAATTATTGAGGGCTTGAACCAAAATCATTTTATTGAATTTCCTCGTGGTATTATAAAGATAAGCAAGAAGATCATGTTAAAGAAGAATTATCTTTACGGGTTGTAATTCATTCAACCCAATATTTATGAATTGTTTGGAACCATTTGAAAGGCTATGATGAATATAGGAGGAGATTGCTTCTATAGCTAGCCTAGATTTTGGATGTATGATGTATCATTTATGTTTATTTTTCTTCTTAGTGTGCATGGAGGAAAGAGGGTATTACATATCCCAAAGCATTTCTTAATTTTATGAAATCAAAAAGTTTAAAATATTCTGAAAAAGATAATCACAATGAAAATTAATATGATCACCATCAATTTGAACTTAGATGAAAAAACATACTGAAAAATACTATTCAAATACTAGAGCTAAATAGCTAAAATATGTTTATCTGGACTTTAGTACAGATCTCCTATCCTCATTGTTGATGAGATTTGTCAAAGGATAATGTTTTTGGTTATTCTGCTTAAAAAGATATGCATTATAAAAGAACTATAGTGTAAAATAAAGATAGTATATTGAAAATATATTTGAGTGGTTTTGTTGAATATCTTATAAATGGAGGAGTTTATTTATTTATTTTGTTCTTGATATCACGTAAAAGAAACTAGTTGTGCATTGGACTAAATAGCTGATTGGAGGTGATTGATGTTGCAGATGGCGGTAATGGTGATTGGTGGTGATGGTCGTTGATGATGATGGGTGGCGGCAAATAGTGGCAGTAGGCGAAGATGGGTAGATAGAGGCAGCGTACGGTGGCCAATGGTGCCAATTGACATCATTTGACATAAGTTGTGTATTTGAAATTTGCCCAAATAGGGTAGATTCAGATACATTGAAAATGAATTGGATGATAAATTCCAAATTCACTTTTCAAAAATACTTTACATTTGAGATACAATTATCCCAACAACTGAATTTTTGAAACTCCGCCATTTACTTCCCCCAAAATAATGTGAATCAAACAACCCCTACGAACAAACAATTGAGTTTATGGGAGAGGTAGAGCTTGAGATCAACTTACTTATATAAAAAAATGCATAATTGACACTCAGCTAAATTATAAAATATTATTTTATTATTGATATCACTCTAAAAATCATATAATCAGCATGAATCTTGAGACAATCTTTGTATTAAAAATTTTAAAATTAAAATAATAATTATTTGAATTCCAAATTTGACATGCTTACAGTCAAATCGAGCAGCTCGATGAGGTGAATCTAACAAGCCCAAGATCACTCGATTCTAACATAATTACAATTAAGACACTTAAATGCTAAAAGAATGCTTCATGATTAAGGAAATTGATATGGACCGTATAATGGAGTGTTTTGGACTCTAGTTCAAATTATCAAAATGTCCATCTCCAAAAGTCTATAAATAGAGCCTCATTTACCACATGCGATGTTGTGCTTATGAGTGTAGCAGCGCCAAGAAGCACTAGGAAAGCACCTTCGAGACGTTGAGCTCTCTGTTCTACAGTAATTCTTAGAGCGGCATACAATATTGTTATAACGCCCTAGAATCAAATTTGAAAGAATTGTTCATTTATTATTTTAAAAATATACCAGAGCTTCTATAAATCATTAATATAAAAAAAACTAATGAAAGCAACAAATAATTATATACCTAAAAATATTCACTACAAGAAAATCACGTATTACCAGTGGATTTTTTGGTGAAAAATTGTTAAATTTCCGGCGAATTTCCGTCAAAAAAATTTTCAGCGGTAAAACGAGTGTCGAAAATTTTTTCCATAAAAAAACTACCTAAAAAAGGATGTCGAAGCTAAAAGCTGTCGCCTGCCCAAGCTGCCCACCCGCGCAGCCCTACGACCTACCCTCGCCCGCCTTCCCGTGCTACCCGGTTGCCTGCCCGCGCTCACCTTATGCTGCCTGAGCTGCCCAGCTGCCTGCCCACGCCCGACTTCTCGCGCTGCCCAAGCTGCCCGGCCGCGCTCGCCCTGCGTTGCCCTCGCCCGCCCAATGCTGCCAGGCTGCCTCCCGTGCTTGCCCGCGTAGTGGCGCCCGTGGGATTCAAACTTAGCACATGTCCGTGGGATTTCAAGTACTCAACTATTTTATTGTGGAAGAAAATGTGTAATAATACAAACTCTTTTATATTTAAATATGATAATG
This sequence comes from Dendrobium chrysotoxum, assembly GCA_019925795.1. Classification (NCBI taxonomy): domain Eukaryota; kingdom Viridiplantae; phylum Streptophyta; class Magnoliopsida; order Asparagales; family Orchidaceae; genus Dendrobium; species Dendrobium chrysotoxum. Next base: position 43,838,752 of record CM034309.1, read on the forward strand.
CAGAAATATTAAAACTTTAAATAAATTAAAATAAAATTTTAAAATGAATAAATAATCAAAATAAGTTATTAAAGTAATAACTAATTAAAACAAGTTATTAAACTAAAAATAAGTTAATTATTAATTTAACAATTTATTTTAATCATTTAAAAATAATTTATAATAAAATATTTAAGTTAATAATTAATTAAAACTAAAATAAGTTATTAAATTGAAATAATTTATTTAATTAACAATTAATTAAACTAAATTATTAATTTAATAATAAATTAAAATAAGTTATAAAAATTATGAATTAATTAAATTACGAATATATAATTTTTCTAAAAATTATTAAAATTTGCTAGAAAAGCCCCGGAAAATAAATTCGTCGGAAAGCCGCCGAAAAATCTGCTTGAAAATTAGTCAGAAATATTTCATCGTAATCCGTTGGAAATCCGCTAAAAATCCGTTGGTAATGGGCATTTTTTTTATAGTGATTGCACTATATTCACTCTCAAAATCAATATACAATAGCCAAGCAATCAGTACAATCACTAATATATCACATGCTCTTGACTACAAAAAAATAAAAAAAATGCATAACAAAATCTAAAGAAAATCTGAGAATCCCTGACAATCTCACTCCAATTTGTTCTGACCCCTTTCTTAACTTGAATCATTTAAATCACATACAATGAGTTAAAAAGCCCAGTAGAAAACTAAAACTCTATCATTATTTTCAATACAAGGCAAAAAATCAATATGTATGTTTAGTTCTAGTCAATATCAATCATCATTTAATTTGAACAATAAAAATCTCAAAAAATAATAATAAAATTAATATGATGAGTGAAATAAAAAAAGATCTATCAAACTATAAGACATATGGTCAAAAGTAGTATCACCCAATGAGTCATGTCAGCATGCTATGCTATGTTGTATTAATATTAATGTCAGTATGAGCTATCAATCTATCAATTAGTTTAATATATCATGAATCAGTTTAATGTACTATCAGGTAAATATTATCGTAAATATAATTATGAAAAGCAGGGCATGACATTCGATTTTAATGTGGTATTTTCTTCCGTACATAGGTATCTATTATAGCTCTTAATCTGTCAATTTTCACAGGTGACTTTCAATAATCATTTAAGAGTTATTACCCTCTACCCGTCGGTGTAATTCAGTCAATGAGTTACAGGCTACAACTCAGATTACATGACTAACCTTTTATTTAAAGGAAAGTCTATCGTCCCACCCTCCTACGCAAGGTATTATATTTTAAGAGCCAACATATTCATTATAGTGTTAAATATTAACCTTCCTTGTATACATGCAAATGCTATCTTTTTTTATGCAATGTAAATCAATATCATGTACGAAATACAGAAATCTATAAATACAAGCAAATCTATCAAATTTGTATGCTTTGTATTTACTTCAAAAAGCACATCTTTCAATTTAACTAATAAAAATTTAATATGTTACAGTCAAAATATTCATATGACGAGATCTATCACATACAAAAAGTTATGTGGTGAAAGTTTTATTAATACAAACTAATCCTCATTTTTTGATAATGAAAACACAAATTTGATTATAAAAATATAAAAATACAAAATTATTGAAATCAAATATAATGTAATTGTTCCTTTCAATGAGACGAACAATTTTACCAATAGGGTCGACTGATGATTATTACTTCACGATCTTCAAATCCTCACTTATATTTTCTCTCTCCTCTCATTTTCTCTCATTTGCCCAAACCATTTTTTTGTTTTCTATTTTAGCCGAATATGTGAAGGGAAAATGGGATTTAAGTAAAGTTATAATATTTTAAGATATCTAATAATAAATAATAATATAATATTGATATAGCATTTAATTTAATCAATTTTTTAATATAAAATTCATATAAATTATTTTGCGGTATTAAAATTATAGAAAAATATCCATAATTAAAATCATTTTATTTAAAAAATATTGATGAAATCGGTTTGAAAAACGAACACCTGACAGCCCCAAAATTTCCACTTGTATCGACATGTGTTAATTTCTTAAAGATTTGCACCAATGCCCAAAAAATATGAAAGAAATTCATGTAATTAAAATACTACAATAAAAATATTATGGCAAAAATAATTTTTAAATTTAATTTATGATGTCTCCAAAATAATTTATTTGCTTGGGTCAAAATATCGGCTATTACAATTATAGAGCCAGATTGAGAGCTTTACGTGCCTACGGCACTAGGCACTTAATAATATTTTTAATATAAATTTTCCCACTTATTAATTCCTCCCCCTCCCAATTGTTTGGCTTGCCGGTGAAGGAAACGAAGAGGGAAGAGAGGAAGAAAAGAGTAGGAGGAGGAGAGAGAGGAGAGAGAGAAAATAGGTTAAAGTGTTTTCATCGGTCGATTCTATTTTGACATTTCTTCTTTTCATATCCTAGAATTTAATTTGGAAAACTTATTCTTTTATCATTTAATAAACAACAATCAGAGCTACCTAATTTTTTTATCAATATAAATACTAGCAGAAATAAAACTACCAATCAAAATATATATATATATATATATATATATATATATATTTGTAATCGTTTCTCAAAAATCATGTACACTATTTAAGATCTATACAATTATATTATAATTATTATGTCTTGAGTATAAAATGATAACTAAAATAAAAAGAAATAAAATATGAGGAATCCTGATCAATCTCACACTTCTGCTGTTTTGCCCTGACTTGAAATCATTTGATCACATATAATAAGCTAAAAAGTCCAACAAGTCACCAAAACTTACAACTGAATTCAAAGCACAACAAAAGAGCAATATGCATGTTAGCAATTAAATCATAGTTGCAATATTTATATGATCATGAATATGTGTATAAATAATAAGCTCACATGTAATAGCAGTAGAATTTGTAAACAGCAAAATAATACCGTACAAAATCTTAGTAAAGTAGTACGATGGAAAAATCAATAAATCAGTATGGGTTTCTTTCTTTATCTTTTAATAAATAATAATTAGAGAGCTACCTAATTTCTTTTAATAATATTAATACTAGTAAAAATAAAATCATCAATTAAAATATCAATATATATATCTGTACTTATTTTTCAAAAATAATATACACTACTTAGAATATATACAAACATATCACAACTATTCCGTCATGAGTATAAAAGAATAAAAAGAAATATAACATGAGGAATCCTGGTCAATCTCACACTCCTTCTCCTTTGCACTAACCTGGAATTATTTAACCATATATAATGAGCTAAAAAGTCCAGTAAATCATCAAACCAATAACTGAACTTAAAGTATGATAAATGAGTAATATATATGTCAGTAGTTAAATTATAGCAATATTATTTATATAATCATGAATATGTGCAGAAATAATAAAACTCACATGCAGTAGTAGTAGAATATATAAACAGTAAAATAGTATGATATAAAATCTTAGAAAAGCAGTACGATGAGAAAACTAGTAAATTAGTATGAGTATCAAATCGATAAAGCATTTATCGTATCATTACTATCAATCAGTAAAAAAATTATATAAAATAGTAAAATTAAAGCATCAATAAAGACTGTCAAAATCATATCAATGTAGTAAAATCTTATGATAATGTACACATACTATCTAGTTATTATATATTAATATCTTAATCACATGCTTAGTATATCACATGCTATTATTATAAATTATGTGATAAAAAAATAAAGAGAATATAAAATTATGAATAAAAAATATACACAAATAATTAAAAGAGCTCTTTTTAAAATAAAAGAGATATAAAGTGTTTGAGCAACTCTCAATTAATTGTTTATAACTTCATATTAAGTCAAACTTTAAACATAAATATATAAATAAATCTAGAAGTCATCTCCTATATTTGAAGCATCAAAAGTTATATCCCTAAATCCTTGTTCATCAAAATATTCCCCTTCAAATACATCAATATCATCACTTCCAATTATTTTATGGCCATCTCCAACATCATCTTGGACATCATCATCTGCATAATAGAAATATAAATATATATATATATATATATATAATCCAATTAAGAACTTATTTTAGGTTCTCTAGTACAACTAATATTAACTTCTTCAGCAACAAGAATGACATCTTTTGCATAAATTTTAGTCTCTAAATTCTCCAAAACTAGCTCCAAAACTGGTTCTTCATCAAACACCCAAAAATCCACCATCTATATACTTGTATAATCCAAAGGACCATAGTTTCTTTTTTTGTTTGAAATCTATAAAATTAATATAAATAATCATAAAAAATTTATGCATTTTTATATACATAAATATTTAAATATAATTAAAAGTCATACCTATGCCTCAAATTGAGGCTGTACCAAACAAATACATTATCATTAAGCCTTTGATGCTCTAAATAATTTCATCTCTTGCTATGAATTTGTTCAAATATATCTAATTTCTTTCAGATCCAGAAGATGAAAATGTTTAGCTAAAAATTCTAACAACCAATTTCTATAAATTTGATGCACTTGATCTGAACATCTTTCACAATTCATTTACAAATAGTTAAGTATTAGTTATTTAATTGGTGATTGATATGCATGAAAGAAGATATGCATACTGAAATATTTACTTCACTTACGAGGCTGCATTTTTTTGGCCATTATTAGCGTAATTGGTTTGCCAAAGCTTTCTAAATTGCCACGAAAAAGTCTAACCTCATTCATTGTTGCTGATGGTTTAGGACATATATCTTTATTTCCAATCAGCTCAATCAAACATTGCATCAATTCAGGTTTGTGGCAAAAAAAAAATTTATTATATTGAAAATGAGGATTAAGAAAATAGGCTGCACAGTGTATGCCTTGTCTTAGCTGGCTATCTCATCTTCTCTTTATAATACTGTTGACCTTGGTTTTCACCCAAGAGCCCTCCACTGGGCCCAGTGGGTCAGGTCTAACTCATTGGACCCAAGCCCATGCCTTGGGTCAACCTGGGTTGACCCAGATTGACCCAAATCTTTCCCTACTTGATTTCAAATCAAATTCATACACCCTTGAGCTCAAGTGTCACCTCCATTGGACTCAATGGGTCATGCTCAACCTATTGGGCCTAGACCTGTGCTCTAGGTCAACCTAGGTTGACCCACTTGGCCCATTTGAGCCCAAATTCAATTCCAATTCAATTCAAACCCATCCAAGGTTCAAACCCCCACCCCTTGGATGTAATTGACTGGGTTGACCAGGTCAACCCTTGATTTGGTAAACCCTAATCTCCCTTGGTCAAAATAGGCTTAATTAGGTCAAATCCTCCCCTTTTAATGCATTGAAACCTTTCCTAATGGTCCTTGAACCCACCCACGGCCTAAATTCAAAATTTTTTCCTCCTAATTAGATCTAGATTCAATCCCAATCATCTATGATGAGTCTAGGGCCTTAAATAGGAGAAATTAGGGCTCTTTGAGGATCTTTGACTCTTGCTTTCCCCCTAAGCCTCCCTAACCTAAGAGACTTTGTGTGAGAGCTCCCCTGACTTCCCTTCGCATCTCCCCACTCAAATCCAGCCATTCAAACCCCGCCAGCGATGAGATTCCGACGACCTGAGATGAAATACCTTCCAAGGCAATTTTCGTTCGATCAAAGGCATTTTAAAGCTCAAGATCAACTAAGGAATTATGCGTGGATAATCTACAAGAGCAATAAGCCCTTATACAGTCTAAACCGTCCACAATCCAAGGTGAGAACTCCAACCCTAGTTAGAAACATGTATGGTTAATTAGAGTTTCAAAAAGTGCATTTCAGACCGCGCCAACTATCCCACATAATTGCTCTTCATTAGTAGAGGCTATGTTTCAAATTTCACTCAATTTGATCCACCGGATCGAGAGAACGAAGCAAAAAAACCTAGCTAGGGTTCGGTTTACGTAACGTATGCGTTGCATATGATCTGAGTCGTTGATTTTGCGATCAACGACTCGGATCTTGTCGTTCCGCGGTGTTCGTTGGAACGCAGATCTGATCCTGTGGTCGCTCGCTTCGTCCGACTCAATCAGAGCTGCTAATTTCATACCTTGTGAAATCAACGGCGGAGATTAGCGCTGACGTGGCTAAGTAATTGCGAAATTGACCGTTGCCGCCATTGCAATCATTTACAATGATTGCACGGTGACACAATCATTGTAAATGATTGCCCGTAATCCGTGGAACCTACACCGAGCTGCCACGTGTCATTTTCGCCGCTGTTTTTATATTAAATTAAGTTTTAATTAATTTTAATTATATTTTTAATCAGATTTCTTTAAAAAATTATTATAAATTATTTTTAATTCCAAAAATTACATATAATATATCAAAACTTTCAAATTTATTTTCCTTTAATTTAAAATTAAAATTATTTTTTGAAATATATCATATATATTAATTTATTTAAATAACTATTATTTTAACTATTTATTTATTATTTAAATTAATAATATGGAAAATATTTTATAAAAAATTAAATATTCGATATTAATTTATTTTAAATAATTATATTATTATTTTAAAATTATAATAATTTAAATTTAATTTAATTTATAAAATATTTATATATATTTTAAATAATTTAACCTTTCTTTAAATATCTTATATTAACTAATGTTAATTATTTATTTATTTTAAATAATTGTAATAATAATTATGATAATAAATATTTATTATTTTATTTTATTTTCCAAAATCAGAACTTATTTCTTCATTATTATTATTTAATTAATGACATATCATTAGTATTTCCTTTTATTAATTATTTATATTCAAGTAAATAAACATTTAATTATCATTTAATTAAATTAAATTTAGGTAGTTTTATTTAAGTAAAGATTATTTCAAATTACTTTAAAATTTCAGAAACTTTTAATTCTTAATTTAATTTAATTTAATAATTTATTTTTTTATTACTAATTATTTTAAGTTATTTTAAAATCTCCTTTAAATATTTTAAACTTCAAAAATTCATATCTAATTCGTTTTAAATCGGATTTTCACGTATAATACCTCAAATTTTTTAGAAAATTATGAATTTTTTTAAAATTTTTTTCAAAAATTAGAATTTATTTTTCTGGCTAATTTCTGTATTATTTAATTATTTGACTATTTAAATAATTATTATATTGATTATTTTGGAATTACAAAATTATTTTTAAATCCCTTTTAAGCTTTGCTTGGTTAACCAGTGGATCTCCCACCTCTTCATGTACTTATCTAAATTGAATTATTTTTAATTACACTATTTTCTAAATTTTACATATATTTATATGTATTTTAAAATTATATATAATGTAAATCCCTTAACTTTGGGAGATCCACCGAGTGAAATTTTAAACATAGCTTATGTATATGAACATCATTCATGTGAGAAGGATTAGTGGATGATTGAGCTACAATCATCCATTAATCACATCAATAATCGTACTTAGTCGTTGTTTAGGTGTCTTTTTGCATGAGTGGGATGCATGAGCACTTAGCTTAGACTCTCCTAGATCTAAAGATTTGATGTGTTTATGTTTATTGCATTTCTCCTCTATGTTATCCCAAGGGTTAGTTTCACACATTAATTTAAAACCTATTCGACGTAGCGACACCCTAAGGATAATAATTAAGGACCCGTCTAGCGGACTTAGAAAAATTCTAGGAGCTAGGGTAGAACCCTGATTGACTTGAAACTTGAAATACTTAGACTTAGTGACATCCTAAAGCACCCATAATTTTTTAGGAATTTTTAGGAACCTTTAAACCCTTTAATTAATAAACCCTAATTTGCTCTTTAAATAGGACCTGATAACTTCAGAAAATTATAATAAATCCAAATTAAATATAAAAATTACCCATAATATATCAAACTCTTCAAAATTCAATACTTAATCTAAGAAAATTAAAATCCCCTTTTCAATAAAATTAAATAATTAAAAATTTTTTAAAAAAAATAAATTTTCCCCAAACACTTGGGATTACCTCCTTGGGTCATTTCTGACCTTTGGGGGTGATTCCAAAAGGTTGGAGCTGATTTGGATCAAAACCCCTAATACAACCCTTAATCAAATAATTTTAATAATTCACTAATTACCCAAACTTTGAAAATTATAACTAATTCTATAAAATTATAAATTGGGCAAACTAAAAGGCATTTAACTCATATTAAAATCTAGTATTTATTAGAAATATTAGGTGTCCAGAAACTAACTTAATTTAAAAAGTCAACTTTCCGGTCAACCGTAATCTATTGATTAGAGGCCGAAACTTCTAAAATTCATAACTTTGTCCAGAAAACTCTGAACCCAGAAAACTCAAAGCCTAATTACTCCCCTTAAGGCCTAATACTTAATTAAAATGCTAGAACCTTTAAACCTAGCCTATTTCTAGAAGTGACCTTTTTGGACCCCCTTAACTTAGTAGATAAGTGGACCTCGGACCTCCTAAAATTCACTAATGCAATTTAAACTTCAACAAGCATTACCCTAAGCATTGAAACTGATCCACAAACTAAATTAACTAAAATGGACTCTAATCCATTAGTATTTAAACTTTAATTAAATCTTCCCCTTCTTGACTTTCAACAAATCCTAATACTAAACAATTTGAACTAACTACCCAGTTTAGGATCTACCCTAGCCACACATGCCTCTACAGACACTTTAGATTGTTTGCTAGGACAGCCAACTTTAGACCTAGGCTAGGCCGGTGTTTACTTTACTGTTGTGTGCCAAATTTTTTGAGAATTCATTGCATGCTGTGATTGAAAATTGGTTTATATGTTCGTTTACTTTTAATGCACTTTGTGAATTGACGTGATAGGCGATAGATTACCCATAGGTTAGGATTGATCTTTTGATATTAACGTTGTTTTCTACAGGTGGTCATACTCATGTAGCGCTAATAAAAGGGGGCTAAAATAATCATGATTTAAGAGTAACAATGTTTTATGCAGGTTCTTTAGAAATTGCTTAGCGCCCCCCCCCCCCCCCCCCCCAAAAAAAAAAAAATAAATAAATAAATGAGGGCTAAAATAAGTCATATAATAGTAATTGCTACAGGTGATCCAAATGCTTAGCCCTAAAATAAATAAGAGCATGACAAAGTGTGGCTGGCATGAGTATTTTATTTATAATATAACTGCTTGGGATGTCGTATATTAACTGCTTGTGATTTTCTATTAAGATAACCCTGTAGGAGAGTCTAGAATTTTCCGCTTTCATTAATATAATCAATTTGTAATATTGTTGAGTTCTGAAAGTGTACGTTTGAGTCAGGATATTCACATCCAACTTGAATTCCAAAAGAAAAAGGCATCCTCAAGAGGGAGAGTCTTCTTCCACTTGGAAGATCAAGTTATAATGGTTTTTCAGGTATCCAAAGAGAAAATATAACACCTCTTTTAAGGGGGAGTGTCTTTTTTATTTGGATATCCAGCTACGACGAATCCAAGGAGCCCGAGGAGGTGCAGCCCTAAGAGGTAAAGTCCAAGGAGGAGAAGTCCAAGAAAAAGAAGACTGAGGAGTTGAAGAAAAAAATATCACACTTAAAGTCACTTGCGCATTTTCTAGATTAGAAATCCAGGTTGTTCGTAGTGGTGCCCGGCCACTTTACTTTTTTGTAGACTCTAGTATGTAATAAAGGGAAGTTGGCCTATGGATATTTATTTGATTAATTTAATTATCTGATGTGATTAATTTATATTAATTTCTTATAGGATTGCTTGCTTTTCTTAGTTTGTTGGTGATTGCATGTCGATTTTATTTTAGCCTAGATTCGGTCAGAGGCTCGTGAGAGAACGCTAAAACTTTTTTTACTTAAATTTAATTACAAATTTTAAGATAACATATAAACTCTAACGCTTTTAAAAAGTAAGCTCGGGACCGCCGGGAGTTCTCATATGCATAATTATTGCATCTTCTTTTTATTTGTTAGGCCGCTCCCCGCCTGCAGGTTTTGGTAAACCACCTGGCCTAGTGTAGATCTGTCAAGGGGAGTCTGTGCACATTAGGATAAAAGCTATTTTTAGGCCTTTTTTTAAGTGCTTCATATACATTTCTAGCATTTAATCGAGTCAAATAACATGAATTGCATTAGAAGCTAATTTAAAAGAGTGTCAAACTTTATTGCATTCGTTTTATCATTTTCACCCTACATAAGTAAAGGGACCACTTAGGACAGTCTCTAGATGTCGGTCCCACTTCTCAGAAATCTTAAGCCTCCCTACCACTCTTTCATAAAAATAACTGGACTCATAGTTTTAAATCAACTAGGAGGTTGGCTGGCTCCCCAATTTAGGACGGGGTAAGTCCAGGTTTTGCATTGCATTAGCTAGGACACGGGTGTTAGTATTGTGTGTAAAACACTAAACCCACTTTAGATTTAGGATTTAAGGCTACTATTATCGGTGTCTCGTAGTATGCCTTATCGGTGGGTATGTCCTCCATCCTTCAGAGGCTACAAATTCTACCTATCTATGTTATATGGATGACGCCACCTCCATCTTTTTCTCATGTATGCTCTGAGTGTGTTGTCTATTTCTTTTTCTCCAGTTTCTTCTCATCACCCTTAGTCCCTCCAGATGTTGATGTGAGCCATATATGTTGATTAAGCCAAATTGAACCATTCTTCCCTCCCATTTGAGTAGGACTTCCTAGTATCTTCCCTATGTGACAATCACATTTGAGAGAATAATGTAGGATCCTTAATCGAGAGTGTTCTCAGGCCCCGGCTTGAGATGTAACTAACCACGGGGGCTTGTGCCCGTGGAAAACCGAATTCCACTATTAAATAAACCCCATTCGAGATGATGTATTGGGTGGGGGAAACCTCGTGACTCCGATCAGGTCATGCATATTATTATCCATCGAGGTGTGTAGGCGAGAGCCACTATCCTCAATGGTTAATCATTTGTATGATCTAATCTGCCCTCCCATTGGCTCGCTTGCGAAGAGCGCAGAGGCCTGCGATCGTTTTATCCTTCGGGATAGTGCAGTCATACCCTTTGCATTTTGTTTCCCCGCTGAGCGGTGTTCCTTTCGGAGGTCCACAAATAATTATGTAAGATTTGTACATCCTTTTGATATTTCTAAATATGAACTTAATTGCTCTCCTTGCTCTGTACATACCATCATAAAGAAACCCTAGAGATGGAATTTCATCAGAATCTATAATTCTCAATAACTGAATTAAAGGCCCATATAATTTGGAAGTTAGCAAACAATCATTCCAAAATTTTTTATTTAAAATGATGGATGATACTTCTTTCCCTTTTACTATTTTGGATAGCTTTGAATCAAAGAAAATTTTACTTGTTATAAAAACCTGTAAGTCCAACTTGTGATCATATATGTTTTTCAAAATGATAAATGTTGTAGCGAATCTAGTAGCTTTAGGCCTAATAATTTCCTTTCAACCAGCTCTTTTTCTTAGCCAAACTAAAATAAAAACCCTTTACTTTCATATATAGGCATCTAAATTATTTTTTCCATTTGGACCTTACTTTCAGTACAATGATTTCAAACAATATTAACATTCTCATGCATACTATGAGACGAAGTTGTCAGTCGATCCATTCTAAAATAAAATGAAATGCTCAATACTCATTGAAATGAAATGCTCAATACCTATTTACTTAAATTACTAAGTTTACTTGAATTTTATATAAGCAAACATAAACTATGTTCCACATGAAGCAACAATTTAAAACACCTTGCAATAATTAACATAAAGTAGAGACTAATCAAAATGATATATATGAAGCAATTTAAATATTGCATTTGGAGAGGAATGCATACCTGTCAAGCCTTTATTATGCGTTGAGTTTGGCGTTCGACGCTCTATGTTCGGTAGCTAAACTAATAACATGAAAAAGAAGCATATGAAATTGCGAAGTATGTGTTTTGTTAAATATTTTTAGGTCAGAGTATAAATATATAAGCATTATGATGATTACTATCATATATATATATATATATATATATATATATATATATATATATATATATATATATATATATTAGATCGACTTGATGTGAAGCCATAAGAACAAATAGAATATTAACACCAACTTGCATTTAACTAATTTTATCGTTGTAGAATTGAACAAAAGAATCTACAATATTTACAATTTATTTCTTAGGCAGCTTCTCAAACAACAAATTACATGTTACCTCTACATTAGCACCACTCGCTTCACCAAAAACTTCTTCAGCTATCTTCAAAGAGGAAAGAGGGAGCATCCATAACTTGTAAAGTATGATCATAGTCCAAATATAAAATGGTGCTCAAAGATGAATGAAACATTAGTGTATTCAAAGACTCATGTCACCACATAAATTTAATACTATGTAAATAACCTTTCTTGTGGTCGCCAGCAAGCTTTTGGAACTTTGTGAATTGCCTGCACTAGAATCTGCGACATAATTTAAGTACTTGAGAGGAATACTCTGAATTTAGTATGACAACACCAAAACACAAAAGAGAAACATGATCAGTACTGAATTACAAGGGAACTTTGCAGCAATGAGACTAGAAGAATGAAGATAAAGTCTAACATAAAGATGAGGCAAGTCATCTGTAGCTAGAGAAAGAACACCATGTTTAGTGAATTGTTAAATTGATTGGTAAATATATTAGCTTGGAAGATTAATAACAATCGTTAAATACCCTTGTCATATTAGAACAAAATGCATGAACCGACTTTTATAATATTTCATTTTCTTTGGTGTCCAAGTATGGAATAAGGGCCACCATTGTCCGACAGTTATGAGAAATCAGAGAATAAAAACTTCAGATCTAAAAAGATAAATGATTAAAAGTTTAAAACAAACACAGACAATCACTTCAGATGCAACAACAAGTTTGAAATCCCAAACAAAGGCCACGATTGTCCGACAAAAATGAGAGAATCAGAAATAGAAATAAAAATGAGAAATCAAGAGGACTCACCAAATGACGACGTGCGCACGAAAGAAAACGTTGTTCGTCTCTCAGTCTCTCCTCTCCACTGTGCTCGTTTATCGTTCGTTCAATTTCGGAGTTCATAGGGCTTGCGAGAACGACTGAAAGAGAGCAGAGCGAAAAATGAGGTTTCGAACTTTCGACTCAGAGCTTATTCACGAAGCCTATTTCTCCAGCCGTTTGATGTGTGATCAACGACTCAATTCACGCTATTCGAAATCGGCCGGTTCGTTCAAACGCATCCGATCTGCCAGTTCAACTGGTTTTTGACCGATTTGATTACAAGACGGTTCTAATAATAGCACCAGATAGACTGCCCGACCGATTTCCAGTTCAATCGGCTGGTCCGGCCTGATCCGATTTTTAAACCCTTTGTTCAAAGCATTTCCATTTCTCAAAAGTGCAGGGTTATTTCCGTCATTCATTTAATCCCCCGCCAAAACCCCTCGCATCCGCGCCCATAAATATCGGAACGTCTAGATCAGAGCAATGTACGGGGATATAGCAGCAAAATGGCTTCTTCTACTTCCAAATCCCTAGCAGAAATCCTACAGCCGGTTAAGCGTCTCCGATCTCTCTCACCGTCACGCGAAACCCTAGCCCCTAGATCATGCATCTCAATTCGCAGTGATCCTTCTGTCGGTACTGGCGTCTCAGGCGAGTTTAAACTAGAATCACCCTCCAGCCTCACCGTGGAGCAGCGAAGCAGAATGAAGTTGAACAAGTATTTGGCAAGATCGAAGAGGAACGCCAGGCTCTGCATCGAGAGAATCGAGAACGCAAAAGGTTAGTGCGCTTTATTGCTTTCTTCCACTTCGATATATATCCTTCAGCGATTCCGAATATGCCACCGGTGTTTTTGAATGTAGCCGAAGGAGACGAATATGCGAAGTTGGAGGAGCTTCTAGTGGAGGAGACGTGGCTGGAAGCTCTTCCAGGAGAGCTTCAAAATCCCTATTGGAAGAATCTTTGCAGGTTCGTGGAGAGTGAGCTAAGGGGGGTCGTTCCAATATATCCTCCGCCACACCTTATATTCAATGCCCTAAACTCTACTCCGTTTGATCGGGTGAAGGCTGTGATCATTGGTCAGGTAATTTTTAGGCAAATTTTATTTAATTTACCTAGATTTGGGTCAATTCTTAACAAATTTTGAAGAAAAAATGATTAAACTATTTTCTAAACTCAAGCCAAATAAATACAAATTATTTTCACACCCGCCCTTACTCATCTATAATAATCAACTTCTCGCCTATGAAGTCTGAAGACGCACAAGTAGACATGAAAATGACTTGAAATTGGCATGACAACACAACATATCTATAAAAGTTGTATATAACACGTCATGGATATATTGTTATGTTATATAAATTATTAATATAAAATAAATAATTTCAAATATTTTTCTATTAAGGGCGTCACAGGGTTAAGTATAATATCATATACATATGTTTACAAAAAAATAGAATTATTGATATAAATAACCAAAATAAGAACAAATTACAAATTAAAAAATGTTAATAATAATTGCTTATCAAATTAAACTTCTTGATTATAGGTTATTTTTATATAATCCATATAATAGTTAATGAAAATGTTCTCATTGTAAACAAAATCCATGCAAATGCAAGTCTTAATTACAAATTCAAAATTGTAACCTATTATTTGGATTAATAATATAACATGATGTTAATCAAAATAAATACAAAATTGAGGATTTTTCATCTACATATTGTGCTTGAGATAGAAGGATCGAACTATTTAACTATTTAAGATATTAACTATTAACTATCTAACTAAAAAGTCCTATTTCTCATTATTTTGTGTGAAAAAAGCTTGTCCAAGATTCCTAAGTTTAATTAATTCATAATGCAAGATAGATCTTCCAATTTTGCAAGGAAATATTTCTATCTTATGAAAAAATAGTTATATCTAGATTATTTTTATTGTTAAAATAAGCTGTTGTCTTACAATTTGGTGATTTAAAAAAAATAAATTTTAGTTTAAGAATTAAGAAGTTTTTTTTTTTTTATCAAAAAAATAAGTTTAGCTCTTCATATGCTCATCCAAATATATTTCATGCGAAGGAATATAAATTTATAATGTCATATATGATATATCATTTAACTTGTTCCCTTGCTATTGCATGAGAAACATGATTTTCCTTTTCCACTTGCATCCATCGTATGTCCTAGCCATGTTGGTGCATGCCCGGGTTGTGTTGGAACCTAATTTTTTGAAGAAATGCTTTTGAAATAATTTTGAAAGTGTCGAAGACGTGTCTATGTTCAACGCATGTTCAACACTGATATGTAAGGTTTTTAGAAGTTTTAATGTTTTATAGCTTCTTGCTCCACACAATCATCAATCTCACATGTTGCAAACCTAATATTCATGTGGAATGCTTTCAAAATAACTCGGAAATGTCGGACATGTGTCAGAGCTATATACACGTGTTCGACATAGACACATAAGGCATTTAGAAGTGCCGATGCTTTATAGCTTCTTGCCCTACACAGTCAGTAATCTCACATATTGCAAACGAAGGCTTGATTGAGATGGGTCTCTTATTTTCTTACTTGTGATGACGCATTTTGCTTCCTTGACGATGACAAGAGTGTGATGTCATAAATGAGCATTGTTCTGTGATAAGTTAAGGTTGATTGGAGGAGGCTATGATAGTTACAGAGGAGACAATCTTGTAGTGGCTCGAGTTCCAGTGGCGGAAATCCTTGGCTGACTTTGAGGGTTGCTAGTTGTGATGCACATTTGTAGGTTGGATGATGTGAAAACTTGTTGGTGAGAACTTGGAATTTGGATCAAAGGCCAATTTCTTGTTCTAGCAAGCAATATAGATTGGTAACCAACAATGCAAGCTAGTGAACATGTAGTGGAGAAAGTGGTTGACTTCAGTGGCTAGTTTGGCTAGTGATAGAAGTGGTAGAGGATTTTTTGTGGCTATTAATGTTCACAGGGAGTAAGATAATAGTGAAGGTGATATATTAATAATAATTAATAATAATTTATTTGTATTCTATTGTGTTTTACTTTTTTTAAGGCTGACTATTTTTGGCTTAATGAGAGAAAAATCAAGGAAAAAATATTAGGGAGAGAAGGGTATAATAGGGATTTAAGTAAGAGAAAAAAGAGAAGACATTACAGAGATTGCTTGAGGGTAAGTATATGTTCTATCAATCTCTGATTAGTTGAAATATTTATCTTTCTATGCAACTATGGATGGAAGTAAGCATTGTTAGACCCTACAAATTATTATCTTTATTTTTTTTGTTTTCTTGTAACACTTTTATTTCTCATTCTCTTATTCATTATTGCTCTCATACACATTCTTTTCACTAATCAAAGTTTGGCTTTGAAACCTTAATGGAGAAGTGGAAGTAATTACATCTAATAATGGACAAACTAAGATTTACATGTTCATTGTCAAGAATTTTTTGGTCCTAGAACGTGTGGATCAATGATTACCTATATAGAAAAAGTTATATCTATCTTCTTTAAGATGAAATTTGTTACCATGAGTCACGAAAATTGGGATGTCTTAGGCAAACAAACATTAAGAGTTGTATATCTTTTACAATAAAGAATATTGTCTTAGACATATTGTAAGAGTGGATCATAAATGGATCAATGAAAGCTTTGTTTGATACATATGAGAGGCCTTAGAGCGTGAATAAGTTTTATTAATGAGAAATTGTTTTTAATCTGAGGATGGTGGAAGAAACTTCAACATCATAGCATATCAACAAGTTTAACTTGATTACAAGTTAGTTGAGTTCGTTTAATATTAACTTTAGCATTGAAGTTTTTTCCTTGAACTTATTATCACTTTTGGAGAGCTGTTTTGGAGTTGAAATACGAATCAGGAGTTCGTGTGTGGCTATAAAATTGAAATTTAATATATATGATTCGATTTTAGGTGAGTACATTAAGAAATGTGGATTATGTGAAGGCTATTATTTTGTTGCTATGAATCTTAAGAACAAAGAGAGAGATTCAAGGAGGGGATCCAAATCTCAGAGGAGATGCTAATTCAAAGTTCGCAGTGGTGCGTGCTTGTGATTTGGCAAGATTGATCTCATAAAAAGAGATTGCTAATAGGGGAATGATTGGCATAGTTCACATTAGATGAGTGAATCTATGAATGCTACAATTAAAGAAATTTATGATGCATTAATCCATAGCATTGATAGTTTTATAGAGTTATGGGTCGTTGTGCATTTTTTTCGATTTTACTCTATTTGGATGGTTTATATCTAACTATTTTGTAGGAGATTGTGAGAATGTTATCTAGTTGATGATGAACCCTTGAACATAATTGAAGTTGGTAATGTGCAAATTAAAATGGTTAATATGATTGGATGGAAGCTTCATAATTTAAGGAATACCCCTAGCTTGAAAACAAACTTGGTATCAATTGGATGTTTAGATGAAGGGGGTTACATCTTAACTTTTTGTGATGAAACTTGAAAGATTAGCAAGGGCATTACAGTGATTTCACAAGAAAGTAAAGATGGTAAGCATTACATCAAACTTCTAGATAGTGGGAGTAATTATAGACTCAAGTACAAACTCAAGCATGTGGCTTCCAATGTCAGTACACACAAGTGAGAAAGAGATTAGGATATTGCAATTGAAAAGTAAGCTTTTTGGTTTGAAGCCCTTGAATTTTGATTTCTATAAAGATTGTCTTTAGAAAGTATAGGAAAGTTGGAACTCCTTGAATTACGTTAGTTTTTGTTAGCGCTAGGACTTGTGAGGATGTTCATGAGAACTAGGATGTGCGAGGATGTTCACGAGAACTAGGATGTGCGACGATGAAGTCGAAGAATGCGGTGATTTGAAATTTGTTTGATTTAGCAAATTTTAAATTCCTCAAAAATAAAATGTTGAATGTATTCAAAACTTTTTAGAGAAATATTTTGCATTTCTTTCACACGGAACAAAACACATAAATTTAAAACTCATTCACAATACACTCATAATACATTCAATCAAATAACCCTTAAACTTTCACATTTATAGTTTTTTTGGCTTTTTTTTTAATTTGCATGAGAAACCTCCAGAGTGTTACTTAATTGATAATCTTGGCTATGAAAAGTTAACTATCATCAGTAGCATAGTATTTTTTTCAATGAGTATGTCATGTGCAAAGACACATTTATATATGGAAGAAGATATGCCAAATTAGGTGGGTAGATTGAGCTAGAGAAAATGATGTGCATGTTAGTGTTTAAGTCATTGAGGCTGAGATACAAGTTTAGATAAATGCACGTGTGTTTGAGTTGAGAAAATCTTAATGGATGTTTAGGCCTACACATAGTTACTTTCATAATTTGTATTATTTATTATTGGCAAATGCTGGTGGACTTGAAGGAGCTAAGTAGGGTAATTTCTCTGTCAGCGAGGGCTATCAAAGGACTGGCGGGCGTTGCAAAATAAATGATGTTTTAGGATCAAGGAGGAGCATGATAACAAAGGGCTATAGTTTATGATTTTAATAAGTTTACTACTAACAAATTGATGCATTGCACAACTTTAGTTAACAGCCATGGTTGCTTGAGAGGGGTTAACACACAAAGATGATTCTCTTAAGATTCTACATTAAAAATTAATACGCAAGTGGGAGATTATTAGATGTGGATACATTTCCTAAAAGTTTTCATGATAAATCCTTAGAAAATTGAGGGGTTGCCACACAAAGATGACTCTTTTAACATGTTACTTTGAAAATTAATCTACAAGTGGGAGATTGTTATATGTGGATATTTTCCTTCAAAATTTTCTTGATAAATCCTTAGAAAATTGAAGAAATTTTGGTCATAATTTATTGCAATATCGAAATATTCTAACATATATTTCTAACATGAATCTAGGCATTTTCTTATTGGAATTTGTTGTTAAAATTTGTATAGGTTATTGCATATATTTTTGCTAATTCTTAACAAATTTTGAAGTTAAAATCTGATCAAACTGTTACCTAAAGTTAAGCCAAAGAAATCTCATCAATTTGCTATCATAATTGCCTTTCTAAATATCAGACTTCTTGCACCTTACAAAATTATTAATATCATGAGTTGGAAGCAGAGTATTGTTTGAGATGGGTGCTTGTGGTTATTGACTTGAGATTGATGATAAGTTTAACTTCCTTAGGGATCACTTGAGTATGAGTCATCAGTGGGCATCGGTACGGCATAATACAAAGTCAATTAAAGGATGAAAATGATAATTGCAGAGGTGAAAAGTCCGTTATAGCTTGAGTTGTAATGGTGGTAACCTTTGGTTGGCTTTGAGGATTGTGATAGTGATGTAAATATATAGGTTGGTTCATGTGAAAGCTTGGTTGTGGGCATTTGGATATTGGAACAAAGACCAACGACTTGTTCTATCCAGCAATGGATAACTACATTTTCAAGTCGAGGATCAAGTATGATAAGAAAGTGATTAGTCTGAGTGGCATGCTTGGTCGATGGCAGAAATAATGGAAGATGGTGTTTATGCGGAGAAAGTTTTTGGGGTGAAAGTAAATAATATTTTATTTATTATGTTTGATCATATTTTGGAGAGCACAGCTAAAAATGATGGAGATGTGTTCACTAGCTTGATGATTGCTAATGAGCTTTGATGGGCCTTGTTATGTTGGCTTTGGAAATTGGGAGCAATTGGAATTCGGATCTATCTTAATAGCATGTTCGCTACAATTAACTCATTGGTTTTCTACCCATCCTATTATGTGGTTTTTAGTAGCACACATGGTTTCTACTTAATTATCTATCATATCCTATAGTTTATCCTATATGTAGCTCTACCTATTTAAATCCTGCTGCTTATAATTTATTTGTTACGAGTTGCTCCTTTGGTGTGGTGTGGCTTCATGGGTGAGTTGGCTCACAAAAATTTTCACTAGAAGAGCTATATTTATGATAATTGAATTTCAAATTGATTTTAGCTGAATTGAATTGATCTTGTGCTAATTGTATATATTAACTCAAGGATGTGAAGGCGTGCAAACTAATAATTTTTATTCAATAGAATTTTTTATTTCAATTTCACTCGTGTATGCAAGTTGGATATGTGCTTTCTTTGATTGGAGTACAAAGGCAACTATGTAATTCTAGTGGAACTTATCTTTTTTACTTATGTGATGTTTGAATTTTCTTTATTTAGCTTCTTCTGAAATAACTTGCCAATGGCTTGCTAGAGTTTGTGATTTTGTTCAAATTTGATTCAACTAAACTTTTAATTGTGGTGGCAAAATTATAATTGCCCATTGATTTTTTTATTTTTTCTAATTTTGTGTTGATTTATTCATATTTATTTAATCATTGTATTATCATTTGCATTTCAATTTTCATATTTTTTTGGTTTGTGCCTATGACAAACAAGTTTGTGTATTTTGTGGTATTTAACTTATAAATTTTGATTTCCTTTGGATGATTTATATACATTGCATCATTCTAGTTGGATTAAGAAATCCTAACCCTAAACTGTCTAGCATCAACAACTTATTTGGGGTACATGTTATTAAAAAAAATTTGGTGTACATGTTAAACCCTGATGATCTCCATCATGCTTCTCCCTTGATTAAATTTGTTTTTTAAATACTAAGAGAGCCATTTAGATATTCTAGGGTACACTGTGCAGTGGTGCTGGTTCATATCCGTCTGTCCATGTTTGGTAGACTACGTAAAGCTTGAGTCGCATTGTTTTGTGCTATACCATGTCAAGGCTCATTTTGTACTCATATTCTAATTTGGTCCATCTTTTGGCTACTTTTAATTTATACTGAGCTAATGATTAAGCTGTTAAAAAGATTTTAAAAAGAGAAGAAGAAGAAGAAGAAGCTGCGAATAGTGCGATATTTGAGAGTATCATAGCTTCCTAGAAGTAGATACCTTTTATTGCCATATTTTTCTTGTGCTGTCTTGTACGAGTAGCAGATTAGGAAGACTACAACTCCGGCCTATGTTTCCTCATTATCCTACTCGCTAGCATGATTTCTTAACAAGATAAGCAGTGCATGTCTTCCTATGAAATGATTCACAAACGATAGATTATACAAACCAGAATTCCTTTCTAATAGTACAGGAAAAGTCCGAGGATCTTTGTTTCATTTGTGTTTTGGGTCTCTATTTCTTTTCTCTTACATAGAGCTAAAATGACATGCAATTTTTAGATTTCTAGTTATGTGAGGTTGTCCCATGCTTCATAAGAAATTGTATTATTTGTAGAACACCAACCGAAGTGAATTGACGCACCAAGAAATGGAAGATGGAATTAATGTGTAGGATTATGAAGAGTAAGAGCTAAACCAAACATAATATGGCTAGAAGTTGTGCATAAATGAGTTAGCATCTCCTTCAGCATTCAATAAGAATGAAATGAGTAATAAAGCTGGAATAAAATAGTTGGGAAAAGGTTAATCATGATGTGATTATAAACAAAATCAAGAGTGTCTGTAAGATGATTTAACTATAAGTTTGTTATGTTGAATTGCTGACCCGGCCCTATAGGTTGTGGTCTTGGCAAAGAAACCTAATTATGGAACTTCAGATATAGGTCTCATACAAATTATTTTTTGTATCATGGCTTGGTTAACCATCTGTTTCAGGATCCGTATCATGGACCTGGTCAAGCTATGGGCCTTGCCTTCTCAGTGCCAGAGGGCATCAAGCCTCCATCAAGCTTAATCAATATTTTTAAGGAACTTCAAAAGGATGTTGGCTGTTCCATTCCCATGCATGGAAATCTGGAAAGATGGGCAGTGCAGGTAGTTTATAATGTTTTTTTGACGAAAATATTCTGTTTCTTTACGGTTTCTTTCAGTCTGTTTGAAATTTGATTTTAAACCTTCTTCCTGCGGATGCGGTTTTCAATATCTATGATACTGTCGCTGATTGATATTCTGGAATGTTATGCAACAGTTTGCCCATGCAACATTTAGACTCTTCAGTGTGCCATGCGGTCCTTCCCTATAACTTTGGTGTCCATCTTTCTATGCTAATCATTTACCTCTTATGTTGAAAAAAAAGCAATAATTTGTGAAGTTGTACATAGAATATCAGATGCAGAAATGGGCTGGTGAATCAATGTTTAGGAAAGTTTCTAATTAAGGAAAATTATTTAGGAAGGTTCTTAATCAAGGGGGGAGTTGTTTAGAAAAATTTCCTAATTGTGTTTATGTTATTTAGGAAGTTTTTAATTATTTAGGAATGTTTTCTAAAATATGTTTTATTGTTTAGGAAGATTTTCTAAATCATGTCTAATTGTTTAGGAAAGTTTTTTAAATTATGTTTATGTTGATTAGGAATGTTCTATTTATTTAGAAAGATTTTCTAAATTATGTTTATGCTAATTATGAAGGTTCTAATTGTGTTATGGTGTTTTAGGGCTATTTAAGGGGGAGTTTGTCTATGATTTAGGGAGGATATTGCTGAGTTTTTTTCTTAGTGTTTGTTGTGAGTTCCTAACGGTATCTAGGATTTGTGGGAGAGCTGATTTACCTCTCGAATAGTAGATCAATTGTATCTTGCTTTATTATTGAAGGAGAAATAAGAAAATCAGCCATATCTTTGTGTTCCTATGCTGTTTTTCTCTTTTATTTGCTATTTTTACTTACAAGGCGTATCAAATTGGTATCAAAGCGAGGTTTTTTGAGAGATGGCAACAAAGAAGATGTTGCATTGGAAGGCAAAGTGTAGCAAATCAAATACCAGATGAATGAAAAGTTCTCAAACATCGAAGGAAAATTCTCAACTATGGAAGGAAGGCTCTCATCCATTGAGAACCGCTTTGAGAAATTGGAGGATATGATAAAGAATTGCCATAATGGTGGGAAGGTCACTGTGGGTTGACACTTTGACAAATTATTGGGGAAGTTGTGTATATCAAGGATATGCATGAGTTTAGATCTGTCGAAGCAGCTCCCTGCTGGTGTATGGGTTCAAAGCCTGCATGGACGGTTTTTCTAGGTTGTCAAATACGATGGTAATTCAAATTTGTGTTTCAATTGTAGATTGCTAGGGCACAGGATGATGCAATGTCCGAAGGAGTCTATTGCTTAAACGCCAATCTTTCAACCTGGTATGGGGGCACAAATACAATCATGACATGAGAATTCTCAGAGCCGTAGATGTTGGGGAGCTTGAGTTCGAACAACAGCTGCTCGAAGAACGGGTAGAATAATAAGAACGAATGGCCTTCCATAGTGTAACAAAGTAGAGTGTCCAAGGGAGTGCAATAATTTGCTACTAATGAAGGTGATTATAGGCCTTGGACATTGGTGTCACAACGTAAGAATATGCCCAATTGTGGTAGCAAGGGGGGAAAAGTAAAGCTTGGGCTCCCTCAAAAATCTCTAACCCATTGCAGGTGGTTAATAAAGTGAAAGACGATGTTGTTGTTGCCCATGATGATAAAAACAAGAAGGGGAAGTAGGAGGCTAAAGGAAATTCTGGAAGTCGGGAGAAATAATGTGTTAAGTTCACTGCTATCAAGTCAGAAGCCCCTAATAATAACTAGGCCTTGGTTAGTAAACTTACTAAATGGTGCATTCGTAAGAATAAAGTCGCTAAGAATCACTTTGAAAAGGAGTTGATTCAACTGGGACTGTATACTAATCTTTCTAGAAAGCGTAGAAAGCACATGAACAACGGGGACGCGTCCCCATCATTTGAGGCAATTTATTCTGAAATTGCCGTGGGGTTCGTAAGAAAGCCACAGCTAATTACTTGCGGCACGTGGTAGGTGAACATGAGGTTTGTTTAGTAGGTCTGTTGGAGACTAAGGTGGAAGAGATTATGAGGACCTGTTTGAAGACCTTTGGTTTTCGTTTATGATGCACATATATGAATATGGAAACTTAGACATGATACGATACAAACACGGGACATGTCAGTTATTAAAAATATAAGATATAAACACAGGTTGGATACAACATTGTAATTTTTATATCTTAAAAATAGTATATAGAAATTGAGTAAACAAAATATTAAGAATAATTGAGAAATAATAAATCATTTAATTCGGATTTGTGCTTAAAATGATTAACTTTAGAATGTTGAGAGTTGGGCGCCGATGTTGTGTTTTAAGCATCGAGAGGGGAGACGACAATGATGTTAAGAGTTGGGCATTGACTCGTCGAGCATCGATGCTGAGACAACATTGGTCGTTTATGTTGAGATGATCTTGATCAAAGATGAGATATTGAGATGATGTGAGACGTGATTGTGGGGGTAGATTTGCTAGTGCCAAATTTTGATTTTTATATGGTTTTAAAACATTGATATTGTGATGATGTTAGACATCGATGTTGGGTGACATCAGGCGTTGTTGTAAAACCCTAGCTGTGATCTGATTGATAGAAATGAAAATGCTATGTTCGGGAATGAGATATTGAGTATGAACAATTTATTTGGGGCTGTTAAGATGAAATCAAATATTTAGTTTTTTATTTTTTTAATAAATAAAAATTTGAAATATAAGAAACTATATTAAATAAATTTATAAAATATTTAAGACACTCGTGTCCAATTTATTTAAATATTTTTTTAATCGAACAGGTCTTCGGTGCGTCCGATACATATCAGAGGTGTGTTTGACCAGTGTCGTGTCCGATATTTGTTTGACACTGCATACATCATTAAGGAGAAGTTTCAGTGCATCATAGGTTTTTGTATCCTGCTTCATTGGAAAATAGTGTGATCAATGGAGCAAGAAGGATTTTGGTTCAGTTGTTGACGTTTTACAAAGGAAATGTTCCGGAACTCTTAAAGCTCTCTTTTATCGGAGCAAGAGCAAGGTGGAGTTGGGGAATTTGAAAATAGCCCTAGAGAAGGAGATTGAAGATCTTCAAATACTGGGATGTTTGTCTAAGGGGTTGGCAAATGTGCATGATGTTCTTTTGAAAACGAAGGTAAAAGAACTTAATGAAACCCTTTCAAGGCTGATGGCGTGGTGGAAACATAGGGTTAAGGTACGTTGGCTTCAAGAGGGAGATGCAAATTCCCATTTCTTTCATAGTGTTGTGACTGCGAGATAGTCTTCCAACAAGATTAAATTTATTTTCTCGGCTAGTGGGGAGTCTTCCTTTGAAGGTAACCTAAAGGTTGGCCATGGCAAATAGGCTATAGGCGGAGATATCGATGGCTGAAATTGAAACTATAATCAGATCTCTAAAGCCAAATAGGGATTTTATTAGCAGGCTAAGGGTGCTTCATAATAGAATTCTACAAAGTAAATATGGCCGGGGGATATGGTTGAATAGCAGAAGGATAAGCTACTTGTCGGTTTGGAACATTTTGATTGATGGGGGTCGGGTTTTGCTGCCCATATTGCATTGGAAGGTTGCCAATGGAAGTAGGATATGTTGGGGATGGAAGTAAAACACTGCGACGAAACAAACAAGAAAAATAGAAATTTACCGGAAAGTAAAGGACATCAGGATTTAACGTGGAAAAACCCGAAATCAGGTAAAAAATCACGGAGCCACACCACACCAAGAAATTCACTATGAAAATAGGGAGAAATAAGTATAGATCTCACTTCTCTCTCACTCTCTCATGGATTCTCTTCTCTCTTACACCATTCTCACACACAAAACACAAGAGAAAGTCAAGTAAATAACACCAAGGGACAACACCCTTCAGAAAAAGTGAGAAAGAAAACTGTTCATTCCTCCTTGAAGCACTGTGGCGCCAGTTTGGAGCGCTTCGGTGTTCATGCCTGTCATCATGATGCTGCGACGCACAGCACTTCGGCGCGGAATCTATAGCGCTGTGGCGTTTCCCTCTCTGTCATTTTTCCCGGCAAACTCGGCAACATTGGGGTGCTTGGGAAGACAGCGTCGGGGCTCTCAGGTACATAGCATCGGGGGCATTGTACGGAGAAAAATTTTCCAAGTGCAAAGCACCTGAACCCAACAGGGGGAGGACCCCTGCATCCCCCAAAGAGCACGACAAATTGAACTGAGGTCCAAGGCAACAGTACAACCTAATTGATCAGTACAATCAGATTCCACATAAAACTAACAGAATAAGCACGCTTTATCATAGCTGGATGTATGATATTCCAATTGTTAAATGGTCTACTTTTGTGAATATGAATATTCAAGAAGATTTGGTGGAGGCTGAGTTTGTAGATAGCAATGGGAGCTGGAATTGTGATTTGGTTCAGGTTCATTTTGGCCCTTCTCTAGCCCAGAAGATTCTTGGTATTCCCATTCAATTGCAGCTGCAGAATGATACTCCTGAACTTATTCGTTGAATCTAGGTAAGACTGTCATTGCAATTACTTTTGATCATAACTTCTTGATGGGCGTGGGCAGGTTTAAATGGATGAGGAAATTGCACCTTCATCCAAGATAATGGCTGTTTTGGTGGTGTTTACAGCAAAATGCAATTCCGTCTAACGTATGGCTTTCTCGATGGGAACTTAGTATGACAAGTTGTTGTCCTTGGGGCTGTTAGGAGAACGGACTAGAGATCATATTTCAACCAGCCGTAAGAAAGTTGACGAAGTTGTGAAAATTTCTCTAGTTGGGGCTTTCAACTCCCCAATGCGGCAAATCTGGAGATGCTAGTGGTTCATTTAAAGCAATTGGCAGAGTCTAATCGTCTACTAGGTAGAATTTACTGTCATATGATATATCAGGTTTGGAGAGCTCGGTGCTAAGTTTTATGACTGTCCGTTTGGCACTCCCTTAGTTATAGCAGCAACTACCCTTGCTTCAATGTCTTGATCTCATGTCTTTACTCTCACGGAGCAATGGAGCGTCACTCAGCCTGGTTGGCTGTATTCTTTATGTTGGCGTCCACCCCCGCTTGAAAATTAATATAGATGGGATGTTGTCTTCCTCACATATGGATGGTAGTAATATAGTTATCAGAGTGATGGGGACATTCAATTGGCTGCGGGTCGACAGCTTGAGCATTGGGACAACATGCAAGTGGAGTTGATTGCTGTTACTTCCCTTCAGATCTCTTGGAATGGTGGATGTTTGAGGTTGAGGGGGTTGTTATGGAAGGTGACAACAAGAATGTTATGGATTGGCTGAAAAAGTCTATGATGGAAGCTACTTGGAGGCAGAATTCGGAGCTCAAGGCAGACTTGGCTTTTCTTATGAATTTTCATAATGTAATTTTCCATTTTGTTTATAGGAACTGTAATAAAGCAGCTGACCTTTGTGCTGGCTTGTTATAGTTGAGTCTTTTGTTTGGAGGAAGGATGATGAAATGCATATCCTCCTGAGTTTTCTTCTTTGATGAGAGAGGGATGTGTGGTTAAAGGCATACTTAATTATATTTTGTTCTTTTGTCCTTTAATGCAAAATTTCAGAACTAAGAGATATGCTGGTTCTTTTGAATGGTAACTTAAAGAGTTTTTTATTGTTTGGGTTAGGAGATTGGTTGATTTTCTTATGTTTAATTAGACATGCAATATAACTGTTTCCTGTTTGCGGTGAAAGAAGAGATCACAGTAGACTAACCATCTAGGAGTATTAACTTAAATTGGCTTTCCTTTCTAAATGTCAGAAAGTAAGCGGTGAATCATCTTTTGGACTATGATTTATTAGTATAGATTTGCAAATTTTCTTTTTCTTGGAAGCCATCTTCTTTAATGAGGACTTATTTTCTTGATAAGTATCAGGCATGAGGCATGCTATGCATGTTTACTGTTTGAATATATCATATTATCTGTTATGCACGGAAACACTTTTTTTGTGTTTTGTCGTTTGATAGAAATTCTTCATTTTATATATTGTTTTTATAGTTTTTTTAAGGTCATCTATTTCATTACGCCATCAAAAAATAGGAAATATTTATGCTTTGTTTATCTTCCTGCACGTTAACTCAACTTTATGATCTTATGCAGGGTGTTCTTTTGCTCAATACTGTACTTACTGGTACGCAGCTCCATCTTTTCATGTTCGTCATTGTTTATCAGTTGCATTTACTGATTATATTATTTATATGCTTTCTTTTCTTGTGATCCTATTTTTTGGGGATGCAAATTTAAATAGGCATAGATATAGATGCAAACTATCTTATGTACCATCTATCAGTGGAGTGTATTAAATTTGCATAGATTTGCTTGATATCAAGGGGACAAGATCGTTGTCCCTATAATAAATGAACGCTAGGTTACATTGACATGGAGAATTTGGCAATGCATCAAAATCAATAAGCCTGAGAGGATAATGATGATGAAAATTATTTGAATTGCTGACCTGAGTTATTATCACATTGAATAGGTTGGTTATGAAAATAGAATACATGAAAACCTATCAGGGTGAATGCTAGGGCATATATCTAAAGTTTTTGGGAAATTATTAAGACTTGCAGCGGCATTGAATGGCTTCAAGGCAGGAACTGGTTTTTGTAGTGTAGAAAATGGTATGTTTTCACTTGTATCAGCTGCTGAAAATGGGAGAAGCGGAGCAGGAGTGATAGAATTAAGCAAATGTTAACCTACAACAATCCTAAACTGCCAAGCTACTCTAACGAGATTCCTAATGCTGTCCATTGTTACATGAAAACTCAACTAAGGGTTTCCACCAGCTGATGCTAGAGTGTAACCATCACTAGTAGCTTCAGGAGCTTGGCAGTGCTTTGGAATAATATGACTGGATGATAAGGCTTAATACTTGTTGAACATTGGGTTGGATCCATTGGAAACTTTAAGGAGAAAGCAGAAATCAAATGAGAATGAGTTCATGATGGGGGTATCCGGTGAGGTATTTATTTTGAAAGTGGAAGTTTAGTTGGGTTTAGTTTGAACGACGTCCAGTAACTGATTTTGGGCCATTGGTTTCAAGATATAATAAACAGACCCAAACTGAGACTTTATGCATCTGATCTGAAATAAATGCTTAATGCTATTCTTGGTCAGGTCATTTATTTCGGGCCAAAACTTATGCTTTTATATGAAGTGATTTAAAATTTGGATAAACTCTTCATTACTTTGTATATTCATTGTGTATAACAAGGAAAATATCCCAACTTCTAGGTGTCATGATTTATTTTCAGTATTAGTTCCTGTAAGGGCTATGGTCGTGATCAAGCCTTGTGAAACAACTTATTTACTACATATTCCCCTTATTTTACTAACGTATTTCTTTTGGTTGCTGTCTCAACATATTGTTTTAATCTTTTCATAGAGTTATATCATGCATAAATTTTCTTGGTTACATTTTTATTGGTTCAATATCAAGCCTTTTGGAAGTTCTGTTGGTCTATGCATACCACATACTAATACGGTATATTACATATCGTACTGGAGAAACTACAAACAATCCATAAAAACAATAAGCAGAAGCAAAGCGAACTATATTAACTGTCTTCATTAAGCTAACCTTTACATTGTTTATCATGTGCTTGTTTAAATTTCTCTGCTGTGTGAGTCTCATGCGAGTTTGTCCCTTGATGATCTTCTTTGCTGATTAAATCATTTCTGCTGATTAAATAATTTCTGCCTTCCGCAGCCAGTTCTGACACTAAATGCAGCTTGTAATATAAGGATATGGTGATCAAGTATTTTTAAAGCTATTTTTTAATAGTTCAAGTATGCCAGTAAGGATCAGTTAATTATTTGCTAGTTACTCAAAATTTCCTCTATTATTTCAATTCATATGTAATCGTCATCACATCTTGCGTCATATGTTTGCACTACATTTACAAAAGGTGAGTAATAAAATTTTGAGCAAAATCAATTAAAGATGAGAGAACAGACACAACAAAGACCACTAATACTAGGCACAAGTTTATGTAATTCGTGGAGATCCACCTGTGTACATGATTACACAGATGTTAAATATTCCTCCAAGGTTCAAAAGAGAGAGATTACACTTGATATAAATATGGAAAAAAATGTCATATTATTTTTGTTAATGAGCGACGATGTTGGTGCGTCTTCTATTAGTCACTTCTTTAATTTTTTGTAGAGTTTCTCCCTGCTATGGTTTAAGGCTTCGCCTCCTCTCCCCTCTCCTTTCCTCTTCGCTCTATTTTCTTGTGGTTGTATGATGCATACAACAATTGATTTCTTCCTCTTTCGAAGTTGCAAAATGAGAATGTATCATGGTAGATATGATTGATTAAATGTGAATGGAGCTTGAATTTGGTTGCAAACATCTTGGAAAACCAGTGAATGGAGCTTGAGTTGGTAGCTATCAATCTAGAAAATGAAAATAGAATCTTATCCAAGATAGTTGAGGGAATCTAGATGCCCGCCTAACAATTTACAATAAATTTTTGGCATATCTTCATTTTAAAATGTAATGGCGACCATGATAATGTTGCTTGCATTCATATTGTAACTTTGAATTTTGTTCTGTAGCCACTTTATTATTGTCTTAATATTACTTTTTCTTTTTCACATTATTCTACTGGCCTACCAATTGATTTTCTAGGCGCTCTCAAGTTTGACATTCTCCATCTAAGGCATTTAAAAGAAATAACTTCTAAAAAAAGAAAAAGTAATATACTAGAAAGAACTTTATAAATTGACGAATGCATGAAAGTAAATAAAAATTTCTTTGATAAAGAAACTATTTGATGATTTTTTTATGCTTTAGTTAGAAAGCATCAGGCTAATTCTCATGCTACAAAAGGGTGGGAACCATTTACTGATGCTGTTATTCGAACAATATCAGAGAAGAAAAGAGGCATTGTTTTTATTCTCTGGGGTAATTCAGCTCAAGAGAAGTCCAAGTAAGTTCTCTGAATTGTTTTCTTTTACTCCCTTAGGCTTGTTAACTCAACTGTTCATCTTTTTCCTACTTTTGAACTGTCAAAAGGCAATGCTGAAGGATATTTGATGCTCGTATTGAGTTCTCTGTCAGCACAATAATTTGATTCTGGCTAAATGAAGCTTCATAGTGCATGTAAATCTGTTAAATTTTCCATTTAAAACTTATTTTCTGAAAGATGCCTATCTTTTTGTATGCAGACTGATAGATGCTACAAAGCACCATATCCTTAAAGCAGCCCATCCGTCGGGTCTTTCTGCTAATAGAGGCTTTTTTGGATGCAGGTTTGTCTTCGGTGTTTATTCTTAGAATACTACTTGGTTCCATTCTTCTGTATCTTGGGATCCTAGCTTTTTCATGGATATAAATCCGCTAGAAAGGGTTATGAACTTTCTGGCAAGGTAAAATTTTTAAATGGTTAAAAATAGCTAAATCAGCTGGAAAAGGTAATCATATGGCTTTTATTTTAAATCCACTAATATTTCCCATTTAATTGACAAATTTTCTAGTTATTACATGAAATGAAGAAGAGATCAATATCTGAATTAATCATAAAGTTGCTGTTCTGGTACAGATCAATAAAACTTATTTTTATTGCATTCTAACTTGGTATGCGTGCACAAATTACTTTAGGAGTGCTTTCATCTGCTTGCATATGTGATTTGAATTTTGTTTTTCTATTTACGTATATGCCTTATAAATCAAGGTTTTTTATGTAATTTTCACTTAACTTGGATGTATTAAATATTAATAGACCGCTCAACTTATAATCCTTGCTAAAGTACCATCATGATATGAGAAATTCTTGGTATATTTAATTAATCATTACAAAAGAACAATGCCTTCACTTATCTCTGTGTTTTTTAATAGTGACCAACAACAATGCAGCTATTACAATATTGGATGACTTCTTATAATGTACGAATAGTGTGACGGTATACGATACAACATGGAATGGGACAATGCAAGTTAAAAAATATATATTGGACTATCATATATCTCATTGATAAGTCTTAAAATCAAATGTGATACTTGTTTAAGGATGTGTTAAGAGATGTTGATGCGGATGCCAAAAGGGGAAACTCCTTTCCATGCAAGAGACCACAAATTTCCAAGTGATAAGGCCTTGTATTGTTCCTTGCACACACACTTGATTGAAGAAAAGAGAAAGACGTGTGATGTTAAATAAAGGGAAAGGAAAGCTCCTTTGTGAGCTTGCTGATTTGAATTTGGTTCCCACAGTCAATTTAGTGTGAAGGCAGAGTTTTGCTTTGAGCAAAGAATGGATTATATAAATATAAATGAATAAATAAATATGTATAGTGATGTATATATTTTTATATTTTAAAACTTTATGGACTTTTTGGTATTTAAATTTGGCTTTTCTCTTGATTTGGGTAAAATTTAATGTGATCGTTAAAGAGAGGTTTGAAATAAAATTATTAATGTGTGATATCGTGAAGATTGCATGTAATGTCTATGGGATGATTTGGGAAGATATTGCAGAGATCGGTTGAATATGATTTGGTTTAGGTTTTAGGAAAAGGATTTGGAAGAAATTTTTAGAATTATTTGATATCAAATTAATTTAAGTGGCAATTTAGCATGCAAAATACTTCCAAAGGAGGTAATGCATTAAGAGATCGAGTACTGGGCATGAGTTTCTATTGTTTCAAGCGCAACTTGAATTAATCATAAACAAGTTGGTCGAGAAGGTAACTTAAGACAACCAAATATGCATGGTAAGACAACCATGTAGAGTTAGTAAAGCATTAAAATACAAAATAAAAAATAATAGTTTTAGCATGCAATTTTTAACAACAAAACAAGAGGAAACTTGAGTGGGGCTCATATTGGTTTCTGGTTTGTCTTTGGCATGGTTTTTCCAAGGTTAAGGCTAGAGTTTAAGGTTGGTAAAGGTATATGTTTATGTGAAACATGTGTTGGAAAAAATAAAAAACATTGTGGCGGCCAACGACCAAGTAATGAAAAGCAGGAAGATTATATGTCATTGTGAACTCCATGGATGCATTCATATTAATTACTCTTTTCAATGTTGATCTTCATTATCATGATTTTTGTGGGGCTAGAAGTTAGCTCCGATGCCAATTGATACAAATGCGGAAGTGTGACTCTTTTTGATGCAAGAGACTATGGAGTTAAAGCAGGATAGACACGAATTGTTCTTTACAGCTTGATGGCAGAGAGTAGAGCTTACAGGGTTTTTCAACGATCAAGGAGAGAGAAGAGGCTCGTTTGATTGTAAAGTTTTAAAATTATCATTTGCTTGTATTAAACCTTAAGAGCATACTATTTATGAGAGACTTTACAACTAAAGTGCGGGCTCAAAAAAATTGAGCTTTTGGGCTCCGACCTCTTCGCATTATATTTGGGGAGCGTTTTAACAGATTATGTTCCGGGTAAAATTTTCGGAAGGTATATTAGATAGAGATAAGATACTACATAGAGATTTCGCCTTCTTAACGAGGATTTTAAGATCTGAGTTTTAATTTCCTATAAGTGTAAGCCCTTATAGTTAATTACCCCTCCCACTAATGAGAGAGAACTTTCAATTAAGGTTAGTCGTTAGATAGACACTTAGTACCTGACATATAGTAGCTGCAAGTTTAGATTTTTAAAATTAAGCATTTAAAATCAGAAATTCATCACCTTGCACTTAAAGCGGATGGTGAGGGAATGATGATGGACTAGATCTAGATCCCATGGTTCCGTCGTCCTGGGTCATCATGGTCTCTAGTCCACTTAGTCAGAGGAGGTAGTCGACTCAATCTAACCAAATGATCATTTTCGACATCCATGGGTTGTTTCGTACAAAATGATCTTGAAGACTTATGGTGAATGTTTGTCTAAGGGACAAATTTAAGTTGACCTTTGCTTATAGAGGGCTTCGTGCCCTATCGATTATACCCTACAATTTATTACTCAATGGTAACTAGCCATTATGGAACATACATGCTTTTAGCCATGACCGTAATATAGTGGAGTAGTCGACCAATCCACTAGGTAAGAGAGTCGCAGTCATAATTGTTTACCATGTGGATCCATTTTAGCCAAACCACGAGTTTTTTGTGAAGCCGTTTTGCCAAGCCACCGATTAGAGGACCAGTCATAACCGTTTACTGCGTAGACCCATCTGGCCAAGCTACGGGTGTCGTGGAAGCATTTGGCAAAGTCACCAGTCAGAATACAAATGCCACGTCCTTATTGACAGTATTATTTGAGAATGAATCTAAATGATTTTCTCGACTAAACATTTGCTATTTATGAACTAAAGTTATTCTTAAATTCATTGTCCTCGCCAAACAGTTGTGGAGGGTGGATGAATTTTTGCTTTAAGTTATAGGTAATTAATTTCAATTTTAAATATTAATATTTAATAAATATTGAGTTTTAGAGTTTTAGTGAAAATTGAAATTATCCCCTCAATTAAAATTACCTTTCAACACGACCATCATCAGGGTAACGAAGATGCCACTTTAAAAACGTTTGTATTTTATATAAATTTGGAGGTTTTTAGCTTTCAACACGGCCATCATCGGAGTGACGATTTAATATTTTTGGTTGTCTGAACCTTGTTGACTCTGTTCGCTCGCTAATAGAGGATTGGGTTCACGATTGGTCTTGTAAGTTATCATACGAACAATGAGAACCGAGAGCTTATATTTTTATGATGAGCTTCATTTAAAGATCTTTTGAAAGCTTAATTTGAATTTTAAAATTAATTCTTCTGATGGATTTATGATTAGGCGTTTGCTTGTTAATCCAAGTCGTGTCAGACTCTAGTCCTTTCAAAGAGGAGGATTAGACTTAGAATTTAACTTGCGCAGCCTTTTAGGACCTTAAGATTAGGAGTTATATGCGACTATTAGAGCACATGTGGGTGATTAGTTTGAAAATAAGATTTTGAATTACCGTGCTTTTTACCCCGCACAACATAGTTATACTTTGGCATTTACAAATTTAGCAAATTTGTCAGAGCATATGTGGGGAATTGAATTTTTTTAAAATTAACATGCATGCTTTTCAATGCATCCATATGATGCACTTGCACCCATTTTGATGTGTTTACATAACATATTCACATGTTTTTAATATGGTACACATCGTTGAGCCGTTGCATCCTTCTTGAGGTAGTAACTCGCTTCTCAAGATGGTAGCACTCTTCTCGAGGTTGTTACTTGTTTCTCAAGGCTGATGAATGTTATATGTTTGCAAGTACCTATACAAAATAATTAAGTTTGCTATAAATTATGTTTAAGCTTAATTAAGTTTTATATGTTCGCAAGTACATGTACATGTTATATGTTCGCAAGTACCTGATTCCCTGCTTTTGATTATAGGTGAATCACAGCATTGCATCACGGGTCATTTGTTGCTTTATGCTGGCGAGCCGTCACGCCATATGAGCTTTATTAAACCTGTTTGTAGGTTGTCGGTGGATACCCAGTAATCACCAGTTTGGCTTGTAGGTAGGCCGTGGTGTACATGGAGAATCTCCTACGATAGTTTATAGATGTTTGCACTTGTTGTAGTTCTTCTGCATTTGTTCGTAGATAAAGAGTCTCCTACAACGGTTTGTAGGAACTCATGTGTATTGCCAATCTTCCAGCCTTGCTTGTAAATAGCACGTTTCATGAATATTTACGTTCACAGGGGATTCATCATACCTGCAACATATCTACTATTACTGCTTGCAGGTAGATTAACTTGTTCATTTGCAAACTGACGTTGATTGTTGGGTGAGCTGCATTTGTTGTAGCCCTCTTATCTGTGCTTGCGAAGAGCTCTTTATATTTATTGCATATTGGTTGTCACCATTTGCAGGAGTTCATCATGCATTGCCCTTCATTACTTGAAGGGTTTGATATATTTGCTTGTGTTTTGATGTTGACCGCAGAGTATTGTTGCATTCATTGCACATTCTCCACGCTTTGCCCATGAGCGTATCATTACACCTCTCTTGCTACCATTCATGAATATTTCATTGTGTGCATTGTCGTTCGATATGCTTGCTTGCAAGGTTGATACAAATGTCACACATCAATCATTGTTATTCATATATGATCTGCAACACTTGTTGGGATGTTTTTGTGCATTCACTTGCAACTATATTATACATCTTCCTTGATTACTGCTGATAGTTGCTTGCAAGCAAGTGATAATTGAAGTTTTGTTCACCATAAGTTCCATGTTTGCATTGATCGTCGCTTGTGGGTAGGATGTGGGAATTTTATCCACCACCAGCCATTGTTTGTAGTTGCTCATTGATATTCATTCGAGTGCTTTGAATCATTATTTATTAGTTTATATTTTCAATTTCATTAAGCATTTATTAGTTTAAGATCCAGTTCCCTGTTGTTTGAATTGAGTTCTGTTCCCCTGTACTTCATTTAAGTCCCCTATATTTTTGTTCAAGTCAGGTCCTCTGTTCACCAGGAATTTCAGCAGCCTCCTAACGTTTCCCCCGTTTAGAGGAAAATTTAGGGAGCCGGGCCTTCCCTACCACGCTACGAGAGTGTGTAGGGTATGTGTCGGGTGACACAATGGTTATGATTTTTAATCCCACCACGCTATCAGAGCGTGTAGGGTTCTTCGAGGTACCTGTCTGAAAATACACATTTTTTTCCCTGCAGGCACGACGACACATACACAAGTACTGAGAATTCTCCCCGCCACGCTACGAGTGCGCGTAAAGTCCTACCCGCCTCGCTGCAAGCATTGCACCAAATTCTCTCCCACCACGCTACAAGAGCATGTAGGGTGGAGGCGCGCCATGAGCGTCGGAAGTGGGATTTGAGGGTTTCGAGTTTGAGGACATTTATAACTTTGTGAGAGCGATGGAGGTGGTGGCGTCGAGACAACAATGACGGCAAAAGACCTGCGATGCACAATGCAAAATTTTTTTTTGTTATGCCATTTAACTATACATATATATTTATATTTATATTTTTTTGGGGGGCTAGAGAGAGAGAGAGTGCACGCTCTCTTTCTAGAGAGGAGAGAGAGAGGAAAACATAGTGCTTTTGGTGGAAAGAGGTGTAGGATGTGTAGGGTAATGGAGGGTGAACTTAGAGAGAGAAAATCCCTATATCTCCCCAATTTTAGAGAGAGAAAGAGGGGCATTTTTTTCTCTTGGAGGGGAGATATATGGGAATGGTGGTGAATGAAGCTGTTTGGGATGGAGAGGGAAATATTTGTGATTGAATTTCTCTTTTTTTAGAGAGAGAAAGTGGAGGGTGAAGAGGCTTTTTGGTTGGGATGTGTAGGAAGTGTGGGAGAGTTTTTTGTGAAGGGAGGTTGGTGGTTTGAGGGGTGAATGTGGAGAAAATAAAAAATTAGGGTTAGGGTTTGTTTTAGGTTTGGGAAGAAAATGGTAGAGGAAGAAGAAGATGATAAAGGAGAAGGAGAAGAAGAGGAAGAGGGAAGAAAATGGAAGGAAAATAAAGAAGGGAAAAAGAAGAAAAAGAAAGAAAATGGAGGAGGAAGCAGAACAATAAGAAAAAAATGGAGGAGGTAGAAAAAGAATGAAAGGTGGAGGAAGATTTTACCTTAAGGAGCTTGAAGGGAGGAGACCGGCGTCTTGCTTTTGTGAGGGAGACAAGAGAGAGCCAAAGGAGAGGGGGCGAGTTTGGAGCCGTGCGTGAGAGTCGTGAGTGGAGTGGGGGGTTGGGGTGTTATGAAGGTTAGTGAGAGGGGGGTAGTTTAGGAATTTTTTTTAGTTATGATTTTTTTTAAACTTTCTTTCTGTCTCTTATTATTATTTTTTTAAAAATATATATGATGATTAATATATATATATATATATATATATATATATATATAATTGTGCCTCGACATCACGGTCAAATCGTCGTCATCATTCGTGCATGTCGTCACCTCGATTTGTGCGTGCTAAATTCAAATTTTTTACCGATTGTCGACTCCAATCAATATGGGCGTCGATTTTAGTTGTTTCGGCTGCTCCGGACGCACCAGTGCTTTCCGTTTTGTGAATGTAGGCCAATTCGATGATTTAGTTTTCGGTCGGCACATGTTGGGTGAGTTTTTCTTTCGAAATTCATCTTGCATGGTCAAACTGATCCCATCACTAGTATTGAGGTCAACATTATTTTTGGACAAAGTAACCCATGGTTGTCGACAAGGTGCCTTATGTCAGGTTGGGTCGGCTACCTCCTCTAACTAAGTTGACCGGAGATCATAACAGCCCGAGACGACCTAACCATGAAATTTGATCGGGCTCGTCTTCATTCCCATCATCACCTATTTTAGTATATGGTGATAAATTTAAAATCATAAACTCTAAAATTCAAAATTAAATTCAAACCCTAAATTGTTGCTATTATATGCTAGGCTTGCGACCTACTTAACGACTAGCCTTAATCGAAAGTTTTCTCTTGTTATCGTGAGGGGTAATTTACTATATGGGCTTGCGCCTATCGAAAATCAGAACTCAGATCATAAAGTCCTCTCAAAGTAAGGACGAAATTGCTGGGTAATGACTTATCTAAAATTCAATCTACCTTCTAAAAATTTTCTTGGAACTTAAATCCATTAAAACTCTCCCTGTCAAACAAAGAACGAGGATGAGAGGCCGTGGCACGAATTTTCGGGGCCCACAATGAGTGGCTCCTCTGTGTGCATTCTGAATGCATTAATACAGTTCATTTCGCTTTCGAGAGAAGTTAGAGGTGGTTTTGATTACAATTCAAGTATTTTGATTTTCGTGCTGAGCGGCTTGTTCATCAATCGTTCTCTTCGGTACACTCGATTGATCGTGACACATATATATAAAGGTCAACATAATGGCAATAAGCATTAAGCGATCCGACACCTTCGAAGGAGGCGAAGAAGCTGCTTTAGCGACGCTATCAAAAATAATTTCACGCGAAGCCGAAGCAACCACGAAGAAATGACGAAGAGGAAAAGCGACAACAACGCAGCACAGGAAGAAGATGAAAAGCAAACCCTAGGCAGCTTCCTAAATTTAAAATTAAACTAAGTTAGCATTATTAATATAATTTAAATATTAAATATTAATTAGATTAATTAAATAATTAGTAGTGTAATTAAGTAAACTAATTGATTAGTAGTATAATTGGTCATTAAATTAATTTAATTAATATAATTTAAAATAAAAATAGTTAATTACATAATATTGTAAATAATAATTAAATAATTAATTAGTAGTTGAATATTTAAGTAATAAATGAGATGATTAATAATAAAAATTAATTAAATCATTAATATGAGTATAAGTTAAATAATTTCTAATTTCAAAAAATAATTAACAAATTAATTAGGGTTTGGAAATATAATTAGATAATTAGTAATATAATAAGTAATTTGATAATTAACACCTAAATAACTAATTTGATAATTTATAATAATTAAATTAGCTCTTAATTATATTACTTATCATTTTAACTTATTAAAGATAATTAAAATTAAAGTTAATAAGTAACTCATATTTAAAATGCAAATTAAATTCAAAATACATTAAATTTAATTTATAAATGAACCAACTGTCTTAAATCCTGGATTATGTTGCCAAACAGTTTCTCATGTTTTAACAGGATTTAACATGTCATACCAAATAGTTTTCAGGATTTATTAAATCTATATTTACAGGTTTAGTAAATCTCACTAAAGTTAAATCCTACTTGTTGCCAAACAGCCTCTAAGGGGGGTTGATTGTGTATTAGATAATGATAATATTGAATCTTCTGATGATTATGCATCGTATAATCTTTTGATTGTTTGGACATCTGATGTCTTTGAGACATACCAAATCGAATGTGCCGTAAGGTACCCTAAAAAATTTCTAGTGTTCAAGTGTCGCATACAACGAGCAGTGATGTACAATTGTATATGCTTAATAGATGGCTTGGGGCCATCTCAACACTGTTCGTGCTCCTGCGGAAGATGGCATCCGGGCTTGAGGTTTGAAGGGCCCATCACCTTTCTCTAGCCATAGGTTGACCATCAGGAATATTTCTGTTTAATTGCATGGAAGCTGTTCATACTGCATGTGAAGTGAAGCTCGATGCATTTTGCATTCAGAAACGAAAATTGCTAGCTTTCCTTTAATTTGTTTGGATTAACTGGTTTGGGAGTTTCTTTTATCAAACATCTGCCAATGCGGTTGGCTAGCTTCAACCAATTAATCATTTCTCTCTGCCTTGCAAATCTCATATTCTTTCATATATATTATCTTTTCTCGATTAAGTTCGCCTAACGTTACAAGATCTTTTGAGTCTGCGTTCTGTATCACTGAACTGTTCTCCAATGCGATATTTTATTTACGTTCATGATCTCTTATTTTCTCTAAGACAGGCATTTTTCCAAGACAAATGAGATGCTAAAGAGATTAGGCCTTTCTCCAATAGATTGGCAACTATAGAATCATTGATGAGAAGCCACAAGTTTTTTATGAATTAGAGTTTTTGACCATATGCTGCTACCCTCATCCAAGCATTTCTGGTTTTTTTTTGCTCTTAAATGTGGGAGTGCTACTATTTATATGGCCAAATTTTGGACTAGCTTATCTAACTCCGACAACTTAAATGCAGCAAGGATAGTTTTGTAATCTTCAGGAACTTGTCACAGTCCTAGTACTTAAAATTTTGCTACTATATTTTGATCAAAGTAGTGCAAAAATTGAAGGTATGTTTACATATTGGCAATATTCTTATATACATCTCAAGTATGATACTTTGCTCTTACTGGTATTTTTGTTATTATGCTACTCCAGACTAGTTTAAACAGGAAGTCCTGCAATTTCCTTTTATATGTATATGTGGTTTACTAGCAGATCAATGCAGTCTAGGTTTAGCTTGGATTGGTTGGATGACAGTGGAAAATTGCCGCAATGATCTCTTTACAGTGGAAAATTTGTTTTTTTTTAAATGAGTTATTCTATCCACCGTTGCTTAGCTTGGTTGGTGGGCGAGTACGGTTGAGAACCTCCTAACCCGTGTTTGAATCTCCTCGAGCGGTAATGCCTCGTAAATGGGGCCCAAATAAGTGTTGGCCAGGAGGTTATTGGGGTGGGTGCCTCTTCCAGGTCAGCCGAGGGATTAGTTACGCCGCCAAATGCCTCCTTAGGGGGGTGGCAGCGGGTAGATACCTCTGTTAAAAAAAAAAGAGAGTTATTGATATTTCTTGATC
Source organism: Dendrobium chrysotoxum (assembly GCA_019925795.1). Taxonomy (NCBI): domain Eukaryota; kingdom Viridiplantae; phylum Streptophyta; class Magnoliopsida; order Asparagales; family Orchidaceae; genus Dendrobium; species Dendrobium chrysotoxum. Next base: position 43,879,664 of record CM034309.1, read on the forward strand.
TAAAAAATTGTGACAGTTTTTATAGGCGAATTTTTTACAAATATTGTTTATTGAAAGATGTCTGACTGGAACAAATGTGCTTCTGACCCGAATTTGGCTAAACCAACTTGATATGGATTTAGGTTTCGTTTTGGTATGGTTGATAAATTTTATTTTTGATGTCAATTTTTATTCTTTTCAAAAGTTTTTTTTTTAAGGTAAAAGACGTTCAGTCTTACTTTTTTTGTGAGCTTTTTTTAATATGTTAAAAATAGTTAGAAAGCATAAATCAAAACCGTATTCCTTAAACACACCAAGCTTAGGACATTGTTTCTTAACAAGTTCCAATATTCCTCATAGAGTATCATCTAATGCCTATCATTCACCAATGTTTGACGTAGATCTTATTCTTTTGGCCTCTCCTCCTATGAAAAGAATGACTAATTTGAACATACATTGTGTCCAACAATGATTAGAAAATGATATTTATTGGTGATAATTAATTTTCAGTGTCTAATTCTCATCTTTCTTGTCACTCAATCTCCATCCTATCAAGATCAACCAAAGTTGACCATCCATAATTGCTTGACTTCTAACATTTAATATATATTGTTACCTAACTTCTATCAGTAAATAATATTGGATCTCTGCCAAGCATTAATATTTGATGACCTCCTTCCTGGTTGCTTGATCTTCTTTCGTTTCTAATGATGTTTGACATCCATCTACCATTGATATATGTCTAGATGGTCATTCCGTGTGGGCTTGGAGAGAGCCTTCATGAGAGAGAGAGAGTTTATTTTGATGTTTAGGATCCTTATCAAAGTATGCTCTTATGAATAATTACATCTCATGAGTTACCAAAATTTTTTTCTTTGAAGTTATGTTTTGAATTGAAATAGATACAACTTTATCAGAGAATGTTCAAAGCCTGAAAGAAGAAATGTTAGGAGCATTCAACCTTACTGAAAATGCTCAAAATATTACATATGAGGAAAATTAATGTCTTTGAAAGAACTTTTATGTTCAAAGTTTTTTTTTTTTGGGATAATTAGGGGATTCGAGCCCGAGTGAGAAGGGAGGAATGTGTTTCGTTAATCACTAGGCCGCAGACCCGATCTCTTTTGATGTTCAAAGTTAATTAAACTTTAAAAAATAGGATATATGTTTCCACAAGAATGATTTTTTTTTAGACAATTAGGTCAATTAAGGCAAACAAATATATCACATGTATAAGATTCGAATCCAAAATTTTTTAGTTGATAGATCTAAGAGAGCTGCTCCACAATAATAATCAAACTTTATTAAGTAGAGTTCTTGGGGAGAGGGCTTATTATACTCAATTAAGAAAACTTGTCTCTGGCCTAATTCTATTATAGGGATTTATGGTACCTCTCGCATACTTCTGTTTCCTAAATTTAATGCAATACTAGGTTTCCAAATGAGCATCCATATATACCTTAATAACCAAGGGTCAGTATGCTCTGCTTGTTGGTTTTACTTCCAACCTCATAAAACAACCAACCTAACCTTTTAATTCATTTTGAAAATCATGGTATTAAATTTCTAAATGATATGCAAGATAAATTAGTTGTAATAAAAAAAATAAGGCTTCTAATCTCAGTACTCAAAGCGAAGTTGCTTGGCTTATCAACATGAGGCTTGGACTCTCTTAGGATCACCACAAGTCATTTGGCTCAATTGGTCAAATGAATCAAAGATTGCTAAAAAATCCATCTACTTGGTGTGGGTATCTGGTCCTTTGGGAGGAGGGCAACCTAGCATGGGAGAGTAACTGAGTACAAATAATCGGGTACAACAAGTATGCAACTGATTGGGGAGAAATTATGGTGTGGAGACCGGATGTAGATCATTGTTTGGAGATCAATCAGAATGGTAATATCGAGTCATGGTACCGAGTAGTATCCAGCCGAGGTACAGAGCGAAGAAGTGATGTGACAAATTCTGATTGGTCTTCGAATAGAGACCGGCATCTCTGCAGCATAATTAATCCTGATTGAGTGCACATGAACAAGAAGGCAACTTCGCATGGACAAGCAGAATTTGAAACCAAACTTGAATGCCTAAGATTCTTCTTCTTTAAGAAGATGAGCGAATAATTGTGAATAAACCAATAGTTTTAAGAGAGAGCACAATTGAACAGAGAACAGATTGACGATTAATGTTTCAGATCACTTACCGTAAAAGCCCAGATTTTCATTAATATTCGTTCAAGCAAGATATAACTGACGCAAGGGAATTACCCATTACACTGACATAACAAAAAGCCAGATAATTCCTAATTACACCTTGCCGGCGCAACCCTAAAGCACTGAAGGGCCGCCTCTCTCGCTTCCAAAGCCGCGCGGAAAAGCGCGTTTACGGCGTTAGCCAATCGATCCAAACCTTCCGTCAATTCTTCTATTGACTCCTCCGCTCCTCGAACGGCGTCCCGTACCTCTTCCGTTACTTCCCCACTGCCGTCGTCCTCGTCCACGGCAACTGCCAGTTTCTTCACGCTACTCTTCGCCGCCTCGACCTCGCCAGCGATCTCCCCACAACAAAGCTTGGCCGAGATCTTCGCGGCAATCTCGTTATACGCTGCCGCCCATGCAAAATCGCTAGAAACACGAATTCCTGAAAGAAAATCACCTTTCTCCCCCAAAAGTGCTAGGGTGGATCTCGCCACCAGATCGGAGATCGCCTCGACGGCGTAAATCGCGCGGCGGACGGCAGTGAGCCTTCCGCGATTCGGATCCTTGGGTCGAAGTCGAGAGAGGTCGCTGGAGTCGCACGGCGGTGCCGGTGCGGCGTCTGCAGCCTCCCACTCGGCGATCGCAGAGCGAACGCGGTGGCGTCGATCTGGGGAGAGCGACGACGACGAGGAGATAAGGTGTAGGGCGAGGCGAACGAGAAGGCGGCCGTGAAGGATGTGATCAACTGCGGCAGAGATCGCGTTGCAGGCGTCGAGGAGGGCCACGCTGGAGTCGAGGTGAGAAGAGAGGGCGGCGCGATCAGTAACGGAGAGGGAGGGATCTGAGATGATCGCGGTCGCGTCAGCTAGAGTTTGGGTTAGCAGATCTATGGCGCGGGAGAGCCACGGAAGGGGGATTGATGGCGAGGAGTCGGGGATCGGGAGGAGGGAACTCAGCCGAACGATTAGGGTTTCTTCAAATGGCTTTGAGACGCCGCCGGCGGGCGTCTTTTTAGGGTTGAAGGAGAAGAAGAGGGAAAAAGGGGACGAATGCTTCTCCGTCAGAAACATCGGGCCGAAACGACACGGAAAATCCAAAGGTTGGGTATTTCGCCGCTACGAAGCCGGAAATAAATAATTGAAGGGCGGAGCATGGGAAGGGGGTAAGAAGAAAGCGAGAAACTGGGATGTAACGGCCGGCGGAATACGGGAACCGGGCCGGCCCCGCGTGACATTATTTCCTACAATACCCTTTGCTTTCGCGCTTAATTACGACTTTCTAGGACTAATATTTAATTTTTTTCAATAAATTTGTATTTAAAATTGAAAGAATTGTTTAAAAAAAGTATCATTATATTTTCTTATTATTTATTTAACTATATAAATATCAATACAAGAATAAAAATATTATTTTAAATATATATCTATAAGAAATGGTGTAATGCATAAACAATATTTGTTAAATTTAATGCTTTTTCACATTTAATTTATAATCTGCAAAGCATTTTTTTAAATAAAAAGGCACTTTTTTTTAATAAAATAATTTTATTAGATAATATTTTAATCATGTAATGAACGTCTCCTTTAGTGGCACCTGCGTAAATTAGTAGAGGATTTGGATTAATTGTTAAAAAGAATGGGTTGGAGTAAATGGGGTGGACACGCCATTTGGTTGACATCAGAGTCATATTTTATTATTGTTTTGTTCATTTTAATTGTGTGGACTGGCGGGGCCTCCCATGTGGAAGATAGCCGGTCGCGTACGCAATTCTTCAGAATATTGAAGGAATTATTAGAATGGACGGTCTTGATCTTTTAGGTGGTCCGATCGCAGAAATTAGAGTTCATGGCAAGTCCTTGGCTGCTTTTTTATTTTTATTTTTACATCTAGATTAATTAAAATAAATTTATACACATATTATATATATACAGTGGTGGAGTCAGAAATTTTATTCAGAGGGGCCTAAATTAAAATAGTTATGTTTGCCATGTCATTTCCAATCAAATTTTAGAATGCAAATAACATGGTCTTTTTCATTAAAAAAAAATAACATGGACTTTAGAGCAGAAGACATAAATATCTGCTACGGGCGGTCTCCATTTGGGGGCAAGAGAGGAGCGAAAGGGAAAACAAAAGCCGTGCTCGAGGTCGTGAGTCGTGAGTCGTGAGAGAGACACAGGGGAAAACGAAGAAAACCGTTTGGGTCGAGGGTTAAAATTTACACGAGATTCTTTAAAATATTTTTATTTCAGCTAATTTAAGTGAGTTTCAAATTCAATCATTTTAATATAATTTCAGCTAAAATTTGCTCGAGATTCTTTAAAATAAAGTTACAAATAAATGTCCAAGATTTCAATTAAAACTTATGTATTTATTTTTAACGAAATTTTAATAAGAATATTGAAAAAAAAGGAAATGCATTGATTTTAGAAGACAACACACTTTAAAATATATGTAAATAAACATATATAATTATTGCGGACTCAAATATACGCAGCGATAGAATTTAAATTTCCGTCTCAGCATTGTACGTATATCCAACACACAAACAGAAGAATAAAAGAACACCAGGATTTTTACGTGGAAAGCCCTGAAAAAGGGAAAAACCACGAGGTCACGCCCAGTTGAAAGAGTTCCACTAGTGTTGTTTGAAATACACGAGGCTGATTCGTCCTTTAAATTCAGGACGATCAGATTACAATGAGTATCAGTTACAAGGCCAAGCAGAGTTCCGACGTCACTCGGGTGTCCGGCAAAATTCCGGCGTCGCTTGGAAAGAAGTCTGGCGTCACTCGGGCGTCGGGTAGAATTCTGGCGTCGGGCAGAATTCCGAGGTTGCTCCCGTGTCGGGCAGAGCTCCGGCGTCCCTCGGGCGCCCGGTGGTGCTTCGGTGGTGTTCCGGCGGAGTTCCGGCGGTGTTCCGGCGGTGGTCGAGGAGGAGCTGTTCCCTCCTAGGCTTCTCTTCTCTTCCTTCTCTTCTTCTCTTCTTGGCTTGAGTCCCCTCTTAAGAGAAATGAGGGGCTATTTATAGTTTTTCTGGAGTGGCATAGCCTGTAAATATGTGAGGGATTAGGGGCAAATAGGGAGTGATCTGGATGAACGGCCGATATTGAATCCCTTGATTGTGAACCATTTATCGAGGATTTGAAGGTCTTAGTGATGTCAGAATTCTACGATCTTGGGCTCGTTGGATTCGTCTCGTCGAGCCGCTCGATTCGACTATAAGCTCGTCAAAATCGGAGACTGTTTGGTAACTCAAATTGCTGTTCGATGCTTCCAACAGCGCTTCGGGTACTTGATTTGGACTCATTTGGGCTCGGATTGAATCGAATTTGGTGTCGTTGGATTCGTATTTCCGAGACGCTCAGTTCGACTATAGGTTTGCTGAAATCGGAGTTTAAATGGTCTCTGAATTAATTTTTGAAGTTTCCAACTCGATTTTTGCTTCGAGATTCGTGCCCGATCAAGATAATTTTTCGATGACGTATCAGTTGGCCCCCTATTTTTAGACGTCAATGCTTCAGGAGTCCAAAAATATATGTGTCGGCTTTTCACTTTGGCAAAATCTCAAAAATTTGCGTTTCAAAAATATAAAAATTTCCTCAAACTTGATTGTAGGGGCCTCGTTGAGCTCCGTAAGTGTCAAAATTGAGTCCGGAACGTTAAAAAACATGTCCGGGGACCCCAAAAACGTCGAATTTGGACCGCCCGGCCCAAAAATCGGAACCCGGGAACCCGTAGGCGGCCGAACCAGCCGGCCGGCCGGCCGGCCGCCGGCAGCCGCCACTGGCGGCGGCGCGCGGAACCGCGCCTGGCCCTCCTGGCCCGCGTCGGGGCCGCCCGTGGCCCGTGCCTGGGCCCGCCCGAGGCCCGTATGGGCCCATCCCTGGGCCGGCCTGGCCCGCGCCTGGGCCCGTCCGCGATCGGCCGCGGCAGTCAGCCGCGCCGTTTGGCCGGTCGGTTTGGCCGGCGGTTAGGGAAACTGCCGGCCGGTTTTATTATATATATATATATATATATTTTTTTTTTTAAATGTGGCGGGGCCCAAAAAATTCTGAAAAATTTGAAAAATTTCAGGGAATTTAATAAAATTTTGGAATCCTCCCCCCCCCCCCCCCCTTAAAAAATACTATAAATAGACCCCCCAGGGCCTAGGAGAAACTCGCCCCTTCTTCCTTTCTCCCTCTGGCTTTCTAGCTTTTGGCATTCTGAGGCTTTCCGCCGTTTTTAAGTAGGTGACTTTCCCTACTTGACTCGGCGCCCCTCCTTTTGCGCAGAAGTTAGCGGCTTTCCCCCTTCCTCCCTCCATTTTTCCTCCCTTTTTCTTCCTACTTCGGAGGCTTTCCGCAGTCTTTCGTAGGTGATTTTTCCTACTTAGATTTGCGCCCCTCTTTAGTAAAGGAAGCAAAATGGGTGATCCTGCCTCCTAAAAAATTCCTTCAGAAGACCGTATTGCGCAACGATCTGAAGTTCCAAAGAGGACCCAAAAGGCGCTGAAGGCTGACGATATGATTTCCACCATCACTGATGACTCTTTCATCTCATTTAGGAAAAATTTTCATTTTCCTAATGATTTGGTGATGAAGGTGCCGGCCAGAACGGATCGCACCTGCTTCCCTCCCCCTGGATATGTGACAGTGTATGAATTTAGTCTGCGAGCGGGATTACGATTTCCTCCTTCTTCCGAACTGATCGACATTCTGACGATTTGTGGGGTATGCTTGTCTCAATTTTCCTACAGAGCAATGTCGATTGTGATGGGCCTGATCGTGCTTTTCAGAGACCGTGGAGTGGTACTTTCCTCAGAGTGCCTTTCTCGGATGGGGCGTCTCTTTAGCGATGCGCAGGGACGTATTTCATTCAGGTCCAAGTGGTTGGACATCCGCACTCGAGACCCCTCGAAATGTTGGATCAACAACTTCTTTTATGTGCAGAATGATTGGGGTCTTCAGGAGAAGTGGGGGAAGTTGAAAGAGCTACATGTCCCCCTTCACATTGGAGCAGAAGATTTGCTGAGGATACTCAAACTCCCTGATTTAGATGCTCTACACTTCGAGGTGCGTTACTTGAGTAGATATGTAGATGAGGAGTACTTGTTCAAGGTCGGATTATCTACTCAAGCAGGGAGATCACATACTCAAATGTTAAAGAAGTCTGCTAAAGTTCCAGAAGTGGTTCCCCAAAAGAACCACTCCAAGCGACCAGGGAGCGAGGAAGGTTTGCAGGCATCGAGGAAGAAGAGGGCAGATGAAGTTTTGACAGTTGTTAGCAAAGGTCCCCGAGCTTCTCCATCCAAGTCATATATTCCAGAAGATGTGTTAAACCATCAGTGCATCGGCCGCCGACGGGCTGAGGAGTTGGTGAGTTCTTCTTTACTCCTTCTCCTTTTTTTACATTTCTTAAGGAATATATTTCTGATATTTTTCTTGTCTCAGTATTCTGATTTCAAGCTTGAGATGACCAAGACTCTGAACGATTGGAACAAAGAGTTTGTGAAGGTTAAATACCTTCAGGGAGAGTACAAGAAGAAATATGACAGCAAAGTGAAGGAGATGAATATGGTGGAGGATCAGCTTGAGGGGTGTAGAACTGAGTTGGCGAACAAGATCACTTCAGTCTCTTCTCAGAATGAACGGATGGATCGTCTGCATATAGAGTTGGTGGAGGCACAAGCGATGATCAAGCAGCAGGAAAAGGCTCAGCAAGTCCTTGAGGCTAAGAATGAGAGGCTTCAGAGTGTACTGTCCGAGAAGGAGGCCCAGCAGTTGCCGTCAGCCGTTATTGAAGAGTTCAAGAAATCTTATGCTTTCAAGATCATTATTGAGGACCACATTCAGGAGGCTCGCAGTCATATTTATGACGTGGAGGTGAAGGCCTTGGAGGCAGAGTGCGCAGAGGATGGCTTGAAGGGTGTTCAGACAGTACATCGCAAGACTGGAGCGGAGATCGAGGGGTTGACTCCTAGCCAGGCTTCTGGTGATGCTTCTTCAGACTCTGGTGGTGAAGAGCTGGAGAGTGAGTTGCAGCGAGCTTTTGCCTTAGAGGAGGACGAGGATGACGTTGAGATTATGTAGGATGTTTTGTATCACTTTGATTTCTTTCTAGTGATTGTATATATGCTCGATGTTGATGTTTCTATCTGGTGTACTTGATGTTCAGTGATATATAAAGATGTTGTTGATGTTCTTTTCTCACATGCAAATGAAATTCACTTAGTTTTACTTCAGTTTGGATGAGAGTATTCTAATGAGCTCTTTTTTTTTGACTTGAGCAAATGTGAGACATCCCTTTCTTTAAAGATTTTGACATATCCGGGGTTATTAGTGAAAGCATTTGCTCGATACCCTTAACCTGTCCGGAAAAAGGTCAGATCAACTCCCTTTGGGATTGATCATCAAATGATTTTGATATTCAAGATATCCTCCTAGGATACTTGACCTATCCGAGGTTGTCAGTCAAAGCCTTTGCTTGATGACATTAACCTGTGTGGAAGAGGTCGGATCAAATCCTCCTGGGATTGATCATTCAGTGATTGAGATACAATATAAATTGTGTACTTCTCGAATTACAGAAAAAGAGTTTGGAGAGAAGAAACATTAGCACGACAAAGTGAATATCATATTGCTTCGTAATATGATATAGCAGTTCCCTAAAATAACTTATGGATACAAGAAAAAAGTTCTTCTATAATCAACACATAAGGGATGTATGAAAAATTTTATAACATGACTACAGGAGAAGACAAACATAACACATAGACAGATAGCAGTATCAACTCCTACTGATAATATTTGTGAAGATTGCCCACGTTCCAAGTTCGGGGAAGCATTTTTCCACCAGCATCCTTCAGTTTGAAGGTTCTAGGCTTGACTATAGCCGCTACCAAATAAGGACCCTCCCAGAGGGGGAGAGCTTATTTCGCTGAGGGCCTTTTCCAGCGGCTTCAATGCTTCGTAGTACTAAGTCCCCAATAGTGATAGGGCGAGGTTTCACCCTTCGATTGTAGTGACGGGAAACTCTTTGGTGGTATGCAGCGGTTCTGAGTGAGGCTCCATCTCTTACTTCTGGGAGGAGATCCAAATTTGCTCTAAGCTTCTCCTCGTTACTTTTGAAGTCGAAAGTCTGAACTCTGTGGCTAGGAACTCCGATATCAACCGGTATGACTGTTTCTATACCAAAGCAAAGGTTATGTGGGGTTTCCCCTGTAGGAGTTCTAGCGGTGGTCTAATAAGCCCAGAGGACATTGGGGAGTTCTTCGGCCCATTGCCCCCCAGCCTTCCCCAGACGTGTCTTCAGCCCTTTCAGGATTGTTCGGTTTGTAACATCTATTTTCCCATTAGTTTGAGGATGGGCAACAGCTGTGTGAATGAGCTGAATATGAAAATCCCTACAAAAAGATGTAAAGATCTTCCCGGTGAACTGTGTCCCGTTATTAGTGACAATTTTTGCGGGAATGCCAAAGCGACATATTATGTTCTTCCATAAAAATTGCTTGGCATTTGCTTCGGTAATCTTCGCCAAAGGTTCTGCCTCCACCCATTTGGTGAAGTAATCTACAGCCAAAATAATGAATTTTTGCTGTCCAGTCGCTATAGGAAAATGTCCCATTATATCAATCCCCCATTAGGCAAAATGCCAGGGGCTTTGAAGGGATGCAAGCTCCAGAGTGGGTGTATGAGTGAGGTTAGAATACAGTTGACAGTTTTCGCACTTTCGTGTGAATTCAAGTACATCCTGTTTCATTGTAGGCCAATAGAATCACTGTCTCATGATCTCGTAAGCTAACGCTCTTCCTCCCAGATATTCTCCACATACTCCTGAATGAACTTCCCGAAGCGCGTAATCAGCTTCTGTTGGTGGGAGACACTTGAGGTACGACCCAATGAAGGAGCGCTTATACAACTCGTTGCCGATAATGGTGAAATTTGCAGCTTGTCTCCGAAGTCATATTGCAGCTATAGGATCTTCGGGTAGCACCCCATCTTTCAGAAAAGACAAGATGGGTTCGATCCAAGATATCTCTCTTGGCTCGTCAATTGACTGTATGACCCATGGACCCTGAATGCTTGGAAAGTGGATTTCCTCGATACATCTTCTCTTATAGATGTCCCCCATTGTTGATGTAGCAAGTTTAGAAAGAGCGTCTGCTCTTGCATTTTGTTCTCGGAGGATATGTATGATTTGATGCTCCCCTATACGGGCTAAGAGTAGCTTCACAATGCTACAATATTGAGCCAATTGTGGGTTGTGAATATCAAAATCCCCCTCCATCTGAGAGGCGACCAGTTGGGAATCAGTGTGGGCTATTAGGTTCTGGACTTCACAGTCAATTGCTAGTCTCAACCCAGCAACAAGGGCCTCGTATTCTGCTATGTTGTTGGTTGCCAGGAACTTGAGTCGAAGCCCGTACTCAAGGGTAACCTTCTATGGAGAGATTAATAAAATTTCAGCCCCAACCCCAGAACTCCCTGAAGCTCCATCGACGTACAACGTCCAACATGGAGAAGAAGGTGAAGCACTCGGTTGTACATCAGATACTGGAACGGTGCATTCAACTACGAAATCTGCTAGTGCTTGAGATTTAATATCAGGTCTAGGCAAGTAGTGGATATCAAATTCTCCCAGTTCTACATACCACTTAACAAGCCTGCCTGATGCTTCTGGCTTTTGCAGAATGCTTTTTAGCGGCAGATTCGTGTAAACTCCAATTGAATGGGCTTGAAAGTAAGGGCGTAGTTTTCTGGCGGAATAAACTAACGCCAATACTGTCTTATCTACCAAAGGATAACGTCCCTCTACTTCAGATAAAATCTTACTAACATAGTAGATAGGACGTTGTATAGCATTTTCTTCTCGGACCAAAACCGAACTGATGGCTTGAACAGATACAGCCATATACAAATACAATCTCTCTCATGGTATTGGTTTAGAAAGTAGTGGCGGGGATGCTAAATACTTTCGCAATTGTTCGAAGGCTTCTTGACATTCATATGTCCATTGAAACCCGGAGCTACGAGCACCTCTAAGTATCTTGAAGAAGGGCAGATATTTGTCTCCTGAACGTGCCAGAAAACGAGATAATGCCGTAATTCTCCCATTCAGCCTTTGGACCTCCTTAATGTTCTTTGGCGGCACTATGTCCCTTAGTGCCTTGATCTTCTCCGGATTGGCTTCGATTCCTCTATGGGTTACCATAAACCCTAAAAACTTTCCAGAAGCGACTCCAAAAGCACATTTAGCGGGGTTGAGTCGCATATTGTAATGCCTTAATAAGTGGAAACATTGTTTCAGGTCAGAGATATGTTGCATTTTTTTCAGACTTTTTACCAACATATCGTCTACGTACACCTCCATAGTACGTCCAATAAGACTTTTGAAAACCTTATTCATGAGACGCTGATAAGTTGCTCCAGCATTTTTGAGCCCGAAGGGCATCACCCGGTAGCAGTACAATCCTTTGTCTGTTTGAAAAGCTGTTGCTTCTTCATCAGCATGATTCATTTTTATTTGATTGTAGCTGGAGTAGGCATCCATAAAGCTCAACATCTGATGACCAGAGGTGGTATTAACTAACTGATCAATGCGAGGGAGCGGAAAACTATCTTTTGGGCAAGCTTTATTTAGATCAGTGTAATCTATACACATTCTTCAGGCTCCACTCCCCTTCCGTACCATGACAACATTTGCTAACCAAGTAGGATAGTGCACCTCTCGTATGAATCCGGCTTCTAAAAGTTTATCTACTTCTTGTTCAATAGCTTGCTGGCGATCTGGTGCAAAGTTTTGCTTCTTCTGGATAATCGGTTTGCACGTTGGATTGACTTTGAGGGAGTGAACGATCACTTCGGGGTCAATTCCAGGCATATCTGCTGGACTCCATGCAAAAATATCCTGATTTTCTTGTAGAAAAGCTGTAAAGTTTTTCTTCTCATCATCTGAGAGAAGTGATCCAATTCGCACTGTCTTTGAAGGATGCTCTTCAGATATAGATACAGTAGTAAGGTCTTCCACAGGGGAAGCTCTCTGAGGAATATCTTCGCTCCGCAGATCAAAGTCCTCGATGCTCAGGGTAATTGTTAGACGAGACTTGATCTGCCTAAGATAGCAGGTTTGCGCTATTTGCTGATCTCCGCATACTACATCGACTCCTGATGGGGTATGGAACTTCAGCTTGAGGTGAGGGATGGATGCAATGATCCCAAAAATTGACTGGAGCGGCCTCCCGAAGATGGCGTTATAAGCTGATTCTGACTTTACCACGATGAATTGAATGGAGTGTGTAGTCTGTCGAGGAAATTCTCCAAGTACTACCGGGAGATTGATTATTCATTCTGCTTGTACAGGTCGATTATCAAATCCATATAAAGGACCTGCAGCAGGTTGAAGTTTTTCTCTTGAGAGACCCATGTTGAGAAAAGTAGAGTAGAACAGGACATCTACGGAGCTTCCGTTGTCCACAAGAATTATTTTTACATTGTAACACGGGTCACCTATGCCTGCGTTTATGACAAGCGGATCTTGATGGGGGATTTTTACTCCTTCCAAGTCGGAATCATCAAATGTGATGGAATGATCGATACGAGCCTTTTTTGGAGTTGGGTTTTCTTCCACAGTTAGAAAGACTTGGTCGGATAGTAAGGGGCCTCCTGCGATTGTTTCAATTTCGCCAACCGTTATCCGGTTATTCACTGGCTGTCTTTATGGTTGATTCTACCCCCCAATGGGACGAGCTTCTTCTCGGGTAGGTGGATTCCCAATAAACTATCGAAGATAGCCCTGACGGATGAGTCTTTCAATCTCCTCCTTTAGTTGCCTACAGGATTCAGTAGTGTGGCCACGACTACGATGAAAGTGGCAGTACTGATCTTGGTTTCCTGTATTCGGCTTCAAAGGATGCGGCCACTTCACTTTGTCCTGATCTTGAATTGCCATCAACACATTTGCTCGAGATGTGTTGAGCGGAGTGTACTCCTTCTCCCGTCGGGGTTCTCGTCGTGGCAGTGGGGGTCTAGGAGGTAGATTGCTCTTCCCTTGCTTTTTTCGTTGTGATGATGGATTATCCATCTCAGGTGCTCCCTTGCGCTTCCCAGTGGGTTGCTCGAACTATTTTTTGTGAACGTTTATTGCCTCATCTGCTGATATCTGTGCTTCCACACGATGGATCAGATCGGCATATGAGTGAACAGTATCGCGCATGAGTGCCGAATAGAAGGGGCCAGGACGAAGTCCTCCAAGAAAGACCCCTCTGAGCAATTCTGGGTCTACTCCTGGGATTTGTCGAGCATCGATAGAAAACCGTTGAAAGTACTCTTTCAACGATTCTCCCTCGTTCTGACGAATCCCAGAAAGGTGAGAAGAATCCTTAGCAATTCTTCGGTTGGTTATGAACTGTTCGACAAATACTTTGGCCAATTTGACAAATGTGGGGATCGTTCCGGCTGGAAGTGAATAGAACCATGTTCGAGCTTGTCCTTTAAGAGTGGCAGGGAAAACCTGGCAAAGGAGCGCGTCTGAGGCTCGTTGAATATGCATGATGGTCCTGTAATGGTCGATGTGTTTGTACGGGTCGGATGTCCCATCGTAGGATTCGATGCTTGGCAGCTTAAAGCCAGCCGGAATAGGGTGTTGAAGAATGGCTTCCGTCAGGGGATCTCGAGGGAGAAGAACCTCCTCCTGAGGTGCTAGGGTCGGTTGTCGAGTCTCTCGCAAGAATTGTAGGATTTCGTTTTGAGATTCTTCCATCTTTCGAATTCTCTCTTTTAGGGAGGGTCCCGAGGTCCCCTCCCCAGGTGCGTTTTGCCCCCCGGGGTATAAAGAGGCAGATATCGGACGTCTATGATTCATAGACTGATTTCTGGATTGATAAGAGTGAGAGCGGGAGGCTCCTATGAGGCGACTGCTACGCCTGTTGACCATCGTAGCAATACTTGAAGTTGTGGGATAAGGTTCCCACAGACGGCGCCAAACTGTTGCGGACTCAAATATACGCGGCGATAGAATTTAAATTTCTGTCTCAGCGTTGTACGTATATCCAGCACACAAACAGAAGAATAAAAGAACACTAGGATTTTTACGTGGAAAGCCCTGAAAAAGGGAAAAACCACGAGGCCACGCCCAGTTGAAAGAGTTCCACTAGTGTTGTTTGAAATACACGAGGCTGATTCATCCTTTAAATTCAGGACGATCAGATTACAATGAGTATCAGTTACAAGGCCAAGCAGAGTTCCGACGTCACTCGGGTGTCCGGCAGAATTCCGGCGTCGCTTGGAAAGAAGTCTGGCGTCACTCGGGCATCGGGTAGAATTCTGGCGTCGGGCAAAATTCCGAGGTTGCTCCCGTGTCAGGCAGAGCTCCGGCGTCCCTCGGGCGCCCGGTGGTGCTTCGGTGGTGTTCCGGCAGAGTTCCGGCGGTGTTCCGGTGGTGGTCGAGGAGGAGCTGTTCCCTCCTAGGCTTCTCTTCTCTTCCTTCTCTTCTTCTCTTCTTGGCTTGAGTCCCCTCTTAAGAGAAATGAAGGGCTATTTATAGTTTTTCTGGAGTGGCATAGCCCGTAAATATGTGAGGGATTAGGTGCAAATAGGGAGTGATCTGGATGAACGGCCGATATTGAATCCCTTGATCGTGAACCGTTTATCGAGGATTTGAAGGTCTTAGTGATGTCAGAATTCTACGATCTTGGGCTCGTTGGATTCGTCTCGTCGAGCCGCTCGATTCGACTACAAGCTCTTCAAAATCGGAGACCGTTTGGTAACTCAAATTGTTGTTTGATGCTTCCAACAGCGCTTCGGGTACTTGATTTGGACTCATTTGGGCTCGGATTGAATCGAATTTGGTGTCGTTGGGTTCGTATTTCCGAGACGCTCAGTTTGACTATAAGTTTGCTGAAATCGGAGTTTAAATGGTCTCTGAATTAATTTTTGAAGTTTCCAACTCGATTTTTGCTTCGAGATTCGTGCCCGATCAAGATAATTTTTCGATGACGTATCAATAATGTAATTATATCTACAAGTTTTTACTCTAATCGTACATGTATGCAACAAGAAAACTCTGAAAAAATAATTATTTGCTTGATAAGGAAGCCTCTCTTTCCACTTTGTTTGATGATGATTGGGTAAAGATATATATAAGAGGGGTTTTTTTAAATACCGTTCTAGTCTCAATCATAAATGTTATCAATCAGGAATCTACTAATGTTGCTTTTGAACTCCTTCTCATCTTATGAGAAATCAAAATTTTTAGGTTTCTTAAAACTTGCGTGCATTTTTTTTTATGTTGCATGTTCATATTCATATAAATAAGATTAAATATGTTATATGATAATCTAAATTGGGTTCAATAAATTGCCTAAAATTATGAGCATATTCAGAATGTCGGTATGAAGGGGCTGTGCCCTTTAGGCTTACCCCGCTGAGTTATTTTTATTTAAATATTATTTTTATGATTCTGAAAGCACAATCCATCCTCCTCACAGAGCTCACCCAATACAAAATCCTCCACCTGATATGTTGGATTTTACTCAATCTTGACTTATAAATACTCCTCGTATTGTTATACGAGACGAGCTACAATGTCTTGTCCAAGAAAAATTCTTGATAAGGGATAAAAAACAGTTTAATTCTCAACGTTAGTACTATATTTATTGTTGTGCGACTGTGGGCATATATAGGTGAATTTCATCAAACTACATAAATTAATTATGTCTTATTTTTAAAATCTTTGTTGTGATTATTTTTTCATCTAATCTTTGTTGGAGGATAATATTAGAGAGAGTCGCCTTAGATGGTTTGGTCACATAAAACGGCGGCCTTCCGATGACCCAGTTAGGAAAGTAGAGATATTAGATTTGACTTATGTTAAGAAAGGTAGAGGTAGACCTAAAAAGACTTGGTTAGAAAATATTAGAAATGATCTTTCTTTATTAGATTTAAACGAGAATTTGACTTTGAATCGGACACAATGGAGAAAAAGGATTCATGTTGCCGACCCCACGTAGTGGGACAAAGGCTTGATGTTGTTGTTGTTGTTGTATTTATTTATTTTTCCTCAAAGTTTTACCACCATCCTAACAAATTACATTGTGTTGATATATCCTATAATAAAAAGCAATAGAGATGAGAGAGAGAGTAAGAGAGATGAGAGGAGTGTCATTCGAGAAAGAAAATGAGAAGTTTTTCGAGTGCTTTGAAGAAGAGTTATTTAGCTTCTTCAAGAAAAAAGAAATGGGCGTTGCTATTTTTTTATTCTAGCAAGAGATCGAATAGCTATTTACTAATCATAGTAAATAATAGTTCTCATTTGAAATCTTGTAATAGAAGGAAAAATAGTAACTAAAGCAACATTGATATCTCTTTTTACATGTCTAGCAATCATCTTCGTGATAGGTGATTGTATTTTTCTCAGCTAGACAAATTGATATCTTTGTTAATATCTCCAACTTTGTATGTGATACGTCGGCAAAAATTGCTTTGATCGAGCACGAATCTCGAGGCATATTCAAGTTGGAAACATACAAAATTAAATTCGGGATCATTTGAATTCCAATTTCAGCAAACTTATAGTCGAACTGAACATCTCAAAGAGACGAACCTACGACACCAAAATCGATCCAACCCAAGCCCAAATGGGTCCAAATCAGGGGCCCGAACCACATTTGGAAGGTTCAAATCATTATTTGGATGATAAATTAAAATCCAAGTATGGCATGCTTATAGTCAAATCGAGCGGCTCGGCGAGACGAATCCAACGAGTCCAAGATCGCTGAATTCTAACATCATTAAGGCACTGAAACAGTTGAAAAACTCCGTATGATCGGGGGAATCAATACGAGCCATCCGATGGAGCACTCCGAATCTGCCCCGGATCTTCTCTATATTTACGGGGTATGCCACTCATCAAAATCTATAAATAGACCCCCACTCTCTACATGAGGGGGACCTTTTGCTGAAGATTGGAGAGGGCTCTAAGGCTTCCGGAGCTCCAGCGCCACCGCCGGCAAACCCCCGACCTTTGTTAGCGCCACCGCCGGCGAACCCCGTCGACCTTCATCGGACCGCCACCCGGCCGCCGATCACCGCCGGACTTCAGCCCGACCTTCGTCGGACCACCGCCCGGCCACCGAACGCCGCCGGACTTCCAACCAGCACCACCGCCGGCAAACCCCCGACCTCCGTCAACGCCACCGCCGGCAAACCCTGTCGACCTTCGTCGGACCGCTACCCGGCCGCCGATCGCCGCCGGACTTCATCCCGACCTTCATCGGACCACCGCCCGGCCGCCAACCGCCGCCGGACTTCAGCCCGACCTTCGTCGGACCACCGCTCGGCCACCGATCGCCGCCGGACTTCCAACCAGCGCCACCGCCGGTGAACCCCCGACCTTCGTCAGCGCCCCCGCCGGCGAACCATGTCAACCTTTGTCGGACCGCCACAAAGGCCGCCGACCGCCGCCGGACTCCATCCCGACCTTCGTCGGACCACCGCCCGGCAACCAACCGCCGCCGGACTTCAGCCCGACCTTCGTCAGACCACCACCCGGCCGCCGACCGCCGACCGCCGCCGGACTTCAGCCCGACCTTCATCGGACCACAGCCCGGCCACCGATTGCCGCCGGACTTCCATCCGGCCGCCGACCACCGCCAGGCTTCAGCCCGACCTTCGTCGGACCTCCGCCCGAACATCGCCAGATTTTGCTTTAACTCTCCAAGCCACTGTAATTTGACCGCCTCTAAGTTCGAGGGACGGGTCAACCCTTGTAATTCACTCAAATTTAGTAGAATCTTTTCATCTGGGCGAGGCCCCGTGGTTTTTCCCTCTTCGGGCTTTCCACGTAAAAAAGATTGGGTGTTTTACTTCTTTCTTTCTGTTTGTGTGCTCGATATTCGTGCATCGCTAAGACGAAAACTTTACTCACTCTACCGCCGCGAATCTTCTAGCCCGCAACAGTTTGGCGCCGTCTGTGGGAATGATCTAATCCCACACTTACAAGCCTAAATAAAGTCCTAACTTAATGGCCAACAGGCGTAGCAATCGCAACAACGGAGTCTCTCGCTCTAACTCACATCAATCCAAGAATTAGT
Source organism: Dendrobium chrysotoxum (assembly GCA_019925795.1). Classification (NCBI taxonomy): domain Eukaryota; kingdom Viridiplantae; phylum Streptophyta; class Magnoliopsida; order Asparagales; family Orchidaceae; genus Dendrobium; species Dendrobium chrysotoxum. The sequence continues at coordinate 43,897,910 of CM034309.1, forward strand.
CCATGAATCTGGGACGCCAGACATCTGCTTCTCTCCTCCAAAATGGGAGAAATCCTGTCAGAAAAGGAGCAGCCGTACCATCCTTGGAAGATCGCATCCGAAAAATGGAGGAGTCTCAAAATGAGATCCTTCAACTTCTTCGGGGCACTTGCCAACCTGTACCACCCCAACAAGAGGAGATCCATCTCCCTCGTGATCCACCGCTAGCTGAGAACGTTCAGCCTGAACATATTAACGCAGATATCCCCCTCCCTCGGTCAAGGGGTCTCCCTCAGTCGATGCCAGACCTCGACCTCATTGACACAGCTAGCTCTACCCATCCTTCTCGCATGGGTCGGCCAACTCGTTTTCCTCCGGCCATCACTGAGGACGTGGCTCAACCTCACGTCGTTGGGATCCCTCCTAATGCCCTACGAGATGAACTACGACGACTAGTTCAAGAAGAGTTTCCTTTAAGAGGTGGAAGACAACCTCTTCATCATCGAGGTTTTCAGGAGTCATCGCCCCTAACTGAAGTCATCCTTCAACACCCCCTTCCTGCGGGCTTCAAATTGCCGAGCATAGACTCTTATGATGGGTCTTCTGACCCTTACGATCATATCGATCACTATAGAACTATTATGCATATTCAATGAGCCTAGGATGCGCTTCTATGCCAAGCTTTTCCTGCTACCCTTAAAGGACAAGCTCGAACGTGATTCTACTCACTTCCAGCTAGAACAATTCCTACATTCGTTAGATTGGCCAAGATGTTTGTCGAGCAATTCGTCGCTAATCGAAGAATTGCTAAGGATTCTTCTCACCTCTCTGGGATCCGCCAAAATGAAGGAGAATCACTGAAGGAGTATTTCCAACGATTTTTCACTGAGGCCCGACAAATTCCTGGAGTAGATCCCGAGTTACTTAGAGGAGTTTTTCTCGGAGTGCTTCGTCCTGGCCCCTTCTACTCAGCACCTATGCGAGACACGGTTCCCTCATATGCTGACTTGATACATCGTGTGGAGGCACAAATATCAGTGGATGAAGCTATTAATGCCCACAAGAAGCAATTTGAGCAAACTCCTGAAAAGCGTAAAAATGCCCATACAATGGAAGACTCATTCTCGCAATGAAAGAAAAACTTCTCTTCTAGACCCCCAGTACCACAACATGAGCTTCGACAAGAGAAGGAGTATACACCACTCAATACCCCTCGAGTAAATGTGTTGATGGCCATCCGAGATCAAGAAAATATTAAGTGGCCTAATCCTTTGAAGCCAAACATAAGAAATCAAGATCGATACTGTCATTTCTACCGTAGTCGTGGACACACTACTGAAGCTTGCAAACAACTCAAGGATGAGATTGAGAGGCTGATCCGACAAGGATATCTCCGGCGATTCATCCAAAGCCCACCTACTCAAGATAATGCTGGGGGGCAAAATCAACAACAATAAAGATAACCATTGAATAATATTCAAATGGTTGGTGAGATCAAATGATCACACAGTGTATGCATTTGTGTTGGTAATAGTAGTCGTCTTATTTTATTGTGTCTCTTTTACAAGTGGGGTGTCGTTCTGATATCTATAGTTTTTTCCTTTCAAGTCAAACATTGTGTTGTCCCCGTGCGTATATCTTATATGTTTAGCATGGTGTAACACTTTTATCCCTAGGTTGTACTAGGAAGTTATTATAATATAGTAATGTGTTGTGCGCTCCATCTTGATATTGTCCACTTCTTTAAAAAGAATAAAAAATAATGACAATGAAAAATTATCGACGAATATAATCTTTTAATCCTTGATTCGAGAAATACACAATCTTTATTGTATCTCAATCATTGAATGATCAATCCCAGGGGGATTCGATCTCGACCTCTTCCACACAGGTTAACGTCATCAAGCAGTGCTCTGACACACAACCTCGGATAGGTCTTACATCCTTGGTGGATTCTCTCGACCTCTTCCACACAGGTTAACGTCATCGAGCAAAGGCCCTGACATACAACCTCGGATAGGTCTTACATCCTTGGTGGATTCTCTCGACCTCTTCCATACAGGTTAATGCCATTGAGCAGTGCTCTGGCATACAACCTCGGATAAGTCATACATCTTTTGTGGATTCTCAAGACCCCTTCCACTCAGGTTAACGTCATCGAGCAATGCTCTGACATACAACCTCGAATAGGTCATACATTCTTGGTGGATTCTCTCAATGTCTTCAATATAGGCTAACGTCATCAAGAAGCCTTCAACGCTAAACTTCCTCTCTTCGCCGGACTTCTGCCCGTTGCAAGACTTTCATCAGGCTTTTACCCGACGTCAGACTTCTGCCCGTCATCGAACCTTCATCAGGACTTCTGCCCATCGCTGGACCTTCATCAGAGTCCTACCCGACATTGGACTCCTGTCTAACGCTGAGCTTTCTCTCGTTGCTGGACTTCTACCCGGGGTTTTTGTCAGACTTCTGCCCGACACCGTACTTCTACCCGACGTCAGACTTCTGCCCGTCATCGAACCTTCATCAGGACTTCTGCCCATCGCTAGACCTTCATCAGAGTTCTACTCGACATTGGACTCCTGTCTGATGCTGAGCTTCCTCTTGTTGCTGGACTTCTACCCGGGGTTTTCGTCGGACTTCTGCCCGACACCATACTTCTACCCGACGTCGGACTTATGCCCGTCATCGAACCTTCATCAGGACTTCTGCCCGTCACCGGACCTTCATCGGAGTCCTACCCAACACCGAACTTCTACCCTCCGTCAGACAACTGCCGGACCTCCGCAGGATCTCTAAAAGAAGAAGGGAGAAAGAATATTCCTGGAAGATCCTCTTGGTTCTTTGAAACTTGCCTCATATTCGATGTCAGCACCACCTTTTTGTGTACCACTCAGGGCACCCTCACCTCTGGCGGATGACATTCGCCTCCCAACAGGAGAAAAGTGCAACCACCGGATCTTGATCGCCTCCGTCGCCGGTATTTAGACTCTTGCCGGACAATTTTTCTCCCTTACAGGAGTGAACCATAGCCTGCGTAAGAGTACCGGGTCTTGATCTCCTCCTCCGCCGCCGGTATTTAGACTCTTGTCGGACAGTTTTTCCCCCTTGCAGGAGTGAACTGGAGCCTGCGTAAGAGTACCGGGTCTTGATCGCCTCCGCCGCCGCCGGTATTTAGACTCTTGCCGGACAGTTTTTCCCCCTTGCGGGAGTGAACTGGAGCCTGCGTAAGAGTACCGGGTCTTGATCGCCTCCGCCGCCGGTATTTAGACTCTTACCGGACAGTTTTTCCCCCTTGCAGGAGTGAACTGGAACATGCGTAAGAGTGCCGGGTCTTGATCGCCTCCGCCGCCGCCGGTATTTAGACTCTTGTCGGACAGTTTTTCCCCCTTGCGGGAGTGAACTGGAGCCTGCGTAAGAGTACCGGGTCTTGATCGCCTCCGCCGCCGGTATTTAGACTCTTGCCGGACAGTTTTTCCCCCTTGCGGGAGTGAACTGGAGCCTGCATAAGAGTATCGGGTCTTGATCGCCTCCGCCGCCGGTATTTAGACTCTTGCCGGACAGTTTTTCCCCCTTGCAGGAGTGAACTGGAGCCTGCGTAAGAGTACCGGGTCTTGATCGCCTCCGCCGCCGCCAGTATTTAGACTCTTGCCGGACAGTTTTTCCCCCTTTTGGGAGTGAACTAGAGCCTGCGTAAGAGTACCGGGTCTTGATCGCCTCCGCCGCCGGTATTTAGACTCTTGCCGGACAGTTTTTCCCCCATCAAGAGTGAACTGGAGCCTGCGTAAGAGTACCGGGTTTTGATCGCCGCCACTAGTATTTAAACTCTTGCCGGACAGTTTTTCCCCCAATGGGAGTGAACTGGAGCCTGCGTAAGAGTACCGGGCCTTGATTGCCGCTTCCGGTATTTAAACTCTTGCCGGACAGTTTTTCCCCCGCTGGGAGTGAACTGGAGCCTGCGTAAGAGTACCAGGTCTTGATCGCCGCCGGCAAAAATTTTTAAATTTTTGCCAGTCCGATTTCTCCTCCGTAGGAGAAATTTTGGGACCGGCTGAAGAGAGGTGGTGTCTTTTCCCTAGCCCTTAAGGGGGTATTTATAGTTTCTTGAAGGAGGTTTTGGGCTAATTTTTTGAATATTTTATTTAATTTTCGGAATTTTTTAATGCCCAAAATTAAATAATTATCTTTTGTTGAAAAAATGAAATAGGAAATAAATTAAGAGCAATTTTATTTAAAAATATAATAAATATATAGGAAATTAATTATTTCCATTTAAGAAAAGAATCTGAATTATTTTTCTATCTTTAAATTGTTTTAAGAAGGAAATGGAATAAAAAAATAAATTAATTAATTATAAAAAAAGAAAATTTCAGCCACTTTGGGCGGCTACTGTGCCCGTTTTACTTAAATAGTTTTTTAATTGATAACGTTATAAATATAGATTAATTATATATATTATTTCTTATTACAGATATCATAATTCATTAATTATTTAGTTAGTTAACTATGTAATTAATTATGTATTTTCTTTATCCTGAAAAGTCCGATTCGAATATTTTATTTTATTTCTTGATTCATGAAATCAAATTTCATATTCCGGACTATATTTTGACTCTTTTGAAGCTCAAATGAGCCTCTATGATAAGTTTTGAGCTATTTGAAAAGTTTTGGAGTAAGCTTTTTAAACATTTTTTGCTCCAATTAATGTCTTGATTATACAGAATGCTAAAATCACAGGTATATTTTTGGACTCTACTAGATTCAACGTCCAAAAATAGGGGGGCAACTGATACGTCGGCAAAAATTGCTTTGATCGAGCACGAATCTCGAGGCATATTCAAGTTGGAAACATACAAAATTAAATTCGGGATCATCTGAATTCCAATTTCAGCAAACTTATAGTCGAACTGAACATCTCAAAGAGACGAACCTAACGACACCAAAATCGATCCAACCCAAGCCCAAATGGGTCCAAATCAGGGGCCCGAACCACATTTGGAAGGTTCAAATCATTATTTGGATGATAAATTAAAATCCAAGTATGGCATGCTTATAGTCAAATCGAGCGGCTCGGCGAGACGAATCCAACGAGCCCAAGATTGCTGAATTCTGACATCATTAAGGCACTGAAACAGTTGGAAAACTCCGTATGATTGGGGGAATCAATACGAGCCATCCGATGGAGCACTCCGAATCTGCTCCGGATCTTCTCTATATTTACGGGGTATGCCACTCATCAAAATCTATAAATAGACCCCTACTCTCTACATGAGAGGGACCTTTTGCTGAAGATTGGAGAGGGCTCTAAGGCTTCCGGAGCTCCAGCGCCACCGCCGGCAAACCCCCGACCTTTGTTAGCGCCACCGCCGGCGAACCCCGTCGACCTTCGTCGGACCGCCACCCGGCCGCCGATCGCCGCCGGACTTCAGCCCGACCTTCGTCGGACCACCGCCCGGCCACGGAACGCCGCCGGACTTCCAACCAGCACCACCGCCGGCGAACCCCCGACCTCCGTCAACGCCGCCGCCGGCAAACCCCGTCGACGTTCGTCGGACCGCCACCCGGCCGCCGATCGCCGTCGGACTTCATCCCGACCTTCGTCGGACCACCGCCCGGCCGCTAACCGCCGCCGGACTTCAGCCCGACCTTCGTCGGACCACCGCTCGGCCACCGATCGCCGCCGGACTTCCAACCAACGCCACCGCCGGCGAATCCCGTCAACCTTCGTCGGACCGCCACAAAGGCCGCCGACCGCCGCCGGACTCCATCCCGACCTTCGTCGGACCACTGCCCGGCCGCCAACCGCCGCCAGACTTCTGCCCGACCTTCGTCGGACCACCACCCGGCCGCCGACCGCCGCCGGACTTCAGCCCGACCTTCATCGGACCACAGCCCGGCCACCGACTACCGCCGGACTTCCATCCGGCCGCCGACCACCGCCAGGCTTCAGCCCGACCTTCGTCGGACCTCCGCCCGAACATCGCCAGATTTTGCTTTAACTCTCCAAGCCACTGTAATTTGACCGCCTCTAAGTTCGAGGGACGGGTCAACCCTTGTAATTCACTCAAATTTAGTAGAATCTTTTCATCTGGGCGAGGCCCCGTAGTTTTTCCCTCTTCGGGCTTTCCACATAAAAAAGATTGGGTGTTTTACTTCTTTCTTTCTGTTTGTGTGCTGGATATTCGTGTATCGCTAAGACGAAAATTTTACTCACTCTGTCGCCGCGAATCTTCTAGCCCGCAACAGTATGATATTTAATCTTTCATGTACTCTTTTGAAGTTTAGTGGATAATTTGACCTATATAAAGTTATTGATGTAGGCTTAATTAAGTCAAACTACATAAATATTTGTATTCTCTTCGTGCAAATTGATCACTTGTATAGACTTGTTGTGTTTTATCATGATTGCCCTTAGGTTGAGGGCACTTTCTTTATTAAAAAGAACCCCTCATGTTGTTGAATAAGCAACCCCTCTTATTTCATAGTTTAGGGTAGCAGTTTCCAATATCCATAGTTGTTTTCCTCGGTCTCTCACCCTAGTTAAGTTGCTCTGGGAAGATATAAGGTTATTTAGGTTTATATCAAATCCATTGAAGTCTTCATTTGGTTGATTCAAGTATACAAATATATCATGAGACTCTATGGAGATATTTGAAGGTCAATCAAGTCAATTCAAGCCCATGTGAGTACAATTAAGTTAAATTAAGTCAAATTGAACATCGGTTCAATCTTTTACATGGTCTCCAAATTCACACTGCAATTTGGGCTCATTTGGTCATGACTAAGGCTTTGTTTGAGACAGCTTTCAGAATTTCGGAAGAAGGTCATCCGACGGGTCATAACTCTTCATGAGACGATCGATTCCATCTTTACGGCTGCCGATGGCATTACACCTGCGATCAGCATAGCAGAGGACAGGGAGTATTCGAGCAGCGAAGCAGCTGACAAATTATTAATTGATAATGAAAATGAAGCAGATCAAACCCTTGATCAAGACGAGGAGACGAAACAAGAGCGTGTTGAAGCATCAAGATTGGGCACAGGACCGGTTGGAAGCAGGATCTTTCATTTCTTGATTAAAGATCAATCAAGATCTTTGAGGTGGAGCTTTTAGAAGCAGGACCGGGTTGCGAGCAATGTGCAGTGGAAGCAGGCAGGTCGGTAGGCTCGGGAGGAGCGCTTGTGAAGGCCTAGGACTCGGTGCTCGGGTGGAGTCAGACCACATGACTGCAAGGCGCGGTGTGGGCTTGAGGCGTAGGGCTCAGGTATGAGGCGCAGCAAGGCACGAAAGCAAGACGCGCAGGAGTGCGTGGTGTTGGTTGCATGGAACGCAGTGCGACAAGAGCAGATCTATCGAGTTGATGGTGCAGTTATATTTTTTTTGTTGTGTAAATGTAGGACTAAGGTGTAGATTGTTGGATATTGGTCCTAGATTTAGGATTGTACTTTCTTTAGATTTCTTGAATGACTTATATTGCCATTATTGTTGCATTTTGAGCCTTTTATAGAGGTTATAGATTGTATTAGTGAGTATGGTTAAGAAATAAAATCTAATTCAGCTCTCTCCCTCTCTCCTTTCCTCTCTCTTTCCTCTCCCAAGAAGCTCAAGAAGGAAGTGCTTCTTCCTCTCATCCAAGATCCTAATATTTCCTAAAGTAATTTTTTAGTACAAAAACTTCTTAAACTAGAAATTTTTGTACTAGAAAGTTACTTTAAAAAGCAATAAAAAAGCCATTCCAAATGAAGCCTAAGTCAAATTAAGCTAAATTAAACCTCAATTTAGGCTTCATTTGGGACAACTCTTGGCCACTGCTTTTTCGTTGTTTTAAAAAAAAATGTACTAAAAAATTGCTTTAAAAAGCACTAAAAAAACTATCCAAAATAAAACCATAGTCTTTCACTACTAACTCATAATTCACATTTTTCATAAAAAAATATACTTAACCATGTAAGAATATTTAATAATCCTAACAATATTATAGTGATTACTTATCATTTATGCCCATATGTTAGATTTATCAATCAAGATGGAAACACATCCTGGTGAAGTTGATAAGCACGGAGATGATAGTTATAAGCTTAGAGATTGGGCTGCAAATGAATTGAGCGTTCGACGAGCTACTCGTGGCTCGACTCAATAAGAACTCATTTATGTTTGATTGATAAGATAAATGAATGAGCTTGAACACTTTTGATAAATACTTGATAGCTTAATAAACGAGCTTGAACAATTTGACGTTTGACTCGTTTATGTTCACGAATAGTATCGTTTAGAGCTCGTGAACAAGTTCGTTAAGAAGCCTTATTAGAGCTCAACTAAGAAGCTCGATCAGAATTCGATAAAATTTACTAATTTAATATATATTTTTAACTTTTATCTTTTAAAAATATCAAAAAAACGTTCCCGAAAAATAAACGAAAGAAAACGCCAGCTCGTTTAAAAATATAACTTAACAGATTAAAAAAATAAATAAAAAATTCTCCCGCTTCCCTCTCTCTCTCTCTCTCTACAAATCCCGCCAGCCTGCTCCAAAAAAAAGGGGCATTTAGTCCCACGCCGCCCGGATTTGTTGGCTTTTGCTCTATAAAAGAAAAGATAGGCTAAAAGCCTTTATTTTTGAACAGGCTGAATTGCAGTATTAATTCTGACCGGCCCGTTAAGTGAGGCTTGGACGATCACGAACAGGGCATGGGCACGGGCTTTCTAAATGAGCTCTATTTTTTTTTTCCGCAGAATTCAGACAGGGTTTTGACAAATGAGCTTGAGCTCAAACATATTGAAGCACGGCCTTAGCTCAAATATGTTGAAGCTTGACTCGGTTCATTTGCAGCTCTGCTCAAAGGCAGAGACATCCAGCAGAACATATAAACAAAATCAGCTAAAGATTTACCACTATAATTCCATTGATTCCTTAACAAATTTCGCTTGTAGCGCCTTTCAACTCCTCAACACACCGGCATTGCATCATAAAATGTTGTGTCAATATATCTTTATTAAATTTTGATTAGTACTAATCATGATATTATGAGAATTTTGTAAAAAGAGTGTTATATATAAATATTTAAAAATAATTTATATTATATTCATCTCAAAATAAATAATCAATTTTAAGAACTATTATAATTAAATATTTGAACGAATGGGCTATTTGATTTTAAGTGGAATTAGTTTAAAGTATTTTAAATTAAGAGGTTTGGAGAATATTTATATGTGGTCTGATGTAAAACAACTGTAATATAAACTTTTGATTTATTTGAAATTCACATTCTAATATAAATTCATTTGGAATTCGATTTGCATGATTTTAAAATACATAATAAATTCTATGTCATTGTCACCGATAGCCACCTCCTCTGCCACTGTCGGCCGCCAGCCATTATTCCCACCATGCGCTGCTATCTTTGCCGACAACCGCCATCACTTGTCGCCCACGACTGCTCGCCACCGCCAACTACCACTGCCTGCCACCAACACCCGCTCTGCCAACCACCTTTGCCATTGCCATCTACCAATCAATAGCATATTTAAATTTTACACCACATTCATTTTATATTTGTTGCGGACTGTACATTCAAGGCAATAAAGAGATATAGAGTTTAGCGTCTAATCTTTGTATGAAGATCCATCATACAAACAAATAAAGAAAGGGGGGGGGGGGGCGAGAGTCATAAGAGACCACGATTTTTATATGGAAAATCTTGAAAAGGGAAAAACCATGAGATCTGTCCCAATTAAAATGATTATACTCGTGTTTACTATTGATTACAAGTGAGGCCCTTCCTTGGGGGTAAGGCCTTGGTTCGATGTAGTAAATACACGTCATATAGAGCACATTACATTGTGGGAGCTGGAAAATTCTAGTGATATGAGAGTTGTTCTCAAAAGGGTGTTGGCATGTTTGTTGGGTCGGTAGGACCATAGTCAAGCGAAGGTGGTCATAGGGATCGTAGTCGGCGGGCGACAAAGGTCAGAAGGACCTTAGTCGGTAAGCAATGGTGATTGGAGGGACCGAAGTCGGCGGGAGACGGTGATAGAGGGACCATAGTCGGCGGATGATGGTGGTCAGAGGAATCGTAGTCGGCGGACAACGGTGGTCGAAGGAACCATAGTCCACGAGCGAGGAAGGTCGGAGGGACCGTAGTCGACAGGCAACTGTGGTTTGATGGATCGTAGTTATCGGGCGATCGTGTTCGGAGGGACTGCAGTCAGGTGAGGTCGTTCAAGGGATCGTACTTGGAGAGCAAAGTTCATTGGAGGGACCATAGTGGGCGGGTGATGGTGGTTGGAGGGATAGTAATCAGCGGTTGACAAAGGTCGGAAGGACTGTAGTCGGCGGGCGATGAAGTTTTAAGGGACTATAGATAGTGAGCAAGAGTGATCAGATGGACCGTAGTCGGAGGGTGATGGCGGTCGGACGGCCCGTAGTCGGATGGCGACGGAGGTCAAAGGGACCATAGTATGGGGGACAACGATGATCGAACGAACCGCAGTTGATGGGCGACAGTGGTTGGAGAGACCATAGTCAGTGGGCGACAGTGGTCGGATTGATCATAATCAACAGGCGATGGTGATCGGACGGGTGGTAATCAGTAGACGATGGTGGTCAGAGGGCCTATAGTTTTCGGGCAACGATGGTCGGAAGAACCATAGTCGGTGGATAATGATGGTTGGAGGGTCCATAGTCGGCGGGTAATGATGGTCGGAGGGACCACAGTTGGTGGGTGACACTGGTCGGAGGGACCGTAGTTGGTGGGTGATCGTGGTTGAATTGGTATGTTGATGGTAGCCGGGCAGAGGTCCGATTGCATTTCGGCAGACGGGTGGTGGTCTAGAGATAGTGGGTGGCCGGGCAGAGGTCTGATGCGTGACCAGCGAACTGGTTGTGGTCCGACGATGGTGGGCGGCCGGGCAGAGGTCCAACGACAATCAGCATACTGGCAGTGGTCCAGCAGCAGTCGACAGAAGTTCGCGGGCAGTGGTTCTTGGGTAGAATACTACAATCCTTATAGCCTCAGAGCTCTTTTCAATCTTCAGCCAAAGGCATCCCTCATGTAGAGAGTGAGGGTTTATTTAAAGATTTTTGTGAGTGACACACCCTATAAATATGGAGAAGATCCAAATATGCTTCGGCCTCTTGATTTGGACCAATTTGGGCTCGGATTGGACCGATTTTGGTGTTGTTTGGTTCATCTCATTGAGATATTCAATTTGACTTTAAGTTTGCTGAAATTGAAGTTTTGATGATCCCAAATTTAATTTCAAAAGTTTTCAACTTAGATATGCCTCGACATTCGTGTCCGATCAAGGCAATTTTTGGCGACGTATCAATATTCATCCAAATAATTCTAAAGAACTTCAAATATAACACATTCTTTTTACACTGCATTTATTTTTCAATCAACCAAACAACCCATAATATAATAAGCCTTTTTTTTTCATAAGATAATTTTTGAACTCCAAAACAGGAAAAAAGCTGCCAAGGTTTGCCTGAATGGTTATAGGGGAGTCCTAATACTGCTATGTGCTCTTGATTTCTATCAAAGAGTGTTTTAATTGAATAGTTCATCTTGCTTCACAAACCTATTTGCTCTCGCAATTCCTTGCGTTTAAAACATGGTAACTGGCATTGGCATGTCTCTGTAGATCAAGCAGAAGTCACATCTCATTGATTTCATGAGAAAACATAATATAAGAGAATTATTTCCCCACAAAAACCATTTCAAGAAATAACAATGATAGATTTTCTTTTTTTTTTCCAAACAAAACTCTTACAGATTTAATGAGAGCACTCATTTCAGATTTTGTTCTTGGATCACTTTTTTGGTTTGTTCAGAGCTTTGATTATCAACTAAGAGGTTTTGGATTCGAATCTTACGTATGTGATGTATGTATAAATTTGTCTTAATTGATCTAAATGTCCTAAAAAAAAAGAGCACCATATGATAATTTAGTAAAGCTCATTTATCTATGCTTGAACTTCGTAATAAAGCGTCTAATGGGAGATCTTTTAAGCCAAGCAAGAATCATTAAATAGGGTCAAGTAAATTAGTATATTCAATAATATAATTTTTATTTATATGATCGAATAAATTTGAATAAATTTTTAAAAATTTTATCCTACATAATTGAATAAATTTAAATATTAATGTATTTGTCTATTTATATTTATGAACATTTTCATTTGTTGTTTAACAAGGAGCTTGTTAAGAACTCGATATAATGGTTATTTAATAAAATTTAATTATTTAATTGATGATTTGTTATATATTTTTGTATTTGTTTTTTATATATTATATAATTTTAAAATTATGTAAATTATTAGATGTATAAATATGAAGAAAATATTGACTAATACTAAAAAAAGTAATTGATAAATAGAAATATTTTATAGGTATAAAAACAAAATAATAAAAAAGCTATCCCAATTTCTTTATTAGATCCTCCATCGGAGTATAGTGTGCCAATGTTATCTTGATTAGTTTCCTTCTGTGCATGCAATCAAAGCATTCGAACAATAAGAGAACCCTACAAACATTTTGCAAGAAAATACAAGGAAATCTATTCGCAATATGTCTTGGCCTTTTTCTGTGAGATCTCTTACATAGAAATTTCTTGTGAAATTTTTGTCCAAAACCCCTTTAATTTTGAAAAATTTTGACATATTCTGATATACTTTTTATAAGGTTGAATATAAAAAATATTGTATTTATTCTTAGATTATTGTTTTATATAAAAATTTGTTTTCTACTGATCTTAGAATAAATTAAGAATTCTTCGGAATAGTTTTCTCATTATTTTATTTTGTAAGCTACTATAATACTTTTATTTGGTTATTAATATTGGAAGCTATTTTTTATTACTAGATGTATTATTATATAGTAGCTATAAAAAAGTTATTATCCTACTTTAAGAAAAAAATAATTATAATAATTTTTTTAGAAAAATTAATTTTCTTATAATAATTTTATAATCACCTATAATATTGTATATATCATATAATATGATATAAATCATACAGTACGAACCTAATTTTCCTCTTATATATAGGCAAAAATATGACAAGAAAAATAAGACATGAAAATCAATAAATATGGCAAAAATATAATCTTTCACATCATACAACCACCCAAACGATTCTTAATTTAACAAACAAATTGTATTGTATAATTTCTTTTCTTTACTTTGTTAGTCTAACATGAGGAGGAGCACTGACATCATAAAGAACGCGATCTGATTGGACTGAACTATCAGTTCCTTTGCCCCAAAGTCACGCAAGCCACAAATTTTCTCTTATCTGTTCAAAGCTTCACTTTTCTTTGTTTCTGCCAACTACCCCTGAACGCCATCAAGAGAGCTATGGCTGTCGCCAGCCATGGAGTTTATTTTAGAGATCGATTCATTTCATTTCTTCAATTGATCCTTGTTGTAAAAGGGGTGTCGACACAGACGCATTATATACAAATCAACATCAAAGAATGAGAAAATCCCAATGCAGGAAATTAGTATTTATGTGGTTGAGCTTCAGTCAAGCAAGCATGTATAAGAGAATAGTATGTTATGCTAATGTTTGTTGTTGCCGGCAAAGTTGATGTATGCTGTCAATATCAATCATGCATGATGTTTGTTATTGTCAATAAGACTAATAAGGCTGACCCCCACCATTAACACTCACTGTGATCATCTACACTAACACCGGCATTCATCATCGACATCAATGCCAACAAATAGCATCGCCAACAAGGAGCACCTACCATCGATAGCAATATGGCTGAAGCTTGTAGTTGCCAAGTCCATGCTAACACCAATAACTGCTAAAGCTAGAAAGGTTGACATCCATTATTAACATCAATCATGATGTCCCTCATCTTTGCCAAGGTTAATGATAGTTTTCTTGGTTGTTGGTTTCCCCTCATGTAAGCAGATCGATTGAGCAGATTATATATGATCTCTTGGTAGCAACTCCAACATATCAAGCGTTCCCCTACAGTTCATAATGATGTGACATAATTGCCTAGTTCTGGAAAAATTATTCTGTGCAGAAGCCGAACGTTGTCTGGATGCCTAAGCCCGCAGCTCAGTACCGTTGCTCGGTATTGCTGGTGTGGCTCATTCTGGTTGGTGTTCGGACGTAGAGCTGCGTTCGACGTCCGTCCAGAATAATCTCTCCTAGTTATGTCAGCTAATTTATGTGTTGAACACAGGATTTAGGCAAAGAGACTGGTATGAGGAGCATTTTTAACATGCAAACATCTATGTAATTAGAAATTTGCATTTAAAATGTAAAGAGAAATATAATGCATTTAAAATGTTCAAAGTTGTTTGGATGCATAATATAAATATAGTACATTATTATTTTTATTTACTTTGAATTAAAATAAGTGCTATGTAAAGTATAACGTTGATAGTGGTCGGTGGTCGGGAGTCAATAGGTGATGACAGGCAGGCAGAGGCGATCAGCAGCAATGACATTCTGTGGCTCATGGCTGTGATAAAGTTAGCTTGTAATGTATATAAAATTCGGATGAAAACTATCAAATTTATAATATAACAAAAATGAATCATCGAAGAAAATTCTAATTTAACTCGACAATTCTTTTTCGTCAAATTTAATTTTTGGGGACTTTTCTCATTAGACTAAACACATAAATTTATAAAATTTCTAAATCATCTACATTAAATGTAAAACTCTGCATTTCATTTTCAGCAAACCAAATAACTCTTATATGCATTCATAAAAATCCATGATAATTCGCTCTCCCAACAAATAATTTAATTATATTTATTTTGTACGTTGCATATGTTAAGAAAATTCATAAATTTTCATATAGTATAGTATACATTAATAATTTTCTTCTAAAAATTTAATCCCAATATAATTTTTCTGCCATCATTATACTTATGAAAATCTATTATATTATATTATTTTATTATATTATAGGATAATACAAATAAATCAGAATATGCTTACAGAACTTTTTCCAAAATTAGTTACACGGCTACGGCTAAATGGAAGAAACTGACTCATGCCATTATCATGACAATTAATGAGTATCCGCATCAAGAAAAAATTCACAATAAGACCACTTTCCATAAAATCATACAGAGTAATTGAAGGATGTTAACACGAAAACCTTGATTCCCTCAAATTTAGAATCATCAATTCCCCCATTGAAATCTCCCCCAAATCTCCATAGTCGATTTCTGCAATCCTCCATTGCCAATCACCTCGCCATGGATCGCGCCGTGGACGCAATGAGCGACGCTTGTGACGACTTCATCAACGCGGCGACGGATTTCCTCCTCACCCGCGCAGCCTCCGACGGACTCCGTACGCCGGAGAGCGACGTTGCGATGCAGGGATTTAAGGACAAATGGGAGTTGTTGAAGGAAACATGCGACCGCGCCGAGGACCTCGTCCACGCCGCTCGCCGTAACCTCGTCGGCGAGTTGGCCTCCGTCGGCTTCGATGAATGCGATGATTATGATTTCTATAATGATGATGATGATGATGATGTCGAGAATTACCAGATCGTGGAGCTTTACAATGCCGATTATTCAACGTCCGACGCCGCCGCCGCGGCGTCACCTCTGTCGCCGTCGCAGACTCCCACCAGCCAGGCGCCGGAGGATGCAGCGGCGGAGTTTCAAGTCTGATCCATTTGTAGATCTATGAGGCAATGTAGACATTTCTCTAATGAATTTTGAATGAGCTTAATCTGGGATAATCATTACTGCTCAGGGCCTTAAAAGAAACGATGAATGTGGAGTCTTTGTATGCTTTTATTATTAAATTAGCTTTATGAACAGTACTTTGTTCATATGATCATGAGGAGGCAGATAGCATAATTGGTGTTGGCTTCTTTCAAGTGCTCAACCTATATCTCATAGCCTCATATGCACATAGAAAGGTGGGGCCTCCCATCAAAGGCATTTTTTTTGTCATGTATAGAACAATATAAGAGTAGGGTTGAGCTAGAATAATTCTTAGTTTGAGAAACATTTTAATAGTAATTTTGCCTTCAATATAAAAATATTGGATTGATCATTCGTGGAATTCAATTGAGTTAGCTCGACGTAGTTGACTCGTGAAGCTTCATTTAGAGTTACTCATTATGGCCTTATTTTGTACATCTTTTGTCAATTATTTTTTTACTGATTTCAATAAATTTATGTGCTAGAAAGTTACTGTAGAAAGCAGTAAGAAAAGCTGTATCAAACGAAGGCTAAGTTTATTCAAAAATCATTTTGCTTAATGCCTCTTAATTGTGAAAGATTGTTGGTTCTTACAGCATTCATTTGATCAAGTATAAATTTTGATGCAATGTATGTATTTTGGAGCAATTTTAAGGAATTGGATCATTGTTGATTTACCATTAAAAAGGCCACAAAAGCTGAAAAAATGATGCCAAAAAGATCAATTTATTGAGACAAGTTCATGGAAACTAAATATTTTAAAATAAATTTCTTAAAGGCATTAAATTAGTCAAACTTGGAGAGCTTGAGGTGAACCATCTTGACTTGGCTTGTACATGTTCTTGACACACTGGTGACCAATCCTCCTAACATTGCCTCAATGCTAGCAATGGACTAGCACCCTCTAATTGGACCAACAAACACTATTTTTTACACATATTTATCATAAAGTTTTAATTTCTCATAGCCATTGTGCCGTCTGCATATACTTATTTCATAAATCATTTATGACAAATGATTTCTTGAAGAGTCAAATATGTAATTTAGAAATGGCAGAATATTATTATCTTTCTTAAACACTTAAAAAATAGAGATGTTGAATCTTCACAAAATTAACCTAAATAAATTGATTGTCAAAATGTTGATGTCACCACTAATGTGCTTCTGATAGAGGATTTATAAAGTGGGTTGTTAAATCCTTAATTTAATATACTACCAAAGACCTCCACAATCAAATCATCATCAAACCACCATCAATCACTTGAGTCAGCCTAAGTTCGAGTAGGTCAATTGAGTCAGGCTTTGATCAGCATCATATGGTCGTATTTTGATCTAAAAGAATATGATTTATATCACTTATTGTTGACTAATATTTAAATGAATACCAAAATGCTTTACCAAAAACTATAAGCATTTTGTCTCTTTAATTGGAGGAGATCTTTCAAGTTCAAATGATCATCTAAGAGCCACCCTTCGATATTTAAGCCATTATCTTGCTTGCATTGTAGTCACTCCTACAAAAATTTCATCTTAAATACCTCTCTCATTTTATAATTTCAGATGATGGATGCATAATCCCATAATATTTATATCTAGCATGGATGAGAACTTGTATTGGTGATTTTGGCACCACATCTTAGGCTTCGTTTGGAATAATTTTTTTTGTTGCTTTCTACCGCAACGTTCTAGTACAAAAATGTCTTGAAAACATTAAAAAAAAATAGTAGCAAAAGTTATCCCAAACAAAATCTTAATAGCCCACGGACATTTTGTACTATAATTCTTTCAATTGCAAATAGGAAGACCACCATTATGTCAATTTTCTACAAATAAAAAAGTAAACCAGATTAAAAAAAAATTAAGACAATCTCAATCAGTACTACCAGCTTGATGTCCCACCTGAAAAATTAAAAACACTCGAAAGAAAGGCGTCAGTCGGTTGGGAGAAAATAAGCTTTCTTTATAAATTTATTTATTTTTTTACTTTTGAGCCAATTAAGAATAAACTCACACGTACATCACATACACAAATTTTAAATTCAAAACCTCTTAGTTGATAGCTAAAATTTCCGCCCAATAGTCAGAGATGAGCTACTTTTGCTTACAAAATTCTCCAATGCATATTTCACTCATTTAGGTTTCGTTTGGGATAGCTTTTTTAATGCTTTCTAAAATAACTTGTTAGTTAAAAATTTTCTTGAATTAAAAATTTTTATACTAAAAAATTATTTTAGAAAGTAATGAAAAAGCTATCCCAAACAAAATCTTAATTAAAAGAAATATTTAAATATCGCAAAAACATTGGAGCTGTCAAACTTTCATCTAAGTGGGGGCAGAACGGAGTTGAATCGGCCACAAAAAAGCTCAAATTATTAAAAACAATAAACGTACAGGCCTTAATTGATCTATAGGATGCCCATACAAGCCTCAATAGGTCAACCTCGTTGTTAATGGGAATGAGACGGGCAGAAATAATATTTCCAAACCCCCAAATTAAGGCATTGATGTAGGTTGCTCTCAATACCATCAGGAAAACTGGCCTTCTGGTGATCAATTAATTAAGCTTTTTTTTTTTTTTTTGAATGGGGCATCTACCAGCTATCACTTTCAGCAGAATAATTAATCTCTCAGCGGACCTAGCGGCAACCAACCTCACAGATGCCAGACTATGCACTTATTTTCTCCTCACTTAAGGAGTCGCGCAGTTTGAGAGAGAAATCAAACATGAGTTGAGGGGCTCCCAACCACGCTCGCCCACCATCCCAGCTAAACCCGATGAGGTAATTAAGCATTTCATGGTATTAAATTATGCGTGTATCCTGTATGAATACAAACTAAATTAATAAAATATAAACGTTTTATATCTCTACACCACAAGACATTATAGGGTGTCAACTACTACTATATATGAAAGCTCTCCATTTTAAGCATTAAAGTACATTATTGCATATTCTTTGCGTACATTAAAAAAAAAAAAAAAACAAAATAGATTTACACTGCTATCAGCTTCTTTTTCTTAAATAAAGTTATGTACTATTAAGTTCTCGCTATATACTCTGAATAGATAAAATTCATGAATACACAAGTATTTACTTCAATTATCTGCATGTATTGCTACATATAATAATTTATATATCACAACAATTTTAGAGTTTATTTGTTTTATAAAGTTGATTATGAAGTTATTGAAGAGAAAATAACTTCGCTACGATGGATACAGAAAGTAGCTTTTCATCATAAAAATTTCTAAAAAAACAGTAAGAAAGCAATAGCCAAACAAAACAGTCATAAAGCTGTCTCAAATAAATATTTAAGCTTTGCTTAGGACGGCTTTTTAATGCTTTCTAGTATAAATTTTTGCTTAAAAAATGGCTTTAGAAAAAATTAAGAAAGTGGCCCCAAACAAAATCTTAGTCAAATACAGTACATCTACAGAGCTACAGGTCTAGTAGGGCATGTTAGCCTGCCTTGTATTTCTCCACAACTGAGGTGATTTAGTTGTAAACTACAGTTTCAGCTCCCAATATCCAGCAACATGAAACCATAATTACTGGCCTTTGAATAGTAATTGACGGTACAATCAGTCTTCTATTCGTCCAAATGCTTCCAAGCGCATCATCTTTCAAGTGCGAGGCGATTTTAATGCAATGAACAAAGTAACAATATACATAAACCTAAAGAACTCTCAGCCTTTCAGTTTTCAGTTATCCGTCAGGAGTTAAATGTATAAATACAAGAGATTTTAATGACATGTACGTAAATTCCCCTGATAGGATTTATAGAATTTAAACCCACAGCATTTCAATTTTTATTATTTTCTTAAACCGACGATACCTCAGCACTAACTTCGAAGCAGACAGCAGCCTCACTGTTCAACTTATGAAAGAGTTCAGGATTAGGTACTCGCTACGAGGAGCTTCTCTTTAAGTTTTGCAACTCGAGCCTGCCAACGAGAGAAAAGCTTCAGTGGAGTTTAAGATGAGCAATAGAGCAGAGCATCGCCTCAACTATAGTTCAATGTAAGGCTTTCCCAAAGTGCCACATGGTTGCTTAACGGTTTTTTTTTTTTCCCCCTTCTCTAGTCTGGCACAGCCAATGAAAACTTTCAAAGGTTTAGTGTTTGAATCTTATGATTTTGAGTTACTAAGACTTAGTTTGAAACTGTTTCCTTATTGTTTTGTAAAACTGCTATAAAAAAAATAAAATTTTAAATCGGTCGTAGAAAGCAACTTCTCAGTATAAAAATTTTTAGGAAGCAAAAAAAGAAAAAAAACAATGGCCAAATAAAAACTGTGATTGCAGCCTGAAAAACAAAGCAGCAAGAAAACTGCCCCAAATGAAGCCTAAAGGTCCATTTTAGACAACTTTTCACTATTTTGCTTTCATACCGCCAGTTTTTTATTTTATTAAAAATTTCTATGTGAGAAAAAAAAAATTACAACTACATCTACTAAATGTGATGTATGTAAGAAAGTTTACATAATTTTTTCAAAAAAAATATAAAAATCACAATGATTTTTGAAAATTTTATTTTTAACGTAATAATTCTATAACTATTTCTACAATAGCTACAATTACCCTCGAACAGACTATAAGAGTTACATAGCAACTACCCCAATGGACCCGAAGACTTAGCCTCTGTAATAATTCAAACTAAGGCAATTATCAGTGCTGTATCTAGCATTGACTAGAGTTTAATATCATGATTGCCATCATTTATTTATGCAATCATTGCATTCCCGGAAGAACAAACTATAGGCCTATATATAACAATAAAACGGCTTTTACTTTATTTGGTAGTACCTTGAATGATTTGGACCTGCGAATAGATGGATCAATATCCAAAGCAGTCGCATAAGCCTTCTCAGCAGCATTCAAGTCTCCCATTGCCAGTAAAGCATCACCTTGGCAAATGTAAGCCTACACCATTGATAGTTGTCAGCATCTTCTAGTCCATCTGTAAACATAAATCTTAGGTGAACTCAATAAACAAATTTGAATGCATAATTATGTAAAATACTAAAATTTTTTATCATATCAATCTACTTTCTGTAGGTTTAAATGACGAATAATGACAGTTGAGAGTAAATAAGTTCAGCAAATACAGGGAGATTTTTAGAGGTCACATTTGTCAATTCATGATAATAAATCATGAATTTTAAATTCTAAAAATATCCCTTTGGAACTGAGCAGAAGTAATGCTTCAATTCCTATGCCGATCTGACATCACCATGCAAAGATGCCCCCACCCCAATGATCGATTGATTACAGCCTATCTTCATTTGTTCTCTCTGAAAACGAAAGGTCAGCCTTTCTTTTTTAGTTCACAGAGTGGAGTTTTTCTTTGGGGTCTGACGACTTGGTGAAAAAAGATTGTGAAATGGCAATGATATTTGTTAGAAATGGAAATGGCTCTTTCTTAGTCATATCTGCCCTTCTCGGTGGTCGTTAGCAGCTACTATTGAAAATATATTCCCATTGTTGCTATCGTCAACGGTAGAACTTCTCGGGCATCCGTCCATTCTTGTTTCTGGAGTTCAGGATTGAGTCTCGTAGACCAATTTCATGTAGTACTCGTTTCAATCGTATAATGATACTAAGCCAAAAATTTTTAGTAAGCCTCTCTTTGCCCTCCCACAAACTCAAGAAACTCTTTTCCCTCCAAACTCAAGAAAGGAATGCAAAGGAGTATGTCACTACCTCCAACAATGAGTAACTCGAGAAACTCTTTTCCCTCCCACACAAAAAAAAAGGGTGAATGGATGGCACCTTGAGCACGTCACTACTTCCGCCTTGAATAGACAACTCAATGTTAGCTTGACGTCACACCTCAAGACTATGACGACCCTGCTGAAAATCTCATAATAAACCAAGATGCAAACGGATGGAGGCAATGGAATGAGAGGAGAATTGCCCACACTTGCTCAGTCTGCTATCATTAGAATATTTACATACAAAACAGAAGAACAATTGCATGTGGATAATTCACGAATTCATAGATACTTTACAGTTTACATGCTTTTAAAATAACAATTAATAATAATAAATAGTCAACCTTGATTTTTTTTTTTCATTCAAACTGCAAGATATAAAGTTTTAGATGTATGTGTAACATCTGGATGCATGACTATATGGCCCACAACACAATATCCATCTAAATAAAAATCACAACGCTAGAATCGAATAGACAATAAGACAATGCATATGAACAGAAGTGTCTAAAACTACACTATATACCAACCATATTTACGCATATATCTAACTGATTGCCCTTCTGATAGGTTGTACACAAAATCTTATTTATAAATCATCTACGCTATCGAAGGCTTTCCTAAAAGTTGCAATTAAGTAATAAGGGTGCGTTATATATAAATATATAACTTTGTGAGTACAATACATTCTAAATATGAAAAAACACAATGAAAAAAAATTAATATCCATGTTAATCATGAATATTGTAATGATTTGTACATATAGATGACATTTGACATAGAAATTATTCTCCTGCATAGATCATAGAATGAACATAATAGTTGTTAAGTAATTATATATACTATCTTGAGAAACCTAGTAATAATAGCCTGTCTTAAATTAACCAATCCCTGGCCGACAGCACAAACGAGATGCAACTTATACATGTGAACTATCTCAAAGACAGTAAGGAGCCTGACACATCATTGCCTAATACACCTCTCCTCAATACAAGTGTAGTGTAGCTCATACATCTAAAATTCTGAGTGGAAGCAAGGTTATAGTCATAAATATAGAAATATATTAGCATACCCAAATAGTACCATAACGGGGTCTATCTATAACATGCACACATAAACATTAATATATACTGAATATTTTCTATGCAAACAAACTTCTCATGTGATAGTTTCATTGATAGGAGCATTTGACTTCGAATTTGCATCTCAAAATTATAATGATAATATATCATTTTAAAGTATCTCATCAAAGACCGTGAAATAATCAAAACGGTTCAAAAAACTCAAACTATATAGCCTCGCATGCACATTACAATGTAATAGGATAAATATTTTGAAGGATCACAACAACTCATAATATGGTTTTGGCAAATTAAATAATTTATGAATAAATACTGGAATAAACAAACATAATTCAAAAGCTATAAGTCTACAAAATTAGACTTACTAATCATAATTAAAAATGAAATTAACCACTTTACTGATTTTAAGTGAACTTGCTCATCGACCTAAACCACAAATCACTTATCCTCAAGTCCTACAACCAATCACAACATGTATGAGACTTGACAGAAATTTTTTATTCCTTTTTACTACTTTCAGTTCCCTTGCATCAAAACATAGCTCATGCATAAATTCAAGATCAAAAGAAACTAGGGTTAGGTACCTTTAATCACTAAATTCCTAATTAAATCTTATCTGATTCATCACATATATTTCTCATCCTATTTAAAATAGATCAACAACATCATCATCAAGCAACATCACATAAAAAACTTCTAGAAAAAACTCTTAGGTTAGTTTCTACCTTGATTACAATGGAGAGGTAGAATAAAAAGAAGAGAACCCTAGATCTTTCAGCTTTGAGCTCAAACTAACCAGCTCCCTACATCAACATCACACTCAAGCCCTAAAAGCATAGTGAAACCCCACTAATGTTGCTTGAGCATTGGGAGAGTCACAGGAGAGGGCTAATGAGCGTCAATACGATAGAGAGAGAGAGCCATTGAGCGAATGAGCCAATGAGTTTTGACCACTCGGATATATATTGTCGATTTGAGAGGTATGAGAGGGAAAATCTTAACTTTATTATACAACATATTCCCTATTTATAGATCTATACAAGAGGTCTAATGAAGAAACAAATAACTACAGAATAATTAATAATTGCTGAAATAAAATCCTTCCTAAATCAGATGTCTAGCTATGGAAGGTACTCAATGTATTTCTAGAAGGCTTCCCATGGATCTTTATTCTTAGTCGTTGGAACTATGAGGGAACTAAAGGCTGAGATTTAACACTCCCCCTCAAGCTGGAGAATACAAATCTATCATTCCCAGTTTGTCAATCATTCTGAGAAGGATAGAGTTGTCCAATCCTTTGGTGAGGAAATTTGTAAGTTGATCTTTAGATGACACATGGTTGATACATATAAGACCACTATCTAACTTTTCTTTAATAAAGTGCCTGTCTACTTCTATGTGCTTGGTCATGTCATGCTGGACTAGATTGTGGGCTATGTTGGTTGCTGATTTGTTGTCACAATGTAACTTCATGGGATCTTCCCACTTGATCTTTAGGTCTTCTAAAATCATTTTGATCCAGAGTAACTCACATATTACCAAGGCCATAGCTCTATATTCTGCCTTTGCACTTGATCTTGTCACCACATTTTGTTTCTTGCTTCTCCATGAAACTAAGTTCCCTCCAAGAAATATGCAGTATCCAGAGGTAGATCTTCTGTCTACTGTCGATCCTGCATAATCAGCGTCAGTGTATGCTTCTAGAGTCATTCCTTGATCTTTTCTAAAGAGAATTCATTTCCCTGGATTTTCCTTAAGGTAGTGTAGTATTCTGTCTACTGCTTGCATGTGTGTTTGTTTTGGGCTTTGCATAAACTGACTGACCATACTTACAACAAATGCTATATATGGTCTTGTATGAGAAAGGTAGATCAATTTTCCCACTAATCTCTGGTAAGAACCTTTGTCTGCATCTTGATCTTCTTTAGCTTCCCCCAATTTGAGATTTAGTTCTACCGGTGTTGGTGATGGCTTGTAAGCTAGTTTTCCTGTCTCCTTTAAAAGATCTTTAATGCTTTTTTGTTGTGAGATGAAGATTCCCTTACTGGAGTGAGCTACTTCAATTCCAAGGAAGTATTTTAGCCTATCAAATTCTTTGATATCAAATTCCTTGGTAAGGTTTTTCCTTAGACTCACTTTCTCTTTTTCATTATTCCAAGTTAAGATAATATCATCCACATAGATCAGTAGTATGGTAACTTCCCCTGAGTCTGAGTGTTTAAAGAATAGTGTATGATCCCCTTGACTTTATTTATACCCATTAAGAAGCATAAATTTTGAGAATTTTTCGAACCAGGCCCTTAGTGATTGTTTGAGCCCATATAGAACCTTTTTTAATCTGCACATCTTGTTACCTCCAGATTTTTCCTTAAACCCTGATGGTATTTCCATAAATATTTCTTCTTCCATATCCTTATGCAGGAATGTATTTTTCACATCCAATTGTTCCAGATGCCAGTTGTACTTGGTTGCTAGTGAGAGCAGTATTCTGATAGCGTTCATCTTGGCTACAGGTGCAAAGATTTCTTGGTAGTCAATGTCATATGTCTGAGTGTACCATTTTGCCACTAGTCTTGCCTTATATCTTTCCAGTGTGCCATCAGCTTTGTATTTTATAGAGAACACTCATTTGCAGCCGACCAATTTTTTTCCCTATCGGTAGATTGATGATCTCCCATGTATTATTCTTTTATAGGGCCTGCATTTCATCTTTCATGGAATTTTTTCAATTTTCATCAGATAAGGCCTTAGAAATATCTTTAGGAAATGGATATCTTCTAGTGTAACCAGGAAATTTTTGTGTGATGGTGAGAAGTTGTTGAAAGATATAGAGTTGATTATAGGATATAAGGGAGGTGGTGAGCTTACCTTACTTCCAGGAGATGGTTCAGATTCTTGAATATGCTTTGGAGCACCATTTGAGCTTGTACGCCTGGAGTATACCTTCCCAAATCTAATGACAGCTTTGTCTTTTGTTTCCCTATCCTGGGTTTCAGGTGGTGGAGGAAGGTCAAGAGGTGCTAGTTCATTTTCCTCATCTTCCTCAAGTTTAGTCTCCCCCTGAAGATGAGGTTTGAAAAAATAGAAATTTTGTTCATCAAAGGTAACATCAATAGAGACAAGGGTTTTTCTTGTTGGTGGATGATAACACTTGTAACCTTTTTGTGTAGCTGAATAGCCAACAAAGATGCATTTGAGTGCTCTTGGATTTAGTTTTCCTCTATCTTGGCTGTGAATATGAACATAGGCAGTGCACCCAAAGATTATGGTTGTAAGGTCATGATGGGTTCGAAACTCGGGGTAAAATGAGGATAAAATTTTCATTGGAGTTTTGAGTCTTAGGGTTGTTGAAGGTAGTCGGTTTATGAGATAAGTTGCAGTTAGGAGAGCTTCCCCCCAATAGGATTTGGGTGTATTGTAGTGGAATAGGAAAGTTCAAGTGGAGGCTAGACGGTAACTATTTTTTTCTCTCTGCAACCCCATCTTGTTGTGGGGTGTAAACGCAGGACGACTCATGGATGATCCCTTCACTTTGGAAGGAGGAGGAAAGGGTTTGGTTGAAATAGTCTTTAGCATTATCGGAGCGAAATCTCCTTATTTTTACCCTGAATTAATTTTGGATCATAGTGTGAAAAATAGGAAGAATGGTGCTAACATCAGATTTATTTTTGAGGAGATAGATCCAAGAGACTCTAGTGCAATCATCAATGAATAATACAAACCAGCGTGCCCTAGAGATATTGAAAATTTTTTAAGGTCCCCATATATCACCATGAATAAGATGGAAAGGAGTATTACATCTCTCATTTTTATATGGGAAGAAAGTTCTTTTATGTTTGGCTAACTCACAAGTTTTACAATGAAAATGCTTATTTACTAAGTTTTGAAAAAGTTGTGGATACATGTCTTAGGACATCAAAAGATGGTTGTCATAACCTATAATGATGAAGCTAAATAGTGGATTTCTTATCAACTAGGGATAATATAGAGCAGCTATTTTTAGATTGGTTCAGTTCTTCCAGGTAGTACAGTCCGGCTTTCTCCGTAGCAAGTCCAATCTTCTTCCTCGATCTCTGGTCCTGAAATAAGCAATAAACAGGGTTAAATAAAATTTGACAATTATTGTCACCGATAAATTTTTGTATTGATATTAGGTTTGTGGATAATTGAGGTACGTGGAGCACATTTTTTAGGGTGAGTGAGGGAGATAATGTTATGTCTCCTTGGCCTGCTACCGTGGTAAGAGAACCATCAACAATGGTGATTTTTTTGTTGCTTGGGCAAAGAGTATAGTTGATGAAGCGGGTAGGTGAGTGGGTCATGTGATATGTGGCTCCTAAGTCAATGATCCATACTTCCTTTAAATGATTTTTAGAGGCACTTAAACTAATGGAAATTGAAAATTTACCTGAGAGTGCAAGTGAGGAAGATGCATTTGATTTTTTAAGAGATACCAGGAGTCGTTTCAGTTTATCAATATCTTCTTTATTGAGTTCACTGAGGCTGGACTATGCTTCTAGGTTGGGCCAACTTGTTGTGTTGTTGGCGTGCGAAGTGCTCCTTGTTTCACTTCTTTGATTCCACTCCTTACTAGGGGGTTTTCCATGTATTTCCCAATATGTTTACTTTGTGTGTCTTAACTTCTTGGAATAATTGCACCAAAGTGAGTCTTTCTCTTTAAATTTTGAGGAGTATTTACCTTTCTCCTTCCATGACGATTCTCTATTCATCACCACTGCTGAACTTTCAACGACCTCGTCGGCTTTCTTACGCACGCAAGGGCTTCGCCCGGCTTCGTCCTGAACGGGCTTCATCCCGCTAGGCTTTATCCTTCCGCGAGGGGCTTCCGGCTTCGGCTTCAGGCTTCGGGGTTCAGTGTCGCTTCTTCGGCTCCTTCATGGTTGTTCGACTACGCTCCTTCGACGACTTTCCCTTCCTATCAGATCGGAAGTTACGACGTTTGGATCAGGAAGCTTCTATCGGCAGGGGGCTCTGTCTGTAGCGTCCGTCCTCGGCAACGCTCCGCTTCGACGTCGGTTGGCAAGCTTCCATCAGCAGGGCTTCGATTTCTTCTTCTTTTCCTCCTCCGATGATCTACGATCGTTCTACAACGACAATGAAGGTTGTTGGCTCTGATTCCATGTCGATTTGAGAGGTATGAGAGGGAAAAGCTTAACTTTATTATACAACATATTCCCTATTTATAGATCTATACAAGAGGTCTAATGAAGAAACAAATAACTACAGAATAATTAATAATTGCTGAAATAAAATCCTTTTAAATCAGATGTCTAGCTATGGAAGGTACTCAATGTGTTTCTAGAAGGCTTCCCACGAATTTTTATTCGTAGTCGTTGGATCTATGAGGGAACTAAGGGCTAAGATTTAACATATATATATAATAAAATGAATAAGTACTACAACATATT
The DNA here is from genome assembly GCA_019925795.1 of Dendrobium chrysotoxum. Lineage (NCBI taxonomy): Eukaryota > Viridiplantae > Streptophyta > Magnoliopsida > Asparagales > Orchidaceae > Dendrobium > Dendrobium chrysotoxum. Next base: position 43,925,805 of record CM034309.1, read on the forward strand.
AAATAAGTGTTAAGAATTACTCATTGTATACATATTATGTCATGACATCTCTCAATCATGTTTAAGAGCAAATCAGAAATCACACTTAACTTTTTTTTTTTTGGTTAAAATGCTTAGTTAGTCAATAATAGCTTTAATAATGTGTACGATTATTACATCAACAAAAATTTCTAATGCAATAATAGAAATTATACCTCAAGTTAAGAAACGTGGATGGCAAAACCCACATGTCCGCTACATACTCCAGCATAGCTTCTCACTTCATTCCATTCTTCCATAGATCTTGGATGTAAGGAATGTCTAGCTTTCATAGTCATGACACCCCATAAGCCAATATATGCTCTGAACCTTCCAAGCAGACAAGAACATACTAGATATCTATAAATATGTGACAACTTTATTTGACTCATCATCTCCGTACTTCACTTCATACATAGGTGCTAGTAAAGCTAGTCTGTAAGCAATCATAGAGATCTTCTGAAGAATCCCATAGGCCTGCATATCTTGAGCTAGCTTTGTAATTTTATCAAAGAAAGACGCCCTGCACAGAACTAACCTTGACAAGCACATAGTCACCCACATCAAATTTCATTAATCAATCAATTGATCGGTGCATGGCATCACAATACATTTTCAAATTGTCTTGCAAAGCTCTCAATCTATCATGGATCAATCAAATCTTGTAAGCTATCCAAGTTCTGAACTCATGACCCTTCTCTTGCCAACTTTAGCCCAACACAAAGGTATTCTACACTTTCTCCCATAAAGTGCGTCAAATGATGTCATTCCATTAGATTGTAAATTGCTGTTGTAGGAAAACTTTATTAGAGGAACATGTGTTTCTCAACCTCCACAAAGCCAAAGACACAGCATAAGCGGATATTTCTAAAGTATGAATAGTTCTTTCTAATTGACTATCATTTTGATGATGGAATGGTGTAACAAATGTCAACTTTGTTACCAGAGCTACTTGGACATACTTTCACAAAATGAATGTAAATTTGTCATCATGAACTAAAATATGGACCTTGATCGTATGATCTCATCAACAAAAATCTTGGCTAGTTTCTCGACATAATTAGTTTGTTTGATTGATTGAAAGTTAGCTGACTTGGTCAATCTAAAAACAACAAGCCATATAGCATCATGACCAAACACTGATCTTGGCAAGATCAACAACTAAGTCCATGGAGATCTCACCCTTCTAATAAGCCTAATATCAATTCCAGTGTTGAAGTTCCAGTACTAGGAGTAACCTAGTCAAGAAAAAAGAAGTCATGAGCTAATTACCCCTTTTTTATCTCACAACGTAATAAGCCTAACATCAATTCCAGCGTTGAAGTTCCAGTACTAGTGAATGAATCTTACATGGTTTTCTCGTTTAAGCGGATGAAGGCATAATATTGAAAAACTTGCTTTAGACTGAAGGATCCTTTTTCTCAGTCAACCAAATATCATGGCAATCTCTCATAAATTTTATCAGGTACTCTAATGAGTATTAAATTTTTGATATTGTAGATAGAGAGCATAGATGCAGCAAAAGTTAATGACGTACCTGAGGAAAATAAGGTGCTATCTTACATACTTCCTTAGCATCTTCAAGAGCACCATCATTGTCCCCCATTCCTAATTTAGCAGATGATCTGGAATAGAAAAAACAATGCACACATAAGCAAAAATGCCTATATGACCAATTTAATATCACTCAAGCACTTTAAATGGGATATCGCATTCAGCTTACAACAGAAAGTAAGAACAAAAATTAATATAAGGGAAACGGAATCAATCATTTACTTATCCAACGAAACAATACCTGGCTTTGTAGATGAACTGCAGACCTCCGGAAGGATTTAGCTCAATAGCCTGGTATTAAGGCACCCACCAAAAAAATAAATATCTAGTCTATTACTTGTTCTAGGGTTGTTTAGTAAGAGTAATTTGTTGGGAGTAAGTAAAGAACAAAACAAACAAGAAAACAAATAGCGGAGAAAGAATATCAGAATTTAATATGGAAAAACTCCAAAACGGAAAAAAATCATAGAGCCATACTAGCTAAGCCAAGAAATCCGCTATGAAAATTGGGAGAAATTGTACAAATCTTGCTCTCTCCTGCTCTCATAGTCTTCACACCCTTTCCCGTGCGCACACACACTTTTAAGGATACAACCGTATAAAAATTGCAGGAAAGAAACTGGCTCAACCGGCCAGCATCGCTGCGGCGTTCGACCCGTAGCACCTCGTCGCTAGGTTCTCTGTCCCAAAGTGGGTCCACAGCGCTGTCGTGTTGTGTTTACAGCACTACGACGTTGTGTTCACAGTGCCTCGATGTTGAGCTCTCTATCCCAAAGATCTAAAACACCTTGGCGTTGGATTTACGGTGCCGCGGCATTGTAGGGATAGACGTAATTGGCCCGATTGATAGACACATTCAAATTCCGCAAAGAACTAACATAATTTTCTTGAGTAAATCTGTGAATCTAAATTTAACAAAACTGGACTTTTGAATCCTGAAAACTGTGCCATCAATATCTTAAATTCGAGTTGAATATGAAAAAAATTTGGATGCAAGTTTGATGATCTACAAATTTCTTAAATCCTACATCCTCAAATCCCTTGAATCCTGTATTGACAAGATTTATGAGATTCCAGATTTTATCCAAATTCTAAATTTATGAAATTCAGGATTGAAGATAGCCTAAAAAACCATTTGGCTAAATTCACCTTAAAGCCAGCCTAAATCCTGAATAAACCTTTTCAATCAAACAACTCCTAAATATTACCGAACAATCCTATGCTCACAAAGGTCCCTCCTCTCCAAATCCATTAAACCATGTGCCCAAGACACTCACCTGATTCAGCAGCGCCAGGGCCTCAGAGGCATTGCCTTTCTCCAATTCGGATTCCCCTTTCTTCCTTAAGGAAAGAACCTCCAGGTTCCTCCACGGATCAAATTCATCACCACAGATATCAGCAAGCAGCCGAGACGCCCTCGCCGGCGTGCCGCAGTGGCTAACGATGGCACCGCCAGGGAGAACTACCAGATTGGGGCCGGCACCACAGCGACCTAGGCAGCCACAAGAAGCGATGGCAACGCCATGAGGCGCGATGCTCGAGAGGACTTCAAGCGTCTCCCTCGAACCTTGCTTACCGCAGCTACGGTTCACGCAAACCCTAAGCTCCGTCACTTCCGCTGATCTCGCGGCCGCACAACACTGATGGAGAGAGGAGAAAAGGCGTGGTGGAGTTGTGGGGATCCCACAGCCCGAGAGTGTTGCTGGCATGGCGTAGTCACGAAATTGAACCGAGGGATGGAGAGACGAGCTGCTAGCGGGGTCGTATGGATAAGGAAAGGAATAGTTAAGCTGCTCCAACGGATAGGGTCTTTTATTTATACCAGTAAAATGAACATGTATATGATGCACGTGAATAAAATTTTTAAAAATAAAAAATTTAATTTATAATATGCTATATCATTGATATTATTATATTAAATATTTATATATGTACATATATTTTATACATAATAAAGAATTTTCTCAAATAATATTAAAAAAAGATATCTGTCAAATAATCGCCTCGGGAAGAAAGCAGAAATAAGGAATGAAATTCTAACACTTTTCCTACTTTTAAAGCGTGGATATAGGCCACAGGAAGGAATGAAATCTCAAACATGTATTGAGTGGTGGGGTTAGAGAAGAAGGGCTATATCAAAACATTCTATTGAGTCTTTATTTGCTGAATCAAAGTTAAATTAATAAAGACATGCATGCAAAAAAACAAGCTGCAATATCGAATCATTTCTTCATTTTCAATTGTTTGAAGGAATTAGAGAAGAAAGAAGTTAAAGTAAACCTTAAACCAACTATAAGCGCACACACACATTTTAAAGCTTGACACATTTTCTACTCCTTTATGCGGGTAAATATACCCTGTAAATATTCTCAGGTGAGGACAATTTCAGACCATTCACCTCAACAAAGCAGTACGGCCTCATTTTTCCAGCATCAACTTCAGTCCTAAGGTTTTTCAAGACTGTAAGTACAGTCATAGTCTGCAGGTCGATACAAAAAATGTATTACAAAGGTAAGGAGTTCTTAAGCTTTCAAGTACAAGAAAAGCAAATGAACAAATACAAAAGAAAATGCTTCGTAAAATAAAAATATTTTTCTGAGAAATAACAGCAGAGAAGCACCACATACCTTGCCAGTTCCAGGAACACCATGAATATAAAGACAGCGGCCTAAACAATGGTCTTCACAAATGGCACCTTTGATAAATAAAGTAATCTCCTCCATTTCCCTGATATGCAATCATAGAATTTGAGATAAAACATCAACAAGGGTCATCAAAACATGACGCACATACTTAGTTCTGCAAGGTAGTGTCTTGGGCAAAGCTGTTAGCAATAGAATTTTAGAGTATTTCCAATCTTCATCATTTCCAGCCTCTTCATCCTAGCATAAATGAAAATTTTAAAGAGAATGTTCTAAATGTTAGATCACGTGCATATGTTAATTAAAGAATGCCTACATTGTCAGTATCAGGAACTTCAGCAAGACGCTCGAAACTCTGCCAGTGAACATCATATTCATATTCATAATAGAACACATCATCCCCCTCATTGTTTGCCTCGGCAAATTCTCTAGGGTTCATGACATAGCAATGCCTGAGGACAGACTCCATCTGCAAACAAAACACAAAAAATAAAATTAACATTATAGTAGCAATGTTTTAGGAGTCAAACAGAAGGCATTAGATATTTGTTTAATAGAAGATCATCTATGAGAAAATGAATGATACTTCAAGGCAATACATGCTCTACAATAAAACTATCCACCCTTACTTTCAAAAAAACCAATCATGGTACCACATGAGAGTACTTTGTGCATATGGAGAATAGAATACCTTCATTCCTTATAACTTCGCTTCTCTAGGTAAATCATTAACAGACAATGCATAATGCCACAATATGGTTTCAAAAGTTGACACTTCAAACTACTTTTACCTGCAACTCACTGTAATATTGTAAGAGCAAGAGAAGATATGCCAAGAAACCTTACATGCATATCTACTTGCCAAACAACAGCTCAAGTATATTCAATTGTAAACCAAAAAGCTCCCCTAGTTAGCATTCAAAGATGATGTAGGACTACATGCACATGTGATGTTACACGCTCATGATAAGAACAATAACAATTAATCAACTTCCCACGTATTAAAAATTTTGAGAGGAATAGGGTGTGTTACATGTGTAGGATTGCAAATTAAATATCTTAAAGACAACCGAAAAGAATTCATATTGCATAGTTGTTTTCATATTGAGAAAATATTTAAAAAAATTGATAACAATGACATTCCATACAATAAACTAAAGTTGACCTAACAAAATTTGTAAATAAGAGAAATGCACAAATGCATTTTTATGGGAATTAATTTAATCTAAATGTAAAGTCTTAATAAATTGAATTTAAGTCAAACCAAACTGAACAATAATATACATGATCCATATACCCTACAGGTGAGGTGTGATTCCATATAGTCTATGCTTGGTAACCACTGAACATCTGCCACTTTAGAGGACTAATATTTAATCTATAATGTGATTTTATAAAACCTCTCTGATTTTCTTTACATGAAATCCCTGCCGTAAAAAATATAGTATGTGGTTTAGAGAACACCAATGAATTTATACAATCCTAGCTCAATTGTAAATTAAGAAAATAAATAAATTAAGAAAAAAATAAATAAATAAATAAAAGATTGAGAACAGTTGCAGCAACAATGGATGAGATTGTTTGTGAGAAAATGTTAATTAAATTACTATGTACTAATCATTTAAAATGAAATTTGAAATAATAATATTAAATTTATTTATCATTTTAGTTAAATTAGAGAAATACTAAATTTCAATTAGTTAATATAATTGTGTTTAAGTGAAGTTATTTAAAATTCGTTAAGAAAAAAAGCCGGAAATGTGTCAGAATTGCCAATAGAAATTCGGCAGGGAAAAACTATAGAAAATTTCAAAGAATAATGTAGACTAAAGTTAGTAAGGATTCTAATGGAATCATACAGGTGAGGGGTACGTAGGGTGATCAACAAATAGATATCTGACAATCTAAATTTTGGCATGAATAAGCACCGAGCCCTGTTTATCTCATTAGTCTTTTAAGTAAGACATTAGCATTTGAAATACCATTTGAATTAAATTTAGAAGAAATTTGATTTTCCTAAGAGAGAAGAGATAATGAACATAAAGCTACCATGAAGGAAACATGTTATTGTAATCATATAATTGAATACAATAATTATATTACGTTTAAGATAAGTATATTGCTATATATTTGTAATTTATTTGTACAAGACAAAGTAAATTATTAAAAAAGATATTCAACATAATGTTCAAATCTAACGAATGTCATCAACTCTTAAAACTGCTATAACCTACAATAAAGAAAAAAAAGAGAGACAGAGAGAGAGACAGAGAAATAAGAAATACATATTTAGAGTATAAAGAGTAAAATATGTATGTCAAACATAAATAATGATAAAAGTTTAAAGTTCTTCTAATTTGATTCTTTTAGGTTCGATCTCAATAATTTCATCAGAAACTTTTTTTACAGATTGGACTGTAATTGAACGAAAGGTTCGATTGTTAAATTGTTTATCCTGAGCCTTTACTGAGAATATCAGCTCCTTATCACAAATATTTATGATAATATTATTATAATCTTATATATTGGATGCCTACCTTAAAAAGAAAAAAATATATAAGTGTATGCATATATAAGTTATAATATAAATAGAATGACATTAAAAAAAAAATCTTTATTTTCTCTAAATTTGCAACTGGCATGTCAATAATTTGTTCAACTTCATTATCAAAAACTGTAAATATTGCAGTTGAACTAATATCCTCAATACGTAATTTTATAAGATACATGTATAAATATTTTTCAAATATGTTATAAAGTTTAGATTATTTAATTCAAATAGGATAACATTATATTAAAATATTACCTCAAGCTATATTCAGCATTTTCTTTTGAACATTTAGAATATTTTGCAATACCATCAATAATAAAAACTTTTGATTTACATGTATTGCATGAATTGTACCATATGTTTCCTTCTTCATTTAGTCCTTTTATTACCACTCTTATAGAGTAGTACTTTACCTGAAATATATAAAAAATAATGTATTAAAAATAAATCGTACTATTAATTGATCATATTTATTACCTCTCCCAATGAAAGTTCAGATGTATTGATATTTTGTAGATTTGTCATCAAATATGTATTAAAAGTAGATGATGTATGTTGAAGAATAATTTGATTGGACCTGTAAATTGAAATATTTAATAAGTAAAATGAAGAGATGTAAAAAAAAATCTGGCTAAAGCATTAAAAATTTTATACAAATCCAAGAGTTCTTTTGATGATGGCAGATCTGGATTGATTTCTAAAGTTGTTGATTGCGTTGTTGAGAGTCTGAAACCTGAAATTATAAAACATGATTAAAATTATATATATATATATATATATATATATATATATATATATATATATATATATATATATATATACCATTAAAATATTTATCAATGACGCCTTTTGTTAAAATGATTATTTTTTTATTTTTTGTTTCTTCCAATTATTTTCCTTCTACTGTTGCCAATGATTCCCATAAAGTAAAAGTACAGACTTCTGACCTATTAAATATATATATATATTAGATACAAATTTTTTTTTTAAATAATATAAAATAAAATGCATTACATATCTTAAATCAAGAACTTGTAAATCTCGTTTGAGATTTTTTTTTTATCAGTATGTTTGTAGATCATACGCACTTCAGAAACGTTCAAAACTAATAAAATGATATCTGTGATAAAAAAAATATAATTAATTCTTTAAAAAAAACTATGTTAAAAATAATAAATTTAAATTTAATTACCTGAAGGAGAATTTGGATTTGACTTGATATCTTCATTTACCGATAAATTGTTTGTTCCTGGTTCTATATCATCGGTGATTGCAACTTGTATTTCTGAGGTGTTGTTTAAAATAATCTCGAAATTTTCATTGACATTGTAAAAATCTTTATTTATAGGTTTGATTTGCCAATTTGAAAAAATATAAGTCTTTCTAATTTGTAGCATGTTATGAAATTTGTCAATTGTTTCATTGAACATGATGACATATATTTTTGAACCCTGAAAAAAAAATAACAAAATTAATTTTTCATATAATTTATTAGAAGGTAATGAAAATACATAAATATTTAGTATTTTTGCAAAATAATATGAGTATTATTCATTGAAATGTAAAATTATAAAATTTAATTACCTCTTTATCCATTAAAGTAAGCTTCTGAATCTTTCATTGTCCAGATTTGAACAGTCTGACAGCCTCAATTTGAGTTATTACAGCAGTAATACTCCAATAACGTTGATGTAGAGATAAACTCTTGATAAGACTTGATGAATTCATAAAATTTAACCTGATTTTAATAGAAAAAAAAATTTCATCATTAAAATTTATAAACAAATCTTTAGATTAATATATTCTAATATGAAAGTAATAATAATATAATACTTAATATAAATGTATATACATACCCGTTGATTATTTGAAAGATATGAAAATCTCTTTATACACAATATTTTTTGTATAAGAACCTTGAGTAGAAGTATATTTATCTGATATAATAAGTAGCTTTGTTCTGCTCATTGATATACCTCTTGATAATGCGACATATAACTGCCCATGTGAGAAAATATGATGTGGAAGGTAAATCCCAACGTTAGGAATTATTTGACCTTGTGCTTTATTGATAGTCATTGCAAAGCACAAACGTACTGAAAATTATTTTCTCTTAAATTTAAATGGAAGAGCTTCATCATCACTTGTATATAATGGAATCCGAGGTATCATAACTATTTTACCTGAGAATTATCCCATTAAAATTTGTGTAATAATCACATTATTTTTAAATGATTTGCAAATCATTCGTGTTCCGTTGCACAGACCATTTGAAGGATCTAAATTTCTCAGTAGCATTATCGGACAATTTATCTTGAGAACAAGACGATGAGGAGGAAGTCCATTTGGTGTCAATGAATTTAGAAATTCAACTTGATAAAGATTATAACAGTCATCAGTGGCACTATCGAAGCTGAAATAAGTAAACTCATCCCCTGGAAAGATATTAATGAGCTTTTGATTAAGCTTATCAACATATTCATTTTTAGTAGCAAGAATTGACCTTTCCATAATGTATTCTGACGATGAAAAATTTTTAGACATAGAAGGAAAAATAGTACATATTAATAAATCTTCTGAAGTGTCTTTATTTGAATATTCTATCACCATTTCATTCGGAATATGCACCAATCCATCTTCGATTTCCTCTTCATCTCCATTTCCAATTCTAAGAATAAAATCACTGAATAAATGATTTGTTCTTGCCCGCATATTTTCTTTTAACTTGAAAACTTCCATGTCTTGCCATAAGTATGACTTTACCATGCTGTAACTAATAGTGTCTGTTCTTGATACACGTCTTACAACTGGTAATACTTGTCAAAAGTCACCTCCAAATACAATAACTTTACCACCAAAAGAAATAGAACTATTCATAATATCTTTCATAGTTCTATCTAAAGTTTCAATAACAGTTCGTTTTACCATTGGAGCTTCATCCTAGAGTATAATACTTGATTGTTTAAGTAGGTGAGCAAGTCCACTTTGTTTGGTAATTGCACATAAAGTTGTTTCTGTTGAATTTATAGGTATTTTGAACCTTGAATGAGCTGTTCGACCTCCAGGCAGAATTGAAGCAACTACTCCTGATGTAGCTGTTGCGATTGCTATATGACCATCATTTCTTAAAGTTGAAAGAATAGCACCATACAGATATGTTTTACATGTACCTCTAGGACCATCAATGAAAAACATGCCATTACGTTTCTGATTAACACGATTGATGATTTCTTCAAATGCGTTCTTCTGATTTGAATTGAGTGTATGTATTATATTTATATCTTCAACTGGAGTAATGACATTTCGCTCTTCAGATATTTCTTTGTTATTGACCTCATAATTTAAATCATGAAAAATATCTTGGACATGTGGCAATTCAGGCAAGTCAAAATCATCAATGGACTTTCCCATTCTCTCAAGAAATAAGTTAATATCCAATAAAGTTTTTGACACGCAAGCTTCATAAGAAATATCCTTAATGGTTTGATAATCGTGAGACAGATTTATGTAGTAATCATTCCATAATGGAAGAATATTAGTTGGCTCGCAGTAGATTAGAAGAATAGTAAATAATTGTCTGAGAGCATTTGACATTTGATAATTTGATGCATCATTTAAGCAATCAGATATATAAGTATTTGTTTCTAGTAGACCATGCATTTGTGCAGCTTCTTTAAAGGTAGAGCATTGGATTCCATGAACTCGTAATAAATCCGCAAATGATGTTGGTCCATACACATAGTTTAACAAAATTCTGAGATAATATCTTTCACCATCTGATGGATTTATTGTATTTACACGACTGATCTGCTCATATTTCTTCCTCCTCTTCCATAATTTATTTGATTTATCCCACACATATTTTTCAGAAATTTCTCTATACAAATACTTCTTTGCCTCTGAATCAGTTTTATTGAGATTAAAAAACTCCGTCAACATGGTTTTTTTCCCAATGTCGGTTCTTAATATATCAAGTAAATTTTGATTGTCCTTATAATAAACTGATTGATGGTATTCTAAATGCAGTTGTAAATTACACACTGATGGATACATCTCATTTAAATCAAATTCAAAAATTCTCCATAATGCTTCTGGTGCTGATAACCATCTGCCATCTTGATATTGTTGAATTTCATCAAAATCTTGTTCTCCATTTTTATGTGAAAATGCCACTAAAATTTTATCATGTCCCTTATAAATATACTTATAAATATATTTCACTGCTTTGATACCGGAACATATCTTAATATTTATGTGACAATTATATCTAGATAATAGATATGAATTATAAGGAACAACCCAACGATTATCTAAGAAACAATTTCTTACTTTTACTTGATGACCATCTTGCCTTCTTCGATAAATTGGATATGAGTCATCCCCAATTATAGTTTGGTTTGAGAAAGATCTGGGATATTTATTCTTACAAAATCCATTTCTCATGCAAGCATTTTTTTGTTTAAATTTCCACATGGACCATGCATCATATATTTTATAACATACTCATGTAGGCTCTTATATTTTGAAGGATCTGGTAATTTTGTAGATACAATTCTATCAAACTGTGTTGGAACTATTATCTTAAATGTAGTATCCAAGATAGTTAAAAAATGAGCATGTGAAAGTCCTCTTTTTTGAAATTCAATAACATATACACGGGCAGCTACAGTTCCAAAAATTGATTTCTTGAATAATTGATCCTTTAAATCTTGTAATTTAGCCCTGAAAATACGTGTTGTTAGGTCGGGTCTATCTTGTGCCGTTTGACCTGGCTTTAACTCATTTTGAATTTTTTGCCATTCGGGATTACATCATTGTTATGAACAAGTCTGGTTTTTCAAACCGTTGATAAAGAGCCATTGCATCTAGATATCTTCGACGCATATCACGAGGTCCACCAATGAACGAAGGTGGAAGTATAATTCTTTTACCAGTATTATTACTTTGTGTTTCTCCAGCGACCACACTATCAATAATCCCTTTATATAAATCAGAACGCATTGTATGTTGATTTTGTCTGTAGAAGTCTAAGCGACTTGTTTCAATCTTTACGTACATATCGACAACATACTGATGTAGTAATCTACCAGCATACAAAATAACTGATTTCTCATGTTCTCGAATTTGAAGCTTGTAACTATAATATTCTCTACATGAAACTCTTTCTTTTGATGTCTTCTTGATACCTGAAATATTTAAAATTAATTAATTATGATAATTAAAATTATTTTAATTATTATATATAAATATAAAAATTTTAATAATATATTGTTTTCTTGTTGGCTAAATAGTTCTTCTTCTATTGGAGATGATCTTATTATCGAAATTGTTATTTCTTCATTCCTTCGAAATTTGGAATTCCGATTTATATTTTGATGACATCCAACTTCTCCATTTGGAAATATAATTGGATATTGCAAAGGGTCATAGCATCCAAAATAATGTTTGATTTTACGATATGTCCCAGAATGTGAAGTTAATATGATATGACGTTCAATGAAACATGTACTTTGTCCTTCAATCCATATTGCTGCTACTTGTGACACTGTAGGAGTATTATAAACTCTTTGATCAATTCTTACATCAGATTTAATGTATATTTGTAAGTTTTCCAACATATCTCTATTATTCAAAGATCTGAAGAATTGTGCGTATGGATTTATAGAAAGTATATCCATCAATTTCTTTATCAATTCCTCTGAAATATTTAAATCTTCAATAACATTCATTCGATTGTTTGTTTCAGCATCAGTGTCATAAATATATAATTAAAAGTAGCATGGACCATTTGAACCTTTTGTGATAGGAGGTAGGCTATGATAAATTTGACCTTGAGCTCTAAATATGTAAATTCCTTGTCTTGTATTTGCCAAATTTATATCTATATGGGCTCCGAAAGATGTGAATGCAAATATATTGTTATATGCTCTGATCTTACTTCTAAATTCTTTTGAATCAGGAGAACACGAGGTAAATAATTCATATAGCTGATCAGGAATAATTGTCGAAGCAAGCATGACTTCTCCATTGTAACAGCAAAATGTTGGTGGTTCAAATTGAAATAGTCTTGCATTACAATAACAACATGAACGCTGTTCTTTAAGAAAATGTAATTCTGATAAACTTGATTCGTAATCAATAATAACATCGTTGATATTAGATGCTTCTATATCTGTTTATCAAAAGATAAAACATATTAAGTATTAAGAATTATTAAATAAAAATAACATAATAATATTAGTTTAGTAAAAAGGAACCTGAACAATTTGATGTTGATGGTAAACAAGCAATTTTTAAATTAGAAAACTGCTTTTTTCTTTTTCTAGCAATATTACTATCACGTATTTTTTTGTTTTTCTTCAACAGACATTTTAGCATATCGTTGCCTTTGATATTCTTTTTTCCTTTGGCCGTCCATGTCAAATAAATCTATAAAAATTTTCAGCAATATTAATCAATTAACTAATACAAAAAAATTTGGAAGACAAATTAAATGAACAAATATCATAAGCATTCAACAAGAGAAAACGAAATACATTAAAATTTAATGTATTAAAATAGTCAATCATTTTAATGTATAAATTAAAATGAGAGTATTAAAATAATCTATTAAAACAAATTATTATCATTATGAATTAAATAAGAAAATAAAGAATATAAATAATTATAGTCTAACATGAGGGCATCATTCATAAAATTTCATATGTTCATGAGTACAAGTTATACCAACAACTAAAGTTTAATAAAATTGGACAAATGCTTTCACAAATTTTATAACATCAATGTAATTATGGATAAGTTTTCAAAATAATGAATAAAAAGAAGCTATATGGACAATTGAAAAATACAAAATAACAGAAATAAAAAACTGCATGAGAGATCAATATATGTATCATGCAGAATCACTTTGCACATAAAACTAAGAAACTATAGAGATTAATAAAAATTTAATGAACTTAGACATGAATATATAAAATCTGTTAAAAAAAATATGTAGATGTTTCTAATTAATAATACATTTCATGTAAACTGATTCTAACTGTTTAAGGATTTAAAAAAAAAAGAAAATTATTGAAATAGAAGACAAACTCACAGACGTTAATAGTTGTTTGCCTTGTTCAAACAAGAAAGTATGCAATCTGTAACAACAATTAATGCATTTGTAAGAAATAAAATAAATTTATGTCATCATGAATTAAATAAAAAAATTTATTTTATATGATAGGAGACATAATGTGATATAAAGAGAGAATATCAAAATATTATATGGGTTATTTATTATATTTTTTTATAAATTGAGAAGGTACAGAGATTGTAGTAAGTAAAGTAACTCTCACTAGATAAGAAATATCATGTGCATTTAGGTAAAAAGGGACTATAAAAATTTCATGTTTCATAATCTTATTGAACCTAATTAATTTGAGAGGTTAATATAAAGGGTTTGTGTTAAGAAAGAAATGCTAAGTAGATTAAAAAATTAATGTGCATTTAGGTAAAAAAAATTCTAAAATTTTTTGTTTGTTTCATAATCTTATTGAAGCTAATAATTATGACAGATTAATATAGAGGGTTTGTGTTAAGAAAAACCTATTTTAATGAGGAATCTCTTGCCAAAAGTAAATTTAAAAAAATAGTTTATTATCTATGTATTTCCCCTATATAAGAAGAGAATTAGATTTACTAAAAAGAAGAAAATTACATATATAAACAGATGAGGGAGAAAAATATAATTTACCTAAATTCAACTATAACATTCTCATGGTAAAATAGTAAATTTGGAAATGTCAAATACAAGTGAAATTATAAGAAACTGAGCTTGGAATAATGAAAGTAGATAAATGAGAAGATGTTTATGGATTAAATTGCATAAGTTTATTTCTTAGGAATAACAAAAGGAACATTAAAAAACTTTTTTTAGAAATGATGATAGTAGATAAATGAGAAGATGATTGTTGATTAAATTATATAAGTATATTTCTTAGGAACAATATCATGAACATTATGGTTTGAGGGATAGTCGATCAACCTCTCTTATCGTAGATGACATGGATCTTATTTTCTTATTAAATAGAAAATAAGAAATCGTCAAATACAAATTTGTTTTACAATTGTTTTATATTTCCAGAAGATTATGAGTTTGATAAAGATGATTTAAATCGAATATGGATTACATTTGGTTTCATTCAACCATCTCATATTCAAGAAGAAAGGTAGTTTTTTGTTTTAGTTTAAAAGACTTTGTTCACAAGTTTGATGAGTTGAGTATATGGAGATACATGAGTGGATGTGTTGATACGAAGCATAAATAACATAAGGAAGAATAGCGGGATATTGGTTCGTGAGCAGATAGATAGATAACACTGAATGTGCCATTTCAATTTGAAGATGGAATAAGGTATAGGAATATTGTTAAAAAATTTAATGATGGATATTAAGTTAATTTTTTTAACGAACGGGCAGAATGATGTATCAGGAGATTCATATGCGATAGTTTAATATGAAGTAAGTATAAATATAGTTGTACATAAAATTAATTTTAAAATTTTAATTGAAATCAAATTGAATTGTCCTCTAAAATTGTAAGAAAATTTCGGCAGCCTCCCGGCGTCCCCTCCCAACTGAGGGAGAAATCGGGATAGCATATGCCGTTATTTCTTCCTACCCTGGATCTAAGGTTGACGGCGCAGGGTCTTCAATTTAAAACCATCTCACCCGGACCAAAGGTCAACGGCGCGAGGTCTTTAACTCATGTTATTAAAGTTTAATAACTTTACACAATTACTATAAATAAGAATGTGAGATGTCTTAGAATGTAAGTAATACAAATTAAACAAGAATTCGTGCCGATGATGTCCATAAATCAATACTAAGCAATTATATGATTTAGCATTAATTAACAAATTGTTTATAATAATTAATTTACCTTGAATGATATGTAGGGCAAGAGGAATTTAACAAAACAACAGGGATCAGTGAGCAGGAACAAATGTTGCGTTGGAGTCGATGGATAGGGGATGCTGCACGATAGGATATTAGGCACCAAAAGTGCAAATGAGAAACATGAAAAAATTAAAAAAAAATTCCACAGTGAAATAAGAAAAATATAAAAAATTAACAAATTATCTTAATTATCAAAGTGTTGAAAATTTTAAAATTATTGCATTAAATAGAGCCAAATGTAATTAAATGTTTTCTAGAGCAAGGCAAATACTAATCCCACATCAGCATGTTTTTAAACAACTTTTTCTCCTATGATATGAATAAAGCGGCCAATGTTTTGATGACGTGATTTATATAATGCAATATTTGAAATTTAAATGTAAAAATTTTCGGTATTAAACAAGCAACAATATCATGAATCAAGAATTGTAAACTATTTAAGCATTTTAAACCAATTAAGATTCAAACATGGTTATAAAAGTATTTGAATCAACTATAAATGTTTCATTCTAGATTGATATCGCTTCAACCCAAACCACTCCAAGCATGGAGTGCTTATAGGTTCCTTGAAATTACAAATAGATGTACAAAGGTTTAAGTTGATATTGGACAATTTAAAATAATACAACTAAGCTCGTTGGATGGCAAAATGAAAATTATTTAACAATATCGTAACTCAATAATTATTAACTATTTCAGCATTCTAAACCAATTTAGCTTCAAACATGATTATAAAAGTTAATGAATCTATTAGGAATGCTTCATTTTGGATTGTTTCCACCCAAGGAATTCTAAGTAAGGAATGACATGTATAATTCTTGTAAATACAAACAGATGGATGCATTTTTTAATTGCTATAGGACAAAATTTCAAATAAAACAATTAACTTCGTTGGTTAGCAAGCTGGAAATTATTGGTGCTGGGAGTAGAGCATAATTTCGAGCTCGGAGTACAACTTCTTTTGTAGTTTTTGAAGGCTAGACACATAGATTTATTGACAAAGAACTTAAGCAATTTAGTTTTCTTAGATGCAAGATTTTGACACGATAACATGTAAAACAATATAACAGTTCACATGAAAACCCAAAAAAAAATAAGAAGACTAAATTTAACAAACGATCATTTTTTTTATCAAAGTGACTTTTTTAAGATTTATGAGGAGAAAAGTAATTTGAAATTTATACTAACCTTTACTATATGATTTAAATGCTCTAGGAAATAAACAAGCTTGCATGTATGTGAAGCTTTTCTTCAATTAGGGCTGATTTGGTTGCTTGTAGCTAGAAAATTTGTTTGAGAAAATAGTGATTTCATGAGAATTTAAATTAAACAATGACTATTGTAGAAGTTTTGCGGAAGTTTGTCGTGTTTGAAATAAATGTTAATTTCAAACACGTGCACCATGTGCACGTGTATCCAACAACTTTATAAGAATTTGCTATTGGGTCAATGTTCTCTAAAAACCTTCACTTTAATGTATACATTTGTTTTTGATCATTATGGTCCATTTCCATGGATTCAATTTATTTTCCATTAAGTCAATCATGTGCAAATTATATAATCCTCCAAGATATTTTCATGAGTATAACATCCCTCATGTATTTTATAAAATCTTTCATTTATATAGCATATCTCGAGTTGATCATGAAGAAAGGAACTATGCCATTAACTTATCATATCAATACTTAGTTGCCAGGATAAATAAATAAGAGAACTTTAAGCAAAGCAGCATGAGGAAATAAATAAGAGAACTTTAAGCAAAGCAAAATAATAATAAGAAAAAAAATGAAGGGCAAAATAATAATTAGATCATAGAAACACATTTCAAAGTATGATAAGAAACTTATCTTCTTCCCCAAAACATAAAATTTAGGCTACTATTACAGTCCTACTCAAGCAAATTTGTCTAACCTTTTTAGCAAAGACTTTCAGCAAATTAAGAAGAAAATAGAGAAGGTGAAGAAGAAGAAAAGTGTGATAATTGTTTCCCTGCATCTGTTATATTTCATGCATCTTAGAGGCAAGAACAGCAAAATAAATTGCGCAAAAACTTATCTTCTTACCCAAAACATAAACTTTAGGCTACTCCTACAGTCCTACTCAAGCAAATTTGTCTTACCTTTTTAGCAAAGACTTTCAGGAAATTAAGAAGAAAACAGAGAAGGTGAAGAAGAAGAACACGTGCACATGGTGCACATGAATAAATATTTAAAAATAAATAATATATAACAAAATTAGAAAACTATTTTATGATCTGCATTATAAAAGATATGAAATTCTATATTAATATGAAATATAAAATTTGTATAAATATAGATGACTTATATTTTTATTATACTTGAATTAAGATATATTGATATAAGATATTATATATATATATATATATATATATATATATATATATATAATAACATATAATTTAGGTTTATAACACAATTTAGATTTATTTCATTTATTTTTGATGAAAATGCTAATAAATTTCCCCTTAAGGAAAAAAAGTCATGTTAAAGAAATAATAATAATAATTACAATAAATTTTAATGATGTTAAGAAATTTAAAATAATGATAGAAGACATTGATGAAAGATGTATAATATGTTAAATAAGATATTAAGAAAGTTCAACAATAATTACATCCAAATTTTTCTTGACAATAACAATGCAAATATCATAATGAATAACAAGGTCATTGATGGTTAAGTTATATATGCTATATAACTATATAAAAATTTATATAATTAAAACAACTTGATTATCATAACAACCATAAGTCTACCAACCAGTCACGAAATATAGATGTTGTTGAGTGAAGATAAAAAAAAAATATAGTATTTGCATTGAAAATATCTATATGTAACTGGAAACATTATAAAGAGAAAAACGATCAGATATTATAACCCAAAATATCTATGTATGCTAAATAAGGCAATTTTATATATAAAATTTGAATATTTTTTAATATTGATAATAGTATTGATTAGTGATTACAAATATTTTACTAAATTAAAAGATTTTTCATGAATCAATGATAGTTTTACTCGAAACTTATAACTTTTGACTCGTATCGAAATCTAAATCTTCGACTTTGAGGTTAGGTTGATATGCTCGAACTTGACCAGACATCCCCTTATCACTAAGAGAGGAAAATAGTTTAGAGTTTAAAACTTCTACTTGTTTCTTAAGCTCCATTCAAGCTGAAGAACTACTGATATTATTATTTCAGATCCTTTATGCTATGCACATATATTTTGTGGTAAAGATTTATTCTCTCAATAAATTTGCAGTCAAAAGGTTAGGGTTCTTTGATTTGCTATAAAAATGGATTTGATATATGCAAAATGCAGGGAATCTTAATTTTTGAGTTCAGTTTTATGCCTATTTTATATTACTCTAATTTTAATTATTTTCCATGCAATTTCTTGCTTTGTATGGCTGTTGTTTGTATTTAATACAACTACAAAATTTTGTACGAAAATCAAAGAGTCTTTAGGTTGATGAATGCAATAGACCAAAACATTTTGGATTGAAGAAGGTGGATTTTGGCCTGCACATTTCATTTCTCTGCCCATTACACCACCTAATTTGAATGAGAACTATCGATCTATTCTCCCAATTCAATCAAAGGCTAAATGATTACCCAAACAACTTTTTATCTAAATAATGAATGCACATGACCAATTAGGGAGAAGAGCACGGGAGAGTTTAGCGAGATAGCAAATGGGGATATCAGATAAGAACGAAATGCGGCGCGATGCTTCATTTCATTTAGCGATGCGATGCTAGGAAAAGTCAAAAAATTAACTGAGCAAATTTATTAATGTTTTACATTTTAGTATCAGGATGACGTATGAGGAGACTCACAATCAATATTTGATACGTCATCAAAAAATTATCTTGATCGGGCACGAATCTCGAGGCAAAACCAAGGTAGAAACTTCCGAAATTAATTTTGGGACCATCCGAACTCTGATTCCAGTAAACTTATAGTCAAACTGAGCGTCTCGGAAATGCGAACCCAACGACACAAAATTCAACCCAATCTGAGCTCAAATGGGTCCAAATCAAGGGTCTAAAGCGCTGTTGGAAGGTTCAAACCATAATCGGGATTACCAAATGGTCTCCAAATATGACATGCTTATAGTCGAATCGAGCGTCTCGACGAGACGAATCCAACGAGCCCAAGATTGTCAAATTCTGACATCATAAAGACCTTCAAATATCCAACGAACGGTCTATGATCAAGGGATTCAAGATTGGCCGTCCATTCGACCACTCCCTAACTTCCCTTGATCTTCCACCTATTTACGGGCCATGCCACTCATGAAAATCTATAAATAGAGCCCCCTCTCTTCTTGAAAAAGACACATATTCCTAAGGAGAAGAAGAGAGAGCTCTTGCCCCCTCGCTCCTCCTCGACCACCGTCGGACCACCGCCTTGACGCCGTTGCTCTGCCGGACCATCGCCGGACCACCACCTGAGGCACTGCACTTCGCCGGACCACCACCTGAGGCCCTGCTCTTCGCCGGACCACCACCTGAGGCCCTGCTCTTCGCCGGACCACCACCTGAGGCCCTGCACTTCGCCGGACCACCACCTGAGGCCCTGCACTTCTCCGGACCACCACCTGAGGCCCTGCTCTTCGCCGGACCACCACCTGAGGCCCTGCACTTCGCCGGACCACCACTTGTGGCCCTACTCTTCGCCGGACCACCACCTGAAGCCCTGCACTTTGCCGGACCACCACCTGAGGCCCTGTACTTCGCCGGACCACCACCTGAGGCCCTGCTCTTCGCCAGACCACCACCTGAGGCCTTGCTCTTCGCCGGACCACCGCCTGACGCTGGAGTTCTGTCGGACCACCATCTGACGTCCTTACCTCTGCCCGACAACTACCTAGGGACCGAAACTCTGCCAGACCACCGGGAGACCCCGAAGTTCTGCCAGCACAAACATAGGCCTTCAAAAGCCTTTAAGTTCCACCCTCTGGGTGATACTTGTAATCTGATCGCCCTTGGAGGCAAGTCAGTCCCCTGTAATCTGCTCAAGTTCTAGTGGAATCATTTCAACTGGGCCAGGCCCCATGATTTTTCCCCTTTTCAGGGTTTTCCACGTAAAAATCTTGTGTTCTCTGTGCGTGAGCTGAATATTCGTGCAACGCTAAGATGTATGATTAATACTCTACCGCCGCGTATATTCTAGCCCGCAATAGTTTGGCGCCGTCTGTGGGAAACAAATCTCACTATCCTAAGCACCACTTTGATGGCCAACAGGCGTAGCAATCGCATCTTGGGAGCCTCCCGCTCCAATTCACAACAATCTCGGGATCAGTCTATGAATCATAGACGCCAAGTATCTACCTCCTTTTATGCTGGGGGGCAAGATGCTATTGGAGAAGGAATTTCAGGACCATCCATTAAAGACCGCATCAGGAAGATGGAGGAGTCTCAGGATGAAATCCTGCAACTCCTACGAGAGACCCGACAACCTACACTAGCACCACCTGATGAGGTTCTGCTCCCCCGGGATCCACCACGGGTCGATGATGTTCCACCGGAACATCCCCATGTCGATTTTCCTCTTCCTCGGCCAAGGAGACATCCTCCAACACGCAAAGATGACGAACTCGCTGACACAGCCAGCTCTACCCATCCTTCACGCGCAGATCAGCATCATCACATTCCTCAGGATGCTCCTGAGAACTTAGTTTGATCACATATAGCCGAACTCCCTCGCAACGCCCTGCAGCTTGAATTGCGAAGATTAGTCTGAGAAGAATTCCCTGGGGGAGGTGTGAGGCAACCTCTACACCCATGGGACTTCCAGGAATCATCACCTCTAACTGAGGCCATTCTTCAGCATCCTATTCTGGCAGGATTCAAACTACCGAACATCGATCCCTACGACGAGACAACTGACCCGTACGAGCATATCGATCACTATAGAACCATCATGCATATCCAGCGAGCCTCAGACGTGCTCCTCTGTCAGGTCTTTCCTGCCACCCTCAAAGGGCAAGCTCGAACATGGTTCTATTCACTTCCAGCCGGAACCATTCCAATGTTCGTCAAATTAGCCAAAGTGTTTGTCGAATAATTTATCGCCAATCGGAGAATTACTAAGGACTCTTCTCACCTCTCGGGGATTCGCCAGAATGAAAGTGAGTCCCTCAAGAAATACTTCCAGAGATTTTCTACTGAAGCTCGTCAAATTCCGGGAGTAGATCCCGAGTTACTTAGATATGTTTTCCTTGGAGGGCTTCGTCTGGACCCCTTCTACTCAACACTTATGCGCGACACGGTCCCTTCATATGCTGACCTAATCCATCATGTGGAAGCACAAATATCAGCGGATGAAGCTATTAGTGCCCACAGAAAGCAATTTGAACAAATTCCTGGAAAGCGCAAAGCCCCTACAATGGAGGACTCATCCTCACAACGAAAAAAAAACTTCTCTCCTAGACCCCCAGTACCACGACGTGAGTTTCGACAGGATGAGGAGTATACACCACTCAATGCCTCTCGATCGAATGTGTTGATGGCCATCCGAGATCAGGAAAATATTAAGTGGCTTAATCCTTTGAAGTCGAACGTAGGAAATCAAGATCAATACTGTCATTTCCACTGTAGTTGTGGACACACTACTGAAGCTTGCAAATAACTCAAGGATGAGATTGAGAGGATGATCCGACAATGATATCTCCGTCAATTCATCCAAAGCCCACCGACTCGAGATGATGCTGGGGGGCAAAAGTAGCAACAACAAAGACAACCATTGAATAACATTCAGATGGTTGGTGAGATCAAATGATCATACAGTGTATACATTTGTGTTAGTAATAGTAATCGTCTTGTTTTATTGTGCCTCTTTCAAGAAGTATGTTGCTATGATGTCTCTAGTATTTTCTTTCCAAGTCAAGCAGTGTTGTCCTTGTACGTATATCTTATGTGTTTAACGTGGTGTAACACTTATATCCCTAGGTTGTACTAGGAGGTTGTTATATTATCCTACATAATATAGTGATGTGTTGTGCACTCCATTTGATATTATCTGCTTCTTTAGAAAGGATTAAAAATGATGACAGTAGAAAACTACTGACAAATATAGTCTCTTAATCCCTAATTCGAGAAATACACGATCTTTATTGTGTCTCGATCATTGGACGATCAATCCCAGGGGGATTCGATCTCGACCTCTTCCACACAGGTTAACGTCATCGAGCAGGGCTCTGACATACAACCTCGGATAGGTCATACATCCTTGGTGGATTCTCTCGACCTCTTTCATACAGGTTAACGTCATCGAGCAGGGCTCTGACATACAACCTCGGATATGTCATACATCCTTGGTGGATTCTCTCGACCTCTTCCACACAGGTTAACGTCATCGAGCAGGGCTCTGACATACAACCTCGGATAGGTCATACATCCTTAGTGGATTCTCTCAACCTCTTCCACACAGGTTAATGTCATCGAGTAAGGCTCTGACATACAACCTCGGATAGGTCATACATCCTTAGTGGATTCCCTCGAACTCTCCCGCACTAGTTAATGTCATAAAAAAGGACTATGACGTACAACCTCAGAAAGGTCACACATCTTTGGCAGATGCTATTGACCTATGCTCTTCTACCAAATGTGGGACTTCTGCCCGACGCCGAGCATTCTCCAGTTGAAGGACTTCTGCCCGTCGCGGGACATTCGTCGGACTTCTGCCCGACACCGAGCATTCTCCCGTTGAAGGACTTCTACCAGTCGCGGGACTTTCATCAGACTTCTGCCTGATGCCGAGCTTCCTCCTGTTGAAGGACTTCTGCCCGTCGTGGGACTTTCGTCGGACTTCTGCCCGACGCCGAGCTTCCTCCCATTGAAGGACTTTTGCCCGTCACGGGACATTCGTCAGACTTCTGCCCGACACCGAGCTTCCTCCCGTTAAAAGACTTCTGCCCGTCATCAGACACTCGTCAGACTTCTACCCGACGTTGGACTTTGACCCTTCGTCGGACCCTAGTCGGAGTCCTACCCGACGCTGAACTTCTACCCGACGCCGGACTTCTGCTCGTCGTCGGACCCTCGTCGGACTCCTACCTGACGCTAAACTTCTACCCGACGCCGGACTTCTGCCCTTCGTCGGACCCTCGTCAGATTCCTACCCGACGCTAAGTTTCAACCCGTCGTCAGACTTCTACCCATCACCAGGCTTCTTCCCAACATCGGACTTCCGTCCGTTTCCAGACTTCCACCGACTAACGTCGGACCTCCGCAAGATTTCTAGAAGAAAGAGGAGAAGACTCCTGCTCAGTGAGGGGCCCTAGACCGCACAGGGGATACCACCTGAAATGGCCTAGGGGAATGCCTCAGTGTGAGGGAGAAATGAAGAAAAGTGGAGCGAATCTCTTTCTCGCAAAGAGGGGCCCTGGGCCTGGACGAGGGATACCACCCGTTCAGGGCCAGGGGAAGGCCTCTAATGAAAGAAAAGAGAGGAAGGGGGGAATTTCCTTCTTGCAGAGAGGGGCCCTGGGCCCGGACAAAGGATGCCGCCTGTGCTGGGCAAGGGGAAGGCCTCAATTGAAAGAAAGGAAAAAGAGGAGGAGGAGGAGGAGGTGCAAGGAACTCAAACCCCCTAGGGGGGTATTTATAGCAATGGGGGAGAAGGGAAGTTATGGAAAAAAAAAAAACCAGCTGGCGGTTAGCCGGCGGTTAGCTAAATCGCCACCCGGCGGTTGGCCCAACCGCAGCCGCGGCTCAAGCCGGGCAGCAAGCGCAGGCGGGCGGGCAGCGGCGCGCTGCAGCGCCGGGCAGCACGGGCAGGGGCCCGCTTGCGCGCGGGCAGCTGGGCAGCGGCGCAGGCACGGCGCGGCGGCGGCCGGCGGCGGACAGCCAGCCCCGGCCCATTTTCGGGCCCGATTTTGGGCCCGGAAAGGTCAAATCGGACGTTTTTGGGGTCCTCAGGACTATTTTTCGATGTTCCGGACCCAATTTTGGCACTTTTAAGGCTGTTCGGGACCACCATGCCCAAGATTGGATTTTTCCCAAATTTGAATTGCACAAAAAATTCCCTGAAGATCGTGATGCATAATTTTGGACTTCTGGAGCTTCGATGTCTGAAAATAGGGGGGCAACTGATACGTCATTAAAAAATTTATCTTGATCGGACACGAATCTCGAGGCAAAACCAAGGTAGAAACTTCCGAAATTAATTTTGGGACCACCCAAACTCTGATTCCATCAAACTTATAGTCAAACTGAGCGTCTCAGAAATACGAACCCAACGACACCAAATTCAACCCAATCTGAGCTCAAATGGGTCTAAATCAAGGGTCTAAAGCGCTGTTGGAAGGTTCAAACCATAATCTGGATTAACAAACGGTCTCAAATATGACATGCTTATAGTCGAATCGAGCGTCTCGACGAGACGAATCCAACAAGCCCAAGATTGCCAAATTCTGACATCATTAAGACCTTCAAATGTCCAGCGAACGGTCTATGATCAAGGGATTCAAGATCGGCCGTCCATTCGACCACTCCCTAACTTCCCTTGATCTTCCACCTATTTACGGGCCATGCCACTCATGAAAATCTATAAATAGAGCCCCCTCTCTTCTTAAAAAAGACACCTATTCCTAAGGAGAAAAAGAGAGAGCTCTTGCCCCCTCACTCCTCCTCGACCACCGTCGGACCACCGCCGGACCATCGCCGGACCACCACCTGAGGCCCTGCACTTCGCCGGACCACCACCTGAGGCCCTGCACTTCGCCGGACCACCACCTGAAGCCCTGCACTTCGCCGAACCACCACATGAGGCCCTGCACTTCGCCGGACCACCACCTGAGGCCCTGCACTTCGCCGGACCACCACCTGAGGCCTTGCACTTCGCCGGACCACCACCTGAGGCCCTGCTCTTCGCCGGACCACCACCTGAGGCCCTCCACTTCGCCGGACCACCACCTGAGGCCCTGCTCTTCACCGGACCACCACCTAAAGCCCTGCACTTCGTCGGACCATCACCTGAGGCCCTGCACTTCGCCGGACCACCACCTGAGGCCCTGCACTTCGCCGGACCACCACCTGAGGCCCTGCTCTTCGCCGGACCACCACCTGAGGCCCTGCTCTTCGCCGGACCACCGCCTGACGCCGGAGTTCCGCCGGACCACCATCTGACGTCCTCGCCTCTGCCCGACAACTACCTAGGGACCGAAACTCTGCCAGACCACCGGGAGACCCCGAAATTCTGCCAGCACAAACCTAGGCCTTCAAAAGCCTTTAAGTTCCACCCTTTGAGTGATACTTGTAATCTGATCTCCCTTAGAGGCAAGTCAGTCCCCTGTAATCTGCTCAAGTTCTAGTGGAATCATTTCAACTGGGCCAGACCCCGTGGTTTTTCCCCTTTTAAGGGTTTTCCACGTAAAAATCTTGTGTTCTCTGTGTGTGAGCTGGATATTCGTGCAACGATAAAACGTATGATTAATACTCTACCGCCGCGTATATTCTAGCCCGCAACAATACTATTTAAAGATGAAGTATTTATTTTTATGTGCTTTATTAATACAATTATTTCTAATCCTTATTTATATTTTTGAGAAGTTATATGTATTTCTTAAAAATATTATATAAATAATATAAAAATATAGATTTACAATTCAATATTAAAAAATACATAATTTTTTAAGTAGAAGTGTAAAAGTAATAATGGCTTAAGAAATGATATAACAAATTTGCAATGATTTTAGGGAATTGTTGTTGCTTTGCTTAAGCAATTATAGTTTACCCCAGAAAATTGTGTTTCCAGCAAGCACGCACTTCTATTATTTGATCATAATATCTTAATTCGACTGTGCTTTATATTTGATAAAAGTTGATTTACTAAAAAAAAATCCTTAATGCCAAAGTTAGACTCAGAAAGAAGCAGCTTCATAAGGAAGCTAGAATTTCCTACCGAGAGGTCAATGGAATAGCCATCATAGCTACAGTGAAAGTCCTACTCCTCAGCAAAGCCTGGCACCTTAATTTTCCTCGGCCTTCACAAAATTTCTCCCTTTTGAAACTATTTGTAAGTGCAGGCATCAAAACATTAATCAACTCTAAAATATTTGTGAAAATATTTGAGTTTCAATATGTGAATTTTTTTTTTTTCATATTCTGCATTAATAGAAGTTACAATCATTGAGAGTTATGTGAGAGACAAAAGAGACCATAAATCTCAATGGCATGCAAAATTATTCCCAAGAACAGATATCTTGCCGAATTTATATGAAAATATTCAGAAGATTGAGAATTAACAAATTTAAATTGTTTACTCTGCATAATGCAGAAGAGCAGATATCTTCTAGAAACCAAGATATTTAAAGGTATGGTGGGGGCAGTTATCAAGCAGTCATGGCATAGTCCCCACTATGTATAATGTTAATGATAAGCAGTTTCAGCAAGGGTTTTGATTGCTTGTCTTGGTGGCAATTATATTTATGATAGGTAATCACCTCATTTTTCTTAGAGATAGCTTTGTCTTCTTATTTACTTGTGTATGGATATACTTTGCATTTTCAGAATAGCAATGAGTGTTTTTTTTATTTTATTCAGTATTATTTTTACTACTACATTTTCAAGTGGATGGATTGTCTTTCCAATTCCTTGAAAGTAGGCATGGATAAATCGAAATCACATAAATGTTGATGGCTAAATCAAAATCACATAAATGTTGATATTTCCAGTATATTATTTCGATTTTATCTTTTGTGATTATCTGTGGTACATCATTCTCAATTTTGATGATGCTTCAATTTCAAATTACCGTCCACACTTCAAGAAGGTTTAAAAGAGAAGCTTCAATACTACCCATAATTACACGAGGGATCTTAAATCTATGGGAGCAATAGTCACTGCAAGCTTTCCTCGGCTCCACGAATGCAATCATTCATATAGATGTTGATCGACTTAAGAGCTATCGTGATTTAGACTATGTTTGGGATGACTTTCTTACTGATTTTTCAAGCAATTTTTAGCACAATATTTTAACTTTAAAAAAAAATTAGTATAAAATTACTTCAGAAAACAATAATAAGCCTTCCCCAAACAAAATCTTAATCTATACGCCCAGTTCAAATCTACTTCAAATTGAGCTCATTAACGTTTTCCCAAATGAACAAACCTGCAAACTACCCAAACACACTAACTTATAAGGAGAATAGTGGCTAGGTAGACGAAAGTGGAACTTTGAGATTGGAATAATCGGATTACTGAGCAAAAAACTTGAATTGTAGCAAAAGAAAGGAAAATAAATTGTATTTCTTATAGAGCATCTCCTCACATAACACCACTGGCTATTGACATGCATCTGGGCTATGCAATAATAGGCTGAGCTATGCTAATTATTATAGGTGTCATACCTTATTAGTTGTTTTTTTCTGTGTTAACATCAATTGACTTATTTCAAGGTAAATAAAAAAAAAAATTGGGGAGAAGAATAGAACAACAATAAGTTCTCATGAAGAAGCAATTTAATAGAAGATTAGAGATTGATGAGCAAAATTAATAGAAGTAATGTAGCATAATTCACATCATATATGTAAACAGAGAACAAGATTATTTAGCAAAAAAACAAACTCACATGAAATATTTAGTATAGATTTAGTGGGTAAAAAAAACCAATTAAGCGACAGGGATAAGAAGTACAACATAAAAATTAGTTTATAAATAAGTGATAAATTTAGTATAACTTACTATTGATGTTTAATAAATCAATAGTAAGTAATTATTTGATTTAGCAAATGGCAAATAGTTTATAATAATAAATTTACCTTGAATGATGGGTTGGGCAAGAGGAATTTAGACAAACAGCAGGGATCAGTGAGCATGACCAAATTGAGCGTTGGAGGCGATGGACAGAGGATGCTGCACCATAAGATATTAGGGACCCAAAGTTAAAAATAGAAATATCAATACATTAATAAAATAACAAAGAAAATATTATCTCAATTGCTAAGTGTTTGTTTTCCACATTTCTTTCTTCTAACTCACAAGTTATTTTTAGAAAATAAAATAAAAAATATAACGTAGTGAAATACCACTGTAAGCATACCTAAACAAAAAATATTTTATAAGATATGTAACAGTGTAATTCTTCAATCAATTGGAAATAAGAAAGATACCCATAAGAAATGAAGTAGAGTAAAAGTAGTCCCAAGACAGACATAATGTCACTTCACTATATACTTTTTTTTTCTCTCTGCGAGCCTTCTAAGTCTTAGAAGTAAGGTCCGGGTATCTACAAACCCCTTTTTAAGCTCATCAACCTATCTTTCATGTTCAATTTAATTTATCATAAAATGAGCAAAGTTAGGCAATGATTATCCAATAATTAAGTCAATTGCATGTTTTATATCCCTAATTGATGGCAATTCATTAGGAAGCTCATCAAAAATAAATACGTTGAAAATTACTCAACACTTAGCATCATCAGGTTGAGACAAAAGCTCAAGCACGATATTATTAAACTCAAACGCATTAAAGCATAAATCTCATCTCGAAGGCTACTATCCTTTTAAAATGTCTACTGATTCAGAATATGCAAAGAGCCAAAGACTTTCACTTCCTCAGGAAACTCGACTATTTTACAATCCCTAATCCACTCTTAGGCTTAATAAATTTCAATGCTACGCTTCTCCTATTGTGCATGGAACTTCAACAATAAGTCATATCTAAATCAAATAACTAAAGTCTTGCCAAAAATAAAATAAGCAACGTCTATGGAGAATATATCACACTAATTTCAATCAATATATGTATCTGATTGAATATGAACTAAATATCTTTGGGACACAAAATAGCCATTTTTTCTACCCAAGCTATGTCATATAGCTATAGAGGTGATATAGGTTTCAAATTCACATGGTTATAGAAAATTTAGACACCACATTCAAACAACCACACCATCAATGATAAGCTTGCACAGTTTTTCATTATGTCAAATAGATTTAAAAATTTGCTGCTATTTTCTAGTAAGACTCAACCGTAGCTATGATCTAATGCATGATATTTAATGAGTTTTCGGTTAAAGCATACTCATAATTACAATCTTTTTATCAAACTCATGAGCATCATCAGACAAGTTAATTTTTTTTTCATGCTTATCTGCATTAACATAAACTCATTAGTGTAAGACCAGTCTAATGACACCTAAAATATACTTAAGCAAAAATTTATACCTAAAAACAAGATGATTTCTCAAAAGTATGCTCATGTGACGCAATGTGGTGTGATGTCATCTTTCTTGTGATTCCAAGTCCTAAATCATATCTAAATCTAAAGAGTGCAGTTTTAGGATTTCTATAATCTCAGAACACAAATCTTTGAATTGATTCATATATTTAGAAACAATTTTAATCTATTACTTACTTTAATGAGTTAAGCAGATCAAGCAAATAATCATGATAATACAAAGTTAAGAATTTTCCTTTAAAAAATCTTTCATTTTAGCCCAAGCAGTAGTAGATTCCCATCCTATTCTTTTCCCTTTGCTTTTCCATACTCATCCAATGCATTTTAGCATGCCCATCAAATTATAAATTTGCAAATCTTACTATGTTATTCAAATGTAGTTTTTCATTCAAAAAATTATCCTTATTCATTAACCATTTAACCTTTTTGGTTATGATATCTTCCATGTCAAAATTGTGGTGCTTATGGTTTTCATAAATCTCCCTTGATGTTGCCTAAAACCTCGGCTAGCCATTAACAGTTTTTATTGAGAGAATTTTGTGAGTTATGAAGGGAAGAAAGGGAGAAACAGAGAAAAGCAAGGGAAAAGAAGAAGCAGAAAATAAAGAAGAAGAAAAAGAAGAAATGGAGAGGAAGATGAGGAAGGAAAGGAGGAGGAAGAAAAAAAAAAGTAAGAAGAGGAAGAAGGAAGAAGGAAGAAGAAGAAATGGGTAAAATTTACCTATGCGTGAAAGAGGGACAGCAGCAATGCTGGGGTTGGGTCGCACGAGAGAGCGGGAGGCGAAGGGCTTCGTTTCTTCTGGAGCTTGCGAACAAGAGGGCCGGAGGCAGGCTGCGAATCGAGTTGCGCGAGAGACGGGAGGCGAATGGCTTCGTTCATATGGGCGTATTCGCCATATGAACGAGAGGGATAAGAGTGTGAGAGAGATGCGCCGTTCTGTGTAGGGATGGCTTGATATTCGTTCGCGATCAAATGAAATGATGGATAAACACCAAAATGAGCAATTTCATTGAAGATGTATCAGACGAAGGTATAGAAAAATAGTTTAAAATTTAACGATGGATATTAAGTTAAGTTTTTTGAACGAACGATTAGTATTATGTATCGGGAGAATCACAAGCGACATTTTAATAGTAGTATAGATATAGTTGTTTCAGATGTTTTGTGTTGGGGTCCATTTGTGACAAAATTGTTTCACCATTTTAATTTTCCAAAACTATCGATTTATATTTTACTGTTTTAAAAAAATTCACGATTATTTTTTTACTTTATACTATTTTATTAATTATTTGATGAAAACCATTTTTTATAATAAGATCCATGTAATTTTTTTTTAATCAAAATGCATAGTTTTTTTTGAAATAATTAAGGGATAGTGTCCAGACTCACACACACAGCACATACGTATGACTCGAATCCAAAATCTCTTAATTGATAACCAAAGCATTCAACCAACAGACCAAAAAGAGTTGCGTTCAAAATGCATAGTTGTAAACAATATGCGGTCCTACTTATTAAATAAATTAAAATTTTAGAATATTCATAATCTATTTTGAAATAGCTATTTTTCTCTCAATAATTCTATAATTACTCTAAAAAATAGTTGTTGTGCGATGAAAAAACCCTTAAAGATAGCATGTATATTTTTATTAAGCTTCTTTTTGCCAAAAAATTTAGGATAGAAATTGGTAAATCTAATTTTGTTTGTGAATGATGCATAGGCCTTACTCCTAATATTAAGCATGAAAATAAGGAGATAGAGAGGAGAAAAGGGGGAGAGAGAGAGGGAGAACATCAAAGAAACTCTATTATTTATTTATTGTTCTAAAGTAGATAACTTGAACTAATTTGGCTTTATTCGGGTCAGCTTTCTTACTAATTTTTTGTACTAAAAAATTATTTTAAAAAGCAGCAAAAAAACTGTCCCAAATGAAACCTTTGTTTAATTTATAGGCTTGCCCTTTGACCACTATTTATAGGTGGGGGTAGATACAATATTATATAGAAAATTACATTAAAGATACAATATGACAAAATAAAGATTTATTATAAAATAAAGATATTTTGATTATCTCTTTTCTATTACATTTCATGAATATTAAGATTTTTCTAATAATGGGTGGTCCTATGCTAAGTCGATGGTAGTGGTGAAGCCAAAAAAGTTTTCTAGTACGGGCACAAATTAGCTTTTTCATTAACTATGCTTCTATTAATTACGATAATTTTTTATTATAATATTATAATATATTTTATTTTTATATGAAAGTCAAAGATATAAGGAGAAAAATAAAAGAATAAAAAT
The DNA here is from genome assembly GCA_019925795.1 of Dendrobium chrysotoxum. Lineage (NCBI taxonomy): Eukaryota > Viridiplantae > Streptophyta > Magnoliopsida > Asparagales > Orchidaceae > Dendrobium > Dendrobium chrysotoxum. The sequence goes on from CM034309.1 coordinate 43,958,024, forward strand.
GATTAGCTATATTATTTATTTTAATAAAAAATGAAATAATAATAATAATAATATATAAAAAGATTATAAAATTTGGGAGGGTTCCCTTGCGCGCGCGTGTAAATCCGCCTATGATTGTTGACTAGCTTTATGTGTTGACTAAGCTTCGGCGATAAATCATATAAGGCTTTGGATGAGAGCTCCTCATCGATTTCTCGGTCTGGGTAGGTTGGCTAGTTTACTATTAACTTTAATTAGTGCATGTTAGACATGGTGAGTACATGTTGGACCTGATAAGTATGTGCTTGACCTATCCAGATCATGTTGAAGCTGACAAGCATGTGTTGTACCTAGAATCTTGACCCGACTTGGACCTAGTTGAGATCATAAAATATTTGAATATGCATATAATAAATTAACTGATTTAAACTTATAGAATTGTGCTGAATTTTAAATTTAAACAAAATTAGTTAGTCAACCAGAAGAATGAGCGCCCAAGCTCACTTAGTTGTACCGACCCTTTGCCTAGTCAACACACCTTCCTTCGTCTTTCATCATCGCTCGCCACCATTGAGACTCCAACTTCTCATTCAACATAACACTCGTCATCTTTGAAACTCCATCTCATTCACCATTATTCATTGTTGTCGAAACTCTCTTTCACCATCGCTCGCCGCCATTGAGACTCCCAGCGGCTTATCGTAGTCAAGACCCTTCCTCAGCCATGCATCATTAATCGTTCATCGCCCTTCGGCCACCCATAGTTGCTGGCCTTCATTGACAATTCACCACTGTTGTAGGAGGAGGTCTCATTCATGCATCATCAAGACTCCATCCTCACCAACTATCCTTCCAAGATTGCAGTCTATCGTTGTTGCCATTTTGTGGAAAGGTGTTTAATCAGTGAAGAACATTAAGCAGCTTTTTGGTTTGTGCGTTTCTTAGGCTCATGTTTTAGTTCATATGATTATTGGTGTATTAGTAATGTTGCGGGCTAGAATATTCGAGGTGGTAGAGTGAGTAAAGTTTTCGTCTTAGCGATGCACGGATATCCAGCACACAAACATAAAGAAAGAAGTAAAACACACGATTTTTTTTACGTGGAAAGCCCGAAGAGGGAAAAACCATGGGGCTTCACCTAGATCAAAATATTCCACTAAACTTGAGTGAATTACAAGGGTTGACCCATCCCTCGACTTAGAAACGGTTAAATTACAGTAGTTTGGAGAGTTAGGCAAAGATCTGGCGACGGTCAGGCAAAAGTCCAACGGCGTCCGTGTAGAAGTTTAGCTGACGGGGAATGATCCGACAAAGGTCAGACAGAAGTCCTATGGCGATCGACGGCCGGGCAAAATTCCAGTGGCGGTCGGCGGCCGGGCGGAAGTCAGGTGGCGGTTGGTGGCCTGGTAGAAGTCTGACGGCGGTTGGCAGCCAGGCAATGGTCCAACAAAGGTCGGGCTAAAATCTGGTAGCGGTCGGTGGCCGGGTGGAAGTTTGGCGGCTGGTGGAAGTCAGACGACGGTCAGCGGCTGGGTAGAATTCTGGCGGTGGTCGGTGGCGGTTGGTGGCAGGGTGGAAGTTCAACAGCAGTCGATGGTAGAGCGGTGATCCGACGACAGTCAGGCTAAAGTCCAGTGGCGGTCGGCGACCGGGTGGAAGTCCGGCGGCTATTGGTGGTCGGGCGGTGGTCTGACGGCAGCCGATGTGGGTTCGCTGGTGTTGGTGCAGGAGTTCTTGAAACCTCAGAGCTCTCTCCAATCTCCAGTAAAAGGTCCCCCTCATGTTGAGGGTGGGGATCTATTTATAAATTTTCAAGAATGACACACCCCGTAAATATAAAGAAGATCTGGGGCAGGTTCGGAGTGCTCTATCGGATGACTCGTATTGATTCCCCTGATCATAGAGAATTTCTCAATTATTTATGTGCCTTAATGATGTCAGAATTCAGCGATCTTGGGCTTGTTGGATTCGTCTCGCCGAGTCGCTCGATTTGATTATAAGCATGCCATATTTGGATATCATTTTGGCATCCAAATAATGCTTTGATCCTTCCAAATACTATTTGGGCCCCCGATTTGGACCCGTTTGGGCTCGGGTTGGACCGATTTTGGTGATGTTAGGTTCGTCTCTTCAAGATGTTCAGTTTGGCTATATGTTTGTTAAAATTGGAATTCAGATGATCCCGAATTTAATTATGAAAGTTTCCAACTTGAACACGCCTCGAGATTCGTGCATGATCAAGATAATTTTTTGTGACGTATCAAGTAATATGCAAATGAAAAAAAAAAGTAATATGCAAATGAAATTAAGAAAATGATCGTAATACAAGGAGGTACAATCATGGAAATTTCTCCTTGTAATGTGTGGTCGATTCATAAATTCTTTATTTGCTTGTGTTTGGGTTTTCGTGACTTGATTGCTTACTAGTACTGCTGAGAAGCTCAGGTATTTGTATTGCCAAAAGTAGGGCTGTCAATTCGGGTCAACAGGTCAGGTTCGGGTTCAACCCGAAATGACCCGACGCTAAACGGATCTCCTTCCTGAACCCGAACCCGACCCGGCTAAAATCGGGTCGAGTCGACACTACCCGCCAATTTCCTTTTTTGGGGAATTTTTTAGGAATTAAAAAATAAAAATAGAAAAATTGTATAAATTCTAAACATATAAAATTCAAATTGTAATGAAAACAATAAAATTAAAATTTTATTGATTCTTTACATTTTATTTTTTAAAATTGTATTACAAATTACAAAATCAACATAACTTTTTGAAATTGAAAATACAAATAAATATTACAATTTAGTAATTTACAAATACAAGATACAACTGTTCAACTAGTTTGATGAATGCCTGAATGCATGACTTTAATTCTTTGAATAATTGGCTAATTGCATATGTAGTCATTCATCTGAATTCTGAACATCTCACCAATCAACCTGCAATAAAAATAAAAGAAAAAAAGTACAGAAAATATTTAAGATGTTATATTCACTGATTCATTCACATTGCCCATTTGATTCTCCTCAACACCTAAGCCAATGATGTTTTCTGTCACTGCGTCAAGCTCAATGTCTTTTGTATCTATAACCAAAACAACAACATCGATTAATAGAAGTTGATGAGTAAAAATATAAATAACAGCAAACTACACCTTACACTATCTTAGTATTATAAATTTATTATCTTGTTCATTGTACAACCAATCTTTTGTGCAAACCAATGCTTCTACAATATCATGTTTCAATGCACTTCGATATTGATCTAGAAGTCTACCACAATTACTAAAAGCACTTTCGAATGTGACGGTAGAGATTGGAATGCACAAAACATCACGAACCATTCTTGCGACTTGAGGCAATCTGTATTGATTTACTTTCCAATAAAGTAGAACATCTAACTCACTATTCCTATCCAACTTGGGTTCATCCAAATATATCTCAAGTTTTGATTTTTTCGGCAAATCTACATCCACCTCGAATGAGTCATAATCCTATGTTAAGTATTTCAGGTATGTGCTAAGTTCAAATAACATAATATTCTAATATAAATTAAAATTTGTAAGGAATGTGAATGCAAAGATAAATCTGTAGAAATTGTGATTTAATAATTATAGTGGATTGACTACTTGAGGGAGTTTTTCGTAAAGATTGAGATGATTGAGAGGTAGTGGTTGAGGGTTGCTCATCTGTGTTTGAGTAGTATGCAAAAAGTGCGTGCAACTTCTCTTTTACTTTTGCAATCTCATTTACATAATGGACCGAGTAAAGTTTCTTGTAACACCATTCAACAAAGTTAAACTTGTACCTTGGATCAAGAATTACAGCTGGTAAACAAATAAACATGTTGGTAGAGACTAGAGAGGTTAATGTATGTAGTCTTGCTCTAGCCTCTTGCACTCTTCATCATACCAAATATGAAATATATATAAATATATAATATGTAATTGTTATACCATGTAAGGATGTAAGCAAACGCCAAATCATCCTCACATAGTCACATAGTTACATGAAACATCATATACCATTATGCCTAAATAACAGACCAGTGGCAGCTTAGTAAAATAGCAAACGATCTCCATTCTCCAAACTCCAGAAGGACCAGAACAACAAAATAAGTTCACAATAGCAAGTCAGCAAATGGCCAAACCACCAAATTCACAAATCACAACAGCTATGTGCGTTGATAGAAAAGAAAACCACAGTCTCTATTTCTCCAGAGTCTAGACTCCAGACTAACATAAAAAATTAAAAAGGACACAACGGCAAACCCTAATCTCCCAACTAGCAGACAACAGACCAACATATTACATGTCAAGAACATGTCAAACAACAAACATGCACGGTGCAAGACAGCAAACAAGAAAAATTCCTAATAACAGAAAATCTGAAACTCTCGAACATCTAAAATCGTAAAATCGAAAAAACCTATTCTCTAAAATCCAAACACTTTTCAAGTTTCAACTTCACTTTTAAAACACTCAAAGTCTCAAACAGTCAAACAACAATGTTCAAAATATCGAAACCAAAGTTATTCATGAGAGTACTGATTACAGAATACAGACCGTCGGGGATTCGGGAAGCCTGACTGCTGAACTTGTGCTGGTGGAATACCGAAATAGGTAAGAATGAGGAGTCAGGAGATGATGCGAACTGATTAGTCAAGATCGAGAATGCCAACGACTCAGCGAGGTAGCAAGCTACGACTATGCCACTGCTGTCGAAACCCTAAATTCCAAAATCCCTAAAACGAGAATGAGCTCAGAACTTGAAACAAGGCCGCAGGGGGTAGGGTTAGATAATAAAATGCCCACGAGCCTCGAACCGATTCGTATTAATGTCGCTAACTGAGGGTCGGTTCGGGTCATCTTCGGGTTAACGGGTTGACCCAAACCCGACCCGAATTTTATACGGATCCAAAAATAAGACCCGAACTCGACCTGTTTCTTTAACGGGTTGACCCGAACCTGAATTTTCTGGGTCGAGTTTTCGGGTCGTGTCAGTTATTGACACCCCTAGTCGAAAGTGTCTTGTAATGCTTCCAAGTGGATCTAAATAAATGTTATTGGTATTGCATTGCAGTTTATAATGGTGTAACTTTTTTGTTGTTCATATCAAGTGTATCTTAATAGAGTTTTGTAAAAAGTTAGCTAAAGAAATGAATTAGGTTTTAGATCATTGTGTGGAAAAAGGAATTTTTTTTTTTTTGAAAACTTAGGTTACATTTGGGACAACTTTTTGTTGTTTTTGAAAATAAGTTTCTAGTACAAAAATTTCTTGAATTAGAAATTTTTGTACTATAATGCCATTTTAAAAAGCATTAAGAAAGTTGTCCCAAACAAAGCTTTATTAGTATATTTAAAAGAGCATGGTCAAAGCAAGGTTGGAAATTTTATATTAATGTTTGAAGGATCAAACGATCTTCAAATCTTGTATACTTATAGTTAAAACAAGCATCTCAATAAGAGAATTTGACGAATCAAATATCACTCAATTCCATTATTATTAATTAAAAGCCTAAAGAATGTTCTATGATTAAAAATAATAATAATGACCTTCAAATTGAGTGTATGAAAATTTTGACTAAAATAAATAAAATATTATTAAAAAAATTTATATTGACCTGCATTTTTCAAATAAAAAAACTTAAATTAAAACTACAAAGAGCTTAGAAACCTAAAGATTCCCAAAGCTTTGGTTGATGAAATGCTAATTATTAATGCTAGCAACTATTGATTATTATAGTCTAATCGTGAATGTCAGGCTATCATCTTTTAATCATTATTGTTTGACTATCATCATCCAATCATAAAGTTGAACTACCATCTTCTGATCACTATCACTCGACCATCATAATCTGATCACAATAGTTTGACCATTATTGGTCAATTATCATCACTCAACTATCATCACTTAAACACCTTCATCTATCCACAATCGCTCAACTACCATTGTCTGATTAGCATCACTCAACTACTATCGCTAGAACACTATTACCTAACTATAAAATAAAATCAAGCACTTCATTGCCTATAATGTTGAAGCATGTTCTCGATAATAATGCTAACTCTCCAACTTCATCATTTGCTACTACCAATAATATCAACACATGTTACTGCCAATAAAAATAATGTGTGTCATTGACACTAATTTTTACACACCTCATTACTAATAAGATCAATTCACATCATCAACATGAACATCGATACATGCCATCAATACGATCAATAACACTCCACGGTTAATAAGCTCGATGCATGCCTTTTACATTATCGTCAATACATGCAATCATCAACGAGTTTGATGCGTCGCTTCTACACCAACGTCAGCTCACAAAATCACTAATTAGGTCAATACATGTAATTAGTACCAACACCAACACATGTCATCTATAATGAGGCTAATATATGCCACCGACATCAATCTTGATGTTTGTCATTAACGACAAGACTTATATTTATCTTCTTGCTTCCAATCCCCCTTCTCGCAAAAAGAATGATAGAGGTTAACATCAACAATCCATTGAAGAGAATTCTAATATATCAAGGCTTTATCCATATAATACCACATAATCATAAAATGAATTAATTTAAAAATATATAATTTGGTCTTCAATGCTGCGGCATTGAGTTGGCGAGCGAGTTATCGTTCTATTCTCTATTTTACAGTAACTTAGAATTCTGCATGCAGTGCTGTGGATTGTAGCACCGTGGCACCAGGTATTGAATGAGGTTTTTTTATATATTAAATATGTGATATCCTAGAATTTAATTTGAAATATTATTCTTTTATCTTTTAATAAAAAACAATCAGAGCTATCTAATTTCTTTTATCAATATAAATAGCAGAAATAAATTCTAGAATTTAAAATATCTATATATATTTTTATGATCATTGCTCTCAAAAATTATGTACACTATTTAGGATCTATACAATCATATTACAACTACTCTATCTTGAATATAAAAGAATAACTAAAATAAAAAGAAATAGAACCTGATGAATCATGATCAATTTTATAGTCATACTCTCTTGCCTTGACCTAAAATTATTTAATCACATATAATGAACTAAAAATCCCAGCAGGTCACCAAAACTTATAATTGAACTCAAAAAATGGTAAATGAGTAATATGCATGCCAGCGATTAAATCATAGCACTAATACTCATACGATTATGATTCAGTACAGAAATAGTAAAGCTTACATGTAATACCAGTAGAATATGTAAACAGTAAAATTATATAATATGGAAGCTTGTAAAGTAGAAGAGTGGGGAAATCAGTAAATTAGTATGGGTGTCGAATTAATAAAGCAGTCATCGTATCAGTACTATTAATCCATAAATTAATCATATAAAGTAGTAAAACCAAAGTATCAGTAAAGAATTATCTAATTTAGATCAATATAATAAAATTCTATAATTATGTACACATACTATCCAATATGTCACATATTAGTATATCTAATATCAGTACAATAAATTAGTAGTATAAAATAGTATTGATGTATGTATCGGTAATAATAAAATTAAAGACATGAGTTATAAAATAATATTGTAACAGTAAATCCGTGCTAATAATAAATACAAATAATAATAATAGAAACAATATCTAAATAACTTGTATTTTAGTAGTCATATTAAATAAGTAATAATTCATGGATTAAGCGGTATTTTTCAGTATCATATCAGTATCAGTAAACTGTTGGCTCAATAAATAAAATTATCACTCTTTGTCATCGGCACATAATCATCTCCTTATAAATCTCAATCAGTGTATCATATGAATCAATCAAAGAAAACACTAAACTACATATTTAAAGGAAAGTCTGTTAGCTCACCATCTTGTATAGGTCAATCAATCTCCAGCCAATATCAGTGAATAGTCAATCCCTATTTTTTTCACACACACATTATTATCACAGTATTATAATAGTAATAACGACTAGCTATTACTGAACCATATTTTCATATTCATTTTCAATGCATTACAATAAATAAAGTATAGTTATGTTTAATTCAGAAAGTGTCAAAATGTCTTAACGACATACAACAAAAAATCCTACTAAGTAAAAATTCATATTTTCAAAATTTTACTAAATTATCAGAGATCGTATATAATAATATTTAGAAATTTTAATTGAACTAAAGCACTATTTTAAGATGTCAAAATAAAATTTTAAATTAAGAAAAATTGCTGCTTTTTTAAAATTATTCGACGAAAAATATCAAATAAATACTCAAAATATTTATAATATTAATCTTTATAACATCTAAAAAGTTACTCGATCAAAATTTTATCAATATAAAATCATTCTTATTCTTCGATAATGAAAATTTAAATTTAATCAAAAAAATCTCAAAAATATTAAATTATTGAAATTAGAAATAGTATAATGATTTCTTACAATGAGACAAGCAAATTTTTCAATAAGTTTAACAGACAAAAATTGCTTATGGCCTTCAAACCCAAGTTTTTTTTCTCTCTAAATTTTCCTAATTTCCTCCTTAAGCTCTTTATTAAACAAAATGAGTGAAATAGATTAAGTAAAGTTTTTATTTTAATACTTTAAGATATTTAATAATAAAATAATATAAATAATATAAATATAATTATATAATTTAATTAATATTTAGTATAAAAATTATATAAATCTTATTGGAGCTTCAAAAATTATTAAAAAAATCCATAAAATATTTCATTTTATCTAAAAAATTTTTAGGATATCGATTTATAAAATGGACACTTGACGGTTCCAAAATTTTCTCACTTATACTGATAGATGTTAATTTCTTAAGGATTTGTAATAATGCCCAAAATTATAAATAAATGGTGTAATTAAATCACTATAATATACATATTGTGTCGAAGATAGTTTTTGATTTGAAATTATAATGGCTTCTAAAAAACTCATTTGATAAGATCAAAATACGAGCTATTATAATCTGACCATCTTAAAAAAATGTCATCCCTGATATTTCCCTTATAGATTTTGACAAAAAATTAATATAAAATAAATTTGTATGATCAAAACTTAAATCAAATTAAACTTAAATCAAAACTCATAAAAAAATCATATAGTCATGTTGTTCATTCTATTGCATATCATTCAATTATATATGATATATTATATCATATAATTATTTAAAATAAATTTCTTACAAGTAGAACTCTCAAGTTATTATCTGACTTTCAAATACTATAAGTTGTACACATGTGGCATCACTGGAGTAGGTGCAGTCGGTCGTGGCTTAACAGTTTCCCTCTAATTACCACTAACAGCTCTATTATCCACCCTATTGGCTGATCTTTCACTATATATTCATGACCCTACAGTCCTATATCTTTTAGTCTGTCTAGATTGTCCTGCACTAGAATCAGTTCTTCCTCTGAATACTCATTAAGGATAGTCTACTACTTTATGTCTCTATTATCTACAACAAAAATAACATCTAATTAATAGGTAACACTGACCTGAATGTCATCGATCATAATGAATACACTCATTATAGCTTCTTGTAGATGCTATCGATCAAGATCTCCTCGAATCATAATATTTATTTTTCTTTGTGGACCTTCGAAAGGGAAGACACAATATCGCCCCGCGAGGGGAGACAATATGTGCCAATGGGAAGACAGATTAGATCATACATACGATCAACCATTGAGAACAGCGGCTCTCGCCAGCGCACCCCGATGGGTGATAATATGTACGACCTGATTGGAACAATGGGTTTCGCCCACCCAATACATCAGCTCAATTGGGGTTTATTTGATAGTGGGATTCAGTTTCCCATAGGCGCAAGCCCCCGTGGTTAATTACATCTCAGGTCGGGGCTTGAGAAGACACTTGATTAAGGATTATATATTATACTTTCAAGTGGGATTGGCACATCGGGAGAAGACTAGGAAGTCTTACTCAAAAGGGAAAGAAATGCTCAACTTGGCTTAGTCAACATACACGGCTCAGATCAGCATCCGGAGGGACTAAAATAGTGAAAAGAAACTGGAGAAAAGAAAAATCATGCACTCGAAGCATACATGAGAGAAGAATGGAGGTGGCGTCATCTATGTGATGCAGATAGATAGGATTTATAGTCTCTGAAGGAAAGGAAACTTACCTACCGATGAGGCGTACCACGACACACCGATAGTAGTAGCATTGAATTCTAAATCTAGAGTGGGTTTAGTGTTCTACATAACACTAACACCCGTGTCCTAACTAATGCAATATAAAATCTAGACTTACCCCAGCCTGGATTGGGGAGCTAGCTGACCACCTAGTCACTTCAAAACCATGAGTTCAGTCTTTTTATGAAAGATGGGTGGGTAGGTTATAGTTCTTTGAAATATGGCCGACGTCTAGAGAGTTTTCTAATTGGCCCCAGACTTATATAGGGTGAATGCTTCTAGAGCTAATACAATTAAAATTTTAATTTAATTAATTTCTAATGCAATGCATGCTCGTTAACAACCTTAAATCAGATATGCATGAAATTTTGAAAATAGATTTTTAGAAGTAGACTGAGCTTCCCTAGGTCCGGCACCTTATCCTCATAGGCCAGATTATCCGGACTCTACTCGCAGGCGGGGAAGTATCTTACAGAAGGAAAGAGAGAATGGATTAATATATATATATATGACCCCGGACGATTCCGGCAGTTTTCTAAGTCATTAGATTTCTATGTTATTTATACCTTTAAATTATAAATATTAATTATGAGTATAAAATATTTTAGTCCTTAGAGAACTTAATGAAATCTAGGCTAAAATAAAAGCGACATGTAAATCACGAAAAAACTAAGAAAAACATGCAGATTTATACGCAAGCAACATCAAATCAAACACAATAAATAAATAAATTAATCTATTAAATGTCCATAGGCCAACTGCCCTTAATTACAACCCAGGGTCTGTAGAAAATAAAGTGGTCGGGCACCACTGCCAACAACCCAAATTTCTAATCCTAGAACAGACGCAAGTGACTTTGAGTGGGATACTCTTGGTCTTCAGCTTCTTGATCTTCTCTTCTTCAGACTCCTGGATCTCCTCCTCTTCAGGCTCCTTGGATTTATTATAACTGGATGCCTAGGATGGATAAGAAAACTCTCCCCCAAATGGGAGGTTATTCTCTCCACCTTAGGTAGTGAAGTGATCCAAATTTAGACTCTTAAATAGAAAAGGACTATCCTCATAATAGGTGCCCTTTCCTTTTTGGGAATTCAACCTTTGGACCCATGTATCCCCACTCAAAGGTGTACTTTCACAACTCAATACCAATATTACAAATGATTACATTAATGAAAGTAGGAAAATCTAGACTCTCCTGCAAGGTTATCCTAATAAAATCATCCGAAGCAGTTTAATATAAAAATAAAAGTACTCATCACAGCCACACATGGCCATGCTCTTAATCATTTTGAAGGCTAAGTGACTCTGGAGCACCTATAGCAGTTATATGATGATTTATTATTTTAGCCCTCATTTATCTAGGGGGCTGAGCAATTTCTAAAGCGCCTGCATGAAATAGCGTTAGTATTTAAATCATAATTATTGCCCCACTTTTATTAGCGCTGCATGAGCATGACCATCTGCAAAAAATATCATTAGTATTAAAATTGATCCTAATCTATGGGTAATCTATCGTGCAATCACATCAATTCCTAGAGTGTAGTAAAAATAAACAAACACATCAACATCATTCCAATTACAATATGCAGTGAAAATCTGGAAAACTCGGCACACAGCAGTAAAGTAAACACCAGCCTATCCTAGGTCTAAAAATAGTGCCCTAGCAAACTATTTAAGTATGTGTGAAAGGTTGTGTAGCTGAGATAGACCCTAAGCTGGGTAGTTAGTTGAAGTTATCTAGTGTCCAAGTTTGTTGAAGGTCCCCAGGAGAGGTTTAGGTTTGAGTTTAAATATTATTGCATTAAGGATCAAACTAGGTATGTTTTAAGGGTTCAGTGATTATTACCTTTGTTTCACACTGAGGCCGAGAAGTTTATTTCACCTTCCTTGGGGCTGAGTCAACAGCCTCGTAGGCCTGGGTTACCTAGTAACAATCATGGGTAGATTAAGTTGATTTAATTTTAGTTGGTTAGAGATTAAAGAAAGGGGTGTATTAAGTGATTCATTAGGAGGTTGGGAGACTACCTGAGTGCTAAGGGTAGGGACTCTCAGGGGTTGGATTAAGTTAATGAATTTTAGAAGGTTCAGGGTCACCCTATCCACTAGGTCAAAGGGGGTCCAAAACTGACTTTTTGATTAAAGGGGATTTTTGAATATTTAGTATTTTTATAAAATAATAGACCTTAACCCGATCAATTAGAATTTAAGCATGCCTAATTTGGATTTTTTTGTCCAAAGTTACGAATTTTTGAAGTTTTGGTCTTGTTTTGAACTAAGTTTGACCGGATTATTGACATTTTGATTTAAGTTGATTTCTGAAATCCTAATATTTTTAATAAATACTAGACCCTAATTTGAGTTGAATGCCTTTAATTTTGTTCAATTTAGAGTTTTCTAGAATTAGTTATGAATTTTTAAAGTTTAAGTCATTTAATGAATTATCGAAATTATTTAATTAAAGGCTATTTTAAGGATTTTGATCCAAATCAGTTCTAAACTACTTGGAATCACCCCCAAAGGTCAGTAATGACCTAAATAAGTGTTCCCAAGTGTTTAGGAAAAACTTGGAATTTTTAATAATTTTAAATTATTTAATTTAATTAAAAGGTGATTTTTAATCAAAATTAAATTAAAGTTTAGATTGAAGTCCAATTAAATGGATTTTAATTTTCACAGATTAGGGACTAAATTTGAAGAGTTGGAGGTATTATGGATAATTTTTTGATTTAATTTAAATTTATTAGAATTTTCTGAAATTATTGGGTCCTAATTAAGGGGTGAATTAGGGTTTATTAATTAAGGCGTTTAATAGGCTCTAAAAATTCCTAGAAAATTCCAGGGAGTTTATGATATCACTAAGTTCATAGGGTTCAAGTTTCAAGTCAATCAGAAGTAAATCCTAGCTCCTGAAATTTCTCTAAGTCTGTTAGACATGTCCTTAATTATTGTCCTTAGGGTGTCACTACGTTGTATAGGTTTGAATGAGTATTTGAGACTAACCCTTGGGGTAACATAGAGGAGATGCAATACAAATATAAACACACCATAGTCAAGGGCGGATCCAGCTTATTTTTTTAGGGTGGGCAAAAAAAAATTTTGTAGGGGATGGACAAAGACGCTTAAGATTGATAAAATTAGAACAAAAATAATTTTTGAGGGGCGGGGGAAATACCCGAAATATCCAAAATATTCTAAAATATCCCCTCCAAATATTAAAATTTTTTTTTTGAGGGTGGGCATTTGCCCACCCTTAGTACAATGGGGATCCGCCCATGACCATAGTCCTTAAATCTAGGGGAGCCTATGCTAAGTGCTTATGTGCATCCTATACATGCAAAGACTATGAAGCACTAAGTAAAATAAGACTGATAAAATGATTAGTGGATGATTGGTACACAATCACCCACTAATCATTCCCACATGAATGATATTCACATGCATAGCCTATATTTAAAATTTCAAGAGTGAATCTCAAAAAATTAAATAATTTAATAATATATATAATTTTCAAATATTTTAAAATATGCATAAATTAATAAATAAACAAAAATAAGTTTTAAAATAAGGTAATTTAAAAAATAATTCAGATGTATAGGCATGAGAGATCCACCAGCCACCAAGGGAGGTTTTAAAATAATTTTTATTTCAAAATAATTAATTATATTATTTAGATAATATTTAAATAGTTAAATAATTAAATAATACAGAAATCAGCTAGGAAAATAAAAATTCAAACTCTGAAAAAAAAAATTTAATTAAATTCATAATTTTCTAAAAAGAACGAGGTATTATATGTTAAAATCCAATTTAAAACGAATAAGTTAAGAATTATCGAAGTTTAAAGTAATTAAAAGGGTTATAAAATAATTTAAAATAATTAGTAATTAATAATTAAAAATAATTATCAAATTAAACTAAATTAAGAATTACAAGTTTTTGAAATTTAAAATAATTTAAAATGTAATAATAAATTTTAATTAAAATACTAAGATTTTAAATTATTTAATTAATAAAATAATTAATTAGTTAAAAATAATTTAAAATAAATGAATAATTATTATTTAATAAATAAAATACAGAAAAGAAAAAAAATTTAATTTTAAAATAATTAAATAAAATAATAATTATGAATTAAGAAAAATATTAAATTAAAGGAAAATATTAAATTAATGATTAATTATTAACTAATTAGAACTTAAATGATTTAAATAATATTAAAATAATTAAAATAACTTCAAAGTAAAAGAATAATAATTAATTAAAAATTAAATTATAGAAAATAGTATTTGATTATTATTTTTTTAAATAATTTAATAAAATAATAATCATTAAATTAAGAAATAAATATTTAAATTAGTTATTAATTATTAGTTGATTAGAAAACTCAAATAACTTAATTAATTAACATAATTAAAGGAAAATAATTAATGATTAATTTAAATTAAATAATAAAAGATAATAATTTTTTATTATTTTTTAAATTAATACTATTTATTTGGAAATAATAATGATAATAAGAATAATGATATAATAGTTAAGATAATTAAAATAAAATGATAATAATAATAATAATAATAATAATAATAAAATAATTTTAAAAAATAAAAAAAATAATAATAATAATAACAATGATAATAATAATAAAATTAAGAATATAATTTAATAATAATAATAATAATTAAATAATTCAAAAATAATAATAGTAATAATAATAAAATAATAATAATAATAATAATAATAATAGTAATAAAATACATTTTCTATTGTATATATTTTAATTTAAAATTAATTTTAAATTAATTATATAATTAATTCTAATTAATTTTAAAAAAGAATTTAAAATAATTAAAATAAATAATTTTTTTTATTTAATCCCGACGGTGGCGGTCAAGCCATGTGACGAGCCCTGATTGGGCGGATCAAACTGCGAATGCGATTTCCAATCATTGGCAATGATTACCGTGGCGTCGAAATCAGCGCCGGGGTCTTAAACCACATCGAAGGTGGCTGACAGCCGTTCGATCACCCGTGGTTTGAAACCAATGGCTGTGATCAAGGCGGACGATCAACAGGGCCGAGGGATCGGACTCTGCGGTAGATCCAGACCACAAAATGTCAAGATCTCGACCATTGATCAAGGGATCAATGGTCCAGATTATTCGTTAGCGTACAGGAGGCCGAACCCGAGCCCTAACTCATTTTCTGCCTCGTTCTCTTGATCGGATGGATCAAATTGAGTGAAATTTTAAACCTAAGCTCCATGCATGAAGAGCATTCGTGCGGAGTACTTCTCTTGGATTAATACGCACTAATGACTTTGCTAATTAACCACAAGTGTATCTAACTAGGGTTGAGCTTTTCACCTTGGATAATGGACGGTTTAACCCGTTTAAGGACTCTCTGAATTTGTAGTTTGCCCACGAATATTTTTGTAGAAGAAATTGAGAGCTAAAACGCCTTGAATCGAACGGGAAAAGCCTTGGAATGGACTTGGCTTTGGTTCGCTGGAGATCTCACCGCCGGCGAGTGTTTAACGGTGGTTTGGAGTGGTGAAAGGTGGGAGGGAACCTAGGGAGCTCTCACACAAGGTCTCAGGGTCTGAGATGGCTTGGAGAGAGAGAGAGATTGCCAAAAGATCCTCAAACAAACCCTAGTTTCTACTATTTAAAGGCTCAAACCTTTGATCAACGGCTTAGATCTATCCTAAGCTAATTAGGAGGGAAACAGGCTCTATTGGCCGTGGTCTTATGTTGAGGGAGGATTAGGAAAGATTTAAATGGCTTTGAATGGGTTTAATAGGCCTAAATGGGTTAAATTGACCCATTAATGACTTGGGTTGACCAAGTCAAGGGTTGACTTGGTCAACCTAGTCAGTTAGGGCCAAGGAGGTGAGGGGTTGAGCCTTGGATCAGGTTTGGATTTGATTTAAATTGATTTGGCCCATTAAGGGCTTAATGGGTCAACCTAGGTTGACCTGGTCAACCAGGTTGACCCAGGGCCAGGGTTTGGGCTCAATGGGTTGGGTTTGACCCATTGAACCCAAGGGAGGAGAGAATTGGGCTTGCGGAGCCCTGGATTGGATTTGAAATCAGGTGAAAGGTGTATGGGTCAATTTGGGTCAACCCAGGTTGACTTGGTCAACCAGGCTGACCCAGGACCTGGGTCTGGGCTTAGTAGACTTGGCTTGACTCCCTGAACCCATTGGGATGGGTCTTGGGGTCTAGCCTGGTCAAGTTTGACCAGGTCAACTCTTTGACCTGGGTCTGGAAAAATTAGTGTCAACATTCTTCTCACCGGCATTACCTCTATCTTTATCCCTTATTATTTTATCTCTGCTCCTCCTTCTACTAACATCATATCTTTAGTCCACTTCATATCTAGATGATGGTGTTGCCAAATTAATTTCTATCAGTTTGGCATGCTCCACCAACTCAAAAAACTCATGAATATGTAAAGGTACTAGTAGATATCTTTGCTCTATTCAATCCTTGTAAAAATCTGTAACAATTTTTTTCAGTAGTAGGGATCAACTGAGGAACATATCTAGCTAATATAGTAAACTTAGCCTCATACTATATTATTATCTTACATCCCTGCTCTAGCTTGATAAATGCTTCTTGTATCTGTCATTGGGCTAAGGATGTATAAACCATATTATGAATACAATAGTAAATTCATTCTAAGTGATCTCTATATTTATTTTTCCCAAAAATTTCTCTCTGTTTCCTAACCCATCATCTCTTTGCCTCTTCTTCAAACAGAAACACAACCAATGGTATATTTCTGTTCTCTAGACACTATATGCTATCAAAAAATTTTTTTATCCTCAATAACCAATCTTCTATATCCTAAGGTCCTAGACACTTTTGCCCCCTTTTTTGCCCTAATAGCCCGCTCACGGCTCACACATCTTCATGTTCGCTCTTCTTCGTGAATCGTGTGGCAGCAAGCAGCCCTATTCGCTTTTCTTTGCGTGGCAGCTGGCGAGAATCACGGCTCTCATGAGCTTGGAGCTCCCTTCCAAGTGCAAGTGTGAGTGTTTCTTCTCGTTTGCTTCAGATTTATGTTTAGGGATTTGTTTCTTCTCTCAAGTTTCAAAATTTAGTTCAGATTATTGAACTTTTTCTTCCTTGAATCAAAGGATTCATTGTTGATCTTTTTTTGTTCCCTACTTCCTTGTTCTCTCTCTCTCTCTCTCTCTCTCTCTCTCTCTCTCTCTCTCATTTACTCATATCTTTCTAGTATGCCTTTTGAAGGCCTTTTAAGAGTATGTTATTAGAATATCAATGTAGTTTTCTACAAAATGTAAATGATGACATCTATTATTCTATCACAAGGAAACACCATTTGCTTGAATTTTATAGAGTAATTCAAAAACTAGGCTCGATTATTTTAAGAGTATGCTATCAGAATATATGTTTAATATGTTTCTTTTCTATTGACTCAAATGAACATATTTAGTAGATCATAAATAATACCCAAAAAAATGAAACTAGACTTGACTAATAGATGGGGTTTTAGCCAAAAAATATAATTGTAGAAATAAAGTTAACTTGGTTATATATATAACTGACATTGGAGAATACATGAAGTTGAAGTAGTGATTCATGATGAATAAGGTTATGATCGATGGTGTCAAATAGAAATTGAAA
Source organism: Dendrobium chrysotoxum (assembly GCA_019925795.1). Classification (NCBI taxonomy): domain Eukaryota; kingdom Viridiplantae; phylum Streptophyta; class Magnoliopsida; order Asparagales; family Orchidaceae; genus Dendrobium; species Dendrobium chrysotoxum. The sequence continues at coordinate 43,975,783 of CM034309.1, forward strand.
TAGATAATTTTTTTGCATTATAATGATCAATGGTAAAATAATATAAGTAAATAAAGAGATGAAAAATAAAAATATTTAGGTGGTAAAATCAGTGATATGATTTTCTCTTACATTTAACATATGGATCTTTTTCTTTTAAGTTTAATATTTTAACATGCTGCTAGACTTGCTATATATTTAATGTTCAATTTGGTCTGAAATATCTTTCTAGGACTTAATAGATTAAACATTATTTAAAGAGGAAAGAATGTGTAGAGATCGACTTGACCGATCTACTGGCTGATCCTAGACTCTGACCTTTAATATGGAGTTATGATGTGAATGATATGAACAAAATTTGAAGAACTTATCTTTTGAAGGGACCCCATCAACCAAGAAGTCATTAATTCTCCCAAACATTAATTAGGAATATTGCATGGATGTTTAATCCTAAATGGTTTGAAGAATATACTAATTTCATTATAGTACAATATATAAAAGGATGCTATTTTCTATCTTTATTGCTACCTTTTTCACCCTCAAGAACAAATTAGGAAGGGCCAAGCTGGTGGAGACTAATTTGTTGGGGAATGGTTCAAAAATTGGAAGAAAGAAAAACTACTTAGTCATAGTAGAGAGCATAGTAGTAAGTATAATAAGGCAAGACAAAATTGTGAAGATTTATTGAAGAATTACGAACACAAACTCCTTTCCATATGGTTGAGTAAAGATGAGAAGACAAAAATGATTATAAGGTCATGTTAACTATTGTAATAGATTGTATTTGATTTCTATTACATCAAGATTATCATTTCGTGGGCATGACTATTGACCTCATTTTTATATGAGGTCACTAGGGCCAATCCAAACCCTAGGATCTACCTAGACCCTAGATCAATCCATACACTAGGATCTACCTAGATCTTAGATCAAATCTAGATTTTCAGACCAAAATTCAAGGTTGAAAGGCCTTGTCCTGAAAATCTTTTCCAGTGATTTTTCAAATACTTTAAACCCCAGTCAAATGATCACCAATTCATGATCTATCAATCTCATATTGATTAGACATGCCCCTAGGGTCTACCCTCCAAATTTGAGCTCATTTTGAGTTCTCAAACCTCAGAAACTGAATTGAAACCCAAAGGTTATAAAACCTTTAAATATTTATGACCTATGCCATTAGACCTGCCACCTAGTGGATCTTGACCTTGGAGCCTTTTCCAAACCATCTAATCACATCCAAACCCTTAATTGTGACTTGTTGAGCAGTAAACTATATTTTGGTGGATTCATTTTGACCCACAGTTGACTAGAGGTCAAAATGATCAAAATGCCCTTAAAGGGCAATTTTGGAGTTTTCTATAGACTTCAACATATCCTTTTTAAATTAAGCCTCAAAACCTCTTCTAATGTATTATAATCATCATTAGGAGTACATTGGACTCAAACCCTGACCTTGGTTAAGCCTAGTTGACCAGGTCAATCCAAAATGACCAAAATACCCCTTAGGAGTGTGAATAGTAATTTTGAATCAAATGACCTTATTTTTGGATGGAACCACTTCCATTCAACTCCAAATGTCAAACCAAACCATTTGAATTCAAACCCAAATCCTAGGTCAACATGGTTGACCAAGTCAACCTAAGCTGACCAAAACAGCCCTTTAAGGGTTCAAATAGTCAATTTGATTAGAATAACTTCCCCAAACCTTGGAATCATCTCTTATAAACTTGAAATATCATTTCAAACTTATTAAGCCCAAATCTAGGTCATGGGTCAACCTAGTTGACCAAGTCAACTTAGATTGACCTAATACTTCATTAAGGAGCCAAATAGGTATTTCCAACCCATTTGGCCAAATTGATTTCTTTAAATCCTTAAACTTATTCCAAAGCATAGTTCCAATATACCCAAACCCATCATGAGTCAAATCAAATATACTTTGACCAAGTCAACTCATGAATAACTTGGTCAAATTTATTTAAGCTTTCCTTTTAACTCATAATAACTTGGTCAAATTCTCACTTCATAGTCTTAAGCCTCCTCAAGACCATTCCAACCAATTGACATGGACATTTGACTGCCATCTCATCACCCTTTGATTGTTGACTATTCAAACCTAGTCAACAAATGACGAGGGAGTGGTCAAAATGGTCAAACTAGCTTTCATAAGAGCTTAGGTGGCCATGCCACTTTGGCAATCCATATCTCTTTTAACTCCAGCTATCTCCTCTGATTTTAAGCAATCCTAAGGACAGTTGAAAAGCATCCAAGCCTCCCTCAAATTCTATTGAGCAAAAAATTATATTTTTAAAAAGTTATCAAATTGAACTAAAGCACTATTTTTCAATATCAAAATAAATTTTTAAATTGATAAAAATCATAACTTTTTCAAAATCCTTAATAAAAATATCAAATAAATACTCAAAATATTTATAATCTCAATTCTATAACATATTAAAAGTTATGCGATGAAAGTTTTATTAATATAAAATTATCCTCATTTTTTTGTAACGAAAATATAAATTGGATTGAAAAAAATTCTAAAAACATCAAATTATTGAAATTAGAAATATGATAATGGTTCCTTACAACGAGACGAGCAAATTTTCCAATAGGGTTAATGGACGAAAATCATTCAACGGCCTACTAACTCAAGCTTCTCTTTTTTCTCTCATCTCTTTTCTCTCTGAATTTCATGAATTTCCTCATTAGGCTCTCTATTAAATGAAATGAGTGAAATGGATTAAATAAAGTTTTTTAAATGCTTTAAAATATTTATAATAAAATAATAATATAAATATAATTATATAATTTAATCAATATTTATATAAAATTTATATAAATATTTTTGGAGCTTCAAAAATTATAGAAAAATATCTATAAAATAACTCATTTTATTTAAAAAATTTTAGTAAGATTAATTTGTAAAACGGATACTTAACGGTTCCAAAATCCTTATTTGTATTGATATGTGTCAATTTCTTAAGAATTTGTACAAATACCCAAAAATTATGAAAAAAATTGGTGTAATTAAATCACAATAATATCAATATTATAGCCAAGATGATTTATGATTTAGATTTATAATAACTCCTAAAAAAATTATTTTGCAGGGTCAAAATATTGGCTATTACAAAATATCCCTATCATCTCCCCCTTCCACTTCCCCTAATTGATGCCTTGCTTAGAAAGAAAGGAAGAGAGGGAGAAGAGAGAGGGGGAAGGAAGAGGGGAGAGAGGGAGAGGAGAGTGAAGGTCTTTCGAGGCTTTTTCATACTGCATTTCTATTATGAAAATTATTTTAATCATTATAAGTGACCTCTATTCTACATCTATTTTCAATAATTTTATGTTTTATTTATTTTCTTTCTCTTGAAATAAGTAAAAAATATAATAGCCCCCCCCCCCCCCTTTAGTGTACTTTCATTATATAACTTTTAGTATATGATATATATCATTATTCTGAATATTTGACTGATTTATAATGAAATTTTACTTATTAATTTTGCATATATGATATTTTATTTGAAATTGGTGAAGTAAGATTGGTTGCAAAATGATTATGAGCTAATGTACTAAATCTGGATATGATACATAACATGCATATGGTTATTGTTTACATGGCATAACATGTATTTTGACATAATACCTACATATTGATAAACACGCTCGATAAATTTATATGTTATTATAATTGAAGATAATGTGTACAAGATATATGTTATTATGATATACATGATATGAAATATATATAAGAATAAGCAAATTGAATGAACTGATGTGCTAGAAAAAATTGATACTTATATGATTGAGATAATGATGATTGATGACAGATCAATGATAAATATAACTGATAAGACTGATGATTGATGAGATTGACGAATGATGAGAAGACTGATGACTGATAACTGATAAAGATAAGAATGATGATTGATGAGATAATTAATGAGTGAAGACTAGTGATTGATAGGATTGATGATATATAAGACTAATGATTGATGAGATTGATGACTTTTGGGATCGATTTCAGGTGGTTTGACCACCAGACTAATGAAACTTATTCCTGTTGGGTTGGCCCTAAGACAAATAGGTACATCATACAAGAGACAAGATATAAGATGTAAGATATGCAACACTATATATAAGATATATGATTTATGATAGACATGTGATTTAAGATACGATTGATATGATTGAATGACTAATGAGATTGATAGATATATTGAATAATATAAGAGACATGACTAATGATGTGCATGACTGAGAACACATGATATGCAACACATCTGATTAGAAAAAATTACAAGAAGTTATACGATAGATCACTGTTCATTGGAATATTATTTCTTGCATGCATATATATCTATTTTGTTTATTGATTTTAGTTGTAGATGTTGGTAACGTATTGGGCTTTTGTGCTAATTATATAATTTTTACATATTTTTCAAGTAAGAGTAAAAAATTAGTGGAGTGAGATTGATATGTGCAACAAATTTTAGGTTTCTTTTTATTCATGTTGATTCTTTTTGTGGTCATAATGTATTCTCAATAATGAGTTATTTTGATTGAATATTATAACTATTGTATATATTATTTTTAGGTTATAGGTTAATATGTAAATATTGGATGAATAATAACATATGTACATTTTATGCTATCTTATTTTCTCTCGTTGCTCTAGTTAATAATTTAGAAAAAAAAGGAAATTCTTTCCGGTTCAAATCTTGGGGCGTTACACTCCAACTTCAGCCATTGAAGCCAATATCCATAATTCATGTCTTATACATTATATTAATGTTCCTCGAATTACGGGAAAAAGTTACTTATAATATATAATACACACTAGGGAAATCATTTCAATTAGGCAGGCCCTATGATATTCCCCTTTTGAGATTTTCATGTAATAAATCTTATATCCTATGAGCTACTCACAACTTATATTGTATTTATGAGTAAGATCTCTCTTAAGAAAATTTAAAAGCATGATCAAAATATTTTAAAAGCTTGTGATCATACAAAGTCTTGAAGTTGCTCAAGAGATCATCAAGTTAAGATTCCTCTTAAAAATTTAAAAATTTTGCCCTATCTGACGACTATAGTTATGTCACATCAAATAATTAGATCTTAGATTTTTCAAAAAAAATTCCTACTAAGTTGTAAGCAATTTCAAACAAGTTATATAAATATTTTGCAAACTTAATTTTTGGGTAGCTTATGTTCAACAAGAAAAAATATATATTGTAAGGGCTTTCTTTGCCACTAGACGAGACGGCTCAAGACACTATATTGAAATAGTATTGTTGCATCCTGGAATATTCACGGCGGTAGAGAGTGATATAGTTTAGCGTCCTAGCTTTATATGAAGATCCAGCACACAAACATAAAAGACACCATATTTTTTATCTGGAAACCCTTGAAAAAGAGAAAAATCATAGAGCCTAGCCTAGTTTGAATGAATCCACTAGTGTTTGCAATTGATTATAAATGAGGTCATTCCTTAGAAGGAAGGTCATGGCTAGATTTAGCAAATATACATCATATAGAGTGCATTATATGGTGGGAGTTGGAATAATCAGTGTTGATATGTTCATTTGGGCGGCAGGATCATAGTCGGTGAGGGATGCAGGTCGGAAGGATCGTAGTCGGTTGACAGTGGTTGAAAGGACTGTAGTCATGCGACGAAGGTCAAAAAAATCGTAGTCAAGCGACGGCGGTCAGAATGACCATATTCAGCAGAAGGATTGTAGTCGGCGGGCGATGGTGGTCGGAAGGACGTAGTTGACGAGAGATGGAGGTCAGAAGGAACGTAGGTGATGATGGTCCTTGAAAGGACCATAGTCGGCGGGCGACGGAGGTCGGGAGGACCGTAGTTGGGTGACGGTGGTCGGAATGACCGTAGTCGGCAAGCAACGATGGTCAAAAGGACCGTAGTTGGCGGGCGAAGGAGGTCAGAAGGATTGTAGTTGGCGCGGGTTGTTGGAAAGGCCGTAGTCGGCGGACGACGGAGGTTAGTAAGACCATAGTCAGTGGGCGACGGAGGTCATAAGGACTATAGTCAGCGACGGTGGTCGGAAGGACTATAGTCGGTGATGGTGGTCGGAAGGACTAGAGTCGGTGATGGTGGTCGGAAGGACCATAATTAGCGACTGTGGTCAAAAGGACCGTAATAGGCGACAGTCGGGAAGAACTCCAGTGGTTGTCGGCGGACGGGCAGAAGTCCGGCGATGGTCGGTGGGTTGGCGGAAGTCCGACGGTGATCGACGAACAGGCGAAAGTTTGGCGGTGGTCAGGAATAACTCCGATGATGATAGACAGAAGTCCGATGGTGGTCGACAAACAGACAGAAATCTGACAGTGATCGACAAACCGGAGGTGGTCGAGAAGAACTCCGACGGTGGTCGACAGAAGTCCAGCAGTGGTCGATGAACAGACAGAAGTCCGAGAGTGATCGACAAACCGGCCGTGGTCATGAAGAACTTCGACGGTGGTCAACATAAATTCGACGGTGGTCGACAGAAATCCGGCGGTGGTAGACAGAAATATGGCGATGGCCGGAGGCAAGTTAGCTCCCAAATTCTTCTCTTATCTTCTTTCTTCTTCCTCCTCTCCATGTGAAGAATGGGGGCCTATTTATAGTTTTTTGAGAGTGGCATGACTTGTAAATATGGAAAGAATTAATGTCAAGATGGGAGTGGTTTGAATGGACGGCCGATATTGATCCCTTTGATCATAGACCGTTTATTCGACATTTAGATGACTTAATGATATCAGAATTTAGTGATATTGGGCTCGTTGGATTTGTCTCATCGAGCCGCTCGATTCTACTATAAGCATGTCATGTTTAGAATTCTTTTGGTAATACAAAGTATGCTTTGAACCTTCCAAATATGCCTTAAACTCTTGATTTGGGCTCATTTGGGCTCGGATTGGGCTGATTTTGGTGTCATTGGGTTCGTCTTTTCGAGACATTCAGTTCGGCTGTAAGTTTGCTAACATCGAAGTTCAGATAATCCTATACTTAATTTTTGAAAGTTTCCAACTTGATTTTGCCTTGAGATTCGTGCTTGACCAAGATAAATTTTTGATGATATATCAAGTATAATTTTAAATGAGGGAGGTTTACATGAGGATGTAGGTAGAAAAGAAGCCAAATCTTACACAACCCACATTGATGAGCATTTGCTACTAACTAGAAGGTATTGGGTTCGAAGCTTGTATATGTGATGTGTGGGTGTGAGTTTGCCTTTAATTAACTCAAAGTCCAAAAAAAAAAAAGGCTGAACCTCATAAAAATTTTGTGTGGTGTCAGTTGCTAGTTTTTACCCACTCTTTTAGATATTCTAAAATTCATATATACTTAAAAATAAAAAAAATGAATTATGTGCTTGCTTAAAATTTTGGATTTAGGGTTTAGGAGTTGTCATAATAATTTATTTCCATCTATTTTATATTAACCAATTCAAAGAATATTGACTGTTTATAACTTATATTTATAATTAGTAGAAGTTGTTATCATTGATTTAGAATTTTTATTTTTAATTAAGAGGAGTTAAAGATGCTCTTGAAAAAATAAAATGGTAGAGAAAAGTTAGTTTTTTTATTTTAAGAAAATATAGAAGAGTGCGTTTCACCCAAAAAAATTGGAAAAAGAAATGCGGTTGATGTTATGCACGACTATTACTGCAATGTGCTGATCCGACGGTACAAAACAACTTTGTACAGTATTTGTTCGCATTGTGCTTGTTTGTTTTGTGTAAGATCGTTCGCGTGATCGTCTCTTATGGAGTTGGCACGCGCTCTGTCTAGCAACAGTTTGATGTTAAATACGTAATATTATAATACTGTAGGGGTACTACAGTTTCCAGCCTGGCTAAACCCTTTCCGTCTATAAATTTAAAACGCCGATGCTTCTTGCCCTCACTTCAACGTCAGTTCGAATCCGCCTCCAAGCATCTCCGGCCCGGTGGCGGAGATTTTACTCCGGCGGCTGCTGAAGCGAGTGTGAGATCGAGCGAGGTATGGTGTAAAGCTGAGCTCTGCGGCGAATGCCGGATCTTTGTTCCGTTAAGCGTGGTCCCTGTTTATTTTCTGTTCTAGGGCTGCTTGGCTTTAGTTAAAGTAGGATTTTGTAGATCATATGAATCCATACTTTGTTAATACCAGGTGCAAACCTCTTGAATTTCCCCCCAAAAAAAACCTGGTTAGCTTAACAGAGGAAAATGAGATTTAGCATAAATTCTGTTTGGATAGATTTAGTATAAATCCTGTTTGTATAGATTTAGCATAATTCCTCTTTGTCACTAGAAAATTATGGCTGAAACTTGAAACCAGACTTCATTGTCAGAACGCTGCATTTGTTTATTCAGAACACGTGATCGCGCGCGAAGCTACGTGTTCTGATTTCCTCGAGATATGGACTCGGTCCCCACGGTTAATAATTTAATAAAGCGTGTCATTGATCAACCTTTCCTCGGTAATCCTTCGACGCAGAGCCGGATAGGTTTTAGGTCTCACGGTCTCAATTACCAGGTTGCGTTGTCTTGGAGGTATGGAGGGGTTTCCCGAGTTAAACTTCATTTCTTCAGTTTGATTGGAAAGACCTGTTCTCTCTTAGCTGTTGTTATTCTTTTTTTTTTCCCTAAAAATAGAAGCTTAATTTGTTTTTCCCCTCAAAATAACCTATTTAAATTTGTTAATACGTTGACTAAATTGTTGAATCAAAATCCTAACAATATAAAATCATTTACTATTTCCATATTGTTTCCTTTTTTTTGTTTTTATTATCTTTTGATATTTTGTTTTGGAAAAATATTGTATCAGAATATTCTGATATAATGTATATTGGTATACAACAATAACAACAACAAGCCTTTATCCCACTATATGGGGTCAGCTACATGAATCTTTTTCTCCATTGTGTCCTGTTAAGAGTCAAATTCTCATCTAAATCTAAATCTAAATCTAATAAAGAAAAGGTCATTTCTAATATTTTCTAACCAAGTCTTTTTAGGTCTACCTCTACCTTTCTTAATATAAGTCAAATCTAATACATCTACTTTCTTAACCGGGTTATCGGAAGGCTGTCGTTTTATGTGACTAAATCATATAAGGTGACTATCTCTAATCTTATCTTCTACTGGAGCTATTTTAACTTTTTCACGTATATGCTCATTTTGTATCATGTCTCTAAGAGTAAGGCCACTCATCCACTTGAGCATCCTCATCTCTACAACACTTAACTTAATATTATGCTTCTCTTTTAATGACCAACATTCTGCACCATAAAGCATTGTCTGAATTCTGAGGGAAATGTCTAGATAATAACATAATTCTAAACCCCTCACACGGGCATCCTAGTTTACAGGGCTAGGTTGTAAGACCCATCATACATGCTACTTAGCTTAAAAGGCTAGGTCGTAAGACTCGTCGTCAGACAACTTCTAAAAAAACTATAAGACTTATACAACCAAAACTCTCGGGCATCCTAGTTTATAGGGTTAGGTTGTAAGACCCACCATACGGGCTACTTAGCTTACAGGGCTAGGTCGTAAGACCCGCCGTCAGGCAATTTCTAAGAAAGCTATAAGACCTATCCATCTGAAACCCTCGGGCATCTTAGTCTATAGGGTTAAGTTATAAGACCCGCTATTTGGGTCATCTCTAATAGAGGACGTAAGACCCACTATTAGGGCTACTTTCAAATGAAAGCCATAAGTCTCTACCCAAATCTAATCACAGGAGCTACACTTAAACAAAGCCATAAGCCCCAACTCAACCAAACCAAATTAAAATCCACATTTCTCTACTTCAGTTTACTCGGGATCCCTGAGAGGAGCAACCCATGGCTGCTAATCAGATTCCCTAGACACTACAATCAATACTTGTTAGTGTTGGTAGACTGAAACCCACAGTATACTCGGACGGCGGAGCCATTGGATCTTGATCGGGTGTACCTTCATCCCCCATAATAAAGATTAAAACACTGTTGCATATTTCCACACCCCTTATACAAACTGAATATATTTCATCATTAATCGAAAGTGCTCTTCTAATACGTTATGAGGGATAATTAACTATCTTGCGCTCATAGGAAGTAGGACCTAGATCTAAATAAACCATGACACTACTCTCAGGAGAAATCTGGTTAAATTTCAAATCCAATCAACCTCGAAAAAATTGGAACCTTAAGCTTGCGAAAGCGAGGTTCGCACATAATATTTACTGGCAAACATAATTATTAGGTTGTTACAGGTTAGCGGTATAGAGATATTCTGGTTTAGTCTATCGCACTTGTTGGTTCCCCAATTTTACTTATTCATCTCATTTTCTTTTGTCTATATATTAATTGTCCGATTAGTTATTCTATTCACCTATATACTGCTTATGTTGAAGTGTTTGTTCGAACAACAGTTGCTGGACCTTACACATTTAATCTTCTTTCTTTTCTAAGCACAAAGTATCAACTATGTCGGATCTTCGGGCACCACTTCGACCAAAAAGGAAGAAGGATATTGTGGACTTTTTGGTTCACTTCCGATGGATACTAGTCATCTTTGTTGTCCTCCCAATTTCTTTTACTGTCTACTTCCTTACTTACGTTGGTGATGTAAAATCTGCAATGAAATCTGAGAAAAGACGACAGAAGGAACATGAAGAAAATGTCAAGAAAGTTGTGAATCGTCTCAAGCAAAGAAATCCAACGAAAGATGGTCTTGTGTGCACTGCCAGAAAGCCATATATTGCAGTGGGCATGAGGAATGTTGATTATAAACGTGCTAGGCATTTCGAGGTTGATTTGGCAGCATTTAGAAATATCCTCGAAATTGATAAAGAGAGGATGGTTGCCAAGGTGGAGCCTCTTGTTAATATGGGCCAAATTACAAGAGCTACTGTACCGATGAATTTAGCCCTTGCTGTTGTCGCTGAGCTTGATGATCTCACGGTTGGTGGTCTAATCAATGGCTATGGCATAGAAGGAAGCTCTCATATATACGGTCTGTTCTCTGATACTGTTGTTGCTTTGGAGGTTGTGCTTTCTGATGGACGTGTGGTCAGGGCAACAAAAGATAATGAGTACTCCGACCTTTTCTATGCTATTCCATGGTCTCAAGGAACACTTGGGCTCTTGGTTTCTGCAGAGATTAAGCTCATACCTGTTAAAGAGTACATGAAGGTAACTTACAAACCAGCAAGAGGAAACTTGAAAGAACTTGCACAGGTATATGCTGATTCTTTTGCACCAAGAGATGGGGACCAATCAAAGGTTCCTGATTTTGTTGAGGCGATGATATACACTCCTACGGAAGGTGTCTTCATGACTGGAGTATATGCTTCTAAGGAAGAGGCTAAGAAAAAAGGAAATGTAATCAACAACCAAGGATGGTGGTTTAAGCCCTGGTTTTACCAACATGCTCAGAAAGCACTAAAGAAGGGCGAGTTTGTTGAATACATTCCAACCAGAGAATATTATCATAGGCACACAAGATGTCTGTATTGGGAGGGAAAGCTTATATTGCCATTTGCCGATCAATGGTGGTTCAGGTGGCTTCTTGGTTGGATAATGCCTCCAAAGGTTTCACTGCTTAAGGCCACACAGGGAGATGCTATTAGGAATTATTATCATGATAGGCATGTGATACAAGACTTGTTGATTCCTCTTTACAAAGTTGGAGATGCTCTTGAATTTGTTCACCGGGAAATGGAGGTAACTCTGTCTCACAACTTTCATTAAATAGAGGATATATTTTGTACATAATTATGATAAAATATTTTTTTTGTTAAATTGTGAAGGTATTTCCTTAGTATCATTTTCTTATACAATGCACTACATATTGGATTAATTCTTAACCTTGTTTATGAACTTTTCTTGTCATGATTTAGAGATCTTCCAATAACTTTCATGTTGCCATCATTTTTTGGGGGTTTTTCCCTTTATAATTTCATGCATTATTTGTTCACCATATCTGCAAATCCCTGAATAGCAGTGATTTGTTATTATGATGCTCTATCATTATGGGCAATACGTTGTTATCCTTTTTTTGCTCACTTTTCATGCCTATAAATAGGCCTTGTATATATTTCTTGTTTCCATCATATTTTTTAGGGTTTCCTTTTAAATTTTGCTTCATTACGAGTATTACCATAAATATTTCATAGTACTTGCAAATTTCTTAATACCAATAATTTATTATTATCATTATTATGATTCTCTATCATTATGGAGAATATTTTATATTCCTTTTGTTCTCCATTTTTCCTACAAAATAGTTCTTGTTTATGTTGTATATTCATCAAGAAATAGAGATCAATTTCTTTCCAACTTCCGCCATTCGTAACATGGTATTATAGCTAAAATAGCGCTTTATTTTCCCAAAAGCCACATTTTGTCGACACTTTTGTGATCTTCTTCATTATCACAATCTACCACTATTGGAGCCTCTTTTGGCGATTGCACCTACTTTCGACATCACTTGTTGTCAATCACTGTATACTCCATGCGTTGTTGGCACCATCACAATTGTCTACTAACTTGATCATGATTTTGTGATTGCTCAATCGCAGGCAGCTTGCTATCATGATCTTGTGGTCACATTGATGTTCCAATCCCTGCCCATTGTTGATCGCAACATTCCTTCTATGCACAATCATAACTGCTAATCACTCATCATCACTTCCACTAAATCTAGAAAATTTGTTTGTCCTGCGATCATGATCTGTCACTTGCCCTTTTATCTCTAACTTGCTTTTTTGTTTAAGGTCGTTCATGACTCTTTGCTGATATAAAGACTCCAAGGAAGCCTCATTCAAGTGCTTGAACCCATTTAGGGATGGAATAGATCATAACTCAATTTATGTGCCTCAAGTTTTATTCATAGAACTACAATTCGATCTACAACCTCTTTGATTTATGACTTTGCTATGTGGCTCTATTCACCTATCTACTATCTTGCTCTCTTCTACCATGCAATCCTAGTCAATTGCACTTTGAATCCCATCAAAGCTCACTATTTTGCTTAGTTCTAAGAACTGCCATTCATTCTATTGCGATTACTCTAGATTCCTCCAATTATACTCTCTAGAGTAAGGAAATGTCTATGTTTTTTTAAGGGATATGAAATTTAGGAGTATGTTTGTCAAAGAATTTGCACTCACCAGACTTCTAGATGAATATCATTAAACTGTTCTCAAATGTAAAAGGGATTTAAGTTGCAACAAATCACATGGTTATTAGCTAAATCAGTATCACATCCACTCCTACCATTCACACTCATCTTCGTAGCTATGATACAACTAAGGTTGTTTGGGATTTTCTTGCCACTCAATTCTCTACTAGTGGGCTGTAACGTTGACATCAACTGTCACATTCTTCATAATCTCAGACAGGCCCCTCGAAAACCATCAATGCTCTTTCAGCTGAAAGTTTTCTATTTAGGCCCAACTTAATCCAGCCTTGGTCAAAGTTAATATTCAGGCTATTCTTGATCATTAAGAACATGATCGTCTCATTCATTTCCTGGTGGTTCTCTCTATTGACTACAAAACAATTTAGCTGTATTTGCTCCATTGCAAGCCTTCTTTCTCCACCTTGGATATTGCCATAATTAAATATAACTTTAAGAAAACATGCCTTGGCACATCAAAAGTTTGCCATTTATGAATCTTCTATTATTGATTTTGCTTTGTTGCACTTGTTTCTGGATCTCGCTTTGAGCTAGCTTATTCATAGTTTTCTTGAATGAAAATGGTGCTATTGCTTCAAATTGATTCATGACACCACATTAATGAATGTTTCAAAGCCCATCTTATAAAATCTCCTGGAACTCATTCCACTTGAATTATATTTTTTAGTCTCATGCGTTTTATGTCATCAAGTCATCTGTTATATCAAGCGTTTTAATCTACACTACAAATGGCATTAAACGTTCTGTCACTCATACTAATATGTCTTCTCATATTTTATCTTTTCTTTACACTTTCCTAACTATCCTAATAAAAACTCGATCTTGTTTTTGTTAGGCAATTATATGAACCTAGATGCGATGTTCTGTTTTCTCTAGATATCTTATGCTGGATCTTGGTACAGGGTAGATTTTTAGTATATGGTGTAGAGATGGTCGTTTGTTTGCTCTTATCAATCTCAATATACCATCATATGTTTCTTCTATGGTATCCGTTGTTTCCACCGCTTCCACTGCATTCAATCTTTGACATTTTCGTCTTGAACATGTTTTGTTTGGCTCTTTATATGAATTTGTTTCATGGTCATTAGTAATCAGTCCACAATTATACTTATTGTTGTAGTTTATTGTAAACGTCAAAACAATTAGATTTACTTATTAGCATAGGGGTTTTAACCCCTATGCTAATGCCCCATTTGATCTTGTTGAATTTTATGGACCTACACTGCATCCTACTATGGGTAGTTTTTGATATTTTATTATCTTTATTAATGATTATTCTTGTTTTAGTTGGCTTTTATTTATTAAAAAAATTTGTTTAGAATTTATCGAATTTATTTTAATTTTATTGCTATGATTCATACTAAATTTTCATGTTTTATAAAATCTCCCTATTTTTTTGTTGATAAGACTAGAGAGGGAGTTGAAGAAAAACTGAAATTATGGAGCTCAATTTTAGAGTCTAAAGATTTTCATTTGAGTAGATTTAAAACCAAATACATAAAGTGTACTTTTTGTAGTAATAGATCTAGTGGAGGGATTATGACTTTGGATGATCAAGTCATTAATAAGAGTACACATTTTAGATATCTTGGATCTATTGTTCAAAATGATGATGAAATAGATAGGGATATTCTTAGTAGAATTCAAGTTGGATGGTTGAAGGGGAGGAATGCATCGGGACTCTTGTGTGACAGAAAAGTACCCCTCAAGCTTAAAAGAAAAATTTTATAAGATGGTGGTCAGACAATGCTTTATGGCGCAGAATGTTGGCTAAGATGAGGATGCTCAGGTAGATGAGTGGTTTCACTCTTTGAGACATAATGTGAAACAAATATATATGTGAAAAGGTTGGAGTAGCTCCAGTGATAGATAAGATTAGAAAGAGTTGCCTTAGATGATTTGGACACATAAAATGTCGGCCTTCCGTAGACCCAGTTGGGAGAGCAAATGGATTAGATTTAGTCTATGTTAAGAAAGGTAGGTAGACCTAGAAAGACTTGGTTTGAAAATATTAGAAATGTCCTTTTTTAATAGATTAATGAGAAATTGACTCTTAAATAATGAAGAAAAAGTATTCATGTAGCTGACCCCACATAGTGGGATAAAAGGCTTGTTGTTATACAAAATCTCCCTGTTTTGAGGCAAAATATGACTCTCAATACTTTTGTATTGTTATATATCTTCAGAATGGTCAAGTTGAATATGAGCATCATCATATTCTTGGCATCACTCAAGTTTTACTCCTTTTAACCTCATTTCTTGAGTGTTTTTAGGTGGAAGCCACTTTATCTATGCCATATATTCTCTACACCAACACTGCCAAATAATCTCCCTTAAGCACGTCTTTATGGAAAGGTCCAAAACTTCTCTGTTGTTGGAGTTTTTGGTTTTGCTTGCTCTTTTATTCTTCAAACTTATGTGTGAAACAACCATCAAAGTTTATAAAGTCTTTATTTCTTCTTAGGAAGCTTAACATAAGGCTATCATTATTGGGATCATATGTCACGTCTTTGATTCTCTCATGCTATTTTTTTGGGGAAAATCATTTCTTTCACTGTCTTAGTTTCAACCCTTTACATTCTCTTCTCCTCAATTTATCTCTAGTCTTCTTGATTCTTTTTCACATGAGTATATTGTGTCATTTAATCCTAACACATCTAGTGCACTGGTATCATCTATACCTTGGAAACTACCTCTAATTGATGATTCAGCTACAACTATACTTCCTAAACAAACACCTCATCCAGTTCATGATGTCCTTAATAATCCTCTATCTTATCTTCAAGAAAATTTGCATTATTACTCAACTATCTTTCTGCTTATTTCCCAAGCCTCATATTTATCATGAGGTCTGTGTTGATTCTCAATGTAATTTATGCAGGAACAACTTGATGAGTTATGCCAAACTTTTGCTTGTTGATATTTTATTATTTTATTTGCCTCTTTGGGTTTGCAGGGCATAAATCCCTGCATCGCAAGGATTGATTACTATGATACTCTATCATTATGCAGATTGCTTTATATTGTTTTGTACTTCTTTTATTGCCCTCTTTTATGCCTATAAACAGGCCTTTTATATGATGTATATTCATCAAGAAATAGAGATTAATTCTTCTCCAATTATTCTTTATTTTATATCAACTGATATCTCCAACATAAGAAGAATTTTTTATACTATCTTGTATTATATCTACTTCTATTGCTTTTATTATAGCTTTATAGATCCAAAATGATTTGAGAGAAATCACCAACGAATGCTTCAATTCTGAGCTAACGTGATTGGCATCATGTTTTGCTTAAATTGTGTTCCTTTTTTTTTTTTATAATTTGAATCTTACCAGGTTTATCCCATCTGGCTCTGTCCGCATCGCCTGTTCAAACTCCCTCGGAAAACCATGGTGTTTCCAGAGGCAGGCTTTGAACTCCACCACAGGCAGGGAGACACGAGCTACGCCCAAATGTTTACAGACGTTGGTGTATACTATGCTCCAGGACCTGTCCTTAGAGGTGAGGAATACAACGGTGCGGAGGCTGTCCATCATCTCGAGCAGTGGCTGATTGAGAACCATGGATTCCAACCCCAGTACGCAGTCTCTGAACTCAGTGAGAAGGATTTCTGGAGGATGTTTGATGGGAGCCTCTATGAGCAATGCCGCAGGAAATATGGTTCTGTGGGAACCTTTATGAGCATCTACTACAAGTCAAAGAAAGGCAGAAAGACCGAGAAGGAAGTTCAGGAAGCTGAGGCTGCTATCCTCGAACCTGCAGAAGCTGAAGTGGCCTAAGCGATCTGCTAATGTCAGGGAATAAAGAATCTCAACCTATGGTCGGATTCTTTTGTTAGCTTTTATTCCAAGAGTTGCAGGCTTTATCTTTTTTATTTGAAGGTAGTTTTCTTGTTTGTCTTGCGGTATTTCTGGTGTTGAATGGGTAGTGCTTCTGCGCTTTCCTGTTTCCTGTTTCTTGTTTCCTATTTCTCGGAACGGAACCTAACTGGTAATTTTGCTACTATTTTCGAATGCTTATTGGAATTGCTAAAAGATGGGTTTACTTCTGCTTATTTGCTTAGCTTTTTGTTAGGAAATACTTGAGAAATTCAAAGTGATCCCTAACAAGAGAGATGAAAACAGCAGATTGAACAAGAATTTGGAGGAAAAATTCAGCAAATCAGCACTTTTATTGGAGAAGATTGAAAACACAAAGCAAGATACAATTGATCCTCAATTCGAGAGGAGGATCTTCTCTCCCAATCCCTAGATAAATCTAGGGCCCGACTCCAAGCACAAAAACTCTCAAATCAGCTACCAAAAAATTGCCTAACTCTAACCCTAAACAACTCATACTCTTTAATGCATTAATTCCCTAATTCAAACCCTTAATTCAAATTTCCCTCTCAAGCCTAGCTGCCCACCCTCTCTTTCTCTAATTGGGTGTGGGACTCATTGTTTTGGGCGGTAGCACATTAAAGGAGGCGGCTTGTGTCCGCCTCCTGTAAACCACGGTCGGCCTTTACGCTGGCTGGGGCTGGGCCGGTTAGGCTGAACCGGCCTAACACTTTTGTTCTGTTCTGCCGATTTTTGGCGCGTTTTTTGTATTACTTTAACGAAATGTGAGTTTACTTCTTAAGCATCTTATTTTCTTACCCATATAAATTAAATTGTACTAAATGAAGCCTTAAATTATTGGCCTCCTTCCTGGTGATGATTTTTGTTTATCAGGAGGATATGTTTCCTCCAAGGGAGAAATTAACACTTATTGTTGTCAGTATTTATCAAATCTCACTGTCTCTGCATCAAAATTCTTAGATGTCTTTTTACTGCTTTAGGGCTAACTTTGGTCGGGTGATCCGCCTTTTTCAAATAAATGGGTTGGGGACCATAGAAAATGATTGATGGTGTTTTAGGGTTTGAGCAATATTACAAGTGAGATGCGGCAAATGGGAAAGTCAAAATAGAGAGAGGTTTTGTTGCGTCTCTCATCTTTATTCTATTTTTCTTTCATTTATTTCGTCTATTGCCACCCCATTTAAAGTTAATCAGCATTTTCATGCGGGCCGTGTGGCATTCATCTTTCTGCTTATCTGTGGTGAGTATAACAAGAGAAAATGGGCGTTTGTTATAAGTGTAAAAGTAAAACAATTGGGTAAACATGCAATGAAATTTTTCGAATAGGAATGATAATAAATTTATGCTCCGTTGGTGACAATTTTTTTATTATTTTTTAAATAATTTTTTAGCATAAAATTTTTTTGAATATTAAAATAGTTTCTAACGAAATTTTAGGCTATAATTTTTTATTACTATTATGAAACTTATTGATTATTTAATACATTGAATTGCATTTATTTAAATTAAAATGTTTTAAAATATTTTGATGAAGAAAATAAAAAAATGAATTTTGGTTCTATTTTTAAGAAAATTTATATATCTTCATACAATCTAGAGGTGCATGTGGCACATGCCCAAGCGTTAGCATCAGTTGGTGGCAGGCAATTGGTCGGCAAGCCCGAGCAGGTTTTCCTAGCAATTTGAGTCATTGGAATAATTTTTTGATGTTATGGTCTCAATTTTAACGCTTGAAATTTAACGAGCTTTGAACAAATTTTTTAATATTTTTTCTTCAAATTGACACACTAACTTAAGGAAAGACTAAAATTATGATTAAGTAGCCTTTGTTTTATTCAAATTCTCTGAAAGCATATTCATGTTGACATCTAGAGGAGCTCCAATGGCAGCACGAGGTAGATGGCGAGTGGTTTTGCGACCAATTTTTCACCATTCACCAATCATTTCAGCCACCACCTGATTAGAGACCTACCTATTCTTAGTCATATGTGATGTGTTATACCTTTTCTTTGTAGTTTGTTTGTTACTTTTTTGTAGTTCTGTTATTTTAGTTCCTAATTCTCCCTTTTAGTGATGTCGAAAGGGGAGTAGATATGTTGTTGGTTGTATTAGCTTGTTCTTATTGATGTAGTGTGTTTCTTACTTCAGTTCTCTTTGAGTTCTATTGTAGTATTTAAATTGAATTTTTTTAAATATCTTTCTATTTCTTTTTAAAGATATCACTTAGTAAGGGGGAGACCTTAGGAGAAAAATAAAACTAAATCTAAATTCAACCAACATTGTTTATCATCATCAAAAAATGTGAGAATATTTTAATTCGGGAGCCTAAACATATGTTTTGATGAATGCAAATATTATTAGAGTTTACTTAGTTTCTCCTACTTGTTATTATTGCATATCATTTTAGTGTGTACTAACATTTCAAGTATAATATATGCTAAATGCTGGCAAAGGATTAGGACCCAAGAGTGGGTTGTCTATGACTGATGTTTGTAAGAGTCTATAATTTTATCTTTCTTAAATCTATGAATTAAAAAATGTGTATGTTTAGCTTAGCAATCATGCACACACATAGAGGAGAGCAAAATTAAATGTGTTAATTTTTCTTAACTGATCGTACTATACGATCTAAATTGTACTAGACAATTTGGGTAAAATAAAAATTATTTAAAATATTTAATTAAAGAAATTTCATTTTTAACTAATTGTATTGTATGATTATAATTGTACAGGGCGATCAGTTGTATTTAGGAAATCCAGTCGCCAATCATATATTAGGTAATATTTTAAAATATGAAAAATGAACTATTCATATTATATGATTACAATCATATTGTACGAGGTAACTAAATCTTATGTAATCTAATCCTATAATTAAGCAATCAAATCTAGATTAATTGAGATTTGAGATCGTATTGTACGTTGTCCATCTTTGTACAGTACGACCCGATTAACTAAGATGATATTTAATCACCAACAATCGTACGAGATAAAAATCCTATTCGATTGAACTAATCATATTGTATGACCTCTTATATCATATTAGACGATAAGTTCAAGTCTTTGAACTAATCGTACTGTACAATCCTCAGATTGTACTGTACGATCAGAGTTGGCTTACTTAAAAAATTTACAGTTTTTTGGAAGCCTTCTATTTAAGCTCTTTTATTTGACTTTGTAAAAGTCTTTGGTTGTTTGGAGAATTTAGAGAGAGTTCTTTGCGAGGGCTTTTTTTCTTGAGAAAGCTTGAAGAGAGAGAACTTAGATCGTGTGAGAAAGGGGGAGAAGTTGTGTAACAATCCAAACTCTTAACTATCTAGATATTGTCCACTTTGGCCTAAGAGCCTCATGATTTTGTCATGTTGGTGTAACTTCCCAGTAGGTCACTTATCTCAGAATTGCTTCGAAATGAGCATGTTTAACTGCAGAGTTTCTTAAATAAATTCTAATCATTACACCAAAAGGCGCCTCGATGTTTATGAGTTTAGCTTCTTTTACTTAAGTGGTTTCACAATCTCCCCCACTTAAGTAACTGACGTCTATATCAACATCTTTATCCCAGAATCATCCACCAGACATATAGGATTCTAGAGGTGGCCCCTACAAGTTTAAGTGGTGGCTCCTATCATGTAGCACTTTGTCCCATACAAGGTTCAAGATGTGGCTCCCATGGCGTAGCACTTTATCTTATAGTTAGCGTGTGACAATCAGTGGTTGGGAAGAAATCTAGTAGCGGTTGTATCCAGAAGGAGTTCCAGTGATAGCCAGCGAAATGACGAAAGTCCGATGATGGTTGGTGGTCAAAAAAGAATTTCACGACGACAACGCTGACTAGAGAGTGCAAGAGAACCATCTAGCGTTCTCTTCTTATCCCTCATGTGAAGAATGAGGATCTATTTATACTTTTTGGTAGTGGCATGCTCACTAAATATGAAGGAGATTCAGAGTAAATTGGGACTGTTCCAATAGACGATTAATATCAATTCTCTTGATCATAGAGTATTCTTTAAGCATTTATATGTCTTAATGATATCAGACTTAAATGATCTTGGATTCATTGGATTTTTCTTGTTGAGCTGTTCGATTCGACTATAAGCATGTCATATTTGGATGTCATTTGGTCATCAAATTAAGGCTTTGAAGCTTTAAATAAGCTTTCGTTCTTTGATTTGGGCCCCATTCGAGCAAGGACGGGACCAATTTTGGTGTCCATGGATTTGTCTCCTTGATATGTTTAATTTGACTATAAGTATGTTGAAATCATAGTTTGTATGGTCCCAAAATTAATTTTGGAAGTTTTTAATTTAGATTTGCATCAAAATTAGTGCCCGATCAAGACTATATTTTGGTGACATCAAATCTAATCCTTATAGGCTAATTAGCTTTTCCTCTTATCTATATCTTTATTGCTTTTCACGTGAGGTAGAGCTTCTCTCTTCGGCTTTGCTGGTTCACGTGAGATAGAGCTTCGAATGAGTCGCTTTCCATTGCCTTTTTAGGGTTTGCTTTTTCTCTTGTGCACTTATTCATTGTTATTATGTTTCACATGAAGTAGAGTTTTAAAAGATTTAAAGCTTCTACGCCTCCTCCTCTGACATTGTTCTTATTGAATCGAAAGTCACTACAAGAGCTCGCCGTCAAGGTAACGATATTTCTCCCATTTCACGCACTTCTTTCGCTAAATTCATAAATTTGCTAAAAATTGGATTTACGAAATGTAGGATTTATGTCAAAAATGTCGAAAACCTGTGAAGTGGGGCTTAGGGGCTGTCGGGCAACAAGTAGGATTTAATAAATCTTGTGTTAAATCTTGAATAATTATTTGGCAATAGAAGTATTAAATTCTATGAAATTATTTAGCAACAAAATTCAGGATTTAAGATGATTATTTCATTCAGAACTTAAATTTAATTTATACTTGAAATTTGATTTACATTTAAAATTTAGTTTAGATTTTAATATTAGCAACTTATTAATTAGAAGTTAATTTAATTATTAAATAATTTAATTAATTATTTAAGTTGAATTTAAATTATTTTAATTAATAAGTATATTATTAATTATCTAATTAATTATTTACGTATTCTAATTAATTAAATTGGTAATTCATTAATTAACCTTATTTTTATTATTTATTATTTAATAATTTAATTACTTACTATTTAATTAATTTTATAATTATTTATTTCACTTCTTCGGCAGGGTTTACTTTTTCTTCTTCGTTTCGTTTTCCTCGTCCACGACGTAAGCGTTCCGAAAGCTTTTCCCTCCTCGACCGCGTCGGATCGGAAGCTACACCGACAGACAACGTTCTTCATTTGCCTTCTTCGACGACGTTCTTCGCCTCCTTAGACGACGTTCTTCGCCTCCTTCGACGACGACGGGAGCTCGCTTGTTGCGACGGTAAGAAACTTTCTCCCCTTTCGCGCGCTTCTTCGGCCAAATCACGTAAATCCGCCCAACCATAGGATTTAGTAAATCCGGGATTTACGGCAAAAAAAAAAGGGAAAACGGAGGATTTAATTTGCCTTGAGATTTAAGATGCTCATTTTTTCTGTTTGGCAGGATTTACAGTAAATCCTGCTTCAAATCTGATACCAAACAGGCTTACCGTGAGATTTAACTTTGCATTTTTTGGCATTTGGCAGGATTTGGCTTAAATCTTGCCTAAATCCGGCCTAAATCCTTCATCCGAACAGGCCCTAGGGTTTCTTTTGGCCGCTCGATCATCTCCCTAGCTTCAAATGGTGAGTAATTTTTTGGCATATCAGGTTACAGATCTGATGCATTCGCGGCCTTTTCTCCTTTATGTATATGTTAGGGTTTCAAGAAATGTTCAGATTTCTTAGTTGTTTTTGCACGATTTCTGGAATGCTAGAATTCCTTAAGATGTTGGTCGTTTCTTTAGGGGTTTTGAGCGAACTAGAAAATATGAGATTTCTTACGTCACTGTTCTGTTGCAGGAGAAGATTGGCTGGAAGCCGAGCGCGCTTTTTCTCACAGATCTTGTAGCGGTTCCGATACGGGAGGTACTATCCTCGTTCGTGAACTCAGGGAGCGCCCCAGTCGCCGAGGATGACGTCCTTGTTATCACCCAATGCAATACCCTTCGTGAGTTTTTTTTTCCTGCCTGTTTGCTTCTGAAATCTCTCCTTTTTACCCTTTTTCTTGATAATTTTCAGAAAGAATTCATAATTTATTTTTTATAACTTTAATTTATTCTTTAATTGGTCTCTCTCTTGCCACCATGAACTTAGCATGATTTCTAGATTGAAAATCCTGTTTTTTTTTTGTCATCCGGGATTTTTGGTTTCTATAATGAATTTTGGAAATATTAGGCCGTTGCTCCGTCTCAAGTTTGATGATGGGATTCTATATATTGCGGATATTTTCTGTTTTATTATTATTATTATCATTGAAAACTTATATGATTTTGTCATTGTTTGCTCGCCTGAGAAACTGTTTATATGCGAAGTTACACGATTGATGGTGATGTTATTACAGTGGGGAAGTTGCCAATTGAGTCCGCATCCTTGGATGTCATTATCTCCGTTCTTCAAATACCTGATCTTGTTAATGAGCAGTGGTTTGAAGAGATAAATAGAGTTCTTAAATCCAGTGGAAAGATTGTTGTTCAGTTGTCTCTGAAGTCTAGCGAGCACTTGGATCAGGTTATTCCTAGATATCTTGTGAATAATTATTGTTGATTACTTTATTTGGTTGCTTTGAATGGCTCGTAAATGATTTTTTAGTTTGAATAACAGACCTCGCTAGAGCGCAAATTACTCATAGCAGGATTTGTCGAAGTGGCACCTTTGGAGTCTAAACAAGTCTTGGTCTTGGATGGCTCACATTCTCTGACGGTAAGCTTTTTGAATACTTGTCTGTTATTTGTAGATAAATACATTTCAAACTAGATGAACCCTCTGTTCTACCTTGAAATCAATCATAAACTCTTGTAGATTATTGGGAAAAAGGCTTCATGGTCAGTGGGGTCGTCTTTTGTTATCAAGAAAGCAACAAAGGCTCTTCCTAAGCTTATGATAGATGAGGAATCCGACCTTATAGATGAAGATAGTCTCCTTACGGAGGAGGACCTGAAGAAACCACAAATACCAGCTGGTTCGATCTACATTTTTTTTTAATGGTTTGTGATACTTGTACTTATCATTCTGATGGCTACTAATATGTGCGCAGTTAGTGACTGTGAAGTTGGGAGCACTAGGAAAGCTTGCAAAAATTGCACTTGTGGGAGAGCTGAGGCAGAGCAAAAAGTGCAGCTGGGGTTAACTACGGAGCAGATAAATAATCCTCAATCTGCATGTGGCAGTGTAAGTTCTTGGTTTTAAGTAGTCCATCGAAATGGTTCATAGAATTTCAAATTAAATTTTGAGTGGTAGATGTCCACTCCAAAATGATGCCGTTATAAGTTTATAGTACTATATCGACACCAAACTCTTATGGTCATTTGCAGTGTGGACTCGGGGATGCATTCCGATGTAGTGGATGCCCTTATAAAGGTCTCCCTCCATTCAAATTGGGAGAAAAGGTAGCTATTTAACAAAATTGAATGTCACCCTTTTTTTTAATAAAAGATTACAGGCTGACATATTTATAACAAAACTTTTGTAGGTATCACTTACAGGGAACTTTCTTCTGGCTGATATATGAGATAGTCACTTTAATGAGAACTAGCATTGAAACAGGATGGCAGCGTGAATGAAGAGTTTTTGTTAGGCTAAAATAGGAGAAATAGCAAACAGAATCAAATTCTTGTTGAATGATTAATCTATCTATCCCATTTAGACAAGCAGTAGTGTTGCATTTAAAATTCATATTATATTGTTTATGAGAAGTGTACTGAAGACTTTGGTTGCCTATTGGTCAATATTTTGTTCTTACTCTTTCATTGTAAACTTCTAATATAATTTATGTTATGAGTATGATTTATTTTAATGAGAGCTGAGATTGAAGAGACAGTTTTCTTCACCAGAGGTGAGTGATTCTTTTAACTTCACTGAGATCTTTGAGGCCTGTTTTGTATTCCTTCGACTTTGCAATGTTTCCTTCACACTTGGCTGCAAGCTTCTAGCTCATGGTCCATTCTCTGGATCAACAAGCTACAGACTTTGTAATCATTAATAATATCATTCTGAGGTTATGAATAAATTTGTTAATAAATGATAAATGTGTTCATTTAAGACTCGGTTATAATTTTGATTAATGCGTGATTATGTGAAGTCGTGTTCTTTTATGTATTAGATGATTTTTATTCATGAATATAAGCTACTTATTTATGTTTGTTAAAATATTTTTTTTATTTGATAGTTTAATCAATTAAATTCATATTTTAAGCTCAATAGGCTACTTATTAATATATTTGATAATATTTATTTAGTTAAGAAATAAGATGCTCGATAATATTACTCATTTGGTCACATAATGATTGAAGCTCAAATTAAGTTCAAATAGTTATAATTTTAAATAAATTGAGCCTGAATACTATTACAAATACTAAAATCGAGCTCAAGCTCAAATAGGGTTTAGGTAAACAAGCCTAAGCTGGAGTAAGGCCTTATTCGGCTCGACTAGGTTCATTTGCAACCCTAGGGCGAAGGGAATAAAATGATTTTTGGATAGCAGTGTAATCAAACATTAAATGAAAGTCAATACTGTAATAATCTGAATTTTTTTGAAATATTTTTTTAAATGAAAAATCTAAATTTCAGTGTCGTACCTTGCCGAAGAGGAGAGAGAGAAGAAAGAAAAGGTTGTTCGCGGCTATTTCATCCGTCAATTTTGTTCAGGGATTTTTTCTATTTGTTGCAAGTAACTCAATCTTATTTTAGTTTTCAATGATTTTGATCATTATATAGATTATATTGAATTTAACAGAATTGATTATTTCCTACTTGATACATCCTCAAAAATTTATCTTGATCGGGCACGGATCTCGAGGCAAAACCAAGTTGGAAGCTTCCGAAATTAAATTTGGGACCATCTGAACTCCGATTTCAGTAAACTTACAGTCAAACTGAGCGTCTCAGAAATACGAACCTAACGACACCAAATTCAACCCAATCCGAGCCCAAATGAGTCCAAATCAAGGGTCTGAAGCGCTGTTGGAAGATTCAAACCATAATTTGGATTACCAAATGGTCTCCAAATGTGACATGCTTATAATCAAATCGAGCGTCTTGACGAGACGAATCCAAGATCGCCAAAATCCGATATTTTAAGGCCTTCAAATGTCCAGCAAACAGTCCACGATCAAGGGATTCAACATCAGCCATCCATTCAAACCACTCCCTAACTACCCCTGATCTTCCACCTATTTACAAGCCATGCCACTCACGAAAATCTATAAATAGAGCCCCCTCTCCTCTTGAAAAGGACACCTAATCCTAAGAGAGAAAGAGAGAGCTCTTGCCTCCTTGCTCCCCCTCGACCACCGCCGGAGTTTCGCCAGACCATCGCTTGACACCTTTACTCTTCGCCGAACCACCGCCTGAGGCCCTGCACTTCACCGGACCACCACCTGAGGCCCTGCTCTTCGCCGGACCACCACGTGAGGCCCTGCACTTCGCCGGACCACCACCTGAGGCCCTGCACTTCACCGGATCACCACCTGAGGCCCTGCACTTTACCAAACCACCACCTAAGGCCCCACACTTCACCGGACCATTACCTAAGGCCCTGCTCTTCGTCGGACCACCACCTGAGGCCCTGCTCTTCGCCGGACCACCACCTGAGGCCCTGCTCTTCGCCGGACCACCACATGAGGCCCTGCACTTCGTCGGACCACCACCTGAGGCCCTGCTCTTCGCCGGACCACCACCTGAGGCCCTGCACTTCCCGGACCACCACCTAAGGCCCTGCACTTCACCGAACCACCACTTGAGGCCCTGCACTTCACCGGACCACCACCTAAGGCCCTGCACTTCGCCGGACCACCACCTGAGGCTCTGCTCTTCGTCGGACCACCACCTGAGGCCTTGCTCTTCGTCGGACCACCACCAGAGGCCCTACACTTCGCCGGACCACCACCTGAGGCCCTGCTCTTCGCCGGACCACCATCTAGGGCCCTACAATCAGCCAGACTACCACCTAGGACCCGAAGTTCTGCCAGATCACCTAAATACCCCGAAGTTCCGCCAGCACGACATCAAACTTTCGTGGACCCCCGACTTCAACCCCACAGTTGATATTTGTAATCTAATCGCCCTTGGAGGCGAGTCAGCCCATTGTAACCTATTCAAGTTCTAGTGGAATCATTTCGACTGGGCTAGGCCCCGTGGTTTTTCCCTTTTTCAGGGTTTTCCACGTAAAAATCTTGTGTTCTCTGTGTGTGAGCTGGATATCCATGCAATGCTAAGACATAGAAATTAAACTCTATCGCCGCGTATATTCTAGCCCACAACACTACTACATTTTGATTGTGGTATTTACATAAGCAAGAAAGGCTGACTGTTAACACTATAAAAGGGGTTGGCTATTAAAACATAATACCTTGAGCAGGAGGGTGGGCCAACGAGCTTTCTTTTAAGAATGGTTTGTGGTGTTATCTTAGTTGTAGCCTGTAACAGATGATCGATTACACCAACGAACATAAAGTGACGACTCTTTATTGATTTAATGAAGCCACCTATAATAATAAATTCATTAATTTAATATAATAATTGATTAATTGGGTAAATGATAATTGATATAACTGATGACCTACTGGGAAGTTACACCAACATGACAAAACTGTGAGGCCTTTAGGCCAAATCGGACAATATCTCAATAGTTACGAGTTTGGGCTGCTATAAATACTAACAAAAAAGATTGCCACACTTATAGCTTTTAAAAGAAAAATGAAGATTTAGGTTTCGTTTGGCATGACTTTCTCACTGCTTCTTAAAGTATTTTTCTAATACAAAAATTAAATTTTTTGTACTAAAAAGCTACTTGAAGAAGCAGTAAGAAAGTTGTCCCAAATGAAGCCTTAATTTGAGCAGAATCAAAAATCACTTTTAACAATAGTATAGCATTTCTCAATCAAAATATAAAACAAATTCATTAAAAGTTTTCATACTACTTTTTTATGGTGGTTTAACTAGGGTGGATGGTGTTCGTATGTTTGGCATAAGAGATTTTCTTTACGTTTTTCTTGCTATGCCTATAGGTTTGTTGAATGGGTTGAAGACTATTGACATTCTTTTCAAAATGAATTTAAATGCTCCTCTTACTTGTGTGTTATGTGCTAGAGCTAAAGAAACTCATAATCACCTCATTTTTAATGTGAGTTTTCATTTTTGATTATTTCTGATTTGATTCATGGATTGCAACAATTCATTCATCGGCCTACTCTTCTTCAAGTCTTTCACTTCATTTCTAATTTGGAGTTGGCTAAGGGATGCAAAGAATATGTTTTTTCTTACTTCGACTTGCACTTTTTACTTTTTGTGGAGAGAAAGGACTGAGAGAAAATTTGGAGGTAATTTTAAAAGTGATGTTATGGTTGGCAGGCTTATTAAGCAAGTTATTCTTGCTAAGATTACCATAGGAAAATCTTATCATGAGAATAAATATTTGATTCTTTGAGCATCGTGTTGTGGTGCATCTGGGTTGGCATTGGTTTTTGCTGATGCCGTTTCTTGGTCTTCTGTGAATGTTTGTTTCTTTGGTGGGTTTTTATTATTGTGGCGGTTTCTATTTTTTGGTTGCTGGGTTCTGTGATTGGGGGTTTTAGGACTATAATGAATTGTTTATTGTTTAAATCTTGAACCCCTGGATGGCTAATCTGGCAACCTATTTTATTTAGGATGGTCATTTTTAGCAATCATTTGCTTAATGAGATTCTTTCCCCTTGAATTGTTGGATTGACAACCAACTCTAGCTTTGGATGGCTGGTTCTTGAAATTTGAGGGTTTTTATTCATTGCTCTGAGGCTTCAGATGAATTTTTAATCTTCCTGAGTTCCTGTTGTGGTGTTTCTTTTAGTTTTTTTCATTATTTTCTTTGTTTTTTAGCTTAGGTCGTTTTCAGGTTTTGTGTTCTTTTTGTCCTTCTTAGTTCTCTTGCAGATCAGATATTGATCTTAGATATCTGGAGCTTTTATGTGGCTTGTGGCTCTTTGGTGGCTTGTTCAATTTTTGTTCTTTAAATGTTGATTTAAGGGAATTTGCAGGATGACATGCTTGGATATATGTTTGTTGGCGTCTTATTTGACTTTACTTAGCTTTACTGGTTCCACTTCGAGGAATTGGTCCATTCTCAGTGGCTATATTAGAGCTTGTGCGTGTTTTGTTTTAGATTATTGGTTTGAGGGAATTAGCTGAATGATGTGACCTATTTGTTGCCTTCTTTTGTGTTTATTCTCGGTGGCTATATTGGAGCTTGGATACTTGTTTGTTGCTGTCTTATGTGGCCATTCTCGATGCCTATATTAGAGCTTGGATACCTGTTTATATTGTCTTATATGGCCATTCTCTATGGCTATATTGGAGCTTGGATATCTATTAATGGTTTGAGGGAATTGGCTTAATGGTGTGATCTTTTTGTTGCCGTCTTTGTTGCTGTTTTATGTGGCTATTCTCGATGGCTATATTGGAGCTTGGATATATGTTTGTTCCTCTTCTTATAATTGTTCACTACATGTGTTGTTTTGACTTGTCCTAAACTGATTGTTAGTTTTCTTTGCTTTTATTTAAGCATTCTAAGTTAGGCTTTGTATAAAGGATTTGTAAGTTTTTTCTTATTTTTTTATATTTGTTGTAATTTATTATTATGTTAATATAAATTAGGCATGATTATCCCTAATTAAAAAAAAGCTTTTAAATGGTCTTCTAACAATAAGGTTGAGTCAGCATTGTCAGCCTACTCCTGTTGCTTGTTCTGTGCCAGCGCAACTTACCGATTTCGATCTTAGCCTTGCCTCCTTTTTTCCCCTTTAAGCGACGATTCTCTTCTCCTTCTCTTCCGGCTCCTTTTACTTGAAGTTGTACAAAGACTGCAGAAATAAGTGTCTATCCTCCATCTGTTGGCTAATTGCGGAGATAACATTTGCTTCCTCCTCTTCTTCGGCGTTGTGTTGAGGCAATGAACAAGATTGATGAAGAAGGGGTTAAGGTACCTTTTTTTTTTTGGCTCTCAACAATCTTGCTCCTCTTCACCAATCTGTTTTTGGTTGTTCTCACACTTTGGTTTCGTTCGATGTGCTCAAGTCCCAAATTTATTGCATCTTATTAGGGTTTATTGCTACTCTGGCTCCTAAACATGTTGATTCTGTTAGATAGTTATGTTGGTTCTATAAATACTTTGCTTAAAAGCTGCATCCTTACTTGTTATAACTATAGGCGCCCTATTGCTATTATAATCAACTCATATCATGTCCTTGTTTTCTCTTAATAACCAGCTTGAGCTTGATCCGTTTATATTCCACAGATTTCTATTTTCATATTTAGGTGATAGGTTTAAATTTTCAATCTTCTTGTCTCTGAATCTACTTCCTTTTACCTTTTTAAAACCTTTTTTGCTGTGTGAACTGTTACATTTGTCTCTCTTGTACTGTGACGCTCATTCGTTGAGATTCTACGAAGAAATGGCTTGACCTTCTTCTATTTTTAAAAGCTAAAATGTATAGGGTTCCCTGAAGTGAAGGAGGCATTTCGCATAGGTCCATGTTTTCACTTTTTGAATTTCTTTAGATGGGTACCCAGTGCACTCTCAAGGTTTCATTATGGTCCCTCATTATTTGGATCTTAGCTTAGATCCCTATTGCGTAACATTGTTGATTTTAGGGTGTTTAATCACTGCTGACTATTGCCTTTTTTTTGTACTATGGAAAGCCTTTTTGACTAAAATCCCCATCTCATCATCATTTTTAGAGTGATTGAACGAACTTTGCTAGTAGCAAGTGGCCACCTCATAATAAAAGGGTGAAACCATGGGGCTCAAGTTGAGCCTAATATAGTAGTAGATGTATACCATGAACCCAAAAGTTTAATCAAATGAATAGGGGTTGATACATATATTAGAAACTCAACTTAGTTTTCTTTTTATGTGGGCTCATGATACATACATTATGGAGAGTGCATGTGGACTCCAAAAATTTATGCTTGATTCTTCTATAAGAGTATTTTTTTAGTTAAATTTTTAGAAGGTAAATTGGATCTTTAATAAGACACTATTCAAATATAGACTTTATCTTTATAAGAATTTTATGACTTGGTTTGAGATTTTTCCCAGCCTCAACTCTTATTATTAATTACTTCTCTTGATGATGAAAGAGAACATTAAATTAAAATTAATTGATTAAATATGTATCCTATACTAGTAAAGATATTGGTTTTAGATTGAGAAAAAATAATTGTTGTTAGCTTAAAACAAATGGTAGGGGAAATGATGATGAATTCAAGTAAGATCCTATGGTTCAATCATCTCGGGTTATTATAGATCTTGGTCAACTTATTTAGTGGAAGTGGTCAACTCAGTCCAACATAAAGATCCTTATCGGCAGTTATGGATTACATCACCCAAGGGAACCTTGTAGAAATGGGATTGCTATGTCCATAAGAGAATAATTTTAAGTCGACCTTAGCTAATAGAGGGATTTGTGTCCTATCGAGTGTACTCTGTAGTTTAACACTTAGGGGAGTGAGCTATTATGGAGCTTCCAGGCTTTTGTCTTGACCATAATTTAATGTTGTCATTTTGGGGCGAATGACTTAGTCAAAGGGACTCGATCTTAAGTATAATTTAGTGATGTCATGTTGTTGCAAACCTCTTGGTTAATTGACATGTGTCATATCTTTGCTTGCATGTAATTTTTGAGAGTGATTTAGAGGTTTGTTTGATATGACATTGGCTCCTTATGAGCCTATATCATTTTAAATTTGACACTTTTCACAAACTATTGTGGAGGATAGATGTGTTGGATGCTCTAAATGTAAAGTGGTCATTTGTTTCTTGAACATTTTAGATTTTATTTATTTTTTAATATTTTTATCAAGATTTAGCTCAAAGTGGTTTGTCTTAAATTTTGAGGGTATTTTAAATATAAGATTCCCTTCAATTGAGATTTTCTATCAACAAGGCTATCATTAGAGTATTTGAGTTATTTTATTTTGTTACATTGGTTCTTGTCAACTCGAATGGCTTTCTTGCAAAGGATGGAGTCCTTACTTATGAAGCTGAACATTTATTGTGTAATAGAATCTGTCAACTTTATTGCATTTGTACAAGATCAAGTATGTGAATTACAACTCATGATAATATCTTGTAGGTATGACATTGAGAGTTTGCAATTTAAAAATGATTTTTTTTGTTTAAAAGTTTGAAAGCCTTATGCAAACACAAAAAATATAGTTTTTTGAGAATTGAGAATAAACATTTGACTCCCAATGCATAATGACATGAACTTGCTCGACTAGACTTTGAGTAGGGAGTTTAAAAAAAATATTCTTTGATTGCAATTGTTTCAAATATATTGTGTGAATGTTTGTCAAGGTTATATTTAGCATGAGGGTATTTTTGACAACTCATTCGTAATTAATGGATCGGTAGATGACAAAGTCTAGGGAAATGTTAGTTTTGTGTAATATGATTGTGTTGATCAATCGTGTTGTACTATTGCCTCGGACCTCAATTCGGTTTGTTGAGCTCGCTGGGGGGTTGAGGGGTGTCCTCTCCCTTCTTGTGCTCGGGTGCTTCGCAATCGAATTTTTTTTTGTACAAAAGTACAGTGCTGCAGATCTGTGTACTCGAGCGCCTCGCTTTTGCATAGTTTGCTTGGAGAAAGATAGAAAGCGGAGCGTTGTCGTGCTGCAACACTCCAGACCCCTATGCTGCGGCACTGTTAGACAGACTGGAGATAGAGAGTTGAGCGCTCCAGCGCTCCAAATTGGTGCCACAGCTCTACGAGACGAGCTGATAATTTTTCTTTCTCATTTGTCATGAGAGTTGTCTTGTTGTTGATAAGACTAGAGAGGGAGTTGAAGGTAAACTAGAATTGTGGAGGTCAACCTTAGAGTCTAAAGGTTTTCGCTTGAGTAGATCTAAAACAGAATATATTGAGTTAATTTTAGTAATAATAGACCTAGTGAGGGAATTGTGACTTTGAGCGATCAAGTTATTAATAAGAGTACACGTTTTAGATATCTTGGATCTATTGTTCAGAGTGATGGTGAAATAGATGGGGATATTATCAGCAGAATCCAAGTTGGATGGTTGAAGTGGAGGAATGCATCGGGCTTATTGTGTGATAGAAAAGTACCCCTCAAACTTAAGGGAAAATTCTATAAGATGGTGGTGAGACCTGCAATGCTTTATGGTGTCGAATGTTGGCCATTAAAAGAGAAGCATAATTCTAAGTTAAGTGTTGCAGAGATGAGGATGCTCAGGTGGATGAGTGGCTTTACCCTTAGAGATAGGATACGAAATGAGCATATTCGTGAAAATGTTGGAGTAGCTCCAGTGGAAGATAAGATTAGAGAGAGTCGCCTTAGATGGTTTGGTCACGTAAAACGGCGGCCTCCCGATGACCCGGTTAGGAAAGTAAAGGTCTTAGATTTGACTTATGTTAAGAAAGGTAGAGGTAGACCTAAAAAGACTTGGTTAGATAATATTAGAAATGATCTTTCTTTATTAGATTTAAACGAGAATTTGACTTTTAACAGGACACAATGGGGAAAAAGGATTCATGTAGCCGACCCCACATAGTGGGATAAAAGCTTGATGTTATTGTTGTTGTTGTATTTGTCATGAGAGTTGTATCCCTTGGTAGTTTATGTGAAGTTTTCTCTTTGTTTGTTCATGAGAATGGTGCAAGAGTGCAGAGAGACAAAAGAGAAAGCGAGAGAGAAGATAAATCTGTACTATTTCTCCCAAATTTTCATAGTGAATTTTTTGGTGTGGTGTGGCTCCGTTGGTTTTTCTCGATTTTGAGTTTTTCCACATTAAATCCTGGTGTTATTTTTTCATGCTGCATTTTCTATTTCTTGTTTATTTCGTTGCATGTTTTACTTCCCCAACAAGAAAGGGGCCATAGCAACTAGGAACCTATGCGTTAGAATTCCAAGAATGTGATCCTATTTTGAGTCCCTCTTTGAACTTAGGGATTCAATTGTAATTTACCCCTATAAAATTATATGAATTTTGAATTGTCGACTTATAATCAGATTTTGTACTTGGAAATTGCAGCTATTCAATAGTTTGAGCAATGACAATAGAAATCCAAGTTATTTTAAAAGAATTATTCTTTTATCGCAATTATTTCAAATATATTGGGTGAATGTCTTTCAAGGTTATATTTAGCATGAGGGTATTTTTGACAATTCATTCATAATTAATGGATCTTTAGATGCTAGAGTCTAGTTGTCTAGGGAAAGGGATTATGGCAACTAGGAACCTATGCGTTAGAATTCCAAGAATGTGAACATATTTTGAGCCTCCTTGACCTTAGGGCTCCAATTTTAATTCACCCTTGTTAAAATTATATGAATTTAGATTTTGTACTTGGAAATTCTAGTTTTTTTACGGCATGAGCAATGGCAATAGAATCCAAGTTATTTTACTATTGAATTCTAGACATATTTGTGTTGGAG
The DNA here is from genome assembly GCA_019925795.1 of Dendrobium chrysotoxum. NCBI lineage: Eukaryota > Viridiplantae > Streptophyta > Magnoliopsida > Asparagales > Orchidaceae > Dendrobium > Dendrobium chrysotoxum. Next base: position 44,010,379 of record CM034309.1, read on the forward strand.
AGAATCTCCCTCTAAAATGTATTTAGCTTTTCCTCTAAAGAACTAACTATTAAAAGAAATACCTTACTTTTATGTAGAATCACGTATTAAGAGTGAGGATGATGAACACAGAAAGTTATAATAAAGAGGCCAAATACCACAAGAAGTCATCAATATTTACTTGAGCTAAAATGAGATATTCAGGAGAAAAAAATGGAGGATTCAATTTACTATAGAGAAGTCACGCAAGTTTATAAAATAAACGAGCCAAACAAAGATAGAGGATTGCATAAGAGAGATAATGAACAATGAAGATTTAACTAGTACTAGAAATTACACATTTAAATGTTCCTCAAAAGGCTACATTTAACTAACATTAGAAGTTGCCTGTTTAAAGGTTCAGAGAAGGGTATATCATGCATATCTATTGATTTGTCATAAAATTTTTGTGCAACTGTGCTTTCGTCGTACCAAGATAATTAAGGTTGTAAATGAGCTGAGTTGAGTCAAGCTCAAGGTTAATCAAACTTGTGCTCATTTACTAGAAGCCTTATTGAGCTTAATTCGAGCTTTTGGGATAGTCTTCAAGCTTGACTCATTTAAATTCATACTTGTTTGATGTTTGAGCTCAGCTTAAGCTTAATTAATTTTGGGATTGTTGAACTTAAAACAAGCAGCTTGTTTGGAAATATAAATGAGCCCTTATCAAGCTATATCTTATTGAGCCTTAATTTGATCGAGTCTTATATGTGCCACACACAAAGCCGATTTGATTGAGCCTTAATTTAGGCCATACACAATAGTAAAGTGTTTCACTTTGAATATAACTTGTCGCTAGGCCTCACACTCGCATTTCATTTTTCTTATCCCTTATCTGTTTGAAATATCCCAAGCTACTCTACAATTTTCAAGCAACTTTCTTATTTCTTTCCATTTAAACATTATTAAGTTAACATCCATATAATGTGCGACTAAATGCCTAATGGTATGATCACAACTTTGGATATTAAGGTCCAAACTATCAAATAAAAAAAATTATGGAAACCGAGTAGAATTCTATATTAGAAATTTTATTATTTGTTACATATTTTTAATATTGTATGAGTAATTAATTTTTCATTATAGGATGTGTATTAAAATGATCTTGCAATTATATATATAGACTTACACACTATGTATTTGATTATTTAGTTAAGGGCTATTTGTTTGGCAGTAAAATGGGTTTAAAGTATTCTAAATGAAGGGGTTTTGAAAATATTGGTGTTTGGCTGGATGAAAAAGGAATGCAAAGTAAAGTAAATGTAATGTAATTCATTTTACTTCATTTTTGAGCTAAACTAAACTCACCCAGTTTTGAGCGAGATCCGTTTACATCGCAAGCAAGCTCGTGTGAGCGCCACCACTAGCCGTCGCCCACCACCCGCCGCCTGCTACCACTGCCACCACTACCATGGCTACCACCATCGCAGCTGCCTCCATCAGCCTCTATCATCGGTCGTCGCCGCCTGCCACCGCCACCCTCTTTGCTACCCATCGCCGGCCACCACCGCTGGCCAGCACCATTGCTGCTATCAGCCACCAGCCACCACTGCTATAGGCTGCCATCACCTGCCGCCGGCCACCACCGCCACTGGCTACCATTGTCGTCACCACCACCGGTGGCCACCATCTTTGGATTTTATGCTACATTCATTTTACTTAAAACTAAATAAAAAAAAATATTCATCTGCATTTACTTCACACTGATCCAAATAACTCCAAAATATTTATTTGACACTTTATTCCTTTTATATTACATTCTTTTTATATTGCATTCCTTTTTTAGCCAACTAAATAGCCCCTTAATAGTCTATTTGATTTGAGTAAAAGAGGTCTAAAGTATTTTAAATGCAACGGTTTTGAGAATATTGATGTTTGGTTTGAAGTAAATCAAATCTAGTATAAAATTTTGGTTTGGAATTTACTATCTAGTTTATTTTTTGTGTATTTAGAATTTCTCAGATTTGGACGATTTTCAAATACATCGAAATTTGATTGTCCATCGCCATCGCCGCCCACCGTCGACCACCGCCTGCCACAACCGGCCATTGCTACCACTCACCACCATCGCCAGCTACCGCGACCATTGCCTGTCGTCGCTACCATTACTGACCGCCCATCACCACCTGATGCAGGACTAAAATGCTTTTAGGATTTTGCACGATTAATTAGAAGAGCAATTAATTGATTAAACTACTAGTAATTAGAACGATAAAGTAAAACAAGGGAGGGATGCTTGCGTTTAGGCCAAACCACATGTAAAGTGCTTGAACAAACAAATAGATTAGACAATCAAAGTAAGGCTAACGTAGGAGATGCTCATTCATAATCCCTCAATTAACAATAAGATAAGCAACATAAAGGAGCACTCAAAATAACCCTACGTTTACTAAGCTCTTTAGCAAATTAAGCGGCTTTGACCTTGTACGAATCCGTCACCACCTACAGGGTTAGGAGAAAGAAGAAGTAATTGACGAGGGAGGAAAGTTCACCTTAATCGGAAAGGAATCTTCGCCGGATGGTATCCACTTGAATGCCGATGGTGTGGGTGAGGAACCGTAGTAAATGAGTGAAGTAGTCTTTGAATGTGGAAGTAGCCGGAGGAGAAACAGTCGTGGCTCGGCCAAAGATGGTCCACCGTCCTTTCTTCCTTTGATCGTCGATCGTATCCACCAAAGTAATGTAGATCCGTTCGAAGTATTCTTCGATGGTGTTGTTGAAGTCGAATCAGACGTCGAAGAACGGGGAACGAAGGATGTCGATGTTGTCGTGTTCGTCAAGTACCAAACCGTAGTCCCATTCAGGGACCTCCATTCATGTTGATGGAGAAAAGAGAAGATGAAGGCGACGTTACTTTGCTGTCCTTGAAGTTTCTCTTCAAAAGGTTGAAGATTTTCTTGGAGAATCAAGTGGGAAAGGGGTTGTGAGAGGGGCCGGCCAAGGTAGAGATGATGGGGGAAGTTGGTTCAGATTTTGGAGGGGTAGGGTTAGGTCTAGGGTTAGGGATTTGGGTCCAAAATCTGAAATTATTTTCAGATTTTGAATTTGGAGGTAGGTAGGTAAGGAAACTAGGTTTTATTTTCAAAAGGTAAGAATTAATGTGAGAGAGGGAGATTGGAGAGAGAGAGAGGGGGAATTGGAGAGAGAGGGGGGGGGAATAGGAAGAGGGGGCCGGCGGCTATGAGGAGGAATAGGGAGGAGATTTGGGGTTGATTTGGGTTTCTAAAATTAGAATTAGGAATTAGGAAAGATTTAATTCAATCCTTTTTATTTGAAAATTCAAATAAAAGTCAATTAGGAAATTTTTCTAAAATAGATTTGATAAGTTAGGAAAGTTTTTGAAATTCAAATCAATTGGATTTGAATTCAAATCCTGTCCCCTTTGCTCTCAAACTAAATTAGGAAAGGAAACAAGATGAAACCAACGAAAAGGAAAGGAAGAGGAGGGAGGGGCCGGCGGGTAGGCTAGCTATGGGTGAGGGTGGGAAGCCGTGGGGGTGGAGGGGGAAGGTAGGGAGGAAGAAAGATAACGAAATAGCCACGAACCCGACTTATCAAGGTTGGTGGGTGATGCACGAATCTCCCTCTCCTAGGGAGCTCTCTCCTTGGCTCTCAACTTTCTCAAAGGAAAAAGCATGCAGGACTTTTCTTGAAAAATCATTCATTAACTTCAAACGATACAATAGTGGCCTATAAATAGCCTCAACAAGAGAAATAATAGAAAAGACTCAAATGCCCACATTAGGCTTACAAACACTCCGCCCTTAAGTAAGGGTAAAACAGTAAACTAAAATAAAAGAAACAAATAACATAATAAACTCAGAAATACAAAGACTCGATCGTGGCCGTAGATCGACGGCCACGTCTACGATAAACCTTCCAAGTGTGGATGTCTTCATCATTCTCCCGGGGTGGAAGAAAGCTCGACTCCGTCGAGTAAGTATCTCTGGTGCTGTCATAGAATTCCAATGCATCTGGATCCGGCTGCTGCAACTCATCACGATCCAACCAAGTATCCTCCGACTCGGGTTTACCTTTCCACCTAATCAAGTACCTTCGTCGTCCACCTTCCTTTGTAGAGATGATTTCATCGCTGAAGATCATGTCCACTTTATCTGCTATGGGTGATTTAGGGATATCTGGGAGTGGAGGTAGGTTAGGGATCTCACAAGGTGGGGTCACACAAGGCTGTTGTATAAGTGGATTCGGCGGATTAAAATCCGGACCTTCATATGCTACTAGATCTTCTATGTTAAAAGAGGGATTGATGTTGAACTCCGCAGGAAGATCTACTACATAAGCATTATCATTGATTTTCTTAAGTATTTTGAATGGACCAGCACTTTTGGCATGCAGTTTCTTAACCGTTCCTTGTGGGAACCGTTCCGGACGAATCCGCACCATCACGGAATCACCAACCTCAAAAGTTTTAAATTTTCGTTTCAAATCAGCACGTAAGTTATAATCATTATTGCTCTTTTCAATTTGTCGTGCAATTTCCTTATGAAGTTCATGCAGATGTTATGCAAATGATGATGTAGACTCAGAAATCCTATACTTAGAACACATAGGAATGAGATCTAAAGGTTGCCTAGGTTTGTACCCGTACACAATCTCAGAAGGACTTAGGCCTGTGGTTCGGTTAATAGAATTGTTATAAGCAAACTCTGCAGTGGGTAAAATAGAATCTCAATCCTTAACATGCTCACCAACCAAAGACCTTAACAGATTACCTACGCTCCTATTAACTACCTCGGTCTGACCATCAGTTTGGGGATGAAAGGCAGTAGAGAATTGCAATTTAGTGCCTAATTTCATCAAAAGGGTTTTCCAAAAATAGCTAGTGAACTTAACGTCCCTATCAGACACAATGGTCTTGGGTAGGCCATGAAGACGGACAACCTCATTGAAGTAAAGTTTGGCAATATGGGAGGCGTCGGAAGTTTTGAAGCAGGGTATGAAATGAGCCATCTTGGAAAACCTATCAACTACGACACAAATGACATCATTTTTACGAAGAGTCTTAGGCAGCCTAAAATGAAATCCATGCTAACGTCCTGCCAGGGACAACTAGGGACAGGCAACGGAGTGTAAAGACCAGTATTCTGCTTCCGTTGTTTGGCTAGCTGACACGCGTGACATCAGCTAACCAACCGACCGACATCTCTCTTTAGGCTGGGCCAAAAGAAACGATTCTCCACGGATTCTATTGTTTTATCCCGTCCGAAGTGCCCAACGAGGCCTCCGGCGTGGAGTTCCCAGACCAGGAAATCCCTTAAGGAGGTGTTCGGGATACAAAGCTTTTGGGCTTTGAAAAGATAACCATCCTCCAGAAGGAAATCGTTCACAAGGCGCGTGCTGCCTGTGGACAAGAGAGAATAGGTTTCTTTGAAGTCGGGGCAATCCAAATAGTCCCTTTTCATTTGGTCAAAACCCACGACTTCAGCCCTCAACTCGATGGTAGTCATCATATGACGACTGAGGGCATCGACAGCTTTATTCTCAACTCCCGCCTTATGTCTAAGGGTATACGTCTACTCTTGAAGGAATTCTACCCATCGACCGTGGCGAGCATTCAGCTTCTTTTGGGAGTTGATATATCGAAGAGCTTCGTGATCCGAAAAGATGACGAACTCTTGCGGGAGCAAGTAGTGTCGCCAATAACGGAGGGATTGGATCACGACATAGAACTCCTTGTCGTAAGTGGAATACTGCTGCCGGATATCGTTCAGTTTCTCACTGAAATACGCTACAGGATGACTTTCCTGGGAGAGGACTCCTCCAATTCCGACCTCCGAAACGTCGCAGGTCACTTCGAAGACTTTGGAGAAGTCAGGAAGCCTCATCACTGGGGCCTCCACCATTCATTTCTTAATGTCCTCAAAAGCTCTGGTGGCGGCTGGGGTCCAGTGGAAATCACCCTTCTTAAGACAATCCGTGATAGGAGATACGATAGTACTAAAGTTTCGTATGAATCTCCTATAGAAGGTGGCCAATCCGTGGAAGCTGCGGACTTCCCGGATGTTTTGAGGACGAGGCCACTCTACTATGGCTTTCACCTTCTCAGGGTCAGTAGAAACTCCGTGAGCCGATACGATAAAGCCTAGAAAGATGACCCGATTTATGAGGAAAGTACACTTCTTGGGATTAGCATATAATTGTTCTTTCCTTAAAACAGAACATACTTGCTTTAGATGGTCAAGATGCTGCTCAACAGAATGACTATAGATAAGTATGTCGTCAAAGTAGACAACGACAAACTTACCCATAAAAGGACACAACACTTGGGTCATAATTCTCATGAAGGTGCTTGGGGCGTTACTCAACCCGAAAGGCATGACCATCCATTCATACAGACCGTCCTTGGTCTTGAAAGCAGTCTTCCACTCATCACCGGGTCGGATCCGGATCTGGTGGTATCCACTCTTGAGGTCGATCTTGGAAAAGAGAGTGGCACCCGTCATCATATCAAGCATATCGTCTAATCGCGGAATGGGAAAACGATATTTGACGGTGATTTTGTTGATAACACGACTATCAACACACATTCTCCAAGATCCGTCCTTCTTAGGAGTGAGAAGAGCGGGCACCGCGCAGGGACTAAGACTTTCCTTAATGAAGCCTCGCTGCAGTAAGTTCGGCATGTTCCGCGGGGTTCATGCGATAGTGTGGCAGGTTTGGGAGGGAGGCTCCAGGGACTAAGTCTATAGCATGCTGAATGTCTCGGAGTGGGGGTAATTGATCAGGGAGATCATTTGGGAAGACATCAGCAAATTGCCCTAAGATAGGTTGGACTTCCTGAGGAATGGGGTCATCAGATTCTGTGGGAATCTCTCGACCCACTAAAGTGTATAGAGGTGCACCACGAGTGACCTCAGAGTCCAGAACCTTGGCGGTGACCAAGTTTAGTCCTTTCTTGGACTTAAGGGGGTGGGGTTTGGGTTCTTCCTTGACCCGGGGCTGCGATGGTAAAAGCTTAATCTTTTTACCTGCATGTTCAAACACACAGGTGTTTGAACGCCCATAGATGTGGACATCATTATCAAAAATCCAAGGTCGCCCTAATAGAATTTGTCCAACATCCATAATCAGAACATCGCACCACACATTCTCCTTATAAGTGGCAAAGTAGATAGGGACAAGACTTCGTTCTTTCACCTCCAAGGCAGTGGAGTTGACCCAAGCTACCTTATATGGATTGGGGTGAGGAACAGCAGAAAGGCCTAATCTGGACACCATGCTGGAGGAGACAACATTGATGCAACTTCCACTATCTACGATGACTTTACAGTTTTTATCCTTGATTTTGGTGAAGGTGTGAAAGATAGAAGTTCTACGCTAGTCATCGGAGGTAACAGGGTGTGACAGTGCACATCTCACCACGCAGATGGGAGATGTGTCCAACTTCTGAAGGCAATGGAGGACGGCGGTGTCATCGTCCTCCTCGAAGAAATCACCCTCTTCTTCAACTTGGTGAACCTGATCAACCTCGGGCTCAGGATCCTCTTCAGTAATCTCCTCAATAATGGAGACTTTGTAGGGACTGGAGCACTGAGAAACGATATGCCCATACCTCTGGCATCGAAAGCACTTGGTCCCGGGATTGGACCGAGGGGTATCCGGAGTGGGAGGTTTACTTTTAAAATCAGGTCGGGGTGCAGGGGGACCAGTGGGAGGTCGGGTGGCACTTCCCGGAGTAGGCCGGACAGTAGAAGAGTGCGGGGTGGCACTGCCAGAAGGTCTGTAGGGAGGTTTAGAATCATGGTGACGGCTAAGGTGCTGGGATCGACTCTCCTCAAGGTCTAGCACTAAACTATAGGCATTCTCAAGGGTAGTGACATTCTGGGCGAACAGCTCGTTGCGAAGATCTTCTCGCAACCCGGTACGAAACACGGATAAGATTTGCGCAGGGGTAGTGGAGGTCTCCCCTTTGCAACGAATCAGAAAGTTGTCAAAGGATGCAATGTGATCTTTGACGGGTTTACTACCCTGAGTCAGTCTATGCCACCTATCTAAGAGCCTAGGGAAGTACGAGGGAGGAAGATACTTCTGCTTAAGCTCACGCTTCATTGATAGCCAATCAGTGATGGGGTACTCATTGCGGGACTCTCTAAGGCTTTCTAAGTTAGACCAGAACTGACTAGCCCTACCAATGAGTTTCATACTGGCGAAACTGACCTTCCTAGCCTCGGAGATGTCATACCACCTAAAGAAACTATCCATACCTTTGATCCAGTCTAGAAAGAGCTGGGGATCGAGGGTACCATCGAAAGTAGGTGCATCGACCTTGATATTCTTCATCAGGGGAAGATCAGGGTCGTGGCGGTGCTCTTGCCTATGGTGAGGGACTCGATGAGGAGCTCGAGGGTGCCCCTTATCCATAAAAGGATCGTCCCCGTATATAGAGGGTGGCCTAGAAGGGGTATACGGAATCGGGTGGCTCCTACCATTCTCTATGGTATCAAGACGGTCAGTGGTGGTTCTACGAAATTCAGCGAGATCAGCCTGGTTTTCCTTTAATTGTTGGCTAATAGCATTCATTTGACATACCAGTAGGTCTAAAGTCCTTCCAAGTTGTTCGTGGTCCATTGCTAAGCACTAGGGTAGGTTTAGGGGTGACAATTAAGAGTGGACAGCAAGTGTAAGTGCAGGAAATACACCCTAAAATGTCACTAACTGCTGCAGGAAACCTTAGGACAACACTCTATACTATGGTGTTAAGACTCCTAATCAAGTAGCAAGGTTGTAGGGTTAAGGCCAGTACTTAGACACCAAAGAAAAGACCTTAAAGTTCACTAAATGTATGCAGAAATTTAATGGACAGCAAACATAAGTGGAGATTTAACAATTTAAAAGATGCGATGCATGCAAAATTAAACAGGCTAGCAAGGTAACAACCTAGGATGAATTTCTAGCATGCAAATCTAGATTAACCATGCTCTGATACCAGATGATGCATGACTAAAATGCTTTTAGGATTTTGCACGATTAATTAGAAGAGCAATTAATTGATTAAACTACTAGTAGTTAGAACGATAAAGTAAAACAAGGGAGGGATGCTTGCGTTTAGGCCAAACCACATGTAAAGTGCTTAAACAAACAAATATATTAGACAATCAAAGTAAGGCTAACGTAGGAGATGCTCATTCATAATCCCTCAATTAACAATAAGATAAGCAACATAAAGGAGCACTCAAAATAATCCTACGTTTACTAAGCTCTTTAGCAAATTAAGCGGCTTTGACCTTGTACGAATCCGTCACCACCTACAGGGTTAGGAGAAAGAAGAAGTAATTGACGAGGGAGGAAAGTTCACCTTAATCGGAAAGGAATCTTCGCCGGATGGTATCCACTTGAATGCCGATGGTGTGGGTGAGGAACCGTAGTAAATGAGTGAAGTAGTCTTTGAATGTGGAAGTAGCCGGAGGAGAAACGGTCGTGGCTCGGCCAAAGATGGTCCACCGTCCTTTCTTCCTTTGATCGTCGATCGTATCCACCAAAGTGATGTGGATCCGTTCGAAGTATTCTTCGATGGTGTTGTCGAAGTTGAATCCGACGTCGAAGAACGGGGAACGGAGGATGTCGATGTTGTCGTGTTCGTCAAGTACCAAACCGTAGTCCCATTCAGGAACCTCCATTCATATTGATGGAAAAAAGAGAAGATGAAGGCGACGTTACTTTGCTGTCCTTGAAGTTTCTCTTCAAAAGGTTGAAGATTTTCTTGGAGAATCAAGTGGGAAAGGGGTTGTGAGAGGGGCCGGCCAAGGTAGAGATGATGGGGGAAGTTGGTTCAGATTTTGGAGGGGTAGGGTTAGGTCTAGGGTTAGGGATTTGGGTCCAAAATCTGAAATTATTTTCAGATTTTGAATTTGGAGGGAGGTAGGTAAGGAAACTAGGTTTTATTTTCAAAAGGTAGGAATTAATGTGAGAGAGGGGGATTGGAGAGAGAGAGAGGGGGAATTGGAGAGGGGGGGGGGGGGGGGGGGCGGAATAGGAAGAGGGGGCCGGCGGCTATGAGGGGGGAATAGGGAGGAGATTTGGGGTTGATTTGAGTTTCTAAAATTAGAATTAGGAATTAGGAAAGATTTAATTCAATCCCTTTTATTTGAAAATTCAAATAGAAGTCAATTAGGAAACTTTCCTAAAATAGATTTGATAAGTTAGGAAAGTTTTTGAAATTCAAATCAATTGGATTTGAATTCAAATCCTGTCCCCTTTGCTCTCAAACTAAATTAGGAAAGGAAACAAGACGAAACCAACGAAAAGGAAAGGAAGAGGAGGGAGGGGCCGGCGGGTAGGCTAGCCGTGGGTGAGGGTGGGAAGCCGTGGGGGTGGAGGGGGAAGGTAGGGAGGAGGAAAGATAACGAAATAGCCACGAACCCGACTTATCAAGGTTGGTGGGTGATGCATGAATCCCCCTCTTCTAGGGAGCTCTCTCCTTGACTCTCAACTTTCTCAAAGGAAAAAACATGCAGGACTTTTCTTGAAAAATCATTCATTAACTTCAAACGATACAATAGTGGCCTATAAATAGCCTCAACCAGAGAAATAATAGAAAAGACTCAAATGCCCACATTGGGCTTACAAACACTCCGCCCTTAAGTAAGGGTAAAACAATAAACTAAAATAAAAGAAACTAATAACATAATAAACTCAGAAATACAAAGACTCGATCGTGGCCGTAGATCGACGGCCACATCTACGATAAACCTTCCAAGTGTGGATGTCCTCATCACCACCATTCATATTTTACACTGCATTCATTTTACTTCAAGCCAAACAAAAAAATAATTCTCTGCATTTATTTTACATTTATCCAAACAACTTCAAAGTATTTCAAATACATTGCATTACTTTTATATTGCATTCCTTTTTTAGGCAACCCAACAGCCAGTAAAATGATTTATACTATATTTACTTTATTTTACTTTGCATTCTTTTTTCATCCAACAAAACACCAAAATTTTCAAAACCTTTGCATTTGGAATACTTTACACTCACTTCCAACCAAACTGGTACAATCCAGGATCTCGAGCTTATGATTTTGATGATAACAAACATTATTAGATTTTTACTTTGTTTCTTCTAACATTATTATTGGATATTTGTTTTGTGCACACTAACATTTAAGGTCGTACACCGTGCAAAAGGATCGACTCAAGGCTTAGTAGAATAGGTTTGATGTTTTTGCAAGAGTCTGTATTTTGATTTATTTATTTTCTATTTTTCTTGAGTCAATAGTCTTGTAAAAGGTGTATGCAAGCTTAACAACTCTGCACACACACACACACTAGGGAGGAAAATTAAGTGTTTTAATTTTTGTAAAGATCGTCCAATACAATCTAAGTAAACCAAGGATTAATTAAAACATTTAATTAAGATAATCTAAATTTGTACTAATCTTGCTATACGATCCAAATCGTACAGGACGATCAGTTGAATTCAAAAATTCTGCTGCCAATTACAAATTAGGTAATATTTTAAAATTCTAATTTTGAACTAATCGTACGGTACGATTCCCATCGTAATCGTACCGTACGATGTCATTAAATCTTGCATAATCTAATCCTGTAATTAGGTAATCGAATTAGGATTAATTGATATTTTATATCGTACTGTATGATGCCCTTCTTCTTACAGTACGACCCACTCCCAAGATGATATTTGATCGCCACCGATTGTATTGGACGAAAATCCTATTCGATTGAACAAATCGTACTGTATGATCTTGACATTATGCTAGACGATCAGTTCAAGAATTTGAACTAATCGTACAGACCCTTGTTCATCGTACAATACTAATATGATGAATTGAACTAATCGTACTGTATGATCAGTTATCGTACTGTACGATAAAAAACGACAGAATTAAAAAATTAAAGTTTTTTGGAAGCATCATATTTAAGCTCTCTCATCAGATTTTGAAAAAGTTTTTGGCTGTTGAGAGATTTTCTGTGAGAGTGCTTTGAGAGGTTGACTCCTTGAGAGATCTTGGAGCTTGGAGAAGGAGAAGGAGAAGGAGAAGTTGTGTGTGAGAGAGAAATAATATGAGGGGAATTCACGTGGTTGCTCCAAGCAAGCTTCTACCTTAGTTCCTTCTTGTGTCTTTGTTAATCTTTTGGGTTGTACTGGCAAGAAAGTCTTCAAGGCCAAAGATCGTCAGGTTATTTGCCTCACTAGGAGGGTGAAAAGGATTCTAGCTTCTCTGCCTCACCAGGAGGGTGAAAAAGATTCTAAGTTCTCTGCCTCACCAGGAGGGTGCAAAAGATTTTGGTATTTTGCCGCACCAGGTTGGTGGAAGAGATTTTGTAAGGGCTTCTCGGCCTTGTTGTGGGAGTTAAAGGAGAGTCACTAAAAGGTTTAGTGCAATACTTGGAGACGACTCCCGGGAGTAGACGTAGGCCAAGGTTTGATCGAACCATTATAAATATGTTGTTCTCGTTCTATTTTTCTTTTCACATTTTATGTTCTTGCATTTTAATTTTTCCTGCATGTTATATTCTTGCAAGCATTTGTTGAAATTGTTGAGCTTTATTTTATTTTGAATATTGTTGAAAAAAAATAAAATATATCTTCACATTTATTTTTCTAAAAAATCCAAAAGAGCAAAAATATTTGTTTTATAAATTTCTTCCGCTGAAGTTTGTGTAATTAGTTTTGAGATTTCAAAAGAAACTTTTGAGAGAAAATTTTTAAAACACCAATTCACCCCCTCTCTTGATTTGCCTTAGGCAGTTCAAGTGATTTGACAACCCATCTTCGAACTTTCACAAGCATTCCCTAAAGCTCTCTATTTTAGGCTTTCAAAAGCAAAATTGTAGCTACTGCTTTACAGAAAAAACTTATGTTAGTTTCTCTCATGCCGTATGCATGCTGCCCAAAAAACAACACACACCATCCAAGCGATTCAACTGAACTCTTAATAAGTAGGAGTTTAAGGTTGTGATTTTTAAATCTAAGTCAGGTTTACTTTTTGATTTGGTGCTATCTTAAATAACAAATTTTATAATAGAAATTTAAACTAATTATTTAAAATCGCTTATTTTAAATCCTGCATATCTTCACAAACTATTTAGTAAGAAATTCGAACACTAATTTGTGCTGCAGAGATCTTGCTACCATTTTGTAATCCATGTAGTGAATATTCTGAATTATGGATGTTGATTATTCTTATGGATATATTATATACAAAATTCATGAAAGAGGATTTTTGTTGCTGAATATCTTATTTTAATCCCATGCATTTCGACGCTTTTACTTTGGCTCTACCTGCTACTTGCTAAACGGTACACATTCTATTTTGTAAGTCTAACAGGTCGAAGTATGTTTTCTTCGTAAAGATGCTTTTGCTTCTAGAGAAAAATATAAATGTTTTGCTTTTCATCTATTAGAGAAAATTTAGAGTTTTAGACCTGTAATTCAGCGAGTAGAAATTGCGCAGAAATTTTTTTCTATTACGTTCATTTCATTTTTAAATTTTTTTTGAAGATATAGACCTACATAAATCTGCTTGGGGTTTTGTGTTGCAAACAATCACTATTCTGTTCTCCGGAGTACAAATATAAGTGCATGCAGGTTTTTAATTCATTATTTTTGTCTCATTGGACACCAATTTGTAACTTAGTAGTTCTGCCATTTAAATTAATTTTTGATCTTTTAGCTGCTATGTAAAGTAATTACAACCAAAAGACCCCAAATAATGCGATCTATAATGCATATTAAAAGATCCTCTTTATTTTTCCTGGACCGATGTTGGTGCAGATTTCAGGAAGTTTATTGAAACTGAAAAAATTTACTTGCTAGAAACATTTTAAGTTACGATAGATGGTTATTGTATGGAATGATAACTGAAGAATGTTGATTTGCTCCACTTTGCCCTTTTATCAGATCATAAGATTATCATATTTGAATTGCTTTTGCCTTGAGATTTAAATCCTACTCTCTCTTTGATTAATATTTTATAGAGGTACAAATCGAGATAGAACTTCCTTATTCATGTCATGACATATTGTTGAAAAAAGGATAATCATTCTTAAATTTGGACGATTTGAAAATCTTAATTGCAAGGCTGAAATTAACTCTTTAGGCTTTCAAATTTCTTGTTCTTAGATCAGTAAGTTTATTGATCGTTCCCCATTTGCACCCTTCCTACCAATTGTACTTAGCTTGCTTGTTTCATTTTTTACGTACTGTTAATATTCCATTGTTTGCTATTATTCTTTCTATTCCTTTTAGGGGTTGTTTGGTTGGAAATATGAGTGTAGTGTAAAAACCAAATGCAAGGGTTTTGAAATTTCTAAGTATTTGGTAAGAAGAAAAACCAAGTCAACTTAATTTGTTGTTCATTTTGAAATTCTTTATTCGTCCATTTTTGATGTATTTGAAATTTTTTTGATTCAAATGAATTCCAAATACATTTTGCAACAAGAACCACGCGACATTCCTACTATTATGCATCAGACCTGTTTTTCTAAAACACGCACACACACACACCATCTACGACGCTCATCATACTTGAGACTTGCATGCAACCTTTGCTAAACTCATCACTCACTCAAGTCTTTGCACGAGGCTTGACTTGCATGGGACCTCACCACAACATTGCTTACGATGCACCTTTTGCACCCCAACCTCGCGACGATGCTTCACACCTCATGCGACACCCCATCATTGATGATGACTTTGTCACAACACCGCTCGCAAGACCCGTTGCTTTAGTCACAATACAATCCCTCTAGTGCCTAGTTTTTTTTTTTTAAATTTCGTTTTAATTTTAGATTATTTTTTATTAGTTTCAATCAAACACAAGAAAATGATATCTGAATTTTAAATGTGCTTTATTTTGCATTGCATTTAATATTTTCTTGAATTTTAAATACTTACAACCTGACAACCCCTTAAGTATCTTTGTGCCTCTTACCGCTTGCTGGAAAATTTATTGGCATAGCTGAACTTTCATAATTGACCTCATCCGTACAGAATTCTAGCCTTGTTGTCATTCTTGTACTCGCTTATTATAATAGCTTAGCTTGTGGTTAAGGATTGTAAAATGGAACCTATTGCTCTATATATTTAGAGTAG
This sequence comes from Dendrobium chrysotoxum, assembly GCA_019925795.1. NCBI lineage: Eukaryota > Viridiplantae > Streptophyta > Magnoliopsida > Asparagales > Orchidaceae > Dendrobium > Dendrobium chrysotoxum. Next base: position 44,025,478 of record CM034309.1, read on the forward strand.
GCTTTATGTTTCCTTCTTGGCAAGCAAGTGTTAGTTCTGTTGACTATTTTTAATATATGTATGTAGGCTTCGGGAAACTTTCGGTTGTTTTATTATTTGGGCACATTAATAGTAGGCTTGCCTTTCCTTTATTCCAATGACTGAATTAGGAGAAACATTGGCAACACCACTTATTAGCGTATCTGAGTTTTCTTGGTTGGAAAATAAAGACATTAGAAAGTAGCTAATTGGGTTATCTGCACGCTGATCTTTAAGCTTGTACATGCTATTAAACTTTTGGAGTTTTGAATATGTGATATTTCATTTATGAACATTATGTTGAATTTTCTCCACCAGCCTTAGAACAATCATTGCCCTATTTTATCTCAGTCACCACTAGTTAAATCATCTGGTTTTTGAATATAATATGAGGTACACGCGTTGTTCTTTTGCATTGCTGAGAAAATATGTGTTCTTCCCGGATGCATTGTTATTGATAATTGCACCTGTTATCAAAGTTGCAACATCATAGTAAGATTTAATTTGATCTTTTCAGTTTTAGTGCACATCCATGAGATCCTAAATTCAGAGCTGGCTTTGAAAATCATAATTGAGAAATTTTTAAACTTTGGAAACTCTATGCTTCCGAATAAGATGATTTCATGAAATCGTTATATGAAGCATGAAATCCAGTTCTGTCATTATTTTGGTATATTTTAAGGTTTTTTTGTCTTTTCACCAAAGAACACTAGTGAATCTCAAAGTTGATCAATGTTATTTTCTTTAACGGATTTTATTTTGAGACTTTAGATGCATTAGTGCACAACAGCTAATTTTAATGGCTTCTTCAGATTATGATTTTAGGTTTCTTTTCACTTTAAGCCATTGCTCTTTACTGGATTAATTTTATATTTCTTAAATTATTGGACTTTGAATCAATTAATTGCATCATATGACTTTGTGTGATCAGTGTATGAGTGGGAGGACAAACTTCATGAAATAGAGGCTATTGTGTGTTTAAATGTGTAATTGCTGATTCCATTCAATAAATTCAATGGGTGTATTGTTTCACCATATTGTCTTTCTTCTTTCTTATATGGATACATCTTCTTGTCCGATTATTATTGTATTCCAAAAGTAGGTTCTTCATATGGTTATTTCATCACTAGTTACATTGCTTTTGCATTTCACATTCGGTAAAAATTCAGGAATATGACCATGTTACATCAATCTTAGAAGACCATGAGAGAATATGCTGGGGCTGTGGATTACGCCTCCTTCTTGCAACTTATTCACCTGTTTTCAAATGTGGATGGTGTGGAGCCATAACGACCCAAATACGAGCAAGGAAACCCGATGGTGTATGCTTTTCCCGATGGCGATGTATTCGAGACCAATTTTTTGTTGTTGTTCTTCTTCTCTTCATGTTCTTTGTCATATGTAAGTTTCTAAGTTTTTTTTTCCTACTTTTGACTACTTCCTACCTCCAAATTGAAAATTTCTTGCTGTTTTTTTTTTCTTTCAGTTTTTTGTTATCACTCGTTACCTGCAGCCTCTTCGTACTCCGGTCCCCTCTAACCACAAAATTTCTGCCTTTGACTGCTGTCTTGTGATGGTAGGTGCAGGTGTTTGGGCTGTATACCCAACTATCTTCTCCATCAGCTATTTCTGTGGAGTTTTTCACTCAACTATAACAGCCATTTTATCTTTCATTACGATCTCTAGCTTCTGCATGGCTGCATTTAAGTCTGCTGGTGCACCAGTAACTGTAACATGGGGCAGCTATCCGGTGGTGGGAAAGAATGACCTTGAAAATTACACATTCTGCACGTACTGTGAGAAACCCAAGCCACCAAGTGCGCATCATTGTAGGTCTTGTAGAATGTGTGTATTGGACATGGATCATCATTGTCCCTTTGTAAGAACCTAACAGTATTTTATGAGTTTTCTATTGTTACTATGATTCTTTAGAATTTTGATTTATATTGATACGCTATCCATGTTCGAATTAATCAGTCACTAGTATTGTTCCAGTGTTCTGATGGTAAGTATCTTTTTTTTTGGGAGAATGCACCTATCACTTGGAATTTCATGTAAATCTAGCCACATCTAACCTAAACAAAAATTATAAAATTGTAAAGTGTGGACATTTTTATTAAACTCGGTTTTAAGGGTTATGGACACCTCTAATACTCTATTTCTAGCAGTAATAATTATGATGCACCAACAATCCATTATAATGTATTTGTCTGACATTTGCATGACATGGATATGCACGCAACACGCATGCGACACATGTTCTACACATGTCTAACATGCCATCCAGTCTAACATGCCATCCACTTGGACAACTTTAAAAATGAAAAAATTTAATGGTTATGCGTGTCTTGAATGTTAGAACTTTATATATATTTGATACTAGACAAATTTTCCTCACTTTTATATGTCACCCTCTAAAAAAACAATTGGTCACCCATTCATCTTTTTTAAATTAATATTAGGATTTAATGACTGATTATTTCTTTTTTGTTCTTAATATTTCCCTCATTTTCTTACCTTTCTTTGCTAACTCTAATGATTTTTGAATGAAAAGTGAATCTTTTATTCAGTTTTTTCATTCTAAATATCATGAATTTTCGCATCCTTGCAATTTTAGTGCTTTTGATTTTTAAGATATGTATAGTGCTATGTCAAATGCATTTTATATATACATATTCTATATTTTTAATAATAGGCATCTCATCCATGTTGTATCATGTTTATATTTCCGTGTCCATATTGGTGCATCATGAAGTAATAAATATTTCAGTTCTTAAGCTTGGCATTGTTGTCTTGTTAATACTTTTTGGATTAGAACTTTAAAAAAATGCTTCCTTTTGATTCTCAGTTGTGTACATCTGTCACTTGTTTGTGTGCTTTTCATTAGTTGATGTTTTTAGCAGTCCTTTCTATTCTAAAGCAGTGATCCATTATTGAGTTCTCCGGTCCTCCTTGTTGTCCCTTATTTACTCATTTCTTTCTGGACATAGATATCTACTTTATCTACTCTGGTTCTTGATTTAAGGTTCTAAGAGTGTTCATTTGATAGTTTTTATTTTTATATTTTTCCCTTTCTCTCGCCATTATGCTCTCAATATCTTTTCAAAAAGTAATTAAATTCTGAATTTCTATCCAATGGCATAGTATAGTGATACGTCTTGGAAGTAAAAATAGTGAAAGAAACAAGTAGAAATTGCAGGAATACGAAGATAGGGGCTGATTTTTTTATCTCTTTAATAAGAAAGAAAGACAAGTGATTTACTATTCGAGAGGTAGAGTAGGTTTCTCACGAACTATAGGAACAACTCATAAGAAAACTACAACAATCAATATATACGATGCACTTGTGCATATCTCGATAGAAGCTGTAAAAGAGCTCTCTAGTATCCCTGACCTGCCAGTTTCTCATGCTTTTTTTCTTAGTTTCTTCAGTCACAACCTCTATTAACTCAATGATAGCAAATCCTTTCAGAATCGTCTGGGCCAGAACAGTCTTGACGAAGCAAGTCAGCTGTACAAATGAACCCGTGATCCTCTTCACATAGCCCACTAAGATCGTTACCTTTTTAACTATCTGTTTGTCAAATCTTACACCAATTTTGGATGATCCATTTTTTTTCAAATGTCAGAATTACTTTACTAAGAAAGCTATAATGTGGACCTCTCTGAGCTGTAAAAAGTAGTTTAGAAGATCACATTGTATATGTGTATTTTACTCTATCACCTTCTTTGAATGTGCAATTCTTTGAAGAAGTTGTTGGGACTCTGCTTTGCCAAGAAATGACAATTTAAATTAGATGCTCCAACAATATCAACTTCCACACTAGAAGATGGTCTTCTAATATGAAAAGTGCTAGCTAATGTAGATTTCTACTTAGTAAATTCGCCTGGCTTCTCTTTGTTAAGAAGTTCCTGGTCCGTTCTATATGCAGCGGCAATGCAAAGATTCTTCAAATCATTTCCAAAATAACTTCTGTTGCATTAGCTAACTCGTCAAATCTAAAGTTAGGGTCAAGGTTTTCTTGGGATAGAAATATCTTTAAGATTTTCATGTGGTTATCAGCATCCGAAAGGTCTACATATATCATTCTTAGAAGACGACTCGTCCAAATCAAATGATCTATTTATTGCACCTAGGATTAGAATCCTTTGACTTATCTTGGTCCTTAAACCATCCTAAGTTGCCATGAATTCATTTAGCATTCTTGTTGTTGCTTCATGTTCAAAGGCACCACCACGTGCACCAAGTAAGCTGTCAACCTCATTTATGAAAATAATGACAGGCGCTAGCCGAGATGCAAAAGAAAAGAATGCCGTGGTGAGCTTCTCAGCCTTGCCAAATCACTTCGATGTAAGAGCAGCTTCAATTATATCGATAAAATTTACTCCATCTTCAGTTGCAAGGGCTTTTGCAAGAAGAGTTTAACCTATTCCCGCTGGGCCAAAGAGTAAAACTGCTTGTGAAAAAAACTCAAGCCTTCTCATAGGAAGCGTGACAAGTTCATTTAAAATTCTCTTCACATCTTCTATAGCATCAGTATCATCAAACTTGACCCCTATTTCAACTGAGGGCACAATTGCTGAAACAAAATTGCTTTCATACTCATCTTTCGCAAGATTCTTTATGCTCTTTGAGATCTTCGTTGAAATTGATTCCTGCTCCCATAACCTTGAAATAGCAATCTCTAAGCTTTCATGGGGTATCAACAATCTACCATTACTAACAGAAGGAACACTAACAGAGAACAAGTAGTGATTTCTAGCCCTCCCTACAACTTTCTCTGCTTTTTGCTTTGTCAAAAAAATGCAATTTGTCTTCAAATGTAAAAGCTCCAAACATGAAAGAACATGCTCTTCATGAAAATTATGTAGCTCAATAAGATTATTTCTTGAGTTGATTATTTTTTTATCCTCTTCAATTTGTTTATTGAAATTTCTGAGTTGCTCCTCTTACTTGTCATGAATTATTCGTATCTTCAGCATTCTCACTCTAGGATTGCCACCACCCCAATAGATTCTTCCTCCTCCAGTGTAATGGTTGTTGTGATCCCTTTATGTTTCCCCCGCATATCGAGGGTGGGAATCCCACCTTTTTCCACTCTCCTTGCATGACTCGATCCCCATGGCTCGGCTCATCGCCCTCCTTAAAGGCCTCTCATAGTGGTCGGTTACCCTACCACAAAACTCCCTTATTGTTGTAACCCCACCCTTGCCTGAAAGGCCTCTCATATTGGAGGTGGCTCTTGATGAGAGAAACTCTCCTCATCAAACTCTTCCTGTCCCATCCCTTTTCCCTTAGATTCTACCAAGGGAATCCTAGTCAAATCTTAATTAGGTTTAGCAATCGTAACCGTCAGTGGAGTTTCATATTACATCTCCATGAGCTTCCTCATCATCTCCTCCAACGTTCCTAATCGATTTTTCATAGATGAAAACCTTCTTTCCATGGTTGAGAATTTCTCCACGTTGGAATTGATTTACTTCATCTCACTTTCCAACGCCTCCACCTTCTTTATTGCGATAGGTCCCAAAAAAGTGCTCTGATACCAATTAAATACGCCTTGGAAGTAAAAATAATAGGGGTATCAATTCGGGTCAACAGGTCGGGTTCGGGTCGAATTTGACTTGACCTAACCATAAACGGGTTGACACTAACCCGACCCATTTTTGCAAACGGGTCAGGTTTGTCAACCTGGACCCGACTTATGCGGGTTACCGAGTTGACCCGAGCTGACCCGCGATACAAGTGAGGAATGAGGATTGCGAACTGAAATGACGATCGGAGGCCAGTGACCCATAACAGCCAGTGGAAGCAGGTATGCGGCCATGCAGGCGATGCTGCGAGGCGGAGCCGACCAACCAATCGCGGGCGAGGCCAGCGAGTAACCAACCAATCGCGACCAACGATGCAGGTGAGGCCAGCGACCGACCAATCGCGGCAAGGCTACGCATATGGCTTGTCAAAGTTGAACCTGTCAGCGGGGACGGGATGGCCGGATGGGTCTGGGTCAGCAGCTCAGCACCTCAACGAGTCAGCAAGGACGGGACGGGCAGACGAGACGTGATGGCTGAAGGCCTGAAGCGACATCGCGATAAGATTAGGCGTGGAATTGACGTGACGTGAGGCAGCCAATCACATTCCCGGGTCAATCAGGGTTGACTTCAGGTTGCCAGGTCAACCCTAACTCGACCCGTTTTTCAAACGGGTCTAAAATCTGAACCCGAACCCGACCCGTTTGCTAACCAGGTCGACTCGAACTCGGATTTTTTCGGGTCGGGGTCGAGTCGGGTTTCGGGTTGTGTCAAAAATTGACACCCCTAAAAAATAGCGAAAGAAACAATTAGAATCTGCAGGAATATGAAGATAGGGGTTGATTTTTTTTATCTCTTCAATAAGAAAGAAAGATACAAGTGATCTACTATTCAATAGGTAGATCAGCTCTCCCTCAAACTCTAGATGCCGTAGGAACAACTCTTAAGAAAACTACTACAAACATAAATCACATAGTAAAAATAAAACAATCTAATTATCTTTAAATAAACCATCATATTATTTTCCAAAATCTGAATTCAAATTAGCCCTCTTTCCCTTAATAAAACCTTCCCAATTTTCTTCCAAATATGAATTTAAATCAGCCTCTTTTTCTAAATAAAACCTTTCTGATTCCCTCTCAAATTTAAATTCAAATCAGCTTATTTCCTTTAATAAATCTTTCCTAATTTCCTCCCCAATTTAAATTCCAATCAGCCATCTTTCTCTAAATAAACTTTTTTAATTATTTCTATCCTGATTTCTCTTCCTTACATAGTGAATATTAACTCTCTAGGGCTCCATAAGGTGGGCCCTCCTGGTGTATCATATAGTCAAAGGGATGTACATATGCTGATCAGTTTAAACGAAAGAATTATAATAGAAAAATTATCAAGTGGAACATCTATACTGCCATGTTAGCTAACATAAGAGAAGAGGTTTTGTCATTGTGAACACTATTACATGATTTACCCGTATTGTGATGACAAATACATGGTGTTTGTGATCAACTAATTTGCTGTATATTCCTAAAACATGAAAAACAAAAACATCTAACTTGGTAACTGTACATCTCCACCTAGTCAATTTCCAAAATCTATGCTGGCTGAGTATGTAAGATCTAGATGGAGATATGAGTGGGGAAGTATTTAAATAGAAAATCTTAGTTTTTTTAACTTGTTTATAAAAACTAGCAAAATCAGAACTTTCTAAGCTTCCTCAGAAAGTATGCTTATATTGCTTACTTTTCTGCAGATAGGCAATTGTGTTGGTGCAGCAAATCATCGGCATTTCATCATCTTCCTCATTTCTGTAGTTATCAGCTGCTTATATGTTGTTATGATGAGTTCCTATACTGCATTTCAAATTTGGCCTCCTCAGCTTGGAAGTTCAGCATCAACTGATACTTCAGCTGTTTCAAAAGTGGTAAAGCAGATCATCACTGGCATAGCTAGCTCAGTTTTATTGTTATCAGTAAGAGGCCTTGTGTTATTGTACCTAGCCTTTGCTTGTCTATCTGCAGACATTGGTATAGCCGTATTGTTATGGCAGCAGCTATATTATATTTATGAAGGCAAAACGTATATTGCCCACATAAGTTCACAGAACACTGGCAATGGAGGTTGCCAAAATATCCTGCGATTCTTCAGCTGCCCACATTGGGCCTTCAAAATTTTCCGGATTCCAGCAAATACTGCAAAGTTGCAGGAATCCAGCTCCAAGGTCTTATAAAATAAATGAGGTTTTATAATCTAAGGCTTCATCTGAGACGGCTTCCTTACTGTTTTTTAAAGCAGTTTTTTAATTGTAAAAATTAAAAAGCTGCTTTACGAAGCAGTAAAGAAGCTGTCCCAAACGAAGTTTAAATTATTCAAATTAATGTATGATGCCTTCTCAAACACGACATTTTTTACGTGATATAATGAGCTCGTTCAGAGTTCAAATTATATGAGATGGAAGGAAGAAGAGGTCATTCCAGCAGATGTAATTATTTACAGAAGTTTAATGAAGTTAGAATGGTCTTCCCTCTATGATATCCGTTGTTTGTTTTGTTATCTCGTGTGTCTTCTTGTTATGTTGTGCTATGTTGTGAAGTTGGGGGGGGGGGATAATTATTTCATAAAGTTATTTTATATTTAATTTTTAAAGTAATATTCTTTGGAAAAAACTGTTGTGTGGCAGTAATATGAATTTGTCAAATGATCAAAAAATATATGTGGTAATTAACAAAGAATGTCAATTTAATTTATTTTAAAAATAAGTTATCTATCAAATAATTAATGTAAGATTAATTGTTTATAATTAATTATTACAAATCTATGAATTTTGTAAAGTTATCTTTTAAATTGAGTAGTTATAGATTAAGTTATATAATATTTATAGTTGTTTTATTACTTCTTAAAGTAATTTTTTAATATAAAAATTTTAATTTTTGTATTAACAAGTTACTTTAAGAAGCAGTAAGAAAGTCATCTCAATATTAAATATGTCGGTGACCGGGTAGAAGTCTGATGCGGTCGGTAGCCGGGTGATGGTTGAGGAGGAGCTTGGTGGTAAGAGAGATTTTAGATTTCTCTTCCTCCCATTTCTTCTTTTTCTTTCTTCCTTGCTTGCTCGCCCCTTCAGTGAAGAATAAGTGGTCTATTTATAATTTTTTAAGAGTGACATGACTAGTAAATAAGGAGAAGATCAAGAGCACGTTGGGAGTGATTTGAATGGACGATCAGTATTGATTCCCTTGATCATTGATTGTTTATTGAGTATTTGAATGCCTTAATGATGTTAGAATATGATGATCCTGGACTCGTTGACATTGTCTTATCGAGCCACTCGATTCGACTATAAGCATGTCACATTTGAAGATTATTTGGTTAACCAATTTATGGTTTGAACTCTTCACATGGGTTTCAAGTCCTCGATTTTGAGCCATTTGGGCTTAGATTAGGTTGAATTTGGTGTCGTTGAGTTTGTTTTTTGGAGACGCTCAGTTCGACTATAAGTTTACTGAAATCAGAGTCCTAAATTTAATTTCAAAAATTTCCTATTCAAATTTACTTCGATGTTCATTCTTTCTAAACAAATAAATAAAGCATCTCTACTTTAAGAGGTTTGCTGGCAAGATTTAACCTAAATCTTGACAAGCGTTGTGAATGATCATTTTAATTGCTATAAAATCTTTAATTTAGGCTTGATGTGCGAAAGCTTTTTTAATACTTTTTAAAGTAATTTTTTAATAAAAAAATTTTAGTTAAAATTTTTTTTTTATTAAAAAGATGTTTTAGAAATCAATAAGAAAGTTATCCCAAATAAAATCTTAATTTCTCCTACATTTTGACTTAAATTCTGGCTTTAGTAAATCTCATTATTGAATGAATTTAGCAAATATGTAAGTCTCACAAACTCCTCTTCTTCATGAGCCACTTCTCCCAATGAGGTTTCTTGACTGACCTCCCATCACAAATAAATTATTGGTTTCTTTGTCTTCAAAGGCTTCAAGAATTTGGGGGAGGAGATTTGGCGAAGAAAGACGAGAGGTATATATAAGACTTAATATAATATATAATGCACCGAGTAATAAGAAGATATAGTTGTTTTGAATCGGCAACAGAGACACTGGAATCCTCTAAGAAATCAACAATTTGAATTTTGAAGGATATTTGGCCTCAACGGCATGGAGCTAGTCCCAGGTAAAAGCTCAGAAATGATTCTAAAGGAGAAGTCACACCCAAAGAAAAGGTAAGAGAGGTTTTCGGGTTGAAGATGGCAAATACGATAAAGAAGATTTGAGTTAATATTCGTTGCATCAAAAGTTTTCAGCCTACCACGTAAAGCCAACCAGTCATAAATAGGGAAGCACAGGGCATGAGATTTATGCCAAACTGAGGACTGCCAAGATCATTGAGCTTCTTCGCTATAGAATTCCATAATAAAAGCTTTAAATTTAGCAGAATGAAGATTATCTCACACCAAACAGGTACCTGAATTGTTTAACAAAATAGTAATAGAAGAGAGAACTTCTAAAGTTTGCCTGTTAACAAAGAGAGATTACTACGTGAATTCATCGGACTGTCTGGAGGTCAATCAGGAGTCAAGACGCGTCACGTTATTCGATACATAATGGTACATAATGATGGTACATAGTATATTAGTGATGCGGAGCGTCCTAATTAACCTCCGAACGATGTCTGATGACCGCCCGTAATAATTTCACATTAACAAGAAGGGGCAAGTTCCAAGAACAATCTTTTCTCAGCATATTAAGTGGAGCAGGGGGTGGAGGGGGAGGGTTGAGAAATGTATCAGAGAAAGGAATCTCTGAGAGACATTTTGTCAAAATTCAGTGGTTCCAATGAAGTGAAATGTGCGAGAGAGGGGTGATCTGAAAGGAGAATTTATACCTAATCTTGGCTGCCGCATCACAAATCACATAAAATTTTAAATTCTGAAATAAATAATCAAATAATTTATCTAAAAATAACATCCATTCTGAAACTTTGCCTCTTATGCAGCACAGATTTCTCCCGCTACACTCCGTGGAATAGCGAGCGTTTCTTAAAAAATGGTGACAAAAGTACTCCATGGAAGAGTTTGGAAGCGGACAAGGGAACTAATTGTGAATGGCTGCAAAAGGCGAAAGTCGGAGTGCGAGCTTCTTTTTTTTAATTGTCCACCTCTTCTCTTTTGATCTTATCAATTCAATCCCACACAAAACGACGGCGCTCGCACAGCAAAGAACCATAACGACCTATACGCTCCTACTGGCTCCATTAAATCTGTTTTCTCTGAACTTCTGAGAACGGGATGAAAAACAGGCCCTAGGAAGAGTGGTCGGCCAGAGAAAACCTTCAAATATGAGCTCCATGGCCTTCAGTAACTCCTTTCTGTTCTGCAGATTTGGCGTCTCAATTCCATCTCGAACTCGCACGAAGAGATCTGCCGGCGACCACGCAGTGCACGCCAGCGCCGTTGGAGAGCGCCGTCGAAGACGGCCGCAGAATGTAGAGGGCGAGTTCTTCGTAGGTGAGCCAAGTTAAAGCTAAATCCAAAAGTTTTGCTTCCAATATTGCTCGAAGTGCATGCAATGAGTTGCCAGGCTGACGATGGTCTCGTTCGATCGTTTGCAGATCAGCGGTGCATCGACTGCGATACATGCCGGTGGATGGCTCCGGTAATTGATTAGGGATTTGCTTTGCTTTTGATTTAGGGTTTTGGCTTAGTTTCCATAGAATCTTGTTTATTGGTTTGGCTTCTCAGAGAACCTTCAGCAGGGTCGATAACATGTCGGCTGTGATCGAGCAACCAAGCTCAGAGGAGGATAGACGCCGCGCGCTCCAGGTGATATTTTGTATAGAGGAATTTGTGTTCTTTCCGTTAATAGGTTTAATAATAAATGCACACTTTTAGCTCAAGTTCAGCGAAGGGAAAAATAATTAGAGAGTAGAAAGAAGAAAATAGAGGATTTATATTCTTTCATGTGTATTGGGAGTACTAAGTGGGTAACGAGAACAAATCACACGGTTGAGGTGATATTTGATGAGAATTTAGTAGATCCTTTTAGAAATGATGTGAAAGAAGAAGAGACTAAAAGAGTTGAGAAAATCAACTTGAAAGATAAAGTGGACTATTCTTTACCTAAAGAATGAAAATATTATAAGAACCAACTTAATATTTAGGGTTTAGGGTTAAAGGATTTTAGGGGTCTTAGGGATTTGGGGTTTAGGATTTAGGGTTTAGAGAGAGGTGCTTGCTAGTCCAGCTGACAAGGGAGTTGAAAGTTAAGATTTTGAATTTGTTTTTCAAAAATTTTTGTGGTGGGAAGCTGCTTTGTGCTACTAGATTAGTTAAGTTTTTCTTTACTGCAACTTCACAACCAACTTTATCAATCGCGGTAGCCATCCCAAACAGACCCTAAATCAGAAGTATAATTGTTAGTTAATTCTTAAATAATATTTCTAATTGAAAATAATTAATCTATGCCTAGTTAACTTAATTAAATACTAATTAATTACTAGGAAGAAAATAGGCCATGATTGAGAGGGATAACTTTTTAATCTTTTAAAAGAACAAGAATGGTTTAGGATTGTTGAAAGTTTACTTACGTTAGATTAATTTCTCTCTATTCTTGCTCCATTTGCAAGTAATGAAACTAAGGGTCGCACATGAGTACATTATTATCTGTAAATTTTCTTTTTTTTTTTATGAAAACTGATCTGTAAATTTCCTTGGTTGATGAACCATTGCATTATTTAAGATTCGTATAGGAATTTTCAACTTCCCTATGCCCTGTTCTAATGTTTATATCTTATTGTGTAGTATCATTTTGCTGCGTGTTGGGTTCGTTAAAAGCTGGTATATGGTGAAAATTCAGTAATTTGTTGACCTGCCTTTTGAAGGGGAGATTTGCTTAATACTCTTGTGCTAGTAGCATATAAATTACAAATTTACAATACATATTGTTTTTCATAGTAATAAATTTGTAGATCTTTAGAAGGAAAGAATTAATATTGTGTCGCTGCCAATAGGTGGTTACGTGGAGGTTTGGGGTTCAATTTTGCTAATAAAATAGCAACGTGTTAATATTTTAATACTGTGGGGTAGCAGGTACCTATATTTAGAAGCTAATCATTCAATTTATCCCTTTTATGGTGCTAAACTAGATGTTCTACTTCATAATGTTTGTTCCATTGCAGGCACTCCTGTCGTGTCCCACTAACTCCATACATACTGAGAAGCCAACAAAGGAGATTGTCCATGTTCAGAAATCGTTTCCTCTTGCTGTAGATGAAAGCAGATTGCCGGTAGTTTTTTCTCTTTGGAACGTATTAGTCTCGCTGTTGCTCTTTGTTTCTTGTTAATGGTTGTACTCGTTAATTGAAGAGGAATCGACCTTATTATCTTCAGGATTCTTGCATGTAGCAAAGGTTATAAAAAATCTTATCCCATGGTATCATCAAGAAATTATTGAAACCATGGAAAAAGGAATTATTGAAACCTTGAATTCTCTAACAAGTTTATGATGATATACAAGGGCATTTATTACTGTGGCTATCACTCCGAGAAATCTTATGGAGCAACCGCATACCTAATTATTCACCCAGATGGCAATATTCTTGTTGATAGGTAAGTTCTTTTCTATTTGGTGAACAACGAAAGAATAGAGTTTTCAATATATGTTTTATGATAGTATGGAAGTGTCAACTCAACATAATATGAACAATCGTTTGCAAAAATTGAGTGGCAGTCAATGTCCAGAATTTCCTAGGAAAGTTAGCTATGTGGAGTTACTTAAATAAGCTTTATATAGTTGTATTATTGTATTATGTATATTATGTGTTCATAGACACAATGATTCCCAAGTTGGTCTGGCTACATGAATAATGATCTCTCCATTATTGGTCCAGGTCATGAATAATATTCATAGGATTGGCTTATTATTGAAGATCTGCGTTCTTCCCATGATAGTGTGATGTTTAAAATAAATTTCAGCTGGCTTAAGGCTTCCAACTAATGACTAATTTATTCTTTGCATTTAAAATCATGTCAATGTGGGCTAAATAGTGCTCTGTACTGCATAGTTATATAATAATGTTGACAGTTTTTGCGTTCTCTTAATTATTTTTTGAAATTTAGAACTTCCCAACACTTTCTAGCATATGTATGCCATGATTTCTTTTCTTTCGGAATGTTATCATGGAAGCTATATAGTAATTATTTCTTTTTTACTTTCCAGTCTTACGTAAAATTGACAAATAGGTTTTATGTTTTCACTTTCCAGTCCTCGTTATACAGAGGTATTGGCGAGGAATATTGAGATTTTTGGAGGAGCCAAGTTTATGTTCTTGACTCACATGTAAGATGAAGCAAACCTGAGAATGTTTCTTATATATAGTTTAGTTTAAAGTGAAACAAAATTTACTCTCTTTTTGTATGCATTATACAGGGATGATGTAGCAGATCATGACAAGTGGTCGAAACGTTTTGGTTGTAAACGGATTCTCCACTCAAGAGATGTATGCATTATCTGTCCTTTTGAAGCTAACATTGTACTAGAAGATGTGAATTATGTTGGAAAATAATATTAATGTTTCTGCTATATAATTAATTTATGGAAAGAACTTGCATAGCATAAGGCATGCGAGGCGCTGTCCTTTTAAGGAAGATTCTGTCACTATCAGTATAAATGTGGTGCAAAAAGACTATTGACCTTTGCTTGATACTCAATGACTAATTCGGGTGTTTAATGAGAACAATGGTCGATTGATGCGACAACATGCAAAGTTGGTTTGAAATTCATCAATGCTATGCGAAAGCACCCAAACATCATATGCTTGCAATATAGACTATGTCGATGCACTCAGAACTTAAAAAATTATCAAGGATACACTAGGGGTGTCAATTTCAGATCATGGGTCGGGTTTAGGTTGAACCCAGAATTGACCCGGTACTATTTGGGTCAACTCGAACCCGACCCGTTTTTACAAACGGGTCAGTTTTCCGGTACTATTTGGGTCAACTCGAACCCGAATGACTCGACGAAATCATCGACGACGTCTGCGCGTTTATGCAGCTATATCCCGTAACTATGTGACGACGACTGAGGAGGCGGCACCGCGACGGCAGCCCGTAGCAGGCGAGGAGGCACCGCAACAAAAATTACAAAAAATAGAGCAGGTTTCCTTTTTTTTTTTGAAGGGAAGAGCAGGTTTCCTTGTTGGCGAAGTTTTTTGCTCTGTTAAGCCATTAAAACAATCAGCTTTAAGCCCCTTTAGGCCTCAGTTTTAGCTTTAGTCAAATCCTTTAGAGGAGATCTCTCCTACCAAGACCTCCGGTCCTCCTCAGCAACTCTGCTTCAAAATTTCTTTTCATCATTCCATCCACAACGAAAAGTCATTCCTTTCTCTCTCGTTCAATATTTTACCCCATTAGTCTTTCTCTCTCTACAACTGAAGCATTGCATGGTCCGACTAGAAGGTGGATTTAAGACTTGAAATGGAAAAAGCCTGTAATAAATAAAATGAAAGCTGACTCGGTGACGCCTAACGGAGAGACGGAAGCCTCTCATATTGATATTGTCCTCCTGCTTGGACGACAAAGCCTGACGGAGAGACAGAAGCAACCTCACCACCTCAGTTGCTGTTCGACTTCACAGTCTTCGCTCCATGGATGACGTCACGACGTTCCCTTCCAGTCGGATCGGACGTTAAAACATCTTGATTGGAAGCAACGACAGGAGTTCGCTCGCTGTGAATGATTCCGGGTCAAAACTGAGTCAGTTTCGGGTTTCCGGGTCAACCCAAACCCGACCCGAAATTCAAAACGGGTCGAAAATCAGAACCCGAACCCGACCCGTTTTGGGTTCGAGTTGACCCGAACATGAAATTTTCGTGTCGGGTTTTCGGGTTGTGTCAAATATTGACACCCCTAGGATACGCCATTCACACTTGAGTCCATTGAACAAAAAAAATAGTGAACTAAGATCACGATGTTATGTGAAATCACCCAAACGTCGCTCATTCGCAAAGCAGACTGTACCATCATGTTCAAACATCAAAATTATCCAAGAAGGATCTCTCGTGTTCAATTCGAGCGAAAGTGCTAAAAAAACTATGAGCTTGACGTTGCATGAAATCGCCTGAATGATCTCTTTTGCAAAACGGACCGCATCATCATGTCTCGGACATCGAAATGACTAGAAAAGGACACCCATATTGCTCAACATCTGCATGAGAAAAATGATGAATAATTCGTCGGTGTGTGCAAAACGAGACAAAACTAGACGCGTGTGAGCGATGAAAGTTTTGGCGAGCAAATAAATGCTCATTTAAAAAATATCTATTTATTATTTTTATTAAAAGTTTTAAAATTTAATTTACAATTATTATTTTAATATCTTATTAAATACATATTAAAAGCAATTAAAAAAAAATAACTAGCCTAATCGCCCTGCCTCTTCTCCTCTTTCTCCTTCTACTTCTTCTCTATTCATTCTTTTTCGTCCTCTCTTCTTTTTCTCTCTCTAAATGGAGCATGAGAACTCTCTTTTTCTTGCACTTTACCTCTTCCACTCATTCCCTCAAGCTCTCTTCCCTACTGCTTCTTCATCTCATCTCTCTTCCTTTCTCTCTCTAAAGAGAGAGGGAAAAAATCTCTCTTATCTATCTCTTTCTCTCTCTAATGAAAGAAAATCCAATTTCTCTCTCTAACTCGATATCTTCACTCTTTCTCTTTCTCTTTCTCTTTCTCTCTCTTAGCAGTGAAAGTCCCTATTTCCCTCTAACTCTCACTTTATCTCTCTACAAAACACTAACTACTCTCTCTATCTAAAGAGAGAGCAAATATTCTCTCCCACTCTTCCTCACTTTTTCTCTCTGAATAGAGAGCGAAATCATATTTTCTCTTTCTTCAAAAAAAAAACTTTATATAATGATAATAATAATAATAAAATTTTTTTTGCGTGTTACTCATATTGGATTCTTATTTGTCCATGAAAGAAACCTAACCTTATTAGCATGTGAACTCTCTCTAGTGTGGTCTGAAACTTGTGTGAGAATGGAGAAAAAGTAATCTACTAAAGAAAATCTGTAAATCAATGCTCAAAAGGCTTAGAATCTTAATGAGTCAAAATATTCAAAATGCATGTTTTCATCTTTTATATATTGGGACCCAAGGGCTATAGAAAAGGCTACATATGAAATACATTAATTTAAATGACTCTCTTTACAGACTGCTCTAGACATGTGTCGCATCCTGATTGGTTGAAAGGGACGACATTGAATTTGTATAGCCATGATCGCCTTCTCAGGTATTTTGACTGGTAGCGATCGGCTTATGACAAGGGTATTCCTTCTCAGGAACAGATTCCTCAACAGACTCATCCATGACCACCAGAGGAACTTGCCCAAGGCAAGGCAAAAGAATGGCGTCACTCTCCCACATCCATCAAGGAGCTCACCCCACTCTAGGCGACCAAGAAGCTCCTCATCCGGCAAACTTATCGCAACTCATTTCAATTAAATCCTCCCATCAAGCTCGCTTGACTTAGGTGTAGGAAAGCACCTACCCCAGAGACCTCACACTTCACTCAGCTGCTACTATCAGGCTCAGAGGCCCTTCATCCCCGCAAACACTTTAGGTTGCCTTGCATGACAAGGCAACCTTGAGCCTCCTATGACAGTCATATACCCAACAAGACAATTCATCAGTTGTGGGTTCACCTCCTCTCGGACTCGCCCACAAACTCACCCTACGTGTACTCTCCTATAACCAATCAAGAGATGATGTGTCTTAGATTAGTGTGTAGTGTTTTATGGGTATTTTGTGTAGCCTGCATTTGTACTTTTTTGTAGCACTCAAAACCCTATAAATAAAATGTGATGAGGAATAATTTAGAATTTTTGGATCTTTTGTGCTCTATTTGTATTTTCTGATTGAGATAGTGTAGATTCCACTAGTATACTCTTTCTTTCTTTATTCTATTAATTCTCTCTACTCTCTGTCCTCACTCACAGGTTCTCTCAGCTCACCAAGCATATCTGCTAGTGAAGTCGGTTATCATCCACCGAACAAAGTTGGGTTCAACAAAATTGTAACACCCATCGTAAAAAATTCAAAGAAAATTTCATTAATGATAGTTAATTTTAAATAGATTTGCACTTATAAGCCTTAGCAAGTCTAATGGGACTTAGAAGTAATCAAGGTTTAAGATTTTAGAAGTTAAAATGCAAAGTTGGAAATTTGCTCTACGGGTGCCGCGACCGCGATGTTAGTGCAGGCGACACCCTAGTTTCGAGCTCTTAGGTTTTTGGACAAAAATTAGGTTTTGAGCATGCGCCGCAATGCTAGGTCTCAGGGGAGGATATTCTGACAGAATCTGGAAAATTCTCTAGGAGCGCATGAGCTCCGAAGAAGTGAGCACCACAACGCTAGGTTGAGTAAGTGGGTTTTTAAAATAATAATATATTTAAAATCACTTGTTAATTCCACTTGCACCCTAGCCTTGCCTGAGAAGAAAGGAAGGAGAGGAGGAAAATGGGAGAGAGAAAGAGGAAGAGAGAGATTTTGGAAGCCGAAATCTAGAAATCGTTCGTTCAACAAGTTGGGGAAATTGTCCAGCTTGAGGTAAGCAACATATACTCTATTTCTGATTTTAATTCCGATATATTTATAGAAAGATATGCTTATAAATATGTTTTTCTTAAGTTTGAAAATATTTTACTGTATAACTTTTAGTATATCATTACCCTCTCTATTTCGGATAATTTTACTATAAGAATGCAAAATTTTACCAGTTGATTTACTCTGTATGAATTTCTGAATTTTTCTGAATAACTAAGTCACTTATGAATCTCAGTACTGTTGGCAAAGTGTATCAGATTCATATATCCCCTACAAAATTAGTAAATTCATGAGGAATTTGAATATACATTTGAAATTGGGATTTTTATAGAGAATATGGTATTATATATTTGTATGCTTTAGTTCTTTAGTTGTATATTGCATTGCATCAACGTGCATTTCATGTTATTCTGAAGCTTTGTTATGAAAATGACTTGTGCACTTTGAATTCTATGATTGGGTCTAATGCAAAATACATCTTTGTTATGGACTACTTTGTTATGCTCTGGCTCTGAGATGATTCTGTGTTGGAATATACTATGCTCTGTTTTGACTCTACTCTATTTTGGCTCTGCTATACTTTTGCTCTAAACAGGTGGGAGGTACTAAATGGGAGTTATAGGTGGGTATCAATATATGTGCATTTTTGCATTCATATTCATATGTGATCTAGTACACCAAGATTGTAGAGTTAATGGGAATTTTTATTACATTGTTTATTTTAATTATGACTTATGAATTGAACTCTGTTATAGGGGAAGAGGTTGACTTACTGACTTTTGTACTTGTTTTGTTATTTAAAATATTTCAGGTAAAGGCAAGGGTCCCATTGAGTAGATTAAGTCTGTTAAGGAGTAGAAAAATATGATTTTATAAGGTACACAAATATATTTTAGTCTTTTGTAGTAATCATTGTATTTTGAACTATTGTTATTTAAGTATTTTGGAAGAAATATTGTATACGTGAATTTTGGATGCTTATTTTACATTGTTTTGGAATATTAGATAACTATGGTTGTAAGTGTTAAAGAAATTAGTGGTGTAGAAATCTATAGGATCTGTAGGTAAATTCCTGCTTTAGGTCTTGAGGCGTTATAAGAATGAATTTAATGATCTATCTTTGGGACGAGTTAGTAGTGTCAAGTAGGTTCAAGCAAGGTTGTGAAAATCGGACCAGACAACGAATAAGAAGGAGAGGTTCACGATTCGACCGGTCGAACCGGATGACATAATAAATAATAATTTTATTGAAATTTAATAAAATTACACTAATAATAATTTTATCATTCCAAATATGAGAAAAAAACTAAACGAAATAAAAAACTATAAAGCATAAAACTTACATAATTAAGTAAAAAAAATATTTTAAAATCTCATATAAGAGCAAAAAAAATTAAATCTTATGATTATAAGAATTTACACTCATAATAACGTGCTAATTCTTGTGTTATATGATTAAATATGCTAATTTTTATGTTACTAATTTATATTACATATTTAATATAAATTTAATTCTAACATAAGTTTATAAATTTAATATAAATTATTATTAATTTATGTTATATGATTAAATATATTTTACATGTATATATTATATATCAATTTATTTTAAAACTTTATATGTAAAAATTAGTTATGTAAAAATAATTTATCATTAATAAATAGATAAATTATTTTTCATAGTGTATAAATAAATAATTTATTATTATTAACTAATAAATAAATATTATTCATATTATAAATAATTAATTAAAAAATCTATTTAAAAAATAAATTGCATAGATATTATATATGTTATAAGCTTATAGCTTTATACATCTCTCAACTTTCTCTTTAGTCCCACATCACTTGGAAATTCTTTGTTGCTATTGTTTATATAGTTTTTTGAGTTAAGAGATCACATGGAGTGGTGGGCCATGTGAAGATGTTTTATGATGGTTGTATTAAAATACATATAATATTTATTATAATTTATTTATTTATTTAATCTTTAATATAAAACATCATTTATTTAATTTTAATTATTATTTAAAAAGCATGCCAATTGAATCAGCCGGTTCAACCGAATCGGGACCGATTCAACCGAACCGAGACCGGTTCAATGCGGTTCTATGTAGAGACGGTTTTCAAACTGGACCGGACTGGACCTGTGGCCGGTTCGCGGCCGAACCGGTTGAACCGGTCGGTCCGGTCCGATTTTTAAAACATTGGGTTCAAGTGAGTGCACTTGGGCGAGTCCATTGGCGAGTGTTGAGCTGAGGGGGTCTGAGATTGTTAGGCTTGCTAGGATTGTCAGCAACTTGTGCTAGGGGCCTTAGATCACCTTAAAAAATGCAAGAAAGTGAGTTGTTGTGGAAAGGAAGAGCTCTATATCGGATGGTCGCGACAGTATTGGCTGGGGGCCCAATGAATAGGCACCTTCCTATAGTTGAGCTCGGTGAGCATAAGTGATGACACCCACTCTAGATGAGAGCGAGTAACCCTAGTGGTTGACTTCTTGTGGTGCGAGTGACGAATCACTAGATCTTGTGAGGAACCTTGGTTGCTTCCTATGAGGGACGACCTCCTTTTGTAGGCCAGGGTGAGTAGCTCTTGTTGATCATTGACGAGTTCTCCTGTGAGTCTTAGGAAAATAACATATGCTAATTATTGGGCGAGTCCACTTGTGGGTCCTAACAAATGAGAGTTCATTGCGACTCACCGACTATCTTCTAAGCACCTATGAAGGCATATGTGAGTATACAACTCACTTCCAACTTCATTGTTAATGCCGTCAACATCTTCACACATGCAGGTATAAAACTATAACTAAAGAAAAGCCTCAAAACCTTGTTGGTGGCGTGTTTGCGCATCGAGTGGTGTCCTGCACATATTTTTCTTAGCATAGCGGAAGTTTTTCAGTGAAATATGCGACGCCATGGGTGAAACCCATTCATGACACATTTGACGAGGTGAGTGGAGCCCCATACATGCTTTTTTTAGCAGGAGGAAGCTCATCGCGGTATTCGCAATGCCGCGGTTGAACCCCGTTTGTGGTGCAAAAAAATGATCGCACCATATTTTTTTTTTCATCAAATTTATGATAAATACATGAATTTGCTTCATTGAACTCATAAACATTGAAGGTCATAGTGGTATGAAGTATTCCATGCCATTGTTTTGGAGCTCATTTAAGTCCATACCGACACTTGATATGCTTGCATACTTTCTTTTTATTCCCTAGCACCACAACATTTCGGTTGCTCCATATAAATCTACTCTTTTAAATAATCATTTTAGAAATACTGTCTTTACATCCACTTGGTGAATATGCAACTTATAAATTGAAGCTACGCAATAAAAATTCTCATGGAGGTCGTTCTAGGAACTGGTGAATAATGTAATAGTAGTTTAAATCCTTCTTTTGAGTAAATTATTTAGCTACCAATTTAGCTTTGAATTTACCAATTGATCCATGGTTTGAGCTTTTTCTTGAAGATTCTTTTGCGTCCTATAGGTTTGGTACAACAATCTACTAACTCCCAAATATGATTCATTAAGACAGTCACAAATGACATACTCAAACGGCATACCATCAAATACACGAACAATCTTATGAGCTTGTTTTTAAGGATTCTCTGTCCTTTCTTTATATTTATATTTTTTTTCATATTTATATACGCTTTGTCCTTTCTTTATATTTGGCTTTTTTATTTCTCCTTGGTGAATAAATAAAAAGGTTACTCAATTATCATTTGTTTTCATGCAAGGTGTCCAGGTGAAGGAGTCTACTGTTGACGTTGAGATGAAACTATATGGTAATGGTCCATGGAGCATTGGCACAGAGTTTGATCTTATTCACACTCCTGGTCATACTGAAGTAAGATCCACAATGTACATTTCTACAATACCTACATCAGAAATGGGATCACAATACAATATATGTAAAATTATGGCATAGTTGACTGAATGTTTGACTGCATTTCCATCTTAAGGGAGGGGATGGGATTGTTTGGAGGAAGAGGTTGAGGGAGAGTATGAAAGGAGCGAGAGAGGGAGGGTGAGAGAAGTTAAAGAAATGAGGAGTAGTTGGTTAGCCATACTCTGCCACCCACATGTGGTTTGTGTGAGGCTGGGTTGGGTGTGAAGAGAGGGAGAGGAAAGTGTTGCCAGGAGGATGTAAACTTGCTACATATTTTCTAAAGCATTAAGGGACATAATTAATTGGTTTAGAAAGGTTAAAACTTATATCTGAGCAATTATATTATAGTTTCCTGAAATTAAATGAACCTAGTAGCTAAGTAAACATGAAGGATCCAATATTTTAAAATCACAAGTGTTTATACGTACTAATGATAATTATGATGTATTTATTTGCAAGTTATTATTTTGAACTTATCCATATTTTCTAAGTTGAGAGTTGAGATCATGAAAGTTTCTAATAGGTAGTTGAATCATGATCTGTGGGTGGTAACCCATTCAAAAATGGGTTCTATCGATCACCAACAAAAAAAGTGTGATTATGAGTGAGTACACGTACTATGATAGCCTGTCATTAAACATGTTATATTTACAGGGTTCAGTCTGTCTGTATTACAAGCCACTGAAGGTTCTCTTCACTGGCGATCATTTTGCAAAATCTGGAGATTCTGAATTTAGCATATTTGAGCAATTTAACAGGGTTTCAGGTACTTTTCCACATGTAATTGGTATGTTGCTTATTTTTTTCATCCTTTCATATAATTTGCCTGTTTTTACTAGACGTGAACCAACAAAATGTTTGTGATTTTGCAGTTAATATGCAGCTTGATAATTTGAGAAAGTTGTTAGACTTGGACTTTAAATGGATTCTACCTGGTAGGTGTTTTTTTCATCGACGTAGTTCAATATTAAATAAAAAAAAATCATCCTGATTTTCCTGAATTAATATCATCTTATGCTCAAACTGTTAAGACGTGTGGAGCTCAATTACCCGACGGTTCTATCATATAAGTTTGATTTCGAAGTCATTTTAAATCCCATGAAAATCTTGGCTAATATTGAACCAATTTTGATTTGATTTTCAAATTTGATGATTACCAAACTCAAGATCATATTCACGTTTAATCCTTCATACTTGGCACCACATGTTGCTATATAAAAAAGAAGAAATAAAGGGTTGTGAGGAATCACGCATTATTCTCCTTCATTTAGCTAGATGTAGAGGCAAAGGTCGAATAAGTAGTTAGTTAGTGGTTGGAGTTCAGTAATTTTCTTAGTCGGTATTATACAGGGGGATTTCTTTGTTGGGTAGTCAGCAAAGATCACTGAAGAGCCAACGGTAACAGTAGGAAGTCAAAGGCCTTCTCAAGTGAACATTTATGTATGTTATAAGGGCTGGTGATCAGCGAGGTGGTTCGATATAAGAGGCGTCAGGTTCCTTTACCTCAAATGAGAGTAGTTGTTGGAGGAATAATGCTCAAGTTTTGAGTGGGAATAAGAGAGAGGGAAGAATACTAGTGAGATAAAAATGAGAAAAATATTCTAGGATAAATTTTTTTATCATGTTTTTTTTCTCTAGACTAGTGGATATTTATCTCTTTGTGCAATTGTAAATATTGGTGTGTCACATTAAACCAGTAACGCTCTTGTGCTCTTTTCTTAATGGGAAAAAGGTATATCTAATGGGAAAATTTGTTAATCTCAAGATGCTTAGAGGTGCTTTTGCAACAATGCATTTCAGTGAGTTCAATCAAATAACTAGTTAGATGAGGTCAGTTGATATCAACTTGGAGTCTTGGATAGTGAAATTTGAGCATTGTGCTTATTATCATCTGTTAGAGTTTTTAGTGATCCAGCTTATTATCTTTTCTGTCGTTTTTCTATTAGCTTTCTTTAGGTTCTTGTATTGCTTTAGGTGTTGCGTTTTATGTCTATATATAGACATATATTTCTGTAATATGGACACGCTTTCTCAAAAAGACCCAGAAATAAACATTGGTTCTACTCTCTCCCTCTCTTCATTGTCTCCTTCTCTCTCTTGCAAGAGCTCAAGAAGCTCTCAAGAGCTCTTCCATTTTCTTACAATTTGGTATCAGAGCCAAGTAGAAGCAATCTCGAGGTGGAGGAAGGTTCAAAGAAGGAGGCGGAGCGTCGGACAGCGGCCAGGACTGTTGCCGTGCTCTCATGCAGAGAAGGTGCAGTCCGAAGGTGCAGCAGGAGGACAGGCGGACTTTCTTGGCGGGCCTAGGCGCACATGCTAGTTGCGTGGAAAAGAGCGGTGGCAGACCGGAGGACGGAGGTCTGGGTTGACCGGAGAAGCCGGAGGCTGCTTCGACTATAGGTGTTCGCGCAAGAAGGCTTGGCAGTGCGAGCAAGTGGAGGTGTGCGTGGACCGGCTAGTTCGCGAACGAGCCAAGAAGGGCGAACGCTCGGAGCGGCTGGCTGGAGTCAGACTCGCGTGTGCTGTTTGTGGAATTGAGACAGAGAGCCAGAGGAAGGGTCCGGTGCTGCAAGCGGAAGCAAGATCCCAACATCTTGTTCCGGTAGCTAGTTCCACGCAAGAAGAGGTGGAATCAAGGCCGCGGGTTTCTCACAGGGGTTTCGGTGGTAAGGGCGCAGGTGATTGCGCGGAAGATCGCGCAGGCGATCGCCCAGGAGATCGCGTGCGCGAACAAGGCGTGGAGTTGAGGCTGTGACTTGGGCGCCCACGAGAGTTGCTGTCAAAGTTTTGGAGTAGGGGCAGCAGTGCGGAGAACAGCTCGTGTGGGTCTCGGGGCAGGAGAAAGGCTGTTCGGTCACGGAACAGAACGGAGGTTGGACCACGGGTCGTGCGACAGGAACGCCAAAAGATAGATTCGCGTGGACAAAGGCGGGGCTGCAATTTTTGTGGTCGTATTCAGACTGTAATTCTTGATTAAAGATCTTTCCTTAGATCTTTTAAGGTGGAGCATTAGCAGCTACGGGTTCTTGATCATGTCGATACAAAGATTCGAGATCGACAAATTCACTGGAGAAAATGATTTTAGTCTGTGGCGGATCAAGATAAAGGCATTGTTAGTCCATCAGGGGCTGTCAGAGGCAATATCCAGAGATGGATTTGCAGCATTGACTGATCGGGTGAAGGCAAGGGAAATGCAATTGAAGGCTCACATCAAAATTTTGCTTTCCCTTGGTGACGAGGTGTTACGGGAGGTTGCCTATGAAGAAGTAGCCATTGAGGTATGGGAGAAATTAGAATCATTGTTTTTGAAAAAATCTCTTGCAAATCGTCTGATATTGAAGAAGCAATTGTATACCCTTCAAATAGAAGAATCAAAGGATCTTCGAAAGCACATGGATGACTTCAATAAGATAATTCTTGATCTTAAGAATGTAGACGTGCGGATCGAAGAAGAAGATCAGGGCATCATATTACTTAGCTCATTGCCGAAAACTTATGAACACATCGTTGATATAATTTTGTATGGAAAGAAGACTTTGACGATGACTGAGGTAAAGTCAGTATTAATGTCAAAGGAGATTCAGCTGAAATCAGAGATTAAGGAGGAGAAGAATAATGACATGTTGCTGGTTAGGGGAAGATCAGAAGTTAGAAAAGAGAAAATAAGCAAGAAATGTTATCTTTGCCATAAAGAGGGACATTTTAAAAGAAATTATCCGAATAGAGAGTAATTGCAAAGAGTTGAATTTGAAGAAGACACTAACATGGCAATGGTAGCAGATTCAAGGGATGATTGGAATGATTCAGAGGTTTTGTAAGGGTCATTTGGAAGAAGTTGGATCAAGGTGGAGATTGTTAGAGTTTTTAGTGATCCAACTTATTATCTTTTCTGTCTTTTTTCTATTAGCTTTCTTTAGGTTCTTGTATTGCTTTAGGTGTTGCCTTTTATGTCTATATATAGACATATATTTCTATAATATGGACACGCTCTCTCAAAAAGACTAAGGAATAAACATTGGTTCTGCTCTCTCCCTCTCTTCACTGTCTCCTTCTCTCTCCCTCTCTTCACTGTCTCCTTCTCTCTCTTGCAAAGAGCTCAAGAAGCTCTTAAGAGCTCCTCCATTTTCTAACATCATCACTACTCAGAAATTGGGCTAGAATTGTGATAGTTGTCAGCAATTCATGTGGGTCTATGAAGTTAAAGTATAATGATTTTGCGATCTGATCTTAGGTGAAGTCATTAGGAAACTAGAATAAGGCTAAGACTCTTCTTCTTCCCTAAATCTTGAGAGCAGAGGAAGAAGTGTAGGAAGAGACAACTATGGAGGTAGTTTTAAATCTCATTATAGGAGTGAATTAAAAGGTCTAGTCGGTTTATATTGGCGATTGGACAAGACAGGCCACATGAAAAGACTATCCATAGAGGAACCATGAATAGAGTTTGAATTAGATGGAGCGATATATGAATTTGTTAGTGAAGAGATTTATGATGCACAGGTCATTAATGTGAATAGTTCTATTTAGTCAGGAATATTGGACTCAGGTGCCTTTTCAGTCAACTCTACAGAAAGTATTTTCAGTCAACTCTACAAAAAGTCTTTATATCTAATTATTCTTAAGAAAATGGCCAGAAGGTTCATCTTATTGATGGGTAAACATCTACATTTTGTATGATTTGGTGATGCACAAATCAAGATTGATAATGGAACTATTTGAAAGCTCCATAATGCGAGGCACATTTTCTAGCTTGAAGGCAAGTCTGACCTCGATTGATCATTTTAGTCAAGAATGCTATATATTCATACTCACAAGGTGACAAGGTGCTTTGGGATAGCATGTGAAAGCAACAAATGTACCATGTACATAACATCAAATATCATAACATTTGAAGCGATTTAAATTTATTACTAGCGATTCTAAAGGTGCATTGTGAGGTAAAGTTTATGTCAAATGGAAGCTTTCAAAGGGTGGATGGCTGATGGGCATTAGAAGGCAACTTGTATATCAGGATCTAGAGCAGCATAAATATAAAACAAAGGTTGTGACTAAAACTAACAAATTTATTGTTGATAGATTAAGGCCCTGTAAAGCCACAATTAGCCTCTACGGTTAATTGTGAGGGGTATCGCATAGAGATGATTATCTTTTTCAATAAAGCTTAGGATTAATCTCTAAGTGGGGGATTATTAATATACGTGGAGCCAATATTCTCATATTTTTCTCATGCAAATTTTATTTTAAATTTATGAAAATTTTGGATAAAATTTGAACCAGATCAATTTTGTTTTTCAGCTTTGGGAGCTACCAGACTCGAGATCCCATTCCATTTTATCCTTCATACCTACCACCATATGTAGTCTTATAAAAAGATAAGAAACTCAGTAGTTATAAGATATCTCTTATTCTCCTCTTTCATTCAAATAGGTGTGAAGGATGAGGTCAGTGGTTATGAAGTGATTGGAGGTTAGTAGTTTTCTTGGTTGTAGTCATACAAAGAGATATGTTTTTTGGATAGTGGGAACAACTACTAAAGGGTCGGAGGTTAATTGGAAGTCATAAACATTCTCAAGGGAAAATCAGTGATTGTTGCAGTGGTTGGTGGCTAGTGAGGAGGTTCAATATATGAAACAACAAGCTTTTTTCTCTCTAGTAAGCATAGCATGTGGAGGAATCATTCTTAGAGAGGGAATAATGGAGATTGTGGGATGGAAGATTACCGGTGAGATAAAAATGAGAAAAATATTTGAGGGTAAATACTTTATTATGTTTTTGTATCTAAACTAATGAACATTAATCTCTCCGAACAATCTTAAATTTTTTTAATGTTTTTCCGATCCAGCCAATTAACCCGGCTCCAGAAAGGGCGGCCGGTCTAGCTGGCTGGCGGAAGAGGCCTGTGGGCCTCATTAGTGTGGGCGGCAGAGGGGGGCTCATAGGGGATTAATTTTACCTTTAATTACTTATCAAGTTTCCATAGAAAGCTAAAATTGGGAGGGAATTATGAATGTTTATTTAGGGAAAGAAGGCCGGTTTGAATTCAGATTTGGGAGGGAATTAATAATGTTT
This sequence comes from Dendrobium chrysotoxum, assembly GCA_019925795.1. NCBI lineage: Eukaryota > Viridiplantae > Streptophyta > Magnoliopsida > Asparagales > Orchidaceae > Dendrobium > Dendrobium chrysotoxum. The sequence continues at coordinate 44,053,608 of CM034309.1, forward strand.
ATTTAAGGAAAGAGGATTGATTTGAATTTAGATTTGGGAGGGAATTAGGAAGGTTTATTTAGGGAAAGAGAGCTGATTTTGAATTCAGATTTGGGAGAGAATTAAGAAGGTTTCCTTAAAATTAATTAGGTTGTTTTATTTTCATTACAGGATTTTATGTTTGTATTGGTTTTCTTTGAAGTTGTTTGTTAACCTATGCGGATAAAACAAAAAAAAGAGAATAAAAAATGTGTATGAATCACTACCTGTAGCAAATCCAGCGCCCATTCCCTGTTCTCTGCCGTATCCCGCTGTCGCTACAGTTGCAGCCTGCAACGGCGCCGAACCATCGCATCCAGCCCATCCCTCACGTGTGCAGACTCGTCCAAATTTGCTCCCCATCCGCGTCGTTAAATACCGACTCAAACAAAGCATTCGGTTCCTCTCCAACTAGCGACTCCCCGCAACGAAGCTTCTTCGACTTCTTTGTGGCTGTTCGACGAAGTTCCTTCGACGATTCGCCCTTCCAGTTGGATCGGAAGTTACGACGGTTTGATTAGAAGCAACAAGGGAGCTCGGTCGCTCTAAAGAAGATCGCACACGAGGCTTCTTCGGCCCCACCGCTGGTCGACTCTGCTCATTCGACGACTTTCCCTTCCTGACGGAGCGGAAGTTGCAACATTTGATCCGAAGCATCAAAGGGAGCCCGCTCGCTACGAAGCTAACCTTCTCCCTTTCGTGCGCTTCTCCGACTCTTCCTGGCTGTTCGACTTCGCTCTCCGGCGGCCTTCCCTTCCTGTTTGATCGGAAACGGCGGTGTGAGCTTGCTGGCCGTGAAGGTAACTTCCTACCCTACGCACGCTTCTGCGACCAAATCCTGTAAATCTGCTGAACCGAAGGGTTTAAAAAAAAATTTATAATTATTTTAATTAATTAATTTTAATTATTATTTTTAATTAATTATCTTTATTATAATTAACTACAATTAATTTTAATAAAGTAATTATAATTAATCTAGTTAATTTTAATTAATTTTAATTAGAATTAATTTAAATTAATTATAATTTATAAAATTTAATTATTATTAATTATTATTAATTAATTATGATTTATTGAAATTAATTAATATCAATTAGTTGTAATTAATTATAAATTAATTATAACTTATAATTTTAATTATTTTTAATAAAATTTAATTAATTATTTTAATTAATTATAATTAAGAAATTAATTAAAATAATTTGTTAATTAATTATAATTAGTTCAAAAAAGATGGAGAGGGTGTTCTTCCCTCTCTCATCGTACCTCAATCCACGAGCCTGCACCACCGTCGACATGCAAAGGTATAATCCCTAAACTCAGATTCCTGTTCTCGTCGTTGGCGGCGAGCTGGCGAACCCCCCACGCGCTCACGTAGCGTAGTGGGGAGGGAAGCTAGCGCGACGCCTACGACGAGGCGGGCAATCGCCTTAAAACCCGCCCTCGACGCTTGCGACGAACCGGCAAACCCCCTACGCGCTCACGTAGCGTAGTAGGGTGGGAAACCGGTGCGGCGCCCGCGACGAGACGGGTAATCCCCGGACCGCTCATGTAGCGCGAGGGGGACAAAAATTAAGTACCCACATGTGGGGAAATTTCTGTGTTTCTTTTCAACAGGTGCCCAAGACCCCTAAATGCTCATGTAGCGGGCGGAGATTGAAGAAAAATTTGCTGCCGCGGTGTCTACGGACATCTATCTGAAGCGCCCACGTGGCGTGGAGGGGAAGGCAACCTCTTGGTTTTTCCCCTAAACGGGGGAGACGCTGGGAGGCTGTTGAAATTTTCAGTGCACTAGGGACTTTGCTTGGATTTGGACTTCATTTGGACATTGATTGGAACATTAAATGGACTTAATTCGAACTAAAACAATCAATAAAAATTTTCTTTTGGACTTGAATAGAATGCATAAAATTTTCAAACTCCAAAGGACCTGCTTTGAACTCAAATGAACATGTTGAGGATCATAAAAATTGAAACTAATGTGACTACAGGATACATGAACTCGAAATGAGTTTGAATTCAAAAAGACTACAAGTAACTCGAGCATGAACTGGACTTGAGCAACAAAATAAAGAATTTGAACTCAACATGACTTGAGCTTGCAGAAGATGACAGAAAACTTGCACTTGTACTTAGAACTTGAATGATCATGCACTCTAAAGGACTTGCAACAAAGGATATTGATTCGAACATCAAATGAACAAGACTTGAATCAAGCTTGATCAAGAAGGACTGAAGTAGAACAATCACAAAAACTTGAATCATGTGCAGGAGAACTCAAATTGAACTTGAACTTGATTGAAATCAAAAAGACAACAAGGGATTGATTTGAATCCTAAACTCTCAACAAAGGATAAAGAGACGATTCGTTGAGGAGAACTTGCAAGCGACAGTCAACATGAATTTTAAGAATGTAGCAATGCACTCACAAGCAATAGCTCAAAATTACATAGAACTTGTAAGGAATAAGCCTTCAAGTCTGAACTTATAAGTTGATATATCAAACTTCTGCAAGTATAAACCACTCATAAATAATGGTGAGGTCCCATGCACATGGATGATTTGGAACAAGTACAGTGAACATAAGGACACATGATAAGTATAATGTCATCTCTCGCATCAATAACAATTCAACTACAAGAAGACACAACAACGAATGATTTCAAATGCAAATAAACAAACAAGAAGCCTACATGTGATTATGAGCAAGAATACAATGTTTGCATAAGTACTACAGTGCACTTGTATGAAAAGGAAGACTTGTGAGGAGTATACAACTTCGCTTGCAGACATCAAGGGGAAACAACTTGATCACAATAATGTCATATTGTGTTCATGAATAGAACACAGAGGCTCGTACACAACTAACATTGCTTAGGTGTAAACAAATGCTCTTGACTCTTGAAAGTAACGACGAGCAATAACATGAACGTTCCTGCAAATACTGAAAGTCTTCATGTTGTTTGAGATACAAGTACTAACAAGGAAGATCATCAAATTCATTATGCATACTACAAATATCATATGCGAAGACAAAAGACCTGTGATACATATAACAAGCTACATGTGAGTTGTAACAAGGAAATACCTAGCGATATACTTACGTATGCAATGTGAAAGATGTGTAGCAAATATAATAGTCCACAAATAGAGGACGCCTCTCAGCTACATACAAGTGCACCAAGCCCTGGCAGATGAATACAGCAGGCATACAGTGACTGCAAAGACGTCCTAGCCGACAAATATTCAATAAATGCACAAGTCCCTCGCAAGTGAAGGAAGTTGATATGTAATGAGCATTATGATACCTCGCTAGCCAACATTCACAAGCAGCAGAGGGATTCAACATATGATAAATTGTTGATGAAAAGTGTATTCGAAAGGTCAAAGCAAATATAATTATCATGCAACCAATGTCACTTGATCTTAATGCGTGTGGAATTTACAAGAGGCATGCAAGAGGATTGGGAAGTTCCTTACAATCAATATCAACCACCCGTGGAATATTGCAACAGTTCGTTGTGAACAATGAAGACTGATATGCAATGGTTATGATTTCTTTATGTGGATGCATCATACTGTCAACAAACCAAAAGGACAAATATGCAACAAGAACTCTAGCCCCTCCTACAAGCAAAAGTGGAGAATAGGTTATATATGCAAGCTCCCACGAACTACTACAAAAGCTTATTACGTCGTACGACTAATATTTTGTCCACAACGAAATGTAGAAGAGTTCTCATTCATACAACAATATACTCACAGGCAAAAGCAGGAGATTCGTTAGTGTACTACAATCTACATACGCAATCATGCTAGTAGTACACGACAGTCTACTTGTACAAGGTAGCAAACAACTCAGCCCCCGAGCTACAACGTCACGCCACCGGATCCACAACATTCATGCAAGTAGACAGAAGACGTTTATAAATATTTCAATGTCCCCCGCACGTGCACCTTAATTTGTATACACATAGGAACACAAAAGGGACACGTGTAATCATACAAACCGCATGGGCCCCTGCGAATGTGTTGTAGGAACACACGTGATGTTTAAGGATGCTGCGCGGGTCAATAAATTTGAACCCAATCCTCCTAAAGCAAGTGAATAAGAGTTGACAAGGTTCAACAAATAATCATAAAATACCCCCAAACACCCGCATGGGCCCCGGCGAGCGTGTTATTGGTACACACGTGATGTCTAGGGATGCTGCGCGGGTCAATTAGTGAATTCTAGTTCGAGCCCGATCCTCCTATACGGGTAGATAGGATTCGACACGACTCGAACCATTAAATAAATATGCGGTCGCGAGATCGACCGGAATATTTATTTTATAGTTCATATTAGGCCTTCAAGGTCTATAATCAAGAGAATTCACTAACAAAGGTCCAAAGCCTACGAAACCCGATCCTCTATCGACTAGTAGATAGAGTCGACAGGGTTCAATCAATAAAATATAAATGAGCTCATGCACCCCGATGATGGCCGTGTTGAATGCAAATCTCAACCGAAGGGGTCCACACAGATCATTTCAAATACCACCCAAATATCCAAAACTCCACAAAAATTTCCAAATACCAAAAACTCCACAAAATTTCCCAAAAATCTCAAACTCTGAAAATATTTAAAAATTGAAATTCAACTATCAAAACACTTAAAGCAAAACACATCCACCCTCCGCAACAGTTTGCCGAGGTGGACAAATTAAAATTTACTTCAGCTAACATAGAGTTGATGCCTGGTCTGAAATATCACTAGGATCCATTCTCAAACAATCTCTTGCCAGTAAGGACGTGGTACGAGTCCTCTAACCGGTAGTTTCACCACCAAATGGCACTGCAGGATAAATGGTTATGAGTCGGGCCCTCTGAACCAGGTGGTCGCCGCCAAATGGCACCATTATATTATGGTTATGGCCAGAGCCCGTATGCTCCCCAATGACATCAAATCCTTGAGATATGAATCAATAGGATATGATCGATAGGGCACAAAGCCTTCTGTCAGCTAAGGTGGATTCAAATTTGTCCCCTTAGACAAATACCCACCCCAGGTCTATAAGGTACCCTTGGACGAAGCAACCCATGGCTGTCGACAAGGATCTTTCTGTCAGGTTGGGTCGACTACCTCCTCTGACTAAGTAGACCAGGGACCACGATGGCCCGGGACAATGGAACCATGGGATCTTGATCGGGTCTATCATCCATTCCCCCACCATCCGCTTTAAGTGCAAGATGGTGAAATTTCTATTTTAAATATCAAACCCTTCCAACCTTTCAAATTCTCAACCCATGCTGCTACTATATGCCAGATCCGCGTATTTCTACGTATCTGATTGACGACTAGCCTTAATCGAAAGTTCTCTCTCGTTACCGGGAGGGGTAATTAACTATAGGGGCTTGCGCCTATAGGAAACCAAAACTCAGATCATAAAGTCCTCGCAAAATGAGGGCGAAATCTCTGGGTAGTGTCTAATCTACAAACCCATCTGCCTTCCAAAATTTATCCCGGAACTTAGTCCGTTAAAACTCCCCCTCGAAGAAAGAAAAGCGGGCGGAGGCCGGGGCCGAATTTTCGGAGTCCACATTGTTCCTAGCGATGTGTAGGGTTTGCGGAGAGTTGATCTACCTCTCGAATAGTAGATCAACTTTTATCTTGGTTTGTTGTGCCAAAATATAAAAAATCAACTAGCCCATAATCTTATTCTTTCTCACTAATTTCAGTTGCTTTTTCTATTCGTTATTGCTGTTTTTGCTGTGTGAAGATGGGATTCTTATCAGTTTTCATCCTAATGTTCTCATTGTAAATTATTTTTTTCATTCTTGTATTGTCTTTTATCTTAAGCATGTGCTTTTCCTCAAAACAAATAATTAAGTCCAACATCATTGATCAGTCTGAGGGATTCTATCCTTTTTTGTAGCCCTCAAATTATTCAATTTCACGCTACCTTTAGAGAGTTTTCAAAGACATAAAGTGAGCTTTGTAGAGTTTAGTCCCACGTAATGAACAATTACTTCGCAAACGATTATGTCTAGAAAGAGTCATTCTTTATGGTTATTGGGATATGGCCAGAGCTATGCATTTCTGTTCCTTAAATAGGCTATATAAACCAGTAGAAAACGCAACTGAAAAAGGATTTGGGGTTGGCACCGCCCACTTAGGAGTGGGGCCCACTATGGCGGCAAAAGGGGGGGAGAGAGAGGGGGGCAAACCAGTAAGGAAAGAGGATTTGATTAATTAAAAATATTTGATACCTTTGGTAATTAAATAAATAAATAATTTATATTAGGAAGTTTTTAAGGAGGTGGTGTATTAAATAAATAATATTTTATATTAGGAAATTTTTAAGGAGGTGGAGAGGGCTATTTAAAGGGCATGAGGGGGTTAGGGCTAGGCATGCTTGATTATTGTTTCTCTTGGAGTCTCTTGGGAGTTTTGGGCTCTAGACTTAGTGTCTAGAGATTGGGAGAGAATGATCCTCCTCTCGAATTGAGGATCAATTATATCTTTGCTTTGTGTTTGTTTTTTACTTTGATTCCTATAATAAAAATTACTGTTTGGGGTATTTTTATTACTATTTTTGTACTCTTTTTGCTATTTTTTCTACCAATTCCTGCTAGGTTTGCTTGCGAACTCAAGTATTTCCTATCAAATTGGTATCAGAGCAAGTCTTGGGACCGCTTGTGGGCTGACAGAGCGAGGGAGGATCGGGAGACGTGGGGAGGCCTGAGTACATGGGAGAAGGGAAATTATAGGGGTCTAAGGGGAAACAGTGGGGATTAGATGGTTAGGAAGTTGAAGATGCTCATTTTTGAAGGTGAGGATACGTATGGGTGGATTTATAAGGTGGAGAGGTACTTCGCCGTCTATGGGTTAACAGAAGAGGAGAAGTTGACAGCAGCAGGCTTATGTTTGAAGGGGAAGGCACTGTCATGGTACCAATGGAGAGATTAGAGGAGACCCATCAGAAGCTAGGTAGAATTCAAAGACTGCATAATAGAACGTTTCCAAACCGACAGGGAAGGAGATTTCTATGAGCAGTTCTTTGCTTTGGCACAAGAGAGATCCGTAGCAGACTACCTTGAGCGGTTTGAGCACTTAGCCAGTAGAGTGGAGCGATTATCAGATACAGTACTGGAAGGCAACTTCATGAAGGGATTGAAGGCAAATATCCGAGCGGCAGTGAAAGTTTTAATGCCCCGTTACTTAGGGGAGGCCATGAAATTGGCACAACTAGTGGAAAACCAGAGGAACCAAGAAAAGGGGGCGAGAAGTAGCAGCTTAGGAGGGACTTACAGGATGAGTACCACTCATTTAGCACCTAAAGGGCCGACATTAGGAGGATTTCATGAGACCACCAGGGAGAAGCCAGTAGGAGGAGGAAGTGAGGAAAATTTCAAGAGGCTGACAGAGAAGGAGATACAGGAGAAGAAGGAAAAGGGTTTATATTTCTGGTGTGATGAGAAGTATACTCCAGGGCATAGGTGTAGGGATCGAACTCTTCAGGTTCTCACCGTCTGTGATAAGGAGGAAATTGAGGTAGGTGAGAGAAAGATGGAGGACAAGTTGCATCTAGATATGACAGAAGTTTTTCTGAACTCGGTGGTATGACTCACTACAAATCATACCATGAAGGTGAAGGGGGAGATAGAGGGCAAAGAGGCGGTGGTTCTGATTGATAGTGGGGCTACCCACAATTTCATTTCTACTCAGGTCGTCGACCTTATGAGGTTATGATGGGCACTGGGAAGATGGAGAAAGGCCAGGGGATCTGTAGAGGAGTGGTGTTAACCATCCAGGACATTCAAGGGAGGACTTTATTCCACTGGAGATAGGGAGTACTGATGTCATCTTGGGGATGAAGTGGCTACAAACTCTAGGGGACACCAAAGATCAATTGCGGCACCCTCACGATGGAGATGATGATAGATGGAAGAAACGTGATGATTAGGGGGGATGCAGGGTTATCCAAATCAATGGTGTCTCTCAAAACTATGGTAAGGACTATCAAGGAGGTGGGTGAAGGTTATCTGGTGGGGCTACACAGGCTAGAGGTGATCAGATTGGAGGAGGGAAGGAATGTTTCTCTTTCAGTGCAGCCCTTGATTCAGCAATTCGATAAGGTTTTTCAGCCACCTCAAGGATGGCCACCTCCACGGGAACAAGAGCATATTTCCACCTTGAGGACAAGGTGATTCTTTGGAAGGGCGGTATTGTTAGGTCGATTCCATGGGGTCGGCACCGCCCACTTAGGAGTGGGGCCCACTATGGCGGCAAAAGGGGGGGGGGGGGGCAAACCAATAAGGAAAGAGGATTTGATTAATTAAAAAGATTTGATACCTTTGGTAATTAAATAAATAAATAAATTATATTAGGAAGTTTTTAAGGAGGTGGTGTATTAACTAAATAATATCTTATATTAGGAAATTTTTAAGGAGGTGGAGAGGGCTATTTAAAGGGCATGAGGGGGTTAGGGCTAGGCATGCTTGATTATTGTTTCTCTTGGAGTCTCTTGGGAGTTTTGGGCTCTAGACTTAGTGTCTAGAGATTGGGAGAGAACGATCCTTCTCTCGAATTGAGGATCAATTGTATCTTTGCTTTGTGTTTGTTTTTTACTTTGATTTCTATAATAAAAATTACTGTTTGGGGTATTTTTGTACTCTTTTTGCTGTTTTTTTTCTACCAATTCATGCTAGGCTTGCTTGCGAACTCAAGTATTCCCTTAGGGTTACTTGCGAACTCAAGTATTTCCTATCGTTGTGATTATTGCTTGCATTAAGATTTTTGTTAAGAGATGCACCTATTAGCTTAACGACCGAACACACTCACATTAAAATGATTTCCCCTCAAAATTCATATTTAATTCATTTTTCAGACTTGACAGTTTTTTTCTGCTTTTTAAAACAATTTTTTAGTATAAAAATTTTTATATTAAAAATTTGTTTTAGAAAGCAGTAAGAAAATTTTCTAAAGTGAGAAAGAATGCTTCATTATTTGGTTGACACTAAAGTAAGTGCAAAGATTATTGTTATTTGTTTGATTTGATTTAAATATGGAGAACAATGCTTCACTAAATCAAAGATTATTTCCTTGCATCAAAACATATAAAATCTCATGCGCTAACAGTACTCTTCTTCCAGGTCATAGACGAAGCATTCAGTTCAGAGACAATCAGGAGAAGAATTCGGCGTTAGAAGCTTTCTTAGCTCATAAAAAAAAGGAAGCCTATGCTAGTATATAGACGATGCGAACTTTGACGACTGCAACTGAAGCTTTCTTGGCTACTCTACTTGCCTTGATCATTCTGTTACTGAAGCTTTCTGGATTTGGCTGGTTGTCGTTATCATTTACATGGAATGGAATCAATGGAATGGAGGAACATTCTAGAATAAAAGCATGCTTCCTTTGTGGAACAAGTTAAAATTATTGTAAACACTTTGTGTATAATATATAACAAGTTTTTATCTCACTATTGGGGTCGGATATACCTATATGAATCAATTTTTTTTGTTGTGTTCTATTAAGAGTCGAATTTTCATCTAAATCTAATAAAATGATTTTATGCTTAATTATTTCAGAAGTGTTGATGTAATGGTTGCAATGCCACAGAACCTAGAAGATGATGCAAGCAAAAGGAAAACAAAACAGAACTCTTGTTCTGGGAAGAATTGTTTTTCTATTCAGAATTCAAAAGTCTGCTGTATCACTATCATATTTTCGTATATGTAATTCTCCTATCTTGTACTAAAACAGCAGAAAATACCTATCATAACTAGTAGTACTGTTTAAACAGAAATAGCAAAAAGAGTAGCGGAAAAGGGATAGTTTGTTAGGGAACGGTGTGATGTTTTGCTATCCTTCATCGGTAACCTGTTCCACATCAGTCCTCCTCCGCTTTAGAAGAGCTCGACCCTGACGAGCTTATTGCAACTACAGCGTCATCAGGAGGTGTGTATGCCCATATATCAGCTACATTAAATGTAGGAGTCGTGTTACAGTCGGTTGGTAACGCGGCTGTGTAGGCATTATCATTGATCTTGGAAATGATAGGAATATGTCCAATCTTGCGACGGGCTAATTTGGAATAAACTCCAGGTGGGAAGCGCTCTCTTCGCAGACGAACAATGACTAAATCGCCCACATTGAATAGGCGTTGTCTACGGTGGGCATCAGCAGCTTCCTTTTAGCGTTGATTTGTTTTAATAATTTGTTGATGAACGTCATCCAACATCTCCGTATAGCGATCCGTGAAAGAAGAGACAACTGATGACTTACACTTTGGTAGTACAGTAAGATCAAGAGCGATATTAGGTGCCTTATATAAACAATACTAAAAGGTGGCTTACCTGTGGATCGGTTCGTCATAGCATTATAGGCAAATTCAGCTTTACTTAATACCTCCTTCCATTGCTTCGGGTGTTCCTGTACTAGGCATCTCAACATATTGCCCAATGTACGATTAACCACTTCTGTCTGACCGTCAGTTTGAGGATGGTATGCTGAACTCAGGCGGTTATCAGTGCTCAATCTCTTCCATAACTCTTGCCAAAAGTGACTTATGAATTTCACATCGCGGTCAGATGTGAGGCTCCTTGGCAGGCCATGCAACCTAACAATTTCATTAAAGAAAAGATTTGCAATATGCATAGCGTTTGCAGTTTTCTTACATGAAATGAAGTGGGCCATCTTTGAGAATCTATCGACGACCACCATAATGGAGTCGTTACCATGCTTGGTCCTTGGTAATCCCAAGACGAAGTCCAAACTAAGATCTTCCCATATCGAGTCAGGTACTGGCAAAGGCATATAAAGACCTGTGTTTTGGGCTCCGCCCTTGTAAGTTTGACAAATTTGGCAGCTGTCGACTAATCGAAAGACATCTCGTCGAAGTTTAGGCCAAAAGAAAAGATCTTGTAGCTGTCTCAATGTGTTGTCTCTGCCCGTATGTGCTGCCAACCCTCCTCCATGAGCCTCACGGATGAGCTGTTGCCTCCAGGATGAAACTGGAATGCAGAGGCGGTTCTATTTAAACAGATAGCCATGTCTTATGGCATAGTCCTGGTTTTGTTGTCCTTCTTGACGTTGTTTCCAAACTATACCGAAATCAGGATCTTCACTATACAATTCTTTGAGGCATTCCAAGTCTGTGATTTCCATTTGTAGCTGAATAAGAAGGCTCCATTTTCTGCTGAGGGCGTCGGCCACCCGGTTATCACTACCTGGCTTGTGTTTGAGTGTAAATGAAAATCTTTGTAAAAATATAAGCCAACGAACATGCATCCTGTTAACTGTTTTTTGGCTATTAATGAACTGTAGTGCCATGTTGTCACTACTTAGTATAAATTCTTGGTGCAATAAATATTGTTTCCACTGTTTAAGTGCTCGAACTATAGCATACAACTCTTGTTCATAGGCTGTCCACTTTTGCCTCGTCGGACAAAGCTTTTTGCTAAAATAAGCAATAGGTTTACCATCTTGCGATAGGACCGCCCCCACACCAATTGATGAAGCATCTGTATCTATTGTGAATAGTTTATCAAACTGTGGCGGCACTAGAACCGCAACCGAACTCAGTGCTTGTTTAATGGCTTCAAAGCTTTGCTGTTGTTCTGAATTCCAAAAGAATTTTTTTGATTTTGGACAATCTGTAACAGGGGCTAAAATCACACTGAAATTTCTGATGAATTTCTGGTAAAAATTGGCTAAGCCATGAAAGCTTCTCACTTCAAAAAAAGATCATGGTGTCGACCACTCCACAATAGCAGCTATTTTTTTGGGATCCATGTGTAATCCATATGCCGAAATTATGAAGCCTAAGAAATAAGCTCTGTCTACAGCAATTTCACACTTTGGTAGATTAACAAATAACCTTTGTTCCTTCAATACTTCAAAAAGGCTTTTTAGATGGTTCAAGTGTTGTTGTCAGTCATTGCTATATACCAGAATATCATCAAAATAAACAATACAGAATTTACCCAAGAATGGCCTGAGAATTTCGGTCATGATTCTCATGAATGTAGAGGGTGCATTACACAACCCAAATGGCATAACCTTCCACTCATAGAGGCCTTGAGGTGTTTTGAATGCGGTCTTCTACTCATCCCCTGAACGAATTCGAATCTGATGATAGCCCCTCCGCAAATCTATCTTTGAGAAAATGGAAGAACCCGTGAGTTGATCTATCAGCTCGTCAATGCGTGGCACGGGAACCCGATACTTGACAGTTATTTTATTGATGGCCATACTGTCAATACACATTCGCCAGCTTCCGTCTTTTTTTGGAACAAGTAGAGCGGGAACTGCACAAGGGCTCAAACTTGTCTGAATTAACTGTTTCTCCAGCAGCTTATCAACTATCTCATGTAAGATGCCTTATTCTTTAGGATTTAATATGTAATGCGGTAAATTTGGTAGCGTCGAACCTGGAATGAAGTCAATCTAATGCTGAATATCTCGGAGGGGAGGCAACTCGGCGGGCAATTCAGAGGGCATTATACAATGATATGCCTCCAACAACTCCTGGACATCACTTTGCAAAATTGTCTGATTTGCTTTCCCATTTGGTTCGATCAACAACAGAGCAAACATTGGGGCTGGTTCTCGCCAGCAATGCAGAAGGGCAGACCCCGTAACCAAGTGCATCACAGCCTGCTTCTCTGATTTGGTACGTTGCGAAGTAATTTCGTTGGAACCAGGTAGCAATCGGAGACGCTTACCTTTCCATTCAAATGAATAAACATTAGCTCTACCATCATATGTGGCGCCCACATCGTATTGTCACAGCCTTCCTAAGATCAAGTGGCTGACGTCCATTTCGAGGACGTCACATAAGACTTCACAAAAGTAATGTTTTCCCAATGAAAAAGTGACACGGCAAGAGTCGTTAACACTTATTTCCATACCTTTCCACACCCAGCTTATTTTATAAGGATTTGGATGCTTCGTAGTCATTAACTGCAAACTTTGGACAACAGATCGAGAAATGACATTCTCGGTGCAACCACTGTCGATCAAGAGGTCACATACCTTACCATTTATGGTGCACCTAGTCCTGAAAATGGCGTGGCGTTAAGAGTTGGGACTTTGTCGCAGAGCTAGCAGCAGTTTCCCCATCACACAAAATATTGGCTCGCCCTCATTTTCCATGATGTTCTCGACTGTCTTTTCCCAATCAAGATAGTCTTCTATGTGTAGGCGTCTGTCAAAGAACGGAATATCCAACTTGACCTTGAATTCCCCAGGATGGGTGCGATAGTGAGCTGTTCGGCGATGTCTGGGATAGTCTGGCAAACACCTACTGCCTCTGTCATCATCACTGGATTCTATTGCATCATACCCGTGAAACATCTGCGGCGCCTCCGCCTCAGAATCAGTCAAGTCCTGTTCGTTTGCTTGGTTTTGATGCAGATTGCGGCCATCTGCTGCTCTCCTTTTATGGATCGGTCTGTTCGCTGGCACCTCTTCCCACTGTAATGGCCGATGTGGTTGTCTTGCCCGATTGAGATTGAACTCACGGTGTACTTCCACAGTCAACCTTTGTAGTTCTGTCGCCAGCTCCTCAAGCCAGCGATTAAGATTGTCTTGGTTTGCCCACAGAGCCTTGATGCTCCGACCCCCATCCGTGGCCAGTTCCTTGCCGAGATCCGCCATCTTCCTCCCACAATTGGCTCTGATACCAAAAACTGATGTAATGGTTGCAATGCCACAGGACCTAGAAGACGATGCAAGCAAAAGGAAAACAAAACAGAACTCTTGTTCTGGGAAGAAGAACTATTTTTCTATTCAGAATTCAAAAGTTTGCAGTATCACTATTATATTTTCTTATATGTAATTCTCCTATCCTGTACTAAAACAGTAGAAAATACCTATCATAACTAGTAGTACTGTTTAAACAGAAATAGTAAAAAGAGTAGTGGAAAAGGGATAGTTTGTTAGGGAACGGTGTGATGTTCTGCTATCCTTCACCGGTAACCTGTTCCACATCAAGTGTTACAGGGAAATCTCCTATCTCTGCATTGGAAAAGTCATTGATTTTTTCGCCCAAATATTTCTCCATATCCAATGTAAAAGCTAGAAATATAAATTACATCCAATTATTTTAATCAAATTTCCCAACAACCATTGTCATGTTTTTAAATTTAGTTTCTGCAATCGCAAATGCTAAAGTAAAAAAAGATCGTTGCTACTATCAAAAGAATTTACAGATAGCTACGGTCCGAAATACTTAGATTTTAAATGATTGGCATAAAGCCCTATTAAATGTCTACAACCAACCAGAAAATATTCGATGCAAATATTGAAGATAACATAAAATCTCTTGAAAGAACTGTTGTCACTATCATAAGCTTATGTAATATTAGTCATAGGTCATCAAAAATTATCTTGATCGGGCACGAATCTTGAGGCATGTTCAAGTTAAAAATTTTTGAAATTAAATTTGGAATCATTTGAACTCCAATTTCAATAAACTTATAGTCAAATTAAACATCTCAAGGAGACAAAATCAACGACATCAAATCGATTCAATATGAGCCCAAATAGGCCCAAATCAAGTGATCGAATCATATTTAGAAGGTTCAAAGTATTAATGGGATGACCAAGTGATCTCTAAATATGACATGCTTATAGTTGAATCAAGCAGCTCGACAAGACGAATCCAACAAGCCCAAGATCGCTTAATTCTGACATTATTAAGGCACTTAAATACTTGATGATCGATATATGATCAAGGGAATCAATATGAGCCGTCTGATGGAGCACTCCGAATTTATCCTGAACCTTCTCCATATTTGCGGGGCATGTCACTCTTAAAATTTATAAATAGACTCCCTCTTCTCACATGCGCCAGTGAACTTTCATCGACTGTGGCCAGACCACCAATGGGTAGCCGATTGTAGCTGAATTTTCACCAGGCTGCCGACCACCGACCACCGACCACCGACCACCGTCAAACTTCCACCTACCACAGACCGCCGTCGAACTTCTGCCCGACCATCATCGAATCACCGCCCTACCGCCAACCACTGTTGGACTTCCAATCGATAGTTGATTGCCATCAGACTTCATCTCGAACATTGTCGGATCACCACCCACCCTCCGACCGTAGTCGGACTTCCACCTGGCTGCCAATCTCCACTAGAATTCCACACGACCACCATTGGACCACCGCCCGATCATTGATCATCTTCGGATCACCGTCTATTTGTCGATCGCCACTAAACCTCCGCCCCGCCGACGACCTCCATTGGACCTTAGCCTGGATGCCATCAGTACACCACTCTGACCACCGTCGCCCGCCAATTAAGGTCTCTCCGACCTCCATCACCCGTCAACTATGGTCCCTTCAACCTCCATTGCCTAAGGACTACGGTCCCTGTGACCATCGTCGCCTGCTGACTACACTTTCTCCGACCTCTATTGCCTGCTGACTACAGTCGCTCCAACCATCGTCGCCCGCTGACTATAGTCCCTACAACCTCCATCACCCGCCGATTACGGTCCCTCCGACCACCATCGCCCGGCTACGGTCCAACTGACCGAATGAACAAGTCAACACTCTCATGAGAACAACTCTCATATTACTAGATTCTTCCAACTCCCACCATGTAACATGCTTTATGTGATGTATATTTGCTACATCGAGTCACGACTTTCCACCCAAGGAAGGGCCTCTTTTGTAATCAACAATAAACATTAATAGAATTATTTTAACTGGGTCAGACCCCATGGTTTTTCTCATTTTCAGACTTTTCCAAGTAAAAATCTTGGTGTCTCTTATGACTCTTGCACCGCTCTCTCTGTTATCTATTTGTGCGCTGGATCTTTGTGCAAAACTAAGATGCTAAATTTTATATCTCTCTATCGCTGTGAATGTTCTAGTCTGTAACAATTAGAGCCTCAATTTATATTAATAATTATATTTTTTATGTATTTTTCAAGCTTAATGATTTTCTGTTTCTCGGCTTCCTAACTTTTTTCTAACGTCATTCTTAACTTCAATATAATATCAAGCAAATATAAAAGTTACAAAAAGGCCCTAGCTCATATCCATCATTAAATCCATTCCTAATAAAAGTTCAGAGAAAGTCTACACAAGCGTGGTATGAAAAAATATGAAATCCAATAAGAGAAACTCATATTATATTGCTTTCATTTTGATTCACGGAACCACATATAATTATTGAGCCGAAGCAACTAAATACGAAGTAAGACTAACAACTAATATAAACTTGTGATCAATCCACCAAACTTAAAAAAAAATTTGGATAAAAATAATCCGGGGGGAGGTAAACCCTAAAATGCTTATTGATATGTGTACAAAAAATTAAAATGATCGGCATGTATTTCAAGGCAAATATTGAATTGAAAACTTTCGAAATTAAATTCGGGATTATCTTAACATCAATTTTAGTAAACTTATAGTCAAGTTGAATGTCTCGACAAGATGAACCAAACGATACCAAAAGTAGTACAATCCAAGTCTAAATGAGCCTAAATCAAGTACTTGATGCATCATTGAAAACTTCAGACATTAACTAGATGACCAAATGATCTTGAAGTTTGACATGCTTATGATAGAATCGAGTGGTTTGATGAGACGAATCTAACGAGCTCAAGATCACCTAATTTTTTTTACATCATTAAGCCACTTAATTGCTTAGAAAACCTTTCATGACCAGGGTCAATATAGACCATACGATGAAATATTTTGGATTATGATCAATTTATCAAAATGTCCATCTTAAAATTCTATAAATAAAACTTTATTCTCTATAAAAAAGGGGTCCAAGAGTTGAGAGAATTAAAAAACTCTCTAGCATTTTCTAGCTATCACCATCAATGGCTACCACCAGTTATCACCGCTGATGGCCATCGACAGCCGCCATCACCGCCGATGACCACCGCCATCACCACCAATGACCGCCGCCATCACCACCGATGACCGCCGCCATCACCACCGATGACCACCGCTAGTTGCCATCATTACCAATGACTACCACCAACAATTATTACCATCATCTCAAGATTCCTATCAAAATCTAGCTCTATTAGTTATCATCTAATCTCGTTGTTGAATTTTGATCATACACTTATGGATATCAGATTTCTGTAATTTTCACAAAGGGAAATCAAACACTTGTTCTCAAATAGTCTTATCATCTTCAAATGTGAGGAAGAGAATTCTTGTATCTTCTATTTATATAGTGAATTTTTTAAACTAGGCTAAGCCCTGTTTTTTTGTTCCTTCCAAACTTTTCATGCAAAAAAATTATGATCTCATATGAGTTTTATCTGTGCATGCTAATTTTTTTATCAAAAGACATATATATCTTTTATTCTACCGATCTAAATTTTCTGGCGTCAATCCATCAAACACAAAAACCTTACATGGATTTATCGGCGGGGTGACAACAAATTAGGTGTGCGGGTTAGTAATTAGACAAGTGAGTAGTTAGAGCGTCGTGTCGTATATTTGAGCTGAAATTTAAGTTTTAAGTGGTATTAGGGGCATAATATGAGAGAGAGAGAGAGAGAGAGAGAGAGAGAGAGAGAGAAATCCCTTAGCAAATCAGCCCCCTTGTTTCTCTATGCGTCTGATAATCCTGTAACAGTGAAACCCTTGGTGATGAAATTTGGTGTTATATGATGGCATGGAACTACCCTGCAACCCGAAAGCAGGTGCTTACCACGGGCTTTTTCTTTGTTGCTGGCGTTGTCATGATGGCTATTGGCGGGCACCTCTCCTTCGTCAACATCGCCCCGCAGCAAGCCCGCGCCAAGGCTCGCCGAGATTTCGTTGTGGAATATTTGAAAAGGAAGTTCCCGGATAAACCCTAAGTCTGTCCTTCTCTTCCCAAATGTCCGCGTATAAATGTTTTCCCGGTCGGTGCACGGTAACTCGCATGATGCCTTGCTCATAATTGACCTTTTTTTTGGCAGTTTGTTGGTTAATTAGGTGTCAGCCTTCTGGTTATATCATGTAGAGGAACCCATTCAGAAACCCTAGTCATTCTTTATGGGGCAAAGCTATTTGTGGACGGTTAGTTTGGGTTTTTTTGTTTTCGTATTGACGAGTGAGGGAGAGGGAAGGAGCTAGATTTGTGATTGTGAATCATGGTAGAAAC
Source organism: Dendrobium chrysotoxum (assembly GCA_019925795.1). Taxonomy (NCBI): domain Eukaryota; kingdom Viridiplantae; phylum Streptophyta; class Magnoliopsida; order Asparagales; family Orchidaceae; genus Dendrobium; species Dendrobium chrysotoxum. The sequence goes on from CM034309.1 coordinate 44,071,749, forward strand.
CTGCTGCATTTTTTTGGTTTAAACTAGCAAGAGGAAGCTTTGATGCCATGGATAGCTCTGCAATAAAGTGTATTGGTCTTTGGAATATTGCTGCTTTTCGTTATTTTTTGCTGCTTTATTTTTGGCAGAAAATAATTTATAGGTGTGCTTTCATTAAGGCAGTCTTATTTCGTAACATTTGAATGACAAACATGAATGTGTTAGGATAGGAGAAGCAAATAAGGAAATCCTTCTCTTGGTCCGTGCACAAGCAACTAGAGAAATGAGCAACTAGTGAGAAGTCGAGAACACAATTTTTATGTGAAAAACAGAAAGAAAAAGTTGCGGGGCCTATTCCAACCAACCATTCTCCATTATGAAAACAACCGGATTACAAATTTCGTCTTTTCTCGAACACTAAAAGAATGATAACAAAAAGCCCCACAAAGACTTTGATAACAAGAATGGACACTGTTGATGGATTTCACGTTCACTAGTGGATAGTATGAGCTGCACACTTCTTTCCCTCACTCTAGGTGCAAAAGATTGCTCCTTGAAGTAGATGGGAAGTCATTTGTTCACAACGTCTCTTCGAATCAATCAATCCAATTGTTAATTGGTTCCCTGACCGATTCGGTCCAACACTAAAGCCGTTTTTGACAAGTACTAGGAAAAATCATGATGAATTGAATGTTGGATCATCGAATCGGTGAACCGTTCATGATTTGGTTAAACCACATGATTCATTTCATGATCAAATTTTATATTTGATATCATCCTTTTTTTCTTTTTAGATGGTTGAAACTTAATCTTAAGGTGAATAATATAAAATCTAAAAATGACTAAATTACAATAATATTTAAATTACTATCTAAAATGGATTGCAATATATTTATGCAAACGGTTATCAAGGACTATGCAATATCAACTTATTTTTATGGGGGATTGCCACACAATTCTTATATATGTATTTATCTAATATCTAAACTTTGACATTTACTTATATAACACACAAATCTTTAAATCACATAAAAACGCCACTAATATTAGTTTTCTTGAAGTGAAATACACATTTTCTTGCATATTGAGACAATTAAGTGTTATATAAGTAAAAATCCAAGTTAAGTGTTAGTTATGTAAATACATAAGAATTATGTGGTGAGTGTGTAAATCCCCCAATTTTTGTTTGTATATATTTTTTATTGATATTAAATTTCTCTATTTTTAAATTCATTTTTATAGCATTGATTTTCAGATAGAAGAAAATATAAGAATTTCAATGCATTATCTTAGTTTCAATTATCACTAACAAATGATTTATCATTTAAATATAAGTGTTTTAATTTAAAATCATGTAAGATGTTTTATATGTATGTTCTATGTTTCATAAGATAATTCTCTTTTTTGTCATATATTTATATCATTATTATAATATTTAAGTAATAATTTAATAATTTTAACATTTATTACATCATTATGGTTCAACCCTTGATTAAGGATTAAAATGGTCCCCACATATTTAAAAGTTCCATTTTAGTCTCTTAACTTTTTAAATACTGACCTAAATGATCCAAGAGAATGAAGTGCCAAGGGACCAAATTGATACTTTTATATAGTTGGAGACTATTTTGATCCTTCAGAAAAAGTTAGGGACCAATTCGACTCTTTTCTCAAATTTCAATTGAACCTTGAACTTTGAGCATTTCATTCTTTCAGCTCAATGTCTGATTTGATTTTCAAAACCTTGCCCTATTGGACTTTCTTCATGTCACTAGGAAATAAGCCTTTCCTGTTCTTTATATTATTGGTTAGTGTAATGACCATCAAGTTTTCCTTGTCCCTATGTGAGAAAGTACATGTATTCATGCTTGAACTATCAAACATAAAATAACACCATTCTCTTGGAATTCTATATAAAGCTTTGCAATAATTGCCTTGTTGGAGAATTCTTATGCATGAACCTTCCTCATATGAATGGATGAACCTCAAAAAACTCCTCATGTAAAGGATGTGCAATTTTTAGATAAAATCAGAAATTAAATAGAACCAATGTTATTTAGTTGTTAAAGTAATGGTTCATTTATTGGCTATAATTTTGACTTTCTTTGATTTTTTTGTTATTGATTCATTATTTAAGTTAATTGCATTTTGTTTTCTCCAAACTAGACCTAGCTGACCAAACTCAATTCACTTTGGTTTAGTTCGGTTTAGAAGATGTTTGGTTTTTAAAAATTTTCAACCAAAACCAATTGATTTAGCTAATTCATAAATCAAATCATCCAAATTGACCAAATGCACATAAGGAAGAGTTTTAGCATTACCTCTTTATGCATACTTAATGCTTTTTGTTAAGGATTTTATCATCATATCTAACCTGTTCATTGTATGATTGAGTTTTACAGTTCTTTGATTTTATTCGCAAGAGCATTCTACATTTAGTGGCACCAAACATCAATATGCTTAGACTTTGAGTGTAAACTAGGATTTTGTTAGATGGCTGATACTTAGATTGTTAAAATGCAACACATTCTATTTCAAATCAAGTTCTTCGAGAAATCTTTTTTATCCAAATCTTGGCAGGCTTGCAAGGAGGGATAATATAAGGCTATCAAATGGACATGGGTGAACCTTTTGGCAACCAAGCTTGCTTAGTAGAGATTAATTTTTCCATAAGGCTTAAATTTGATGGTGAACATCCACCGACAAGCAATTGGTTTGACTCCAATAGGGGATGTCAACCAAATTTTAGATAAGACAACCAAGAAAAATAGCCGTTTCAACATCCACGGCATATTTCCATAAAGGAATTTGTAGTGCATTTTGATATGTCCTAGAAATAGATACAATTGAAAAAAGAAAAATGAATGTATGAAACATTGTAGATAATTACTTAAATGAAATGTAGGCGTTAAGGAGATGAGCAATACATTGTCGTTTACCTATTCAAAGGGAAATATGTAAATGTAGGTTAGATGGCTCATCAGTTGGTGGATACTCAGTTGAATTCAATAATGTGATTGGAGGTGTTGTTGTGGATGAAGGTTGGGGTGCAAACAAGTTGGTCGAGCTTGGGTCTTGACCAACTCGAGCTTGACTCACCTATCCAATGGTAGGCTCGAACTCGACTCGCTGGAATAATAGCGAGCTTAGCATCTATTAGTGTTTAAACATGTGGTAATAATTGTTTGTGTGGGTTGCTGTTATTATTTAGTTCAACTGATCTCAAATCACTCTGAGTTTGAGCTGAAGCTTGAGGAAATAATAGAGCTTGGGTAAATGAGTTCTTGTTTGGTTTACCAAATTCTTCATTTTATGATAGAGAATATTGTAGGGACTTCTTCAAATCATCACTTTGATAAAAATTGTTTAGTTAGAAATTTTAAATATATTTCATTTTGTTTATAAGATTGCACTCTGAGCTTATATAATTTATTAATTCTGATCACTGAATTTCAAAGGGGGCGTCAAAAGAGGCCAACACTAGCTAATAACTTTGATCACTTGATAGGTAGCTTGAGCTGAACTAATTTAGACATCTTGTAGTCATCTTATAAGTTGTTTGGGGTGAGCTCTTTTGTGAAGCAGATTGATCGATCTATATATTTATGCATTTTATGGTATTTGTATGATTATTTTTATACTTAAAACATATTTTTGTATTATTTCTTCAAATTCTTAGGGTTTTTTATAATTTCAAGAAGGCAAGGGACCTTTTTATAAAATTTCATCATGACACATTTATTTGTCGATAAGGGGGCTATCTCATGTGATAAGTTGGTTGACCAAATGGTCAAATAAGTTGCCTAAATATATGAGAAAATTTGGCTCAGGTTATCCTGCCTTAAATTAAATTTGATTAGGAAGGGCTCTATAGCCATCATATTTTCTTTGAGATGACCCAAAATTTTTTTCACAAATATAATACTTGTTTGGCATGTTAATATAGTCACGACAAGTTGCATGGAGACTCACAAAGTGTTTGACTTCCTGAAATACCTAAGACCATAATCTCCAATCAAGATGATCATTTTTGCCAAATTACGACAGAAGTGCAAGAAGAAATGTGAACGTAACTCAACTTAACTGACTTTGATCCTCAAACATATGACAGCATATGAAATATTATCCTATAAGATTTACTTCGAACATGCATCCTTGATGTTGGGGGAGATTAGGAGTGATATCTTACTTAGATCAGTTCTATCTACTACTACTACAATTAATTAAGTATCGACATGATTTTGTTCGAAGCATTATACCATAGGAGGTAAAATTGCCTTTTTGTTGGACCAAAATAGGAGAGTGAGCACTTTTATGATCTTAAAATATTGGACGAGAGAACAAAGAAGATCAAAATAATTTGGGAGCCACTCTAGCAACTCATGCTTCGTTTGGTTTTCCCGACTTTTTTTTTCGTTTTTAAACGGAGGTATTAGAGTGGAGAAGCATAATTTTTTTCTTCTCAGATCGGCGAAAAAACGGAGGTGTAGCAAAAGATATTTTGGAAAAGTCACGTAAACAAACAGTAAAATAATAAAATTTTCACGGATTGAAATCGGAAACGGAGAGATTACGGCCAACCAAACAAGGCTTCAATAAGACCGACATAAAAAAAAATATTATGATCAAATATACACGAGATTGTAGATCACATCTTCATTAGAGTCATTCCGGTGAAAGGAGTAAATGATTCATATAGATTCAGAAACTTATGCCACATTATTTTTTTTACTATTTAAGATTCATCTTGGGTGGATTCTATCGTTTATGAATTGATTCTATATCTTCAATACTTCAACTTACTAAAGCACACAATAAATTTCAGGTCTTCCCTTAAGTTATCCGAGTAGAATAGAAGCTGCCCGAGCAGCTCTAAGAAAAACATAGCAGACTAGTGGGCTACACGGTCTCTCAAGTAACACTCCTTAGAACTAAACAAATCCTTTTGAGATGCTTTACCCAAGTCAACCTGTGACCAAGCAAATTGGGTGGAGCCGAGTAGATTAAAATCGTAGAAGGGATTCTTATTGCCTTCAATTAGGCGCAATATTTGGTTCTGGATCCTCTTGAGTAAATTAAGATTTATCTGTCTTTCCTCTATGATGCGAGGACAAATCTAGTCAATGAGCGTGTGTCATGTGTCCTGAGTATTCATATGAGTTTTCCTGTCTTTTAAGGAAATTGAATTGTTGGTGCGAGAGGTTGCTTCATTCACCCTAATGCGGTGTGCGTAGGTAGCACCTAACGGCCAAAGTAAGCTTGGGGAGGAGATTGACTCGGATTGCAGGCCAAGGAGAGAGGAACGTTACCTTCAACCCTTCATGTCTGCAAATAGCTGGAGAGTCTTCTCTCATTGATAATGGTGATATTTTCCTTGGATATGAACGGATTCTTATTTCATAGATATCTTCTACCTTGAGATTGATTATGACATATGATAGTGGATTATTATTCTCTGAAATATATGCAGTCTCCATATCATTTTGATAACTTTTGTTTCATGTACACATATGCGTGTATGATGAATGAATGCATAATATGAAGTGATCAGCCGATTTGGTATGGAGGTGGTATGGCCTTTTTTTTTTCTTTTTTTGGGAATAATTAGGTCAATTAAGTCAAACTCACACACATGCATATGGGAGGCTCAAACACAAGACCTCTTAGTTGATAGTAAAAGCTCCCAACCAACAGACCAATATTAGTTGCATATGTTGTGGCCTTCAATATGAAGCGATATGACCGTATAGCTTCGTGGAATCTTGCTTCGAAGCAGTGTGACCTTCATTATAGAGCGATGTGACCCTATACTTGAAATGAATTTATGATTGAAGGACCAAAAAGGCCTTGTGTTTGTAACCTCATTATGACAAATTTACCATTTAAAACCACAAGGCTGAGTACTTGATCTTATCAAATCTAGAGTATTTATTATCTTGGTAATGGTATCACTTATCAGAGTGGTTTATTATCTTTACTAACAATTGCCGAGCAGTTTATTTTTCCTTCTTCCATGTATTCTGCGGTGAATTAGACGGATTATTTAGCTTTCGTTGGGATGGCTTTTTTATTACTTCTTAAAACAGAATTTTAGTAAAAAAATTAAAAATTTTGTACTAAAATTTCATTTTAAAAAATAATAAAAAAATCTTTCCAAAGGAAGCCTTAGCCTTGGCTGAGAAAATTGAGAAGTTTGCCAAGTTGGTACTCGACAAGGTTACCTGGCCTGACATGTAGGCTCCACGAAAAAGTTTAGAATGATTCCTGAATTATTTGTTTATGATCATGTTAGTCTCAATTTATAAATATATTAAATCTAACTGTTTGATTCTTAATAGTTAAATTAATGCTGTGATTGATTTATGCTTCGTTTGGGACGACTTTCTTACTGCTTCTTAAAGCAATTTTTTAGTACAAAAAATTTAATTTTTGTACTACAAAACTGCTCTAAGAAGCAGTAAGAAAGCTGTCCCAAACGAAGCCTTAATTGCAAACCAATTCAATCCTAATTTGAAATTTTATAGTACATATATTGGCCAGCCCAAAATTGTTTTATAACTCGATTTGATTCGATTCTAAGTAAATTTGGCTTCAATTCGGTTGATTTTGAGCCAACTTAAAAATAAATCGAGCAAACTCAAATTTAATTGATTTGTTCAAATCTAATTTTTATGCATAAAATCATTATTTATATATATAATTTAAATAAAAAATGTTTTTTATTGTTAAATATGTGATTAAAATTTTTAAATAATAAATAAAAATATGGATTTTAATTGTTATAATGATTTGGCATATCATTCGAAAATGACGTTATGGGTATATACACGTTCTATAAGGATTTTTAGATACAAGATAAAGAAAAGTTTACTTTGTATCTTATAATATATATAATTGTTATTTGTTTATTCAGAGAAATGTAATTAGTTGTTTTTGGATAAAAATGTTTTTCTGGTAAAGTTATCTAAAAAAGAAAATTATTTTTAATATTTTTTAGTCAAATTTTTTTAGTTCTATGTCTGTTTTTCTTAATGTAGGTAGAAATTAATATAATTATTATCCTAGTAGGCTGGAGTACAACCCTATGGAGTTGGAGAGATTATTACGTGCGGTGTCCGGACCGTTCGGAGGCAAATCCGGACATGCCACGTCACCCGGATGCACTGGGCCCCGACGATGTGGCGCGTCCGGATTCGCCTCTGGACGAATCCGGACACCGGATGTAATAATTTTCCATGGAGTTGAGAGTTGGCAATTACCCACCTTCAAAATTTATTTTTTTATATGAGGGGTAATTTTTGAGATTTTGTTCTCCCCTAAAAAATTAGCTATGCACACTCTCTGAATTTATTTTTAAATATGAATGGAGCAAATTTGAGATTTAGTATTATATATTATTTATTTATTATATTTAATTATTCATTTAATGAATCTGCACACCTTAAAAATTATAACTTGTTTTGCGCCTGCAATAGAATCAAGACCGATGTTTTATGTGATCAAATGATCTAAGACAACTCTCTCTAAAGTTGATATAAATAATGTAAATATAATAAGATGTTGTAATCATATAAACTTTTAAATTTTGAAATAAATAAACAAACAATTTGTCTAAATTTAATTAAATTTATCATATCTAATAATTTACAAAATATAATCTACAAAAAATTTAATATCCATCGTTGTTTATCTTGGTTGGTGGGGCAGTACGGTTGGGAAGCCCTCAACCTGTGCTCGAATCTCCTCGAACATCAGCGCCTTTTAAATGAGGCTTGATCAAATGCGAGTCAGAATATCACTAAGATGAGTGCCTCTTTTAGGTCAACAGAGAAATTTATTATGTTGTCAAACACCTCTTAAATAAAGATGACAGCGGATAGCTACGCCGTTCTCAACAATAATAAAAAAAAAGAATTAATGCAATTTGGGTTAAATCGTGCTTGCGCTGAAAGAGCACCTTGCTCCTTCGAATGGCTTTAGCCGTCGAATGAATCACGCTATAGTTCCCGACCGCGCCTTTCCATATACCGCAACGAACAGCCATGGGGAGGAAAGCCGAAAAGGACGAGAAAGCGCCGCTGGCCGGCGATCCCGAGTCGGAGGAGAAGAAGAGGCTGAGATCCCTAGCCGTCTCAAAAAAAATCCTCCGCCGCTCGCCGGCGAATGCCTCTGCCCCTCTCGAGCCCTCCAAGGCCGTTGTCAAGCTTCAGGGCCGCGACATAGTGAAGCGGGGTCAACGAAAAAGCCGTTATCTCTTCTCTTTTCCGGGCCTCATTGCCCCGCTTACCGGCGGTAAAATCGGCGATCTCGCGGACCTCGCTACCAAAAATCCAGTCCTTTACCTTGAGTTCCCGCAGGTAGTTATCTGTTTCAGCTCTAGAATCCCTTTCTTCCCTTTTCGCAAGGGTTTCTGGAAATATTTTGAATTTTATCTATTTCCGTGAGTTAGGGTCGGATGAAGCTGTTTGGTACTCATGTTTATCCGAAGAACAAGTACCTAACGCTGCAGCTCACCAAGTCGGCGAAAGGGGTTACGTGCGAGGATGTTTTTGAGAGTTTGGTAATTGCTCCTGACTTGAGCTTTATTTTTAAGACATATATGTTTTTCTGTCCGGTGCAACAGGTGGCGATTTTTTCCGGGAAGATGAAACGAAAAGAAAAAAAAAAGGACTAGAAAGCCAAAGGGGGATTAGGTTTTTTGGATCAGAACTGGAAGGGGGAAGTTTCATGAGATTGTGTACTGCAGAATCAGTGTTTTAGGGGAACCGGAAACTTACTATTTATTTTTAATGAAAGAATACAATTTTGCTCATTCACACGTTTAACAGTTGCTCTCCGTTTTTTACTATGATTGTCTTATCAAAATGCTTATATATATTTATATATATACACCTCTTGAAGTATTTGAATTTGCATATAGTCACATAGAAGGAGAACTTTGAGATTTTATTTGGCTTTCTACTTTAGGAAGTCAGCTGCATCATAATTACTTTGAGAACGCCATTCTGTATAAATTTCGAAGTCCCTGCTCCTTCCATCCTCTCTTTGATTTGTGAGAACCATCTCAATCTATTTTTTATCATTTTATTTTCAATTACTCTTTCTCTCACAATTTAAATTGCCTTGTGATTATTTTAAGGTGAACTTTTATTAGACAAAGTCCCAAGCCATCTTCATATCGGTGTGCTGTATTTCCTCAACATTACTAAGAAGCTTGTATAAATGATGTTGAATGGATACATGAAGCGTAGTATTGTGCCTAAGCTTGTCTTTTGCTTATCTAGTAATTTGCAATGATGTGCATGAAACACCTTTATTCCTGTTCCTAAAGCCAACATTTTGGGGCTGGATTACTCCTGGAAATTTTTTTTCATTTAATTGTGAATCACACAAGAAGGTCATTCATTCACTTGACTTTTGCATAACGTTTCATTATGGTAGTTATTCTTGTCCATCTGGGTAATTTAATTATTTTATAGTAGATTGTCTTTTCTGAGGCATGGTGGATTGGGCAAAAGGAGGAAAATCCTGAGGAATACCAGCTTGAGTTTCCTAAGGACTTAAAGGAGGTTTGCTAGCTTTACTGTTTCTTTGTTTTGTTTTTATAGAACTGTATTTGTTTATAAGTATTGTTGCATCAGGGAAAGGATTCTGATTATGACTTCAAGGGTGGTGCTGGGGCAACATATGAAGAAGCATCTGGTGGTCAAAAAAGTGGGAAGGAATATGTGGATCCACCTTCTCCTGATAATGAACTTGAGTCTGATGGATCTGATGATTTTTCTACTGTCATTAGCAAGGATGCAAAGAAGCCTATTGAAACAACTCCTCTTCGACAGTCTGCAAGGACATCAAGAAAAACATTGAAGTAAGAACATGTTACTAGTTTTTATGTATGTATGTATGTGCATGTGTGTGCACGCGTGCGCGTGTATATATAAATATATACTGCAATGCATGTGTTTTAAATCAGAGACATGTTTGAATCAGTTTCTTATATAACTTTTGGGATTGCCTCTATTAAATTTTCTCCTCCAATTATTTATGTTGGCCTACATTAAATGTTATTGTTATTATTTTCACAATATCTAGCCAAGTCAATTTTGGTCTACCCCTGATTGTTTGGGTTGGCCATATAAATCCTTCTGCTATCATTGCTATCATTACTAGTCCTGTGAATTCTTTTTCTTTTTGGTAAAACTGCAGATTCTTTGTGTCTATTTTGAATTATTTCTCTGTTGAGATGTGATGTTGAAGTTATAACAGTTGCTCAATTCCATTAGATTACCATATCTGTCAAGTATAATAATGGCATTGTAGTGGTAGCACAAAAATAATAACAAGTTTATTATTCAGCTTAGATAATCTGATAAAAACTCAATAATTGTTTTTTTTCTATCATTAACTGATAATCTTTTCATTTTTCCTTTTATATGCATTATTCTAATAGTAAAAAAATTTCATTCAAATGCTCACTTTGTTTTCTTAAGCTTGAATAATAATCAAAACACAGTGATTGTAATCCATTTGTTATCAACATGTTTATGAGATTCTTCTTTAATTTCATGTATTTCATTTCTTGTTGGATATACAAAAAATTAATATAGATTTTGGTTTCCTTTCTTCGTGGACCTCTATCAATTTAGCCATCATATCACGCATGTTTTGATATTTTTGAAAGTAGAATGCATATATACTATGTAACTTCATAACATTTTTATAATTCAGCACATCAGACCCATCTTTTTCTCATGAGTAAATGACCGAAATAATTCCTAGACTTTTTATGTGTGTCTATTTTAATTTTAGATTTTTTAGTGTTCAATTTAGCCCCTCAACTCATCAAATTTGAACTAATTTGGTTCTACTATTAATTTTGTTGTTTTATTGGATGGAAATTGGTGGAGTAAAGCTTTGCCTGAGGGCATTTGTTGCTTTTTTAGGGTTAATCCATTAGTTTAAGCTGATATTAAGTAATGAGAATGACCCTAAAAAGTATACTAATGGAAAACTTCTCTCCATCAATTTTCATCCAAAGTAACGACCAAGTTGATGGTGGAACTTAATTGGTTCAAATTTTGTGGGTTAAAGAAATAAATTGAACATCTCTGTGATTAAAATGGATAGGCTTAAAAAGTCCAGGGTGCATTTTGGTCATTTGTCGTTTTCCTAATGCTACTCCCTTTGATTTGCCAAGTATCTCTATGTTGTGTTTTTATGATTTCATGTTGCATGCACCATACTAATTGGATAGTGTGCATACACCATACTAATTGGATAGTGTTTTTAGACATGTGGACTTGTTTGCTAACGTTGCCTAAAGCGCAACCTATGCATTAGGTACTTGATGTTTACGGTTCATAGATATTTTGTTGTATAGAATTATTAAGACATCTGTTTGTATTGGTATGTTTTCAAGCTTGCTTTGTATGTTACTTTGCTTATATCAAAAGCAAAATAAAATAATTTTTTTCCCTTTTCTTTTATCATTTTGTATTCAAATTTTGTGGCAGGGTTAGTTATGCAGAATCATCTTCTGAGAAGGATTCAGCTGATAGTGATACTGAGGCAATTGAAGTGGATGAGTTGAGGATCAATGCTGAAGCTGATACAAAAGCCAAAAGTCCGGCTTTCAGAAATATCCATATTTTACTTTTAATCTATATTGATGTTTTTTTTGGACTACCTGTATATTTACCAAGTGCTACATGCTTTTTTAATTCTTAGTTCATTGTTATCCCCTTCCATTATTTTTGAAATTTCCTTAATTGATAGCACATAGAGATGATTTTGGTGTTGTAGGATCAATTGTTTGTTCTCCTGAGAATGATGCCATTGTTACAAAAGAAAATTTAGCTGAAGAAGCAAAGCAATCCTTGCAAAAGTCTTCCAGAAAATCTCCTAATAAAAAAGGGAAGCTAGTTCAAGCGAGGTTGTCTTCCTTATTTGAAAAAGTAGCTGACAAGGTGAGATATTAAAAGCTAATAGAGTATTAGAATCTGTACAATATTTATGTTTGCTTCTTTTTGGTTATTGTTTATTGCATATAGTTATTGTAGCATTAAGTGGTTTTTATAGTGATCGCAAATGTCATGTCAAAATATTTCTTTTGAATTTTATTTTAATGATTTCAGGTTATATTGATTATTTTGTCATAACTACTAACTATTCTGGCTAGACTAGGACAATATTGGTGACAATTGACTTTCACTTTATGTTTTAATGCAGATTTTCTTGTCTTTGTGTCTTTAATTCATATTAGTGATTCAAATAATTTTGCACTACTTACATATAAATTTGAATATTTAAATGATCAAAGTTTTTATATTTATTTTTTATCTTAAATTTTTTTTTTAGTTGTAGTAACCAACTTTGGATAATTGATTGATCATTTAGTCATGTTTGGTGAATTTGTAGGAAAATAAATTACCACGTAGATTCGGTCTGCTCTCTTATTCTGTGATCGAATGTTACATTGAGAATAATGTACCATCTCGAAAGACAGACACAATATTCTACAATTGATTCAATAACAAAATAGGGTTTTAAAAAATATCATTTATGTAATTAAACACAGCCAAGGAAATAAAATATCATCCCGAAAGATGAACATGATGTTTTATGTAAGTGTTTGAAAAGAGAAACGAGGTTTTGAAAGTTTTGCCATTCCTGCAACCAAATACAACGACGAGATTAGTGTATCATCTCAAGAGATGATAATATTTTACGAAGGATTTGAAAGAAAGAATGAGTTTTAAAAAATGCACCATTTCTATTATCATATACAACAAAGAGAATATCATATCTTCTCAAGAGATGAAAATGATGTTTTACAAAGGTATCTGAAGATGGAAGTGGGTTTTGGAAAGGTTGTCTACGTTCCCATAGATCTTTCCCCTACGTCGAGAGAACAAGATATGGTTTATTTTATTCTGGCGTTGTAGGTTCTCCATGAGGGCAAGCCTGCCCTTATGGTTAATTAAATCTCAGGAGAGATTAGGGTTGTCAATAAGTGTCACGACCTGAAAACTTGACCCGAACCGACCCGAAAATCTGGGGTTGGGTCGAACCAATAAAGAAACAAGTCAAGTTCGGGTCCTATTTTTGGACCCATTTATAATTTGGGTCGGGGTTTGGGCTAACCTGACAACTCGGGTTCGACCCGAATTGACCCATTCTACCCCGTCCCCGTGAGTTGTGACTTGCTTGTGCTGGTCTCGTTGACCTAGTCCCGCTGTAGCAAACCCCGCACATAAAGGCCAAACCCTTGCCCAGGTCGCCCCGTCGCCTGTGGCCCCGCGGCACGCGCACATGCCACACATCGGCCTCGCTCGCGGCCTGCCGGCCCCGCACCTTGCACTTGCGCTGCGGCGCTGGATGCTCCCATGGTCCCGCTGTCCCACACCCCGCGTTGCTGGTCCCCGCATGTCATAGCTAGGTCCATCTTTGCACACAAGCCCTAGCGGGTTCGGGCTAACCCGACAACTCGAGTTTGACCCGAATTGACCTGTTCTACACTGTCCCCATGAGTCGTGACTCGCTGGTGTTGGTCTCGTTGACCTAGTCTCGCTGCAGCAAGCCCTGCGCACTAAGACCAAAGCCCTCGCCCAAGTCGCCCCGTCGCCTGTGGCCCCGCGACACGGGCACATGCCACACATCGGCCTCGCTCGCAGCCCGTTGGCCCTGCACCTTGCACTCGCGCCGCGGCGCTGGACGCGCCCGCGTTCCTGCACCCCACGTTGCTGGTCCCCACATGTCGTAGCCAGGTCCATCTCCGCACACAATCCCTAGCGGCCTAGCATCTCCCGCTCGTGCTCTCGCAGCTGGGTTCATGGGTCGGGTCGGTTCAACTCGGTAACCCGGCGGGTTGGGTTCGGGTTGAAATTCCAGACCCGTTTGTAAAACTGGGTTGGGTTAAGGTTAACCCGTTTGGACCAGGTCAATTTAGGTTGGACCTGAACCCGACCCATTGACCCATTTTGACACCCTTAGGACAGATAAATCCCTCAAGAATACTCTCGATTAAGATGGTGGCAAATATTTTTAGGATTTCAAAGTTTAAGGCAATAATTAGAAGATTTTGGAATTTTCAAAAGGGATTGAATCAAGGTTGAGCAGTTTCTAGAATTGAAGGAGAAAGAGTAGGGAACACTAGGATTCTGAGACCACTCAAAAGTGCTCCAGCCTATCCTATGGTTGGGCTTTAATGTTTTAGGATGAAATTTATTTTATTCAAGTTAACATTTTATTAGAATGTTGGGACCAAGGTTTAAAATTGCGCAATTGGGTATTGAGGCGTTTTTTGTTCGTGAGGCGAGGCGTAAGCGTCAAGGCGTTTTGAGGCGTAAGCCTCAAAATCTAAAAATTGCGTAAAGTCAAAATAAAAGTTAAAAGTAAATTTTTATATAATATCCAAATAATATGTTAAAGGATGACATTAACTTTTTATTGAACTATGAAGTAATAAATTTACATACATATGAAATATATATTTGTATAAGATGTAAAGTGTTAAGTGATAAATTATGTGAAATAAAATTGAAATCTAAATATTACATGAACAAAACAACATAAAATATATGAATTGCATAAATATCATATAATATTAAGTTCAGCTCTAATTTTTTTCTTTCTCAGTTGCCTGCTCATCTACCTTTAATTCCCAAAGAAAGCTGAAATAATTGGCAACAACTCAGAAATCATCTGTACTATCATTACTAAGGGAATTTTTATTTGAGTCTCTGTCATAATAAATTGGTCTCTTTCCTACCTCATTCTATAGGGTCCAATACCTCTCAATCTGCTTCTTCATTTATTTTAGTCAACTTTATCTTTTATAAATGTTTGTCATCAACATAAAGATAATACTCCAAAATTTTAAGAAGAAATGGTGATGACGTGTGGCTTTCTAGTGAGATGCCCTGTGGCGGCTACGACGGTGGTGGCTACGGTGAAGGCGGTGGGCTAGAGGTCGAGGCAATTGAGAGGAAGTTGTTGTGACTTGGGGGTGCAAGAATGCATGATTTTCTTGGGGATTTTGTATAGGATTTAAGCAAGTTTTAAATAAAAAAATACATAAATAGAGTGAGGCGTACACCTCATGCCAGCGAGGCGAGGCGCAACTCAAGGCGGGCCTCATCCAAGATGAGGCGTAAGCCTCATAAAAAAAGCTTGAGGCGTAAGCCTCGAGGCGTTTTTTATTGGAATTGCGCTGAGGCGGGCCTCAAGGCGAGCCTCATATTGCGCAATTTTAAACAATGGTTGGGACTCATATTCTCGATCACCAAATTAGGACAATGCCCAAGAAGTGAGGGCTTATGATGTAAAATCAGCATCAAAACCTAAAGCTAAGGTGAGTAACTATATAATAGTGACTCGGACCTAGTCTAATGAAATGCAATGAGACTTATATCTCTTGCACCGTTAAGGGTTTAAGAAAGCCCGACTCTTCTGGACTTATGGTCCTGCCTGGATAGGATTGTTAGCTAAACTCCACATAGTGCTTTAAAATCATGATGTTTGGTCTTATGAAATGTAAGATAGGGTAAGCTGTTGTTTTAAGAGAAAGATTTGGGCCAACATCTAAAAGTATTAATGGCCCCTGACTATGAATGGTGGATCATGCTTCTAGTCCTAAATGCAATTAACATTTTTATTTTGATGGATTGTTAATGTGGTGGGGACTTGTGCCATTTACATTTTTCTAATTATTTATCTTTCTATATTATTTAAGAGGTTTTATAATTTTATTTTGAGTAAAAGTTTTCCCTGAAGGCTAACGATAGCTTATCTCTAGGCTGTCCTAGGAAAGCATGCAAATATCCGTTGCACACCAATTTATGCCTTCGCGTAAAATAAAAAAAGTTTTAGTGTGTAAATCACGGGGTTGAAATGTTGGTTAATGTTTGGTGTCGGTTGTTCTATTGTCTAACTAAGGGTTTCAATTTTCAGTTCTGGTCAAAGTTATAATTAAGTGTCTTTTATTTTATTTTGAATTTAGAATTTACAATTAGTCATTTAATATCTCGCAATGAACAAAAGAATAAAATATAATGTAATATATGAAAGAGATGAATAAAATACAAGCAAACAACATGTAAGAATAAATAAGAAACACATACAAAAGAAAGTAAACAGGAAACTCCTAACCTAAAAGTCTAAGGCTGGTGGCCTATATGCAATGTCTAGTATGTGTCAGGTCGTGCAGGTAGTCAACTCTATTATAAGTTTTGGGTTTCAATTTTTAATTTTAAGTATGTTTAATTTTATGCGGGGGTGATTTCAATTCAAATATTAATATTTTATAATTTTTTATTTGGCTTTTAAGGGGTTTATAAAGAAAGTTTTATTACTATTTTTTTTACTTAATATTATCCCACTTTATGTAGACTATTGTTTAGTATAAATATTTTTTTTACTTATATAATTATTTTTATTAAATTTTTAATGAATTTTTTAAGTTCAAGTTCAATTAAGAGATTTATTCAATTTAAGTGAAAATAATTTATTAATTGAAATATCTATTTAGTTTATTGTTTGTTACAATCCTATGTGTTTATTAAATTTTTTTTGGGATTTTCTGAATTTTATTGAAATTTTAATTAATTATTGATTATCCTTTATTCCTTTTTTTATTTTCTCTTTATTATTTTAAATTTAACGTCATGTTAAATTTTGAACTTTGTTTAATCTTAGGATTGATTAATTTTAATAGACAATATGATTGTATTATTTTTATTTATGTTATTTAATTTTATTTATTTGTTTAGGTTAATTTTATATTTGATGTAATGTTGAAGATTACTTGATTGTAATATGAATCAAATGTAAAGTTTAATTTAATTATGTTCATCATTTAAGTATGTATATCATTAAATCATTTCTTATTAATGATTTGTTAATTGGCTTTTACTCTTAGAGATAATTTGTGGAGGTCAAATGAGCTTAAGTGTCCAAATAGGTTAATGATTGGAGGATGAAGACTAACATATTGGATGGATATGACGGTCTCGGTCAAGATCCCATGATTTTCCATCGTCCCGGGTTCGTTAGTGTTCTTAGCCTACTTAGTCGAGTGCCGACTAGAGGATCCTTGTTAGCAACGATGGGTTACTTCATCCAAGGGGACCTCGTAGGCTAAGTGGTTGGGGGATCTAATCCTATGCTGACAAATGGGAAGTGCACATGCTAACGAATAGTGCACCTACGTCTATGTTGTCTGTTCTAAGGTGCCACACTTAAGCTATATGTATGTTCATAAGAGATGTAAACTAGTGGAGACCTAAGCCTAGGGGCCTCTATCTATACCCAACATCACCTATCAGGATCGCAGGTGAAGTGGGTTTTGTGTTCTTAAACCATCCTAGTTTGTGAATGTATATGTAATTGTTGTTGCAGATATGGGTTCACATGGTATATATATCATCACAAAATCAGCCCAAGCAACTGGTCTAATGTTCAACATTGGGGTTAAGAGAGAAAGGCTAAGGAGTGTATTATCTGTTCATTGTGTTTCTTACATCCATTATTGCATAGCTTCTTACAAACGAATAGCAACCATTGACAAAGTATTGGTTGTCGGAGCAACCATGTACATATTATATAGCTTTGATGATATCATATATTACATGGGCTTAAAATATGAGCATAAGGAAACAGGCAGGTGCTATTTTATATGACCAATGTATATATGGAACGGGCATATTTCTAGTAGTTTGCAAGCTTTGGCCCTCAACTTATTTCTCCAAATGATATAAACATGATACATTCAAACTTAATAGCTAACCTCTTCAGATTTATAGCGGACATATGCATTGAAATCAAAGTTGAAATACTTCACAATTTATTCAACACAAGACCAATATTCAATTTCCTCACAAAACCAGAAGGCTTCATCAATAAGTAAACAAAATTTATATCAATTGAATGTAACAAATATTATCTCCCATTAAGATGGAGTCTCCAAAAGATAATCACGAGAAAAGATTAAAGAATAGTTGCATACCTGAAAGAATCCTTTGGATACCTGCTAGATATTAAATACATACAAAGGCAACATTGAACTCTCCATGTGGAAGTTAGCAAAGTAAATTTAAATGACCAAATGTGTTATCAGATGAATGTTCCAGCTCACAATGCTAATATTCCACTCTTAATTGCTATCACAATGCTACTAAATGGATGAGTGAAGAGCAGCCCATGCAAGAAAATCTGGGAGGAGTTTTATGTTGATTGGATTTAACAAGTATTGCTAAAGATTCCAATACATGCAAAAGGTAACATAAATCTCCCATGTGACTGTTAGCAAGATGAGTTTAAGTGGCTAGGTACATACTCATTTATATAATAAGCAACTAATTCATATAGAAGGAACAATTCCAATCAGTTTCAATGAATTAGAAGTAGAGTGAGTTTGCAATAACCATCAGGAGATAAACTACCAAATTTTTTGCCTATTGATGTGTATATATACAATTGAGATATGAAACACGTACACATATTCATTGCCCCACTTCCAAACCTTGTTTTTAAAACATCAACGTTAAAATGCTGCTTGAAAGGTTCTATTTAGAAAGCAAAGCAAAGTATTTTTTAAACAAATATCCACGCCAAACAAAATACCAGGTGCTTGTTGCTTCATCATGTCACTTTTAATAAGTGACTTGCTTGCTTCATTATTAGTGAGAATAACTTGACAATTTGTTCTCCCAGAATTTCACATTTATATTGATGGTAGAGGCATTTTATCATGTCAAAGTGAAAACAGTGACCATACCACAAAATTTCATCTCTCCCTTTTTTGCAGCTGAAACAGTTTCCATGCTGAACAAACAATGTATGGACATATGTATAAGCATGAACAGAAAAAAAGATTAGTTGCTCTATTCCAACTTAATCCTGAAATATGAGTGTCAAATTTTTCCTAGAAGATTTTTGCACTAACATCAGTACTAATGACAGTTCAAAGCATTTTGTCCTTCTCAACATTCAACAACATCGCATTTTGGATTTCATAAAACTGACAAATTTATCATCAATGAGGAAAATTTCTTTCCATTGATTATCAACAATATATATATATATATATATATATATATATATATATATATCAATTGAAATAGAGAAGTGCAAAGAAAAATATGTGAGAAATTAAGAAATTAATAAACACAAATCTATTGATCATTTTCCAGTTCATACATATGGCATATGAGAGTTTCCATGATTTACTCAAAAGAACGTTTATTGACCGACAACTAATGTAAATTAGCAAATGTTCAGTTTCTGCGGGGCTTAATGGAGTTCAAGGTTATGTGATTTTTCCTTTTGTAAAGTCTGTTAGCCATAATGAGAGTTACGTTACAGCAAAACAAAACTCATTGATCGATCAGCAAATCCAATGTGTATATACTTTTTTTTTTTTGAAACAATACATTATACGAATATTGGCTATAGGCCATATATGGGATGTCAAGCACTAGCGTGTGAGATGCAAACATTAAAATGTAAAATTATTAAAAGACCAACCGCTCAGTGAAAGCAAAATGATTAAATAGTTTCACTCCAAAATCTCTTTGAGTACATAATATGTCAAAGACCTTCATGATCGAACTCAGTGTGGTTTAAGGAACGTAACTACTTGAAAAAGAGGGGGGATCGGTTTGGCTTCAGGTGCGAAGAAATAAGAGAAATAAATGTAGCCAACTAATTCAGAAAAAGGAAAATTCATACCCATCCAACTTATAAGGAAGAGAAATCATGATTAGTGATCTCAAGATGAAGAAAATCTGTAGCCATTTTAAGGAAAATTAAGGGCAATTATTGAACCTCAAAAGCCGCTGAAATGTATAGCTAATCTTCCCTACAAATGAAAGGAAATCTTTGCAGCCATTAATCTTAGCAAGAAAGCTTACACTTGCAAGAAGAGGAGACTTTTGCGTAAGGGAGAGTTGGCGAGAAGCCCAATGTGCGAGAGAGAACCTATAAGAGAGAGCCGGAGGAGGGAGGAGGACTTTCGTGCGAAAGAGAACCCAAAGTGCCCGAGAGAGGTCGGTTGCGCGCATCCAAGCCTCAATCTAATAGAAAAAATTGCCGCCTAGTTTTTCCTCATTCAAACATGTGGCCTTTGCACATGGATGCTACCGTCCATGCCCTCTCTCGATCGGCTAAATGGAATGCATGCACGAAGCCAACTGCCCTCCTGCCTCTCTCACACTCAACCAAATGGA
The DNA here is from genome assembly GCA_019925795.1 of Dendrobium chrysotoxum. Taxonomy (NCBI): domain Eukaryota; kingdom Viridiplantae; phylum Streptophyta; class Magnoliopsida; order Asparagales; family Orchidaceae; genus Dendrobium; species Dendrobium chrysotoxum. The sequence continues at coordinate 44,091,953 of CM034309.1, forward strand.
GCTCATGGGTCGGAAGGAGAAGAATTACACGCACGCACGCCGCCCCTTGCCTCCTAACCTGTTCGCCACCCCCCCTCTCTCTCTCTCTCTCATGTGTGCAGCTTGACCGAGTGGGGAAAACGCACGAACCGACCCCTTTTGATGCCCTAGAGGCTTAGGAAAGGGAAAAAAACCATCTTGCCTTTCCTAGTTGGTGTAACCTAAGTTTCTAAATATTTTATGGAGAACACTTAGGAAAGCAATTAGAGAACTTCTTCCTTTCAGTAAAGCATAAACATCCATATATAAATTAAAAGTAGAAACAAGTTCTAGAAACAGCTTACAAAATCCATAAACATAAAGAAATGACAACAAGGCTACCATCAGAACAACCAACAAGCGATCAACTCACACGCAAGCTCGAAATATAAAGGATAGGTGCTCAAAGGATAGATCTAACCCATAATCCACCATTGAAATGATCCAGCACAAGTCCATACTCCTCCGACAAAGACCAACCAAAATGCGGTAGCAGATACCACCAAGCTCACAGGAGAAGAAGGATACAAATGGGGCGGAAACCGTGGATAGAGAAGAAGAGGTAGAAAATCGAGACGAAGTAATAGAGGAGAAGGGGAAAGGAGGCTAGCTCACAAGCTAGAAAAACCCGCAGGTTTGTATGCAAATTCTTCACAAAAAACTCCCCTCAACTGCAGGAAAACAACCTCTATTTATAGGGGAGAAAAGGGAAAAAGCATTTAATGCAAGGTAATTAAAGCACCACCCAAACAACCACTAGAAATACTTCAAAATCTGCAGCAAACAGGGAACGAAGGAACAACAACCAAGGGGAAAATGAAGCACCAATACAGTAGTGATGAGGACATCACTACATGGAAAGTTTATCGTAGACGTGGTCGTCGATCTACGGCCACGATCGAGTCATTGTATTTTTGAGTCTTATCGTGTCGTTGTTTTCTTTCATTTGATTATGTTATTTCTTTTCTTGTTTTACCCCTTACTTAAGGGTGGATTGTTTGTAAGCCCAAGAGGGCATTGTTGTCTTTATTTTCTTAGTCCTTTGTTTGAGGCTATTTAAAAGCCCTTTGATGTATCTTTAAGCTTAATGAATGAATGAAAAGAAAATTCCTGCACCTGTGTTTGAGAGCTTGAGGGTTGAGAGCCTTGAGGAGGATCCCTAGGAGAGGGAGAATTGGATCACCCACCAATCTTGGAGACGGCCGGATTCGTGGTTAGTTACTTGGTATCTCCTCGTCCTCCTCCCTAGCCACCACCGGCCCACACCAAGCCGAACCAAACTTCCACCACCACCGGTTCCCCTCCTTGCCCCACCTACGGCTCCATCGGTTCCCCTCCTTCCCCCACCTACGGCTCCACCTCCTCCTCCTTCCCCACAGCCCAAGTCCACACCCAACCCTAGACCCGCCAACCTTCACACCCAACCGGCCTCCTCCCTCCCACCATCAAACCTTCCAATCTTCAAACCCTAGCCACCCAACCCCTTATCCGAGCCCACCCAACCGCCGGCCATAGCCCCTCTCCCCTTTCAAATTCCATTGCCTATTTTGGATTGAAATAATTAGGACAGATTTTGAATTCAAATTCATTTAATTTGAGCTTCAAATCTTTCCTAAAATTATCAAATCTATTTTAGGAAAGTTTCTTAAGAGGCCCCCAAATCAAATCCCAATCAATTTTAAATCAAAATTGAATAAATCCTCTTTCCTAATGAGGTGTTCTCTTAATTGGAAAGTGTTTAATTCCTCCTCAATCAATCCCTAGCCCTTACTATAGCCGCCGGCCCCCATCTCCTATCCGCCCCCTCTCTCTCTCCAATTCCCCTCCCTCTTATTAATTCCTACCCCCTTTTTGAAATTAAATCCTAAGTTTCCTTTTCCCACTTCGCTCCTAAATTCAAATCTCAAAATAATTTCAGATTTTGAAAGCATTGCCCTCTCCTAACCTTAATCCCACCTCTCCAAAACCTGAACCAATTTTCCTCTCTCATCCCTACCTTGGCCGACCCTTCCCACACCTCCACCCCCACTTGATTTTCAAAGGAGAACTTCAATCTCTTGAGAGGATCAATCAAGGACAGCAAAAGGAGCCTTCCCCTACAACTCTCTCCTTCCAAGTCACCATGAATGGAAGTCTCCGAATGAAACTTTGGATTGGTGCATGACGATCAAGATCAAATCGACATCCTACAGTCTCTGTTCTTTGACGTTGGTTTCGATTTTGATAACACCGTGGAAGAGTACATCGATCACATTCAACTTGTCTTGGTTGACGTAATCGACGAATAACGATCAAAGGGACAGTGGATCATCGCCGGCCGCCCAAAGTTCGCCACCACCCCGGCTACTTCTCCACATCCACTCAAAGGTTACATCGCTCGCATCCTAAGAACTCTCGCCTATGTTATTTGCAAACAAGTGGATAAGATCCGGTGGCGTCACTTTTCCGAATCACAATAAGGGTGAACTTCTTCTTCCTCTTCAATTATCTTTCTCTATTCACTAACCTTGTAGGTGATGACGGAACCGCAAAGGATTACGTCCACTTAAAATGCTAAAGCTTAGTAAACGTAGGGTTTAAGTGCATCTTTCTTTGCTTATGATTTCATTGTTAACTTAGGGATGTTGATTGAACGCCTATTACTTTGCATGTTGTGATTTTCTAAGTTATTTGTTTGTTCAAGTATTTAGCAAGTGATTTAGCCTAAACGTAGGCACCCCTTTCTTGTTTTATTTTGTTGTTTCAAATTGCTAATAATTTTAATCAATAATTGCTTTCTTCAAGAAGTCGTGCTAATCCTTATTGTTTTCATTTAAAAGCATCTTAGTCCTACATCAAGTAGCCAATGGGCACAGAAACTGAAGGGACAGCTGCCCAAACCGAAGGGACTGCTGCTAAGGGGAAAAATCGAGGAAAACAAGGTCCACGAGGAGACAACCCAGCAGCCAACCAAGGGAAAAACTAAAGAAACAAAGGGAGAGACACTCCTAAGTGCACCAACCTAGCATGATCATCTGTTGCCTTCCATCATAGGGTAACCAAAATAAAATTACAATACGTAATCAACCAAAATACATAAAATAAGAGAATACATAAATATTTGACTACATCACTAGTCTAAGGGTTGGAATTCAATTTGCAGAATTTTAAAGGTTTAAAGGGCTGATTTGAGATTTAACATTAAGAATGTGGACAAATTGATTTGGAGTTCATTTAACTTGGCTCAAATTTGTTCGAAACAAACTGATTTTGCATTGATTAAGCTTTATTCAGTTTAGATCGAGTTGAGGCGGGTTAGATTGGGTCGATTGAAGCCCTTAATGTTGAATTAAACTCGAGTCGAGCTGATTTAACTTGATGCCAAGTCGAATTGATTTGATGTTGCTCGATGGAATGTATTTAGTTAAAGTTAGATTAGTTTTGATTAATTCAGGTTCAACTCAATTCAATTTAATGGGTCGACGACGGCGCTGAGGTAGAATTGCATGAGTCGAATCGAATTGACTAAGCATCGAGTCGAATCGGCTCGACATGACCCGATTTAGCATAATTTGGTGTTTTGGACCAGATTGATTTTATTTTAAATTTAAAAACCACTTGATTAAATAAAATGGAAGCTGATTGAGATTATTTTAATTTTAAAATTGGATGTGAATTTGATCATGTTTAATTAGTGTCAAATTTAATTTTTATTTAAATAGATTGGATTTAGATTAAGCCCATTTTTTTTATTTAACACCAGTTCAATTCAAATTAACCCGAAATGAGCTAGCTGGCGTCAATTGAAGCTACCGAGGTCGGATTGGGTTCGATTTGGTTTAATTGGTGTTGATTTAATTTTAATTAAGTCAAAGTGAGTTAATTTAGGCCGATCGAAATCGTCGAAATCAAATCAAACACGAGTCGAATCGGATTGACCCGCATCGAGTTGAATTTGACTCGACATTGCTCGGTTATTATAATTCAGACCAGATCGACCTTCATTAGCTCGAAGTTGGGTTGAATGAATTTGATTTGGTGTAAACCTATTCAATTGGAATCAATTCGATACGATTGAGGCTAAGTTGATGCTGCGTCGTCAGGCTTCCACCTAAATCCTAGGGGTGACTTCTACACTAAGGTAGGGAGGCCTAACTTCTAGAAGAATTTTAGGAGATGATAAAATGTCTACCTCACCAAAAGTGAGGTCAACAGGATTCTAAATCAAGACTAGACAAGTAGGCCACCATTAGCTTTTCATTTCATGTTGCACTGCTTGGGCAGATGCCCTTCTTCTTCAATAAGTCTAGTAATCCACATGTACTTGAAATGTTGTCTTTTTTCTTGCAGAAGTAGTTGGATAAAATTCACAGTTGTTTTCACCGATTTCTGTTTTACAATAGTTGGAACCTCCTTTATACTAAACTAGGTTATTTTAATACCCGTCCTTTTAAAGGTAGCCTGGCCGTTAAAAAGTCTTTGATGTTGTATCTTCTTGTGAGACCCATACAGAACCAAGCCCTTCTTTTCAAATATGATTGATAGAAAATTAAAATGAAGAATGCAGAGGATGAGATAAAATGTTTTGTAAATCAGATAACATTAAAGTCCCTTCAAAGAATTGGGAACATATATGGTACTTAGGATGAAAGCCTGAATTTATCCCTTTTTTGAACTTCTTAATGATGTTTTAAAACAACCAGCAATTTGAACTCACAGTTATAGGTCCATGAATGAGATGAAGTTTGTTCTTGATGAAGATTAATTCTTGTTAAAGTTTCATGTACTGCCTGTAGAAGTCCAGATTCTGAAATAAATTGTGAATTGAAGATTTACTTGATTAACTTCCTTTCATTTTTGGTTCATGATTTTGGATTGGCTAACTAAAACCTTGTGAACAAAAAATGCTGAAATTCGAATGAGCAGCTTCATTAGTAAGCAAGGGTCTTTCTTGTAGTTTGTATGCTTTGTGTAACGTTTGGGTGTTTTGGTCATAGCTTGTTTTTTATTAGACAGCTAGTTTTGCTGCAGATAGGTCAGGATTGCATCACTTTTCGCTTTATTGTTTTGCCTCACTTGAATTTAGTGTATCTTGTTTTTCTTTTTCAGAATTTTTTCTGTCATGTGGCCATCCTTATTTTAAATTATAGATCTCTTTATGAAGATGTCTGTGATGATTCAACCGTTTTTATACTTTGAGCAGCTATATAATTGCACTGCATGCTTTTCTAGTTGAATAGTTATGTGTTTTCCTATTTGAGCTGTCCTGTACAATGTTCTCGTATGAATTTTTTGTATCTGTGTAGTCTCTCTTGATTATATGATATTTTATGGATCTACAAAATCTGCTTTCTGTTTTTTGCTTTATACTTTTTTTGTTTAATTTAATTGTTATCTTAACATTTTTCAGAAATCTAAGCGGACCGTGGATGATACTCTTGGGACAAAAAGTAACTTTTCTAGAAAGCTTTTCTTGAAGGTTCATTTTTTTATTCTGCTAAATCCTTAAAGTCAGCTCAAGACAGATAAATATATGCTTGTTTTATTATGGTCATCTTTAATACTACCAGGTCCTAGTGGTAAGAGGCAGCGGCTTCTTGCAAAGGAAAAGACTGATGCAGTTATGGTAAGGAACCTTGCTAATCTTTTCTTTGGTTAAATTATGTACTAAGATGTGTTATGGAATGCACATTGAAGTGCACACTTTTGAAGCAAAATGTGAAACATAAGAGAAGTGCCATCACATAACCCTGAAATCACTTAAGATGAAGCATTTGATTCACCAATCATATATTTTTTTATCGTCAGAACTATTGTGTCAACAAAATACACTTTTAATTATAAATATCTCAAATTTTCTTTGTTTTTGCTATAAATTTTGATGATTAATACAGCCGTTTGATACTATGGAAGGCAAAAATGAGATTATATGAAATAGTTATGTCCAGAGAGAAGAGATTAATAGACTTTGATCTAGTTAGATTTTTTTTTAAACTAAAAAATAATAGTATCTTGAAGTGTAATTAGCTTTGAATAAGATGCATATATGCATGAATTTTAATTTAAATAAGATACTGCTGTATGATGATGGTCTTGCTAGTGCAACCTATGATGAGATGCACACTTGAGACATAAAAAACTACAATCCATAGGTTATCAACTCTCAAATTTTGTAAAAATTAGTTGCCTTTAATTAGAAAATAAAAAACACATTTCTTTCATTTATTGCAATATTGTGATTATTGTCAAAAATTGATATCCTACAAGAAAAATTGTGCACAAAAATATAAACTTTCAGCAATGATTAAAATTCATACAACTAATAGGAATCTGACATTTAGAACAGTTTATAAAATTTTAATCATCCACGCACAACAATATTAAACCATTTAACATACTGAATAAGAATAAAAAATCACCCAGATGGAAGACTCAAACTTATACTAATGTAAGGTGACTCGCCATTGGAGCTGGCTGTCAAAATGTGTGAAGTGCTAGATGAATATGCTTCTAACAAACCTTCACGTGAGAATCAAGAAAAAATGGATTTTTTTTAATATTCAGTGTTCTTTGATCTTTATATGCCCTGGGTTCCTATATCCCCATAAAAACCTAAAATTAATTACTTCTCATAAACCTTTATATTCTGGCCTAAAGTTTTATTCATCCTACTTGAAGTTCAACAAAAATATTAATTTCCAAAGTCCAAATACCAATTCCAGCAAATACTCAATTACTTGCTTCAATGCTATACAAAAGAAAAGCTCACTTGCTGCGGTACCCATCATGCATGTATGAGTTTAGCATGTGCGAATGCAGAAAGTAGAGATAATAATCGTGGTGGGGAACATAAGGAAAATGGAAATAGAGGCGTACGGACACGGCGACACGGACACGACATGGCATTTTTTGAAAATATAGGACATGGGTATGGCGTGGACACGGCATTATAATTTTTTTTATATAGTGTATAGAAAATTAGAAATTAATGCAACATCATATTATAAATGACAAACAATAACAAATCAATGTCATAATAACTTTTCTAGTTTATAATATAAAATATTAAGTACAAAATGTCTAGTACAACCATAAAAATATAAGCAGAAAATTATTTAGTACAACATCAAGCTTCAACTATTCAGTAAAGGGAATAATAAGATTAGCTTCAAAGGTTTGTCTTTAGCCTTCAATATCATTGCTTCCAACTCTGATTTATCAAGAGAAAGATTTGCAATCTCCAATATTCTCATATCATAAAGGGACTCGAACCCATCTCCAACAACATCTCACATCTTGTTATCACTTGCCATATAAAGTGGGGTCTTTCTTGATAGTAGAAGACGAAGATTTGTATGCACATAAACTAAATCTTCAACCCATTGTAGAGTAATTTTGTTCCTCTTCATCGAGTGAATGAATGAGTATGTGCTCCAATTTCTCTTACAACAAGAGGAGAATGAAACTTGACCAAGAAGTTTTATTACTACTGTTTGAAGTAGTGGTGCGGAACCTCCATGAATCAACCATGACTTCGTTGGATCCATCCTCTATCATCATCCAAACATTCTTGATCACCAAAATCATCTAAATATCTAAAGAACTTTACAAGTTCTATATTAATCCTTCTCTCCTCCTTTGGGAAATTATGTTTCAAACATATCTTTCTCATATTTGAAACTTTTATATCTTTTTATGGTGAGACACGTTGAGGGTCTTCTTGAAGCCATTTTTTACCTGAATATCTTCAAAAAATACAAAGAAAGTAAAATTATTAATTCATTAGCCAACAAATTAAAAACTAATTTAAAAGATATATTCAAATTTGGATTTAATGAGTGAGCCAAATGATGAAGAGGTGTGTTACTTCTGCTCCATCTATCCTCAATAATAGTATAGACAACGCTCCAAAAACTTGAGTCTTCATCATGTGCATTTCTTTCATGTCTATATATAATTTCTTTCACTTTAACTAACATGGAGTCCTACATCTCATAAATTAAATGTAGGCATAATTTATTTGTGCCAACCTCTCTCAACATATCATAAATTGGATCAGTAAAAATCAAAATATAATCGATATCATACCACCATAAATCATTTAAGATTTTTCTTTTACGTATCTTGCCTTTCCAATGTCATCTTTCTGATAGCAAGATCACTTCTCACTAATCACCGTGGATTGAAGAATATTTTTGATTTATTTGAATCTTCTCAATATGATTATTATAGAGGCAAAACGAATTTCAACAACAGTTAACATTCTCAAATGTGAGAAATCATTAAAGATGGACAGTCTCATTGAGTGGTTCATGATGAAAATTCTAATCAAAACAGCGTCACCTGCAGCCACTATTATCCAATGACATTCAATATAGATGATTTCATTAGCCTCTGTATTTTTGGATGCATAGATATTTTTCAGAGCAAGATTTAAAGTGTGCACAACACATGGAGTCCAGAAGATATTAGAATATGTTTGCTCTACTAGTAATCCTACAGCTCTACATACTGGTGTGTTATCAGTGATAACCTGCAAAACATTTGATGGCCCAATCATCACTATCACCTCTTTAATCAAATTGGAAATGAAATATTTATCATTGTATTGCCCTTCGCAATTCACAACTTTGATGAATATTAGGTAATTCTCTGTAATAGCCATGAAATTGATGAGTTATGTTTTTTGAGGATCAGTCCAACCATCACACACCAAACTGACACTTTTTTTCTTTCCACACTCTTTTTGTAGGTTCAATTAATGTCTCAATATTTGCTCTCTTCCTCTCTAATAATTTTGATCTTATTGCAT